>JASJET010000055.1:14550000-15750000 GCA_034092305.1 Diaprepes abbreviatus
GCAATAGGTTCCCCTCTACCTATCCAATGGTTTGGATAAACGTTATTTAGATGCTCCGGCACAGCAACGCTGAATGGGTGTGGTGCCCCATCGTACATGTAGTACATCTTTCAGCGGTTTTCAAGTGATAAGTGCTATACTAAATCGTGAAAAGCGTTCTGGAGGAACTCCAAATAAAGTTCTCCATTCAGTCGTGGCGGCAATACGAATGGTCCAGACAAAAAATTGCCAACGATTTCAAAATCTTATTGGTGAACATTACTCTCATATTAAAAGTGCGGAGAACTTCAAGATAATGAAGAAACCTCGGGTTAAGAAAATGACGACAGCACTGTGTCGTCCTCATTGGTACTCATCAGGCCCTATCTACTATTTTTAAACCGAGAAAACAGCAGAAAAGAACACGAAAGCGACTTCTCGTCGGATCATTCAAAAACACAAGAGGAACACTCACTAATAAAGATGTATTAAACCACCATGTGATGGCGCGAAGATAAAATAAAAATAGCGATCTATCAGCATCGACACACGAAGCACGATGCATCTAAGGATAGAGGTCGTACCATTCAGCAATTTTTCGTAGCAAAAACAGTGATCGTACTACGATCTCCCTTTGAGAGCGTTGTATGTTTTTAAGGCAATATAAATATAAAATAAGATACAATAACGTCCGTATAATTTTAAAAATACATAAAATTGAATAATAAATATTTCCCTGAACATAATTAAATTACTTGATTAATATCTAGCATGTTTTCGCACAATGTTAAACAGGAACAAAATATGAATTGCTGCAAAAAGTGAACAAAATTCTCTCAAACTACAACAGCCAACGGGGTACTCATAGATAAAATATTTATAGATCCGTAAAGTTTAATTCCAAAAACGGCAAATTTACGACAATAAAATGTAAACATCGTAGATCAGATGTCGGCATGCGCACTACAAAATGATCAGGTGACCATCGACAGGACCGAACTTCGAAAATCTATTTAGTTAGTTCAATTAGTCATAAATGGTGTCTAAATCAAGCAAGTTATCAAAGTTGCAACCATGGTTGCAATATTTAGTAAAAAAGTCGGTGTCATGTAACTTTCTTGTTCTGGGAGTCACATTATATGGGCACAAATAATATCTGAAGCAGAAGAGAATAATCCGGTGTGTGTCTGTGTCTAATACAAGCAGGGCCATCTCTCAGCACGCCACGCAATTTGAATATTCAATTTCGTAGAGATCTATATGGCCACAATGAATAAAAAATACTTTCACTATACTGTTCTTGTTGTCCTGACTATTCGCTAACATAGTCTTATTTTAAAACTGGCCCAAGTTGACAGGAGAGAGTTTAAACTGACAAGTGCAACAATAAGTCGAGGAAATTTTGAACCTAAAAAATGCAATAATAAAAAGTTGCTTGAATTTATCACCGAATAGTCAAAAATAAAAAAGAATCTTTATTTCTGGGAAATATTTAGTCTTCCACCGATTCCAAGACTTGATATCTGTTAGCTCAAAATTTCTTAAACCTGTCTTATGCTCGGATAAAGTGAGAAGCAGGGGCTACGACGGGTCTCAGTACGCAATAAAACATTTAAGTTCGGTTATATCAGAAACGACTGTTCGAAGCGAGCCCTACTAAGTATAACTTTTTGGATAACAGATGTCAAGGAATAAGAATTTTTAATTAGAAATTTTATATCCCTAGGAACAAAAAAATTATGAAGCTTTAGGGGTAGGTGAAGTGCTGCTGGTGACGCCCTCTGCAATGTGCATCGTAACTGTAATCAGATCTAGATTTATCATGCTAAAAAATTCTAAAGTACCAAATTTAGTGCAAAGCAAGGTATTATTAACATAAACATTTACAAAAATGTTTTAATATTTAATAATATAATTTTGAGGCCCTCTATTTCGGAAACTATCAACTTTTGAACCAAAGTAAATAAACCAGATTCTGAGTTTAACATCACAAATTTGCGTTTTGTGCAGTTTCAGAGTATATTGAAATCTTATCAAAATATTTTACTTCTATCGGAAGCTGGGCGTACACATAAAAAAATAGGCATCGAATTAAGAACCTCCTGCTTCTTTTAAAGCTGGTTAACTATTAAATTACCACTTTTATTTTTGAATAACGAGATAAATTATTATTACAGGTAATTATGTTTTTCTTTTTCAGACGGAGCTCGCCATTCGATACAATGATATTTCACCATTGGAAAACCATCATTGCAGTGTGGCTTTTAGGATATTAGAGATGGATGATTGTAACATATTTAAATCGTTCAGTAGTGAAGATTTCAAGCAAGTTCGAGAAGGAATGATTCGCAGTATTTTAGCTACGGATATGGCCAGGCACAATGAAATTTTAACTCATTTTAAAGATATTGTACCCGTTTTTGACTACAGTGATAAAGCCCATGTTAATTCGGTAAGTAAGTAACAATCGACAACAGCAAATCCCAACTTGAAAGCGCCCTTTAAATTAGAACACCTACCGTATTTTTTTTATCTTTTCGGAAAAGTCATTTTGACCAAAAAACGCCATAGCCAAAATTGGACCAAATTTCTACACCGAAAAACATAAAGTAAGTTACCGAGAGGATACAACAGCGTTGACGGTGCTTTTCAAGTTGAAGGATCCAATTTATGTGACCTTGCTTTCTTCGCGACCCGCTTTATTACACCGGGAAAAATTGTTAAAATTAGAAAGCATACCATGATAACACTGATAGTAATATTTAAAATTAAAAAAAAAAGACTACAAACTATATTCTCCATTGACAAAAAGTAGAAATAAAAGTCCAAAAAGTTGTTAATAGTTCTTTTTTTTTGTAATAAGTGAAGTCTTTCTTTAAATTAAAAGAGAGAAAAACGGAATTCATTCCAGCATAATAAATTTTTGTTTTTCTTGTTGTTTATAGGTTTCAAATGTATCTAAAAATCATTCTTTATAACAAAATTGAATTAAATAACTTCATATCATATATTTTTTCTCATTCAACTAGATAAATATCTTAACATTAAAGCTTAGGTCAGAGAACGCTTGTTTCACTGCTGGTCTACGTGCTGGGAGCTGTGATGGTCACTGTGCTTTTTACACTGATGGAAAATGACGACAATTCAGGCTCCATTTCGTGGGCTCATGCTAGTTTCTCTGATGAATTTGAGCTCTAACTAAGAGGAAATTCGGGCTTTGTCACGTGAACATGAGTAACCTGTGGTATATCAATTGCGAGGACTCCCAGCAATGAATGATGCCTCATTTATGATCGATAATGATTATTTTATTGCAATTTTTAATTAATTCATAGCGATTTTCAGAAATTTATAAAATTAACTATTAATCGTTAAAAAAACATCGAAACTGGATAAAAATTTTAATAGAAAATTCGCTACAATCACGTCTTATTTTTCAAACTGTCACTTTACGCGCATCAAAATCATCTGCAAGCCCATGCTCAGTAACGCATACGTGTAAAGCCAACAACGCAAAAGACCTATCACAACGTCACGTACAACCCGCTTGGGACACAGCGGCGAAACCATGCAAGGAATCTAATAGCGAAACAAGAGTCTGTAATCGAAGCTTAAGTTACAGTTGAACTTATTTTAATTATTTATTAATTTGGACAAGTACATCCCTTTTTTTGTTTTTATCATTTCTGATAATATTCATATGTTTACCTTAAGGGATTTTTGAGGATTTAAAAAAAAAAGAAACGAATTTCCCCTGATTTTCAATATGCAGTCACTGCAACCACAGGAAGTTCCTCGTACCATTTGTAAAGAAAAAATATATATTTTTTGTATGATAATTTCATACATAATAGCACGATGAAACGTACACAATAAAGTTGTGTAATATAGCGGGTCACTAGGCAAGCAAGGTTACAACATTTGTACTGGACGGGAACGCCTTTTGTCTCATCTGTAAGAAGTAACCTGTCCTAATAGCACTTACATTGTATAAACAACTAGTTATAAACAAACTACCCTTAATTATATAGTCAAAATGTAATTATTCCATATCCATTCCATATTAGGGGTAATATATTTATTCTTTTAACTTGTCTTTATTATTAGACTTTGATTACTGATAATTATAAGTGTAATAGTAAAGTTATAAATCTTAATATGTCTCACCATTATGCACAGATTCTTTGTTTAGAAACTAAATGTGGATATGAGGTGGCAATAAAACAAACTGGCTACCGAAGATCCTTTAACAACCATAATATAGCTGCGTTCTAAAATTTTCTAAGCGGAGAAAGTTTTCATAAGTTTTTAGATGAAACGTTGACCAATGAGAATTATGATTTATTATTTTGACGTATCTTTTCTTCTGAAAAGGTGCAGTTGCTAAAAAAAAGGCAATAAAAATAGAATTAAAATCTGAATTTACGAAACTGAGAGATATGGTAACTTTATATGTAGATCTGGCTAGTTATGAAAAAAAACCTTAATGATAGTAAGGAACTGAATGCGATTTAAAGAGGAAAATTAAAACTGTACGATAATAAAATGATTTGAAAATCTTAAATGCCAACAATAAATCTAAAGCAATGTGGGAATGGGTAAAAATATTCAAAATTCGGATATTGACAATAGAATAAAAATAGTAGGACGATTTAGTACAATTTACATTAGCTAATGATGATAAATCTTTTGATTTAGACTTTATTTATCAAAACCTTCCTTTGCAAGAAAATTTATTTTTTATCATTTCCTGTGTGCAAAAAATAATATTATGTGTATTATAGATAAGTTTAAAAATTAAATTCATTCGGGCATGATGATATCTCTAATAATATCTGAAAAAAATGTAATGATTTTATAACAGAAATTCTTTGTGCAAGTAACCTTGCTATCAAAAACAGCATTTTCCCAGATGCTTTAAAACTAGCAACCGGTATTTCTCTATATAAGAATCGTGATGTTAACAGCTTTGAGAACGACCGTGATTAAGAAACAATTTGTTACATTTTTTTACAAATACAATTTTCTCTCACCCTACAAACACGGTTTGTTGTGGTGTAAACCACATAAAAGCACTGAAACGGCACTGTGTGTTTTTTTTAAAGAATAACTATCGTGTCTCAATAGAGCATTGTCGGTATTGGGGATATTCATAGATTTGACTCGGGCATTTGACGATGTTGACCACCAAATATTATTTGCTAAGCTATTTCGTTATGGAGTTAGAGGAAAAGTACTAAATTATATTAAATCATATCGAAATAATGGAAAGTTGTTTGTAACATTGAACAGTGCTGAGAGTAATTGTAAGGATATTGAAAGGGGAGTATCGCAGGGATCCATTCTTGGCCCTTTCCTGTTTTTAGTATTTGTGGATGGCCTTATTAATTATATATGCAACACCCCAACACGGTTTTACACCACATAAAAGCTGTGAAATGGCACTGTGTGATTTTCAAAAAATGATTCTAGAGTCTCTCGATAGAGCATTGTCAGTATCGGGGGTATTCATAGATTTTTCGCGGGCATCTGGCGCTGTTGACCACCAAATATTACTTGCTTAGCTGTTTCGGTATGGAGTTAGAGAAAAAGTACTAAATTATATTAAATCATATCGAAACAATAGGAAGTTGTTTGTAACATTGAACAGTGCTGAGAGTAATTGTAAGGACATTGAAAGGGGAGTATCGCATTTTTTTAGTATTTACGAATGACCTTATTAAGTATATATGCAACAAGCAAAAAAACATATAGATAATTTTGTATGCGGATGATACCAACATTTTGATTGTTAAAGATAGCCTTAGGTCATTGAAAATAGTTGCTGAAGCTCTGTACCTTAGAATATTGTTTGAAAAAATAAGCTTAATTTAAATAGAAGTAAGACTATTACAGTAAAAGGTCTAAAAATCCCAGTTTTGCTCTGTTTGAGAATTCTGATATTTTTTTTGAAACTGGCCGATAGTACTAGTACTACAAATGTCACTTCAGGTTATGATCAAAAGTAACACCTAGGTGTTACTTTTGATCATAACCTGAAGTGGTATTTGTTCAAATTTTTGGTATGCTCTTTACTTTATGTCCACGCACTGTAAACAAGAGATGCTCTTGACCATTTATTTTGCCACTCTCCATTCTCAAATTCGAGAATAAATGCTAACGTAAATAGGGATTTAGCACTCATGTAAAGATGGTTTTAAGAGAGTAAACATTTTAACATTGCTGGTATTTACATTTACAAAGTTTGTATTTTTGTTTATCGGAATAAAAATACCTTTCAATGTACTAGATCTGCACAAAAGTAAACACTAGACTTAAGACACTTTCATTACCTAAAAATCACAGATCTAACCGATATCAAAAATTGATTTATTTTGCAGGATGTGAATTTTTTAACAAATTAAACAGTAACATTAAAGATGCCGTTAATTTAATGAGTTTTAAAAACACACAAATAACTATTAGATCTGAATGGGTTTAAAAGAATTCTTTTAAATTTTTGACATGTATAAAATTATATTTTATTTTATGTGTTTTTAGATACTGTATATTTTAACAATATCTTCAATTGTTTTAATATTTGTATTTTTTAATTGGAGAGATAAATGATTATTATTATTAATGTTAGAATCACATAATAAACACAGCCTAAGAATAAACTTTAGTTTTTAGAAATCTTTTTAAATACATTTTTTGATATATTTTTCTATTGTGACCATTAAAGAACAAGTACAATTTAAATTTTAGCTCTGTATGGTATTAATAAAAGTATCAGACATATCGAACGAAGCCCGACCGATGGATATAGCGGAACCATGGTTGGACCGACTTTTACAAGAGTTTTTTAAACAAAGCGATGCAGAAAAATTAGAAGGCCTACCAGTAACTCCATTTATGGATAGAGAAAAAATAACGAAACCTGCCTCACAGTGTTCGTTTATCGGTTTTGTGCTTTTACCACTGTTTGAAGCTTTAGGGGAATTATTAACGGAACTACAGGTAAGTTTGTACAAAATTACATGTAATATTTTATTTTTAGCTTAATTCTGTATTTTATATCACAAACTGGAAAAAATGGAATGAATTAATTTAATAAATAATGTGATATAAACATTTATTGGTATTTTTGAAGACCTATCCCACTTGATGGGGTGAACAAAAAAAATTTTATTCATTCCTACTTCCCCTACTCCCATCTCAGGTACGTTAATGGCAAAATTTTAATGCACAAGATTAAAAATCGACGAATTAATAAGGCTCTGACATATAGACGAACAGACGAAGATAACAAAACCATAAAAATGAAACTAAAAATCAAATAATTGAAGAGGTGGAAGATACTTGCAGAAGTGACGAGAAAATTTGTATTAATGCCTAAAACACTAATTGTCATTATTAAAACGTATGGTAATTCCACGAAATATTAGAGTTAAAAAAGTTGTAAGTTATAGTAAGAACCGTTGGTGTTAGAGACTTTTTGATGTAATTTTTCGTTGTCAATATTGTTTTATACTTATTCAATAAAAATGTATATCGGGGTTCTAATAAACTAGTAAAAAAGTAGATATTGAAAACAAACTGTAGTATACGGACACCTATTTGTCTGACTGCATTTATATTATTTTATTACCTATGTATATTTCATAAATGTAAGTTTGTTTAAATCATTTTCTTTTCAATAGGTTCAGAAAACCAAAAATTTTGGATAAAAATTTCAACAAATTCCGCTCCTAATGAAATAAAATATTTAATTAAGAGAGGAAATATTTAGATATGTTCTTTTACCCAAAACCTGATTAATATTGTTCACTGTCGAACCTTGTAACAAAGACAGCTACAAAAGTAGATTAGTGCAGCTTATGGGGCCGTCCATAAATCTCGTGATGAGTTTTTCGAAATTTTTTACCCCCCTCACGTGATGGAATAGGATTTTTTAACACCCATAATAAGAACAAATTACACTTGTTTAACTTACTAATTATTTATTAATTTTATAAAAATATTTCTAAATATATTCTCTAAATAATTTTTAAAAGTAACTTTTTATTACGAGAGTGATTTAACATGTAAGGTAAATTTTTAAATGCATACGATTATGTAGCTTTACTCTTAGGAGGGAGATTTCAGTATGATTCAATGTCTTGTTTATATGTGGCAGTCATTTGAAGCAGGTTATCACACCATTGCTATTAATAACGGAAAAGGACGAGTTTCCATAAGATACAGTGGACAGCTGCCCAGATTAAAACTGAGTTGGATGCTGTTCACAAAAATTCTGCACCGATTTTGAAAACTATTTATTTTTGGATTAACGAATTTAAACATGATCGAAAATCAACAAAAACAAGCTCAGGACGCCCAATTGAGGTCACTACACCTACTGTTGACAACGATCGACGAATAAAGGTTCGTCATATAGCTGAATTTGTAGGCATATTAGTTGGTACTGTAGAAAATATTTTGCACCAACATTTGTGTATGAAAAAACTGGATGCCAGATGGGTGCCACGATTGTTGACAGCTGAAAGCAAACTCAGTCGAAAGATTAATTCTGAGCAGTGTTTATCGATGATTAAACGTACTCCAGATCAGGCGCGGATCCAGGGGGGGGGGGCGATCGCCCCCCCCCCCCCAAAAAGCTTTGAGTTTAGGAAAATGAACCCGATTTTTCCTCTTATACTACAGTTTATTTAAGAACTAGAGAGAGTAATAAATCATTTTTTACCCTTTTTCTCTTCGCAAACTACTTGTGTTCTTTAGTCCGGTGTCTTTAGCAAAATCTGTTAGACACATATATTTTTCACAGGAATGGGTTAGAAATTTTATAATCAAAATTACCGGTCTATAATAATGGACTAAAACGTAGCCTTATTCTCACATAAAATTCGAAGTTATAATTTAAATACTTACAAAATATCCATTGTCAAAAATACAAAAAAGTAAACATATATAAAGAAATAAATTCGTCCATATATTATTAAAATATTTTTGGGGCTATCGGTCATTTTATTATTAATTAAAAACATTTTTAGGGTATTTGACGTTTCGGTTTATTTATTTCTTAAACGATCTGCAGAATTACAATTAAACACTAAAAAGGGATTCAAATGTAATTACTTTTTTTAAGTTGTAATTAATATTAGACCTACTTATTTTTATTTCTATTGTACTGGTATCTTAATTTAATTTACTTTATTATGTGGAAATACGATAGTCCCAAAAAAATAAGATAAACATGTTAATTCTACACGCTTAAGAAAGATACACAAATACAACAATAAAATAATAAAAAACTTACAGCTAATTAGAATTAAATATATATAAAATTAAAGAGTGGGACGCACTAAAATAAAAATATATAAAAAAACATATAAACAACATTAAAAAATAAAATACAACAAATTTAAATAATAGATTGTGTTTACACTAGTAAACATTACGTGTCTAATTCCTAATCAAAGTCAGTGAAACTATATTCGCTCAAATTAATTATAATTGGTTCCTCTATCTCACCGATCATGAGATCGAGTTCTCACATTTTGTTTTATTCTTTTATTATATGGATTTTTACCAATTTTCCGCAGTAACTTTATTCAAAAAAATCTTTCAAAACTTTAGTTAAATTACTATTTTTGTTAATTGTGTTATTTCTAGCAACTCTACTTTTTACTTGAGAGAGATATTTACTTCTCCAACGGACAGTTTCCGAACGATCTTTAGGAACAGATTTTTCTATCTGGTTTTTCCCAATAAAAATTAAGTTCTCTGAGCAATTTCCAGAGATCATTTCTTTTAATTTCAGGTAAATCGCGATCTTCATTGATTTTAGTTAGAATTTTGTGGACGGTTAGGATCTGCTTCTCATAATAAAATGTATATACAACCCCTTTAATTGCAGTTTTAATTTCTTCTTCCAACGAGGTTTTTCATCTGCCTGTGATCGAATATGGCTTGGGAGTACTAACAATTCCAGTCGTTTTTTCTCCTTCAGTATTCGGTACATAGTAGATTTTCCAACTCCTGTCATGTTAGCATTAAGGCATCATAAACATTCATCGTAATAAGTTTTTCGTTGAGGAAAAATGCCCTGGTTTAACGATTTTGGAATAAATATAGAGGTGAAAGCCATATCTTTTGGGTATCTCACTAATCTCAAATAATATATCAAAACAAGCGCAAAGAAGATAAATCACTAAGAACAAACTGTAACGTGTACTTTGCTCACTGACAGAAATTAAATTAAACTATCAAAATTTTTGTGGTGCAGTAAATTTATAAAACATATTTAAATATAATGAAATATAATTAGATTTACGGCAGTTCTCAGTTACCAGCGGCACTGGTGCAGGTACGTTGGAGGTTTCGGTAACAGTTTTATTACTCTCTCTAGTTCTTGAATAGAGTATAGGAATGTGTATACGTCAGGAAAATAGAACCCATTCTGCCTTTTATATTAGGAATGTATATACTGCTTATACTCACCCCCCCCCCCCCCGTCCCCGTTGACAACCAACTTGTTTTTCTTGCATACTGTACTTTTGTTATATCACCGCCCCCCCCCCTAAAGAGAGAGGCTGGATCCGCCCTTCTCCAGATACAGATTTTTGGCGTAGATACATGATTGTGAACGGGGCCTAAATTCATCACTACACGACTCAGTCGAAACAGTGGAGAGCGTTCGATGAGAATGCGCCAAAAAAGGCGACCGGAAAGGTTATGGCCACTGACTTGACTATTTAAAAAAAGGTCAAAGAATCACAGGGGATTACTATGCAATACTTCTTGGCCGTTTGGATGAAGAATTGAAGAAAAACCTACAAGAGTTCAACTCAAAAAAGTGCTTTTTCATAAAGACAATGCTCGAGTTCATACTTGTGCAGTTGCAATTTCAAAATTAAATGAATTACGGTTTGAATTAGTTCTCCTAACCTAAAAAAGTGGCTCAGAGGACAGATATGTTCATTAGATGAAGCGGTTATTAGAGCTGTAGAAGACTAATTTGAGGATTTGAATATATTAGAAGCCATAAAGAAGTTGGAATACCGCTGGATCAAGTGTGCAGAGCTCCAAAGGAGACTATGTTAAAAATAAAAAAAGTAAACAATATTGTTTTTATTCCTTTTCTACTTTATTTATTGAACCACCCTCGTAATAAATAAATTATTTAGGTTTATCATCACTTTACTGAGAATTCGTCAGCACGAGTATTTTCTATATTCTCATTTTCATCATAGTCACTTTCGTCAGTAACATCATTTGGAGTCTTGCTTTGAGTTAGATTTAGTGCGATGTGACTGCGTTGATGCATCTTAACGGCTTGTTGACTGTAGAATATTTTATCTAACACCAAATTTCGGAAACCACATATCTGAGAAACAGTGACTTCAAAGTTGACTTCTTTTTCCAAAACACACAAAATTTCCTGATGTTTTTATCTCGCTGTATCTATGTTTTGAAAATAAAGATTTCAAATTAAGATTATTAAAAGTTGTAAAAATAATTAACTTTATTAATATGATTAGAACGATATAAAAGAATCTTACAGTACGAAGTATCACGTAATTGGTTCCAAAACCTTCTTCCCCCGTTGTTTAATCAACCAGGATGATCAACAGATTTATGGACGACCCCTATACCTATCTATCATTGCAATAATATAAAAAAAAAATGTTATTTCCCCCGACAGTAATTGTTATACCAAATTTCTTCAAGTTTTTTTTTAGTTTTTTGTCGAACTAGTTATGTTGATAATAAAAATTTGTGTAAGTCTATAAATCATAATAAATGTTTTATCGACGAAGTTTGTTGTATGATCTAATTAATCTGAGAAGTAGGGTTTTTACTGAATTAGAACTTTTTTATGATAAATAACACTAAATATAACTCATCATTCTTTATTGTAGGATCTCATAGTACAACCAGTTCGGGACGCATTAGATTATTACAAAAGACTAAACGAAATGACGAGAGAAGAAAGACTGCACCGTAAAAGTATAGTGGCCGAATTGGCCGATCAACATAACTCAGCAAACCAAAGTCCAGATAGCGGAACTAGCAATACAGCTATTCCAAAATCTAACTCTAACATTAGCTTTAAATCAAAAGCTTTAACTTCTAGGTCAAGGTAAGAGAATATTGTTACTACTTTACTAAAATTATATTCGGAAGCGAAAAAGATATATTAAGTGACAATTAACACAGAAATCTAAGATTTCTTGAATTAATTCCTCTGCTAGCAGGCTTCTTTCATGATTTATTGCTAAGAAAATCTCTTAAAAGTCTTATTTCTTATTATATAAATAAAATGGCGTTAAAAAAAATCACAAAAGACATTTGTAGCATCATTTTCAACCACTTACAGTTTCAAAACAACTTGGCCGAATTGCCGAGCTCCTCAGATTTTGAAAATCTATTCTGTTTACATTTCACTAATGGTAACCCCTTGACCTTAAAAGTTTTTTAATATAGGGCGTATAGAAAAAGTAATGCAAACGTTTTTTATTTGTTTTGGATTATGTTGGCAGTAGATTTTTAAACACCAGGTAAATATCCCGAAACGTTTTTGTATATTAACTGGAGGTCTTTTACGAAAAATATGTAATATTTTTGAAAAGGCATATTTTTAGGTTATTTTGATTGATTGATCGATATAGCAGACTGGAATTGAAAAGTCCTTACACTGCAGTATAGCGACTTGTTGTATCGCCTCTTATAAACAGATGTTTACTAGTTTGCCTCGGGGTATAAGCCTTCCGGATTGACCAATCCTTGAAGATGTCTCAAATAGGTTAGAGCTTCGCATTTGAAGATGATGTTTCAAACTTTTTCGTCCTCTTCACCACATAGTTTTATCGCCCATTATATGTAGATGTTTTCTTTAGCTCCAGTGGCAAGTTATTAGTTATGTCACCAGCCTAATATGCTGTCTGCTTAAAGGCAGTATTTCGTTGCTTAATTTGGCGGGCAATTTGCTCAGCAATAGTTCGCTGTGCTTGTGAGCCTCAATATGGTTCCAGTGGGTTTGGTGTTGATGATTTATCCACCAGAACGACCACTCATGAACAGCAGCCTTAGTAATGCGAAATACTGACTCCGGTCCAATAAATATGATAGCAGATCCTTGCCTTGCAAGTTGGTTGGCTTTCTCACTGCCAAGGATGCCCTTGTGTCCTAGTACCCCTGCAAGAGTAACCTTATTGTGTTTTATCAGAGCGACAAGGTTTTGACGACAATCCCAGACCTGTTTTGATATTATCTGATGATATGCAAGCGCTTTCAGCGCTACCTAAATGTTGGCTAAATGTTGCCTTCTCTAACCCCTCATCAGATTTTCTCAAAGACAGGTATTAATAGCACGTATTTCTACCTGAAATATCATGGTGTGTTGCCCCAGTGCCTCACTGATGTTGAGTCTGGGTATGGTTCCATGTATTCCGCCTCCCGTACCACAGTCAGTTTTGAACCATTTGTAAACTAAACGAGGTTTCCTGACTGACTTAGCGATCAATCAGATCCTGCCATCCAATCAATCTGAATGGTGTAGGGTCTGTCAAAGTTGTAGACTCATGATATATCTGCTCATCTCCAACTATCGGTTGGTCACCATGCCTTAATGCTGGTGTGTCCAAGGTCAGTTCCAGTCCTCCAGACCCTATTCTGTTCCAGCTTATATGCCCCTACCCTCGCGTCGGCGTCGATTATTACATCAAGGATCATCACATACGAAACTGATTTGGACTTAAAGAACGATTCAAATCAACACAGAAGTTCAAAGACTAGCATTTACATGCATAACTGAAGCAATAAAAATTTTCCCTACGACCGCTATGGAACTAATTCTAAACCTCATCCCTCTACATATATTAGTGAGAGGTACAAAGTAGACAACATATATAATGATGAGGAATGGAGTCATTTAACAAAGGCACTCACCTCTTATCTAGAAACCAGCAAACCTGGGACATGCCCCAAGATGAAATAAACAAAAAATTCAACTTCGTTAAAGACTTTAATACAAGGTTGAGTCATAAAAGTGAGTGTAACAGTAATACCATTGAGAATTTCAACAGAAACTCCATTAAATGATATACATACGATTCAAAAACAACAGAGAGAACTGGGTCAGGAATGTATTGATCAGAAACCAGACACTTCGAAAGCTTGATCAAATCACCAAGTATTTTTCAAATAGAAAAAACTATCACAGACGAGATGTCGTCATGCTTAGAGTAATTAAACGAACTAGGCAAGTACAACACGATTACCCTATGTGGGTACCAGAAGTACCAGGATACACTAGAGTGGAAGGAAATGAAATAGTAGACAGACTAGAAAAATGGAGGCTGAAACAGCATTTCTGGAGTTGAATCTTTTTGCAGAATTAGTACCAGCGCAATAATGAAAAAGAGAGAAAGAGAATAAGAGATCCAATCCAAATCTACAAGGAATGAGACAAGCGAAGATACTTCTAGGGAACTATGACCAGAAGAAATTTAAGGAACACGCTGATCTAAGTAAAAACCAACTCAGAATTCTAACAGTTATCATAATAGGGTACTGTCATCTACAGGGGCATCTTAAGAAACTTTGACTAGCAGAGACAGAAGAATGCAGATTTTGTGAGGAAGAGGACGATCTATCCACATTCTTTCAGAATGTGTCGCTTTACAAAACTCTAGGATGCGATACCTGGGAGCGTTTCGAATTGAAAGCGGGATTTACCCAGTCAAAAGCAGTCCCACATCCCGAGTTTTCTGGGAGAAATAGGACTGGAGAACCTGCTTTAATCGGTGAAACGTCTCCAGCGACTTAACAACAGAAGAGAGACACAATAGATCTTTCAGGTTGCAGTATACACGTCTCCGTTGCCATACATACACATAAAGAAAAGCTTACAGGGTTTAGTTCATCACCTTTAGTGAAATCTAATAAAATTTTCAAAATCTGAAAAACTATTTTTTAACCATAAAATTTTCATTCTATTTAAGTTATTTAATATATTAATTTCAGATCACGTTCAGCTGACGAAGAAATGGAAACGAGTGTGGAAGGTTCCGTCCAACAGCATAACGAAGATCAAAGTCTTGAAGACGTATTAGAAGATCCTGAAAGCGGCGATTCCGAAACGGCCAATGAAGTCGAGGTATCGGAAAAAGCACTTAAGTTCAAAATTTCGACGGAGTGTGCAATCCCTACTACGGGAAGAAAAAGTTATCCAGGATCGCGAAAAGGCAGCCGAGAGCGAGGACAACATCTAAATCATTCTGATCTCACACGTATGATGCAACAAAAAGCCAAACTTAAAACCTCAGCCTATAGCTTTGACCATCATTTTCTATCTGATAACAAAAAGCTTTCATTTGACAGTCCAGATTTTTTAGACGAGTATGCGTTAACACTTAAGAAAAAATTTGAACAGGGGCTGGCTGATCAACAAGCTGAAGAAAAAGAAAAAGGCTATATCCTTTCCAAAGATACAATAAATCTAAATAAGAGAAACTCTGAGCACTCTGTTAAAGTACCCGCTCACTTAGACGAAAAGAAGAGTATTTTAAAATGTTCTGACAATAAAATTCGCCTAAACGCTGATAACTTAAAAATAAATTCGGATAAGGAAGAAGAAAGTATAAAGACTAGCCCTAAATACAATATTATCAATAAAAAACATAAATATTCGGACCCAAGTGATAACGATATTAGTATAATATCGCAAAAAGAAGATGTTAAAGTTCAGTCTGCACCTGTTGAATCAAAATGCAACAAATCCATTTTTTCGCGATTTCGCCAGTTCACGGACAGATTCGGATTGTCTCAAGAGTCAAAAGTGAGACATCTGAAAAATAACAACTGTGCGAAAAATTCCCCTTATAAAGGTAAGAAAAAGCTAGAATCATCTTGCTGTAAAAGTTTAGAAGAAGTAGATAGTAGAAGGGCAAGCACGTTGCCAAAAACAAGAAATCGTACGGGTAAAAACAAAGGTTGGAAATCTTTTATTTTAGGAAAGGACAAAAGCTGGTCTTCCGACGCAGCTGTAGATAAGACTTCAGATGGAGATGCTTCCGACGTAGACAATCACTCTCTACCTTCTACCTCACAGATGAACAGTAATTGTGCGACCCCGAATAAACTTCCTGCTACTAGCCAAAGTCTTCAGAGTTCTCCTAGAAAAAGTGTAGTTAGTGATCATTTAGATGAAGTTAAACAGGACCTTATAGAAAATAACGTAGTGGATAAGTGTAGAGTGAAATTACAAGAAATCAAAAATGATTTGGAGAAGGATCCTAATATAATTTGACAAGAGGTTAACATTCCCGAGACGGAATGTTTTAGTAGATACATATTTTGTCGCTGTTGTACATATAGATCTAACGTTAGCGAACCTGTTTAGGAGATTTTTTGTTCTATTTATCGGTAGTTATTTATTACAGTACTGTAATAATTTTTAGATTAATTTTTACTCATTTTAATATTCTATAAATGATATTTTTTAAAGATTTATTTTTAATGTAATAGAGGTAATATTTATTAAAAGATCATACAATTTAATTATTATAGAAGGAATATCTTTAAAATGACAACCAATAGGAGGTATGTATCAAAAAATTTTAGTATTTTTTAATTTGCCTTTTGCACAAGATAACATATTATGTTTAAGCTGGTTAAGCCATCAGCAGAATTTAAACTTTCAAAACCAAAGCAAGTAAAATATAAAGTACATTAAACGAAATGTAGACAGTTGATTTCCTACGAAAGCCATGCTAATTCTCTCTCCAAACGCATTTCGACCATATCAGTGAAGCTGGAAGGAACCAAAAGCAAAATTCACAGCAACAACTGTCTATAAAAAATATTTTTTATTTAATTTAATTTTAAAACTTCATACTACTCCATTGTTTGCATAAATGTCGTTTGACTGTTGATATTTTACAGTCTATTAGAAATGCAGGTAGGTGGAAAACATCCTGCCGACATATCTAAGAATGTGGATTTTTATATAAACAGTTGTTTTCTGTGAATTTTGCTCTTGGATAGTTACAGTTCCATTGATGAGACCATTAGGTAGTCAAAATGTGTATGGATAGAGAACCAGAGTCGCGATCACAGGAAATACTATCTTCTTTTCCTTTAACCGTCCAAACGAAAAAACAACGTATCCTTCTATAACGAAAATTTTCAAGAACTGATGAATTTTACTTGGGTAAAGTGTAAATTAAAAAATTATTAAATACATTTAAAGTTTTATTCGAAAAGGTGGAGTTTTTAAACTGCAGTAACGAAATGTGTTGTCATAAAAGGGTCAAATATGAGAAATTAAGAGTTAATCTTCCATTTTGTATTCTAATTTAAGCCATTCATGTGTACTACTACATGTGACTTACCTTACAAGATGTCAAAGTCTTGCAGGTCCCATTCGAGATCTTGCAAGAGCTGACGTAATGTGTGCTAATCCGAACATGCAGTAGTGTGAATATCTAGCTTTACAGAATTTACTGGAAAAATATGGGTAAATTTAATAGGACTGAAATTGTATTATTTCATATTGTGTGAAAACGGTGTGGAAAATATTTGTTTCTTAGTAGGAAATTATTTTCTAGTAAAAAATTATTTACACAAAACTTTTACACTTTTTTTTTGGGTATGGTTAATGTGCAATACTGTAAACAACTGACTTTCCTTGACAAAAGGTATATATGTGAAAATGTAAAAAGTTTTATATTACAATTGGCGAAATACAATCTCGGAAATTTTTATTAAAGTGCGCAGTTTAAAGATAATACAAGTTTAATTTTGTTATATTTAATGGCGGATATATAAAATACGTAATAAACTGAGAAGATTGCTTTTAAATACAACCTTTTATAAGTCTATACCGGGTAACTATTGACTACTACAGCTAAGCCATCACTTTACATATCAGTTTGAAATTTTGGCCATATTCTTTAAGTCATTTCAATCACTTTCAGTTCTAATGCTTTTATCACTTTGAAGTAATCATTATTATTTCAACAAAATAGAACTAAATGTGTATTCAGAAGAACACCAAGTTGTCACTTTCACTCCTATCTCTGTAAGTATTGACTGTAAGGAATACGGCTTTTATATATTACAGGCCCTTAAGAAGAAATACTTCACAAATTCTGCTTGCGGACTCTTCCCAAAATTACTTATTTACAAGCACACGATGCGTTAAAGTGAAACAAGCATGCCGGTCCACTATCTGTGATTTTAGCACTTAGTAACAGACACTCCCGTCTTCATTTACCTTAATTAATATGTATGAATTAAATTCCACACATCTGAGTCCGGTCTTATATGTTTAAAACAACCCGATTGTATATCTATTTCATGTGGTGCTCTTTGTTTTCATAATAACTGTGATGCACCTACCTGATACCAATAAGGCTATCGTGAGATTAATAATTAACAAGAAAACTTTAAGTAGGATACTGAGATGTATAAATATATGCAACGTTGTAAAAATATCATAGTTAAAACGTAACAGAATAGTGGCTGGCTGCAGTCATGGGTCACCCGGTACAGTAAATATATTTAATATAATTCTCTAACGCTCTCCGATTTTAAAAAAATTTATTACTCGTAATACTTTTTCACTGCGCCCTTCAACTGTTTTAAGAAGATTTTTTTGGTATTGGGTGGGTTACATAAAATTAACTTGAAAAATTGTTTAAAATTTTAAAACGAAATGAAAAAATAAGTTAATGGTAATCAAGAAGTGAACAGGTCCTTTTGGCAGAACCTAAAGTTTTACTAATTTTATGAATAGGTATTCCTAAATAAGTTTTGAACAGAATGTATCACACTATGTAGCTTACAGTGCTGGAAAATGTAATGATATTACTTAATAATTTGCCACCATCGTATCGGACATCCTCTAAAATATAAATATATCAGATTGCATTTAAATATCTGAAATAATTCAACTATTACCTTTAAACATAGTTAAACCTTTTTTGATATCCTTAAATATTACCTGAAAAAGACAGTGTGACACAGATCAACTATTAGTGACTGTGCTTCATTACTGACACTAACAACCAATCTGGTAATATAGTAAAATAATTAACATTTGGAGTCATGTTACACCAGAAAAAATTGAAATGTGGTTTGTGACCTTATTAATGTTATAGGCACTATCACTTCCAGTTGTATTATTAAAATATCTGAGATAATTCTAGTATTATAAACATTTGTGGAGTCATGTTACACCAGAAAAAAACCGAAATGGGGTTTGTGACAACTGATTAATGTTATAGACATATTCATCTGAATCATTATCACTTTCAGTTCTATCATTATGAGAGCTGAGAAAAGTGTACCAATAAAAAGTTTCAAATAGTCAAATTTTTTACTATTACTATTTCCAGCAGTGTAGGTAAAAGAGGCAGTTATAAGTGATTGTGTCTAAATTTTTATGTAAACTTAAACACTATTAATACAATTTTACCTTGACCATACTAAGATTTAGATTTAATTCCTTTTTGAGTAATCAAAAATTTAAAGGTTATATTACATGTAAACTTGTACCAAATAGGTTTAGGAAAAAAATGTGCTTTCATATCTGTCAAATGACTTTTCTAATCGGAAATATAGTGATAATAAGAAGCCATACTTTCATATTTGACAATGCTGAAAAGTTGTTATGTTAACGGTTAATAGTGATACATTAAACAATTATTGTCAGGCAGAACTGACATTTAATACATTTTATAATCATGTATATTATTAATGACAACCAGAATTTTATATTATATTCAGTTATTAGCAAAAAATTCAAATCAAATCAGCAAATTTCACATCTTAAAAATAGGTTTTCTTTTACATACCTCTAGAACGAAAAAAATATGACACATTTTAATACATGAGTGATATTGTTTTGGAATAGCGATTGTCAGATATGAATTATTAGCACCTGCGCGAAGACATAAAAATCAAAGGATATTTAAGTTAACTTTCCACAATCTGCAAAGAGACAATTTTTAGCTCGTAAAAATAAATAATTAAACATCTTTCTGCAGGATGCTTATTGGCGTTCGACGAATTTAAAAAGATCTCTTTAAAAAAACCTATTAACTTTTTACATTAAATCTTTAGAACAATATCTATTTTACAGTTCTGGCCAAAAATTGTGGTAAAATATTTATTGAATTAAAAACCAACTCTACATGAAAATATAATTGTCAGCAATGTTCATCAGGCTTTTGATTTAATTTTAAGTCTGTTCAAGCCAATTCTAAACCAAAACTATCAACTTTTTCTATAAATTGAAAACCTTTTATAGGAGGCGCGTTATTTTGAAAATTGATGGGATTTAATAGCATGAATTGAGTAGTTAAGTTATTCATACAGATTTGTAATTGTCTCTAGTTATCATAACAAAAAGTCTTAACTTATAACCAATAGCAACGAAATTTGATGCCTAGTGTATAACATTCCAACACGGCATTTTCTCTCACTTACTATGCAAAATTTAAAAGGTTTGCAGTATTTTCAGTGGATTTAGTTTCCTGCAACAGTAATGTCAATACGTACAACAGGAAATAACTAGAATGAGATCATTTTGCCATTAATTTCATACCATTCCAAAGATATTAACATCTAAAATATGACATTTATTACATTTTAATAACAATAGCGGTCAAATCACGCCTCTGTTCAACTGAAAGGACTTCTGGTGACTGCAACCCGCAACTTTTTAAATAAGAAATTAAAAACTAAAGCATTATATTTGAAATGGCAATACCTTGGAAATCAAGGAATGTAGGTCGAATATGTATAAAAAATGTTCAAAATTTAAAAATCCAAAAAATCTAGACCCAAAATCTTTATACTATAAAAATATTTCAAAATATGTTATACTCTTTCACCTCCCTATATGCTAAAATCAAAAATTTGATGAAATCAATTTAAATTTTGAACACCGACAAAATATTTAACCCCATCAAAAAACTTTGCAAGAAATATACGGAAAGTACACAATTTTTGGCGAACACGATACTTTTCAACTTTATACATATCACAAAATCCGATGTAAAACCTTAATACGCTTCCTTTCTACTTCTGAGGACCACTGTCGCAAGTCTGTACCTTATTCTAATTCTAATTCCAATACCTGTTAATTCTATGTATTCCAAATTAATAAATATAAAAAAAGTAAATACATAAATTAGTTGTAAATTTTACAAAAGATATTTTTGTGCCTCATGTACAATCAATTTGTTGCACCTACATTCAATTTATATAGTCAATAGATAATTAGATTAGATTTAAAAAATCGTTTGTAAAAAAAACAAATTGAAGGTATATTTGGAAATACCAATGAATAATTTAATGTAAAAAACCAAATAAATGTGTATGAATATAAATAATATTATTGTTTTATTTTAATAAAAGTAAGTAACCTGGAGGCAATGATAATTAATGGAAAATAAAATAAAATGAACTGACTGTTGGATAGGAAAAGGGGCACAGAAACACACATTTTTAACAAAGCCTCACTCGATGCGGGGGGGATCACTCCTCCCATAGGCTTAAAATTCAGCCTGCAGCATAGGAAAGTGGATATCGCTGACCCGGCATTTAATTATTTTTGTCAACTCGCTTTTCCTCGTCATACTGTACTGCCTTGTATACGGTTGGGATGGAGGTAATTTCGATCTTTTCTTTGCTCTTGTGATATCCCCCCCTGCTAAAGAGAGAGGCTGGATCCTCCTCTGACTTCGATAGGAAACCGGTGTTGAAACATTTTGCTCTCCGCCCAAGTCAATAGTAACCGCTTAGCAGCGTTGTTTAAAAGTCGTTCAACGAATTTTTCAGCCGCCCTTCTCTCAGCAAGGTTTGCGGATTCATCACCTTCCATGTCATTTCTCCATCCTAGTATCCAGACTAGTGCGATTTTATTTTTTTTTACTCTTAATCTGGATAAAGCTATATTTACAAATTCATATTGTTTTGGAGTTGTTTTTTGATTGTTATAGTAATTTTTAAAGTTAACTGAAAATGTGTACGTGCAACATCGCATCACCAAAAGATAAAAAAATAACTACTTTATAAAACTGCCCTCCCAACTGTAGGAATTTTATGGTTGATACATTTTTGGACCATACCAGAATAAAACACAAAATATTTCAATTAAGAATTATATTTCATATAAATATAAATATTGTAAATCAGCATTTAGTACAATAACCCAATAACCATTCAAAAAACATCTCACACTTTCTTTGGAATAACTTCACTTCTAACTCTGTTCAAATTATAAATTCAATTAATTTTTAATCTCAATAAATAAAACAAGTTAATAAAATTTAGTTACGTTTAGATTAAGAAGTGTTACCAGTTTCAAGCGCGAACTCAAGCAGGGGCTATTTGGGAACTACCTCCCCCAAAATATGTTTATGTGTTGAAAAAAAAACGGAAATCTTATATAAATATAACAATAGAATAAAATGTTGAAGTTACTGACAACACCATGAACTGGAGCTCCATTTTAAAACTAAAAACCAAAGAATGAGTGTGGTGTAACTAGAGCACGGCGCTTCTCGGTGCACGAACCAATGGAAACAGAAGGTAAAATTTAAATATAAAATTAAAAATGTATTATATTTTAGAGACATTTAAAACTTATACAATTTATGTATAAAAATAAAACTAAAAACTAAAAAATAATTTTAAAAAATTTAATATATTTCATGACTATAATATTTAAGTTACAATTTTTTTTTAAAGTCGTTTCAAACCGGATTAATTGCAGATGAATCATAATTAGTAGTTAAAAAGTTCAGCGACATAATCAGTAACTGACATTATCATAGTAAATATATTTTATTAATTTCACCGGAGTTGCAAGGAACGGATTTCGAATAACAAAAAGGTACAAAATAACAATAAAAAGAATCTTTGTGAAATTAAATAAAATATGTTTACTATGATAATAATATCACAACGATGTAGGCATTTTAAGATGTAATAGATAAAGTAATTTAAAACATGTATAGTTTCTGAGATATCGTAATTTTTGTAAATTTTAACATAATCAAGTTTCTTTTTCGTTAGAGACAAAATAACATCACAACAACGGTTTTAAACAAATGGATTGTTTGTTACATATGTATGTGGAAATGGGGATATGTACTAAGCGATCTAAAAGATCTATTGTGCCCCCTTTCTGCCGCTAAGTCACCGGGGATGCCAATTAAGGCAGGTCCTCCAATCTTATTTTTCTTAAGAAACCTAGAATGTGGGCCAGCTGTAGATTTCATTTTTGTATCACGTATTTGTTGAGTCTGTGTCTCGTCTTTTCCTGATTGAGAGAATACATTCCTTGAATTTATTCTGGTTATAGCTCCCAAGAACTATTTCCATTCATCTCATTCCTGCTAGACTCGTCCAATAATCGGATCTTTTATTCTCTTCTTTTCTTTTTAGTTCCTCTAGTGCTGCACTGTTGTTAACCCCGAAAAATGGTCCAAGCCTGAAAAAGGGTATTTTAGTCTTTTTTTGGAATTTTGTCCATTATTTCATTTCGTTCTACTCAGATGTGTCCCGGCACCCACAGGAAGATAACCGTGTTGTTCTTGAACAAAAACTCAACTCATTATACGCTGCTCAACTATCCAACATTCTTTTCTCTGTTGAACGGATGATATTTCCTAATAGCGTAAATTTTCACTTAGAAAATACTTGGCGATTTGTCAAAGCTTCCAAAGTGTCTGGTTCCGGGTCTATACACTTCTATTCCAGTTCCCTCCATTGCTTTGGAACCGTCTGTACACTATTATTTTATTTTGATTTTCAAGCCGAACGGTTTCGCACTCCCTCCAGGAAATATTGACTCATACCAGGTATACAAAAATACCAAAAGTATAAAGCTCTATGGGGACCTTTTCCATGCTAACGGGTCCTAGTTGACGTTGATACAAATACTTAGCATCCCCCAGTTATGTGCTGGACTTTTACTATTATTATTATTATTAGATGCAGTTTAAGTGGCGTATTTTCCATTGCACTTGTCTGGCTGTGTCTTATAATCTGTTTAAGAGGGTATTTTACAACTGGGGTTATTTGAAATTTTAAGAGAATCGTATACATTTTTACTCTACTGTACAACAAATTTTTTGAAGCGTCCTCGAACAAGTTTGTATTTATGGCCTCTTAGGCATTGGTCTGTATTGAGGGTAAAGACATTTAAGTCTATAGAGTGATGATGTTAAACGTTTCAATTGAATCGCCTCGGAGTTTTCTTTATTGTAAATGCGTTAAATTTAGTGTCTTCCTTGCTATATTCCATATCAGAGGGGATATAACACGACAAAGTTTTGTTATTCTTCTTTGTGTTAGTTCCAAAGCACGAGTCTTTGGTGAAATAATGATTCCATACTAATGCTGCATAATCCATTATGGGTCGTACATAAGTCTTATAGATTTTCTCCAGTTCAGGTAACTCCTTCCAGTTTGGGGGGTTGGCACCAAGATTGGCCTCGCCCCGGATTGGATGGCCACAACCAGGCCAAATCGAGAAGAGGTGTCATACTGGTGTTCTCGTTCGCAGAGAGGGAACGCTACAAATCTCGAAAAGGCGGCGGTGGGAAGACCAACAGTGTCAAAAGTGGCTTAACCCGTGCGTAGTACAAAGGGTGAGGTATCCCTAACGATCCTTCCAGATTACCGGACGACCTTCTGGAATAAAACGCCTTATCCCAGTAAGCGACTCTGCTAGAATGGACGAAATATTTCGACTTACTCGTAAGAAGAACCTTATGGAAATACAAAATATAGTACCCCGAAACAACGCTCTTCTTCAAATGTGAGTGTGGAGGACCCACAAGGTCTAACCACAGCACAACTAAAGAAAGCACAACCTGAAGGGAGTGATGTTGGTTCTACCCCAATAGACCTTGGAATCCAAATCACACCCGCTAGTTTGTTTGGGAATAATAGCCCAATTCACCTTCAGGGTGGAAAGAAGGAGGGGGGAGGCGAAGTCCAATAATGTTGCGGATATTTCAGATAAACCTAGAGCACAGTAAAGCTGCCTCTGCTGCTTTGTAGAAATACTTAGCCAGTAGGAGCATTGACATCGTTCTGATTCAGAAGGCCAGGGAACGCATAACTGAGCTAAGAGAGATCGAGGGTAAGTTAATTTAGAATTCACGCCTTGATAATGTCAGAGCCTTTATTTTAATCAGGAATGAACTACGTTCACTAAAGCTAAATGATTTCTCAACCCTGACTTGCAATATCACTCGATCGATCAAATCGATCAATTAGGGGAACGGCTTTTGAAAGTTTTTGACATTTCTTTAATTAAAATACATACATGTAGTGCCTATTTTAAATCTTTGGTTACTGTGACTCCAAAATATTCGGCGATCAACAAGATTCATTGCCTAATCCTTCTGAACATAAGCATAAACAGGTTTTTTGAACCAAGGGGTAGGACTGAACATTTATTTTCGTTCAATTCTGTCAAGGTGTATACTGAAACTTTCGTAGCTTACGAGCGGATTGTTATATAGCTTTGTGCCGTCAGCAAACATTGACGTAAATGATTCTAAACTGTCAGCTAAGTCACATATGTAGATGTCAAACAATATTGATGCCAAAACTGGCCCCTGCGGTACTCCCAAGGCCATCCCGAAATTATGAGATGTTACACCTTCAACTTTAACACAACCTGCCCTGTCGGTAAGAAAGTCCTCGATCCAGTTTAAAATGTTTCCATTCACACCGTAATATTCCAGCTTTTCTATTAATTTATCATGTGATACCAGATCAAATACTCTTTTGAAACCGAGATACATTATATCCACTGGGTCTCCTTTGTCCAATGAAATTGTCCAATGCTTTACGCACGCGAGAAGGTTGTTAAGTTGTTAAGCATCTCGAAAGGGAACCGTGCTGACATTTTGAAAATATATTGTTATCCAGAAGGAACATTGTAAGGTCTTCTATAATTAATTTTTCCACAATTTTACAGGGAACTGATCTGAAGATTATTCGGTGATAATTTGTGGGGTCGCTTTTGTCATCTTTTTTGTAAATTCGTGTGATAATTGTCTTTTTCCAATATTTAGGGATTTTACCTTCAATGGATTTCTTTAGCAAATGATTTTTTAGAAAAATAGGGTGAATATTTTCTGGTACTGGGCTACTATAGGATTTTAGCTACCTGAACACTTTTCAGTCTCTAGTATTTCTGTCGTAGTGACTATCAATTGTAAATTCAGCAAATCTTGCTGTCTTGATGGTATTGTTGCGGCGGCTGGTCTAGGATGAGCTGATTTCAATTAATAGGGGAATATATTTGTTATGAGCTGAGGGTAGCTTATAAGATCATGGCTTGTATATCTGAGTATCGGGAAGCTACCTCCTGATTTTAAACAGTTCTTTGTATATCGTTTATGTTTATTACTTTTTCTGTTTACGAGATTGTTTTCATAGCTCGATTTTGCTCTTCTGTTAAGTTTCTCAATGATATTCACTTTTACGACTCAATCTTGTGTTAAGGTTTTTCACGAAGTTGAACCTCTTTTTCATTTCATCAAGTTTGCTAATTTGTAGGTCATTTCATTCTTTGCCATACTCTCTACTAACCTATGTACAGGGGCGAGGTTAAAAATTAATTCTATAGAGGTCGTTGGGTTCGTTTTCGATGCTTCGGTTATACATGCACAGGCGTGTTGGCAAGACTAGTTCTTTTACCATAAATTAATGCATCAAATGTGTTTTAACTAGTTTTGCTCCGACTTCTAGTGGATGATAACGTTACTGAAGGCCTCTAAATGCTACAAGGAAAATATTTTTTCAAAATGATGGCACACTATCAACAAATAGTACAGTCCCTTTTGGATCAAAATTATCCCAATCCACAGATTGGCGAAACAGACACGTACTTTAGCCGCTAAGGTCTCCAGATGTAACCCTGGTTGGGTAGGAGCTGATGGAGTAATTGCGATGGCAAATTCGACTTCAGGGGGTTCAATTACATAGATATACTGATCGGGTAAACATAATACCTTTTCCTCCGACTATGTATAGTCAAAAAATAGTCTATCAGATCAATTTTAGCAGATAATTGGAGTAGTTTTGCATTTAAAGAAAAACTGGGGATGATAGAACAATTGCGAAGCCTGATTCAGCTTCTGAAGATTAAACGACATAGGTCTATGATGGTCTGCTATGAAAAAAAACACTTTTTATGATCCTATTTTATTACCTGATAGTTCCTTCCGCATAAATGATAATCATTGTTAAAATGTTTTATTGTACGAAGTACCAGAGATAACGGAGTGTATCCTACGTAAATTGAAAGAGAAAAATTCAAAGATGTTTTTGCAATTTGAAGACTTAACTCGTAATTAAAAAAAATAATCAGAAAACTACCTACAAAAACCACCTATTACGAAAAATGTTTTGTAAAAATTACGATACCTCAGAAACTAAAAGTCAATACAGATATGGTTAAAAATATTCTAAAAGATGTTGTCTATCACACCCTCAAATGCCTACATTTTTCTTTCCGACACCCAGTACAGTACCAGGTTCTTATATAACCTGTTTTGCCATTTACACCTAAAAATTTTTATGTTGCCAGTTGTACACACACCTTTCCACATAATTTATTCAAATAAAGAATATAATCATAAAAAACCTCAAAATCTTTAACATAATCCTTGAATACCAGTGATATATAACTTATAATTATAATCAATGACCCAGAAAACCCCTAACCGAAATCGAGTATGAAATTTTTAGTAAGTCTTGGTCCAATACGAACTGTAACTATGTCAAATATCTGTGACGGACAGACGCTAAAAATATGTTTTCGTTGAGATATTTTAAAATTAGGTAAAGTCGGTAAAGTTGTCAGTTTTGAGTCTCACAAAGCTTCAAGTTTTAGATTTTATTATTTTTACCCAAGAAAGAAAAGTTGTTACCTATTGAGTTTTAGCACGTCTGGCTGTATACACTGTAACTTCTTTGGTGAATTTTGTTCTTTCAATTCGTGTTAACAGCGTATCAAAATATATGTAGAGGTAGCCGTCGTATATTGCACATACAATTACTTGTGAGTATATATGAATCTTTATAAATAAACATTTATATCACCACACGAAGTTCCCGGCCGGGTCTGTCTATATATCCGTGCTAAACTGGAAAACAATAAAAAAAAATTTTGATCGAATTTTCTCCACGGTTGGTGCCGTTTCCCGAGATGAAAACATTGTACATGGGACGAGTAACTAGTGTCAAGACACAGATATCTTAAAGCTTTTACTTTCAAATTAATAACTGGAAGAGATGTCTTTATAGCAAATCAAAACCCTAAGTAAAGAAGAAAAGAGAGCTAAAGGAGTACGAGAATATAAAAATTTTTCATAAAATTACCCTAAATCTACCGAGACTTGATATAAGACACAGGAAGTCGCAAAACCCCAAATTGATGGCGAACGTGGATCAAAGACTGCATATCAACTAATAAAATGGCAAATGATGTGCTCAATACCGATCATTACATTGTCATAGAGTCCAGCATACTTACATGGACATGGTCCTAAATATTTTACACAATTAACTGATGAGCGGCTCCAGATGCTCTATCGACCAGTTTAAACTGCACAGACTGACATGAACAAAAGCCAAATATTTTACTTCGGCTCGTGTATAGTATGGTACCGTATGGCTGGCACAGGAGCCCTAGATGATCCAGATAGCTTGTTCAAATTAAGTATGGGCACTAAACATGAACAGCCACTGCATCTGATGCCACCCAACATTATCACAATTGAAAACCTAAGGTGTTAAAAAGATTCTAAATATGCAATTAAAAAAGGTTTTTAAAAACTTTTGAATAAAATATAATTTACCGTCCATTACCAATATTATTTTGAATCTTAGAATTTTTGAACTTTTTTTCATTTATTTTTTATTTTACTTCAAAATTAAATGTTGTAATCACTTTTTGACTTACGTAGATGCTAGTTCTGTAAAAACATCAATGAGATGAGCGAAATCTATTATAAATGTATATTGTATTACTGCCCTCGATTCATTGGCATGAACAGCTCAGAGCTGTACAGGTGCAAGAAACCCTCGCTTTATTCAAGTAGTGCATTATGCCTCGGCGCTTGTCAGATCTGCTTTCCCCTTACCCCTCAAGCACCAATAAAAATATTTGGTGTATAAAGCCCTAGCAGCTGTCAGTTATCATTTTTGGATTCTATTTTTGGGTAAAAAACATTTTATAAACGAAATGGAGACACAAAAATAAGATTATTTCACAAGATATCGGACTTACGTTCATAGTTTTTTACCGAATTGCGAAATATTTATGGCCGAAAATGCCATGACACCAGACAAAATTCAAAACTAATAAGTAATAAAATAATATTTTTACCTTTTTGTCTTCAATAAGTCTTGCTATGCATATTAAAAACACAAATTCCAAAAAAAAAAAAATTTGGAGGTTATTTACCGTTCAAATTAACACTTTAACCGCTTTATTCAGATTTGTTCGGAGCTACTCAGAGTTTAATGCACGCGAGCTTAAAACTCTTGAATCGAGAGCAGTATATGACTAAGGGTAAATATTCCTAAAAAATGCTCTTAAAATTAAATGTTCATCGTCTCGAAATATTATTTTAGTCATTTATTATTTTCGTTCCTTTAGGTTTTCAACTGTATTATCGGAAGTAAATTTCAAAACGATCGCATGTTTTAACGGTTATATACAAGGACATTATACCGGTTGCACACGAAGCCAGAACAGTAAGCCAGTACAGTGGGGTAGGCCAGTAAACTAAGCCAGTGAGTCTTTACATTAAAGCCAATGTAATTATTACTGTCATCGAAATGAATCGAAAACGGAGAATGTAACGAAAAAGACTTTATTATGATTGAGGGTGAGATGAATGGTTTAATCATTTCGGTATTTCTTCAAATCTGCACGCCATAAACACTCTTGTTTCCTATAAAGTTTAATAAACTTAATAATTTAATCCGAATTTAATTTTTGCGGTGCCATTTTAGACATAAAAACTGTAAACTCAACTGTAAAAAAAGCAACAAGTTTTGAAATAGAGAATATTGGCTTGCCAGACCGTTCACACGGAGACAGCTCAAAGACAATTGTGAGCAACAGTAGCGTAACTAAGAATATATGCGCCCCCTCCGCACCGCGGGGTCGTTATTTACCACTGGTGAGCAATCAGCGGTGGGGGAACTTGAAAAGTTAGAAAGGCATTCTATCTACTGTCCTGTCCCAATTACTGGCTTGAAACAGTTGCGCTATTCTAATATTGCCATGCACACAGCGACAATACTGGCCTGGCTCGGCCACTTGCTTCGTGTGTAAGCGGCTTTAGGGTAGTTCATCGGTTGTAATCGTAGTCAAAAGTATCACGCGTAATTCAATGCTATTTTATATGACACGCCCTCTACTTCGCTCTTGAATTTCTGACGCCGATTATACCCCCTCAAGAGCTGGTAACAAAATATCGTAATTACTTTAAGAAGGCTAAATTTTTTTTATAATTGGCAGTATATAAAGTATACATTCACAAATTGCAATCAGTTAGTCAGGTTTGGGTGCGTAAAGGCGTAGCGTCCTTGAAGTTAAAGAAAAAAAACTATTTTAGAAAATCTGATTTTTTACACAATATTAGTTAACACTTAAACGAAGAAAGAGAGAGAGAGAAAATTTGTTGAAACAATTTTAGGAAAGTTGATTTTTTGCACAAAGATAGATTTTTATATTGTAAATAAAAATAGTAGTCATTCCGTCAAAGGTTCAATAGAGGCTGAAAGCCTATCAGAACGTGCCTTTTTATACGAGTCGCATATAATACTAAATATATATTTATCTATATATTTATAATATTAACGTATACAAAACGTTTTAATTATCATGATTACTGCGTGAATTATCGCTAGGTTCTGATCCACATTCATCAATCTGAGAATGTGTTAACAATGTAAAATGTTAAATATTAGGTGATTAAAATTATACATGAATAAAACTATAGAATTATGACTTAAAAATGTAAAAAACTACTCATTGATACATTTGATTAAATGATTATATTGATGCCAAAATTTTGATGCTGTTCTCCTTTGAATCAACCAAATTCGTATTTACCATCTACGTTTTTCCATCTGTAATCTTCTGAAAACTTGTTCATTGGGACTTTTTTTTACGCGTTGTTCAATATATTGGTTATATAAAGTCAATAAATCGATTAATTTCGATTTTATTTTGAAAACATCGTTGCCGTCCTTAAACTGATATGCCTTTTGAAATAAGATTAGGCGCTACGCCTTAACGCACCCAAACCTGGCTGACTTACTGCAGTTTGTGGATGTACACTATATACATTACCAGTTATAAAGTGTTCAGCCTTCCTAAAGTAATTATAATTTTTTTGTCGCCAGCTCCCCGACTATGTAAATAATATATATATATATATATATATATATATATATATATATATATATATATATATATATATATATATATATATATATATATGTTGAATCGATATCGAAAATCAAATGGAAGATTTGGAAAAAGGAAACAGGTTCCCAAAAAAAGATTATGTGCAGCAGCCATGACAAGAACAAAAAAAAACTGTGTATCAAAAAAGTAGCTGAATAAACATACAACAGTGCTATTGATAAAGGGATTACGTATCATAAATTTGACCGAGATGATAAAAAAGTATTAAATATTATGAATCGTCTTTTTATAATGCTGAACTTGATTTCACAGTATTAACAAAGCTTTCGCCTCATCTTGGAGCTAAATATAGGCTTTTGTTAAACTCAATATCTCTTCAAAAAAGGTTAACAGAGTGATAACTGCAAGATTAAAGTAGGCTTACAACGTTTGAAAGTGTTTAAAAATACATTTTCAGTACATATTTTAAAGAAAATGATTAAATGAGATATTACGAGCGATTCTTTAGCCCAACTATTCAGAAATGACGGTAAAATAAAAATTAAGGAATCGTTATCTCAAAAGTTTAATGGTAAACACAAAGTAACCAAATATAAAAAAAAATGTTGAAAAAATTTTTAGACTACATTACCACTTAAGGTGACGGTCCACTTCTGTGGCCAGGCCATTCCACGTCTGATCACCGAAGTAAACCACCGCCGTGCTCGGTTAGTACTTGGGATGGGTGACCGCTTGGGAAGATCTAGTAAGGGTGGTTCAGAATCCCTTTAAACTGTAGGTCCAGTCGCTAAATGGTCTCCGTTACCGATCCAAATCATTTATTAACATTCGATTAACTTATTGCTTATGCAGCAGTTGCATAGATATAAAAAAATATGCATAAAAAGTGGAAATAGCTTAAAATGTTGTTCCTGAATATTAATATAGATATTGTGATAATAAAAAGTGTTTCATCAGACAAATTAGACCGAATATTCAATAAAAATTAATTATTTTCTCTATATTAAAATAATGAAAAAGGGAATTATAATTTTCAATTCTGCTTTCCCCCCTTCATTTTGACCACCTATAAAATTGCAAAGTATTTTATTACCTAATCGAAATATAAAAAACACAATTAATACAATAACATACATCTTGGGAGGCGTTTTATTAGTGCTGATAAGTAACGTGAAATGCGTACTTTACTTCATGTTACAAAATAAAGTTTACATTATGAGGCTGGTTTGAAAAGTCCGTGCAAAGTCAGCGAAATGGCACTACTGCTGCATATCGAGGTTATTTTCAGTTAGTAGCATGTCTTGGAAGAACATACACCAAGTTTCAGCCAGCTCGGTCTATTTCTTTGTGTTTGACATTCGTTTGAATCGAGGAAGAAGAAAAAGAATTTCGTGTGTTGATTAAACATTACTTTATGAAAGGCAAAACTCAGGAGACTAAACATAAGCTTGATAAACATTATGGTGAGTGTGCACTTTCGATTAGAATAGTGGTTTCAAAATTTTCGGAGTGGCCATATGAGCATAACAGACGCTGAACGTTCTAGACGTCCTGTTGAGGTTACTACTCCAGAAATCATTGACAAAATCCATGATATGGTGATGGATGATAGAAGAGTGAAGATGCGTGAGATTGCTAGTACTGTGGGCATCTTGAATGAACGGGTACGTCATATTTTACACCAAAGCTACCAGCAAGATGCGTGCCGCGAATGCTCACGATTGACCGGAAACGAAATTGGGTCAAGTGTTGCAAGAACAGTTTGCAGCTGTTCCACCGAAATCATCAAGACTTTAAGCGTCGTTTCGTCACTGTGGATGAAACATGGGATTCAGCGCTATATTCTGGAGACCAAAGAACCATCTAAACAAGGGGTTGTCAAGGGGGATCTGCACCAAAAAAGGCGAAGATCATTCTTTTGGCCGAGAAGGTTATGGGGACCGTGTTTTAGGACTCGCAAGGGACATTCTTCATCGACTATCTGGAAAAGGGTAAAATTATTACAGGTGAATATTGTTCATCGTTACTGGACCGTTTGAAAACTTCCACGATTTGCCCACAAAAAAGTCATTTTCCATCACGACAACGCACCAGCTCACACCTCAGCAGTTGTAGCAGCAAAATTAACGGAAATCAAACTCGTTTCACACCCCTCCTATTCTCCAGACTTGGCTCCATCGGACTATTATTTATTCCCCGATATGAAGAAATGGCTGGCGGGAAAAATATTTCATTCCAATGACGAGATGATGATTGCAGAAACGAATGGCTATTTTACAGACTTGGATAAATCGAATTATTAGAGAGGGATCAACAAACTAGAGCAGCGTTGGACGAAGTATATAAGCCTAAAAGGAGACTACATTGTAGTAATTTTACTTTTTGCACGGACTTTTCAAACGACCCTCGTAAAACTGTGAATTAACAGCATGACTAGGCATCCCCATCTTGTAGTATCTCGTATCTTCTAATGTTATACACCAAATATTAGTTTTTCAGAAAAATGTAAACAGAAATTTTTAAGTTATATATGACTGTCACGCTAACTATGGCTCTTGCCATATAACCCACGTTAAGGGTTGCATTTTTTCTTTTATCTCGATTATAAGATGGGCAATGTGTCTGAAATTTGACAGTCTTTTCGGAAAATTATATCAACAATCTATACCCGAAGATTCCAGAAAATTAAAAGAAACTCGATTAGCCGATGTACTACCTCAAGAGTCAAATAAGGACACCCCACACTCTTTCATATACAGCGTGATCAATTAAGGCTAGCGCGTAGCTATATCCCAAAAACTATACATTCTACGACTTTAGGTTAAATATGGACTAAAAATTGGCAACAGTATGACACTTACGCCCTCTGGTGGCGAAATTGACTTAAAAAGTCTTAGTTGCTCATGCTGTATATTATTCATTTTGAAGCCATTTGAATCACAGAAAAAAACAGCTATTTAAATTCAAAGTACTTTACAACTGTTAACGCTGCCAGTCTATTCGTTTAGTACATAGGCAATACATTTATTTAAAATGATCCCTTAAACAGTAAACAAAAATAGTTTTGAAATCATGAAACCTTACCCAGAGTGCGTTCTTGGCGAGACGTCTACAAAATTTTAGCTAGTAAAAAATTATTGTAAACGCACCCCACGACACAAAATAAATAACAACCAAAATTCCCATTAACTACCTATACAGCAGCATCCAGTCTTTTGATATTTTAAATGCAGCATCAATGGCAGACTTTTCCATCAAAGAATTTTATATGCTAAATATTAATTGCTTCTAAACTTCTTTTACGTATAAATAAATTACAATTTTACTAATAAAAGTTGAAGATCTGGTTGTTAATCTTTCTGTGATTATGGTTAACAACCTAATCTTCTGACCTTAGATAGGTTTTTATAGTTAGTATATGGTATGACAGGATATAATCGGCCTCTAATGCCTTATTCCAGTTCTGCAAAAATGAATATGAATATATATATATATATATATATATATATATATATATATATATATATATATATATATATATATATATATATATTAAAATTGACGTTAATATAGCGAAATAAATAGCAATCCAAAAATAAGATACGACAACTAACCTAAGTTGTCAAAAGTGAAGATGTCTATTGAATTATCATCTTGAAACCTCCATGAATAATCTAACAAAAATGTCTAAATAAAAGGACAAATGCTCTGTAAAATAACAAATGACTTAGTCTTCGTCCTCAGGTAAATCTTCATCTGTAGTATACTCAGATTCCTGATCTGCTTTTTCAAGTGGATTTTCTTCTTCGGAGTCTTCAAACTCCCATTGTGGATGTTCAGTGATCTCTGCAGGCGCTTCTTTGACATCGAGTTTAAAGTCTTTTTGCTGATCAAAACCAATATATGAATCTGACCTAAGGCACACTGTAAAGGAATAGACTCCTGGCCAGATGGGTGCTGTAAACTAAAATATAAATAAAACATTAAAATATTGTGGGGGTTTATTTCAAAACTAATAAAAATATTTAATTCCAACCTTTACAGGCAATGCTTAGCTATTAAACAAATCAATCATGTTTTGCCTAATAAAATCTGTAACCCATCATCCCATGTGTGTGCCGAGTCCTTCCCAAGACTGTAAGGCAACTGATATTTTAGTGAAAACTCATTCACTTTTTTCAAAGCTCACTATACGGCGCCTGTAGGCGAGTTCGCCTTATAGTGGACTTTGAAAATGGTGAATGAGACTTCACCGAAACGTCAGATGCCATGCACACACATGGGATACCCGAAAACCTTTGATTACCCATCACACCTGTAAGAACATCCAATATATATATATATATATATATATATATATATATATATATATATATATATATATATATATATATATATATAAGCCATCCGATGAGAGGTCGGCGAAGCCGCGTTCAGTGTTGCATACTTCCTTCCGATCTGTCCTTTGCACAGCTAGGTGCATGTCGGTACCCTGATGAGTCTAGTGAGAGACGAAACATATACCTCTGCCGTATCACTGTGGCGGGGAGGGTAAGCTTTGACTTTCTTCTCGGTATGGTGGTACAGGTAGGCCACCATCTCGATGGTGGTGGAATAGGATGAATTGTGTTTTATTACAATTTATTCTAACTGTGCAACCTCTAACACAGAAAGGATATGATGGAGAGAAGTTTGCATTTACTGTTTCGCATTTTACTTCACTTACATACAGAGTTGCATATAGTTGTACGTTTCCTGAATGTGATTTCAGCACTACAACAGCATAATGTGGATATAACCACTGCTAATGCATCTCACACGGAGGAATCCGTGAAACCCGTATAAACATATATAAGCCATCCGATGAGAGGTCGGCGAATCCGCGTTCAGTGTTGCATACTTCCTTCCGATCTGTCCTTTGCACACACACACATATATATATATATATATATATATATATATATATATATATATATATATATATATAATGGCGATCATTTATCAAAATTTAATTTTTTGCTATAACTTTTTTAGTTATACTTTTAATAATTTATGTTTAGAAAAAGTACTACAATTTTTAATTTTATTTGAGTTCTTTGTTTAACTTCACACTAAGATATTATGTTTAATAAAACTGTCAAAAGCTTTGATTTTACTTTGCTCTACATTTGTCCTAATTTTATTTTTATAGTTTTATTCTAATTTTTAATGTCATTTTAAAAACTAAATGGTCAGTTAGAAATTAAGTTAAAAAAAATAGTTCCATCACATTTATCAGCCTTTATTTTATTCTTCTTTATAATATTTCAATTATTCTACAGATCAGGGTCAAATTTTTTTATTTTAAAAAAGCGTAGAAAAAAGATCGAATCGTACATAAGACTGTTTTTAAAAACTTGATGGATTTTGGGGTCTAAACATAGCAAAACATATTTGTGTGATACAAGATTGAGTAGCAACTTAAATTTTCTTTCCAAGTATGAACCAAAAAATCAAAGTCTGTATTTAAAAAAAAAACGAGTAGGTAAGTGATAAAAAGTTATACGCCAATTTTTAAAACCTGTGAAGCCAGTTTATAGGGAAGAAAATAGAATTGTTTGTTTCCATCCAACTTTTTCAATAGTTTTCGAGATACTAAGATAATTAGATTTTGTCGTTTCGAATATTTCCTAATATTTCATAAACTGAAACAATTTAACCACACTACAAACGTGTTAATAGAGATAATCGAAAAAGGCAATTTTTCTTTGAATTAACCAACCTCGTACATTTTAATGGCTTCGGTGACTGCACTAGTGGCATCCGTTATTTAGGGCATCCAGTGCATTGTTACCAAATAAATACGGATTCAAAATCTCTTAAATGTCATATATTTTTAAAAAATCAATTTTTAAAAAAGGAATAAATAGATAAATATACCTTAAGATGGACTGTCTCTTTATCCACTAGACTTGTTACATGATAAGGTGCAGTCAGTAAAGTTTTTGATTTCCTATCACAGATGTATGTCCACCAGTATTCCTGTTTTTCATATGAGAAGTAAGGACTATGTACTGGGTGAGACGATTTTGATTTTCCTTCTAATGACTTCTCTCGTTCATGGATTTTGCGGAATTTCTCCCATTCCTAAAAAAAAGCAAAATTACAACAACCCATCGATATTTTAACAACATTAACGTAAACCACTTTTTTTTAGGTAAGCAATGAATACTTGCCTGATCATCATCTTCAGGGTTAGATTTTTGGGCTGCACTTTCGTCACCTGAAGATTTATCATCTTTTTCATTAGTATCAGCATCACTTTCATCAGCTGATTCATCATCTGTGTCTTCTTCAGGTCTCGGTTTTCTTTCTTCTTTGGGTTTTTGCTTTCTTTCTGCCGACACACTGGGTGAATCTTCCGCCTTAGTCCTGGCGATACTAACTGGTTTACTGATAGGTTTGGCAGACTTTTTAGTTTTCTTTCCACCACCTGTGAACGATGTTAGATTTGCAGTAATTCAGTTGATTTTCTGACCACAACCTTTTAGTCATATTTTCCCAACATTTAGTAGAACTTATTTGAGTAGAAAAGAGCGATACTCATCAAAGGTTGTAAAATAAATATGAACATAATGCAAGAACTTTGTTGAAAATGTATACATAATTAAAAATATTATTTGTAAAAAAATTAACTTGTTTATAGCTTGATATAACTTACACACGTAATCACAATAAAATAATAATTAATTAAAACTGACCTACCTCTTTTTTGTTTTAACCAAGCAGGTCTCTTAACGGCTGATACAGTTTCATTATCAGCATCGCCTCCGGCATCTTTGTTTTCTTCAATTCCATTATCAGTAATTTCTAGGACTTCCTTGACTGTTTCATCACCAAACAAAATGGACATATCTTGTCTATCAAGATTTACAGTGACTGTTACTATTGCACCGGCAGTGACTTCTGTGGGGTTTTCGTCATCCATAACTGAAAAGTACTTAAACTTAAATATACAATACAGCAACAAATCTAACGTAATATTTAAAAGAATACAAGTCAACTCTCCAGTTATCATAATGATCGCTATACTACCAAAATTATTTTAATTATTGTCTTTATTATGATTCTATTTAACGACTATCATCGATTTCAAATAAATTTAGTGTAAGGAACAAGAAGCTTAAAATCTAGCTCAAGTTCCAATAGAAAACTGATGAACAAGAGGAGTCTATTTATATTTAAGAACCTGACACATTTTTATCAACCTCAAAACTTCGGTTTCTATCTTTTTCATGAAAACTTTATGCAGTTGTACCTAAATTTGGTTAACAAACGATTTTTTTGCCACTTACTTATTACAAAATTGTGTTCAATGTTGTATTTCTAAATTTAATTTTGCTTGTTTATTTGGTTTATATGTCTAACTAAATCATTATTATTTTCATTATGTAAATAATATCTAACAATATTTACCGGTAAAAATAAGCTTTCAAATCCTCTTTTTGTTGATATTAATTATAAACTCCGCATTTGTAGTAATTTCTAACATTTAAAAATACTGAAAGGATCGACGACAAGCAAAAAAACCGAAAGCAAATTTAAAGAAAAATATTTAAGTCGGTCAAACATCAAAAAAGCGCCTCCCCCACTGACCATGAACAGCCTTCAAATAAATTTATTGTTGTTTAAATCTAATGATTCAATATGTAAATAATATCTAACAATATTTACCAATAAAAATAAGTTTTCAAATCCTCTTCTTGTGGATATTAATTGTAAACTCCGCATTTGTAATAATTTCTAACATTTAAAAATATTGAAAGGATTGACGACAAGCAAAAAAAAATAGAAAGCAATTTTAAAGAAAAATATTTAAGTCAGTCAAACATAAAAAAAGAGTCTCCCCCACTGACCATGAACAGCCTTCAAATAAATTTATTGTTGTTTAAATCTAATGGTATAATCGAAAATCACAGTACACAATCATAACACAGCAAATCTCATTAAGAACTTGGTATAGATATATAGTAGTCTTAGTTTTGGTTGAAAACTGGTTAGTTGCCATCGCAAAAACAAGTCAAAAGGTAAAAGCTACTGTATTGACTGTACATACTATATATTAGAGACCTGATCATTAGATTATTTACTGGTGTAGGGCCTTAGACCTTGTATTTGCAGTTGGTATGCGAAAGAAGCCAAGGATCCAAGGAGGGAGAGGGGCGGAGATACAACCTAATTGAAAGGTCGTAAAAAATAAACAAAAATAAACCACATTTTAGTTAATCTTCAATATTGTCTACAGCCTTCAAACAAACATTAATATGTTCATTAAGGTATTGATTCCAGAAGAGAAATCCATATTCTAGCATACATCAAACAAGTGAGTAATATAAAATTTTAAGCTAATTTATGGTATTCTGTAAGAGAACAAACGTTAGTTACGACTTTTGGTTATTTTATATTGATTAACTTAAAATATAATCCACTAAATGAGGGAACTCTTTTGAGACACTCTGTATATGTCTCCACCCAAAATAAATCAGCTATCAAACTTAAACATAGGCTCTTTTTCATTATTAGAGTTGTATTTATATTTGTTAATATTGTAAAATAAATTTGCCAAAGAAACTGCACATTTGTTTATTTTACTTGTGGTCAGGAGCACCGAAGAATTGTTCTTTGTAAACTGAGCAAATTTTCCCATTCTAAGGAAACAAAAGATTATGTAAATAAAATCGCTACAATGCAACTCCCTACTTTGCTGTTTTAATTCCTAAATAAGAAATGTGATTTTATACAGGATATCGGTATGAAATTTTGTATTCTGAATATATTTTCCTCACCAAAAATATAGAAATTCGAAAAGAAGACATAAATTTTGCAACTTATTAATTATTCTTCCAAATTTATTATAGTCACTTCTTACCTTCAACAGTGATCTGAAAATCAATAAAAGGCATTCTCCCAAGAACTTTCATTACATTTTCATACTCATCATCACTTAAACTTCTAAGTAAAGCTCTTCTATCTTCACCTTTCAATTGTGCGTATTGCTGTAAAGATTTAATCTGACGTTTCTTAGACATAAAGTACTTAAGATTATCATCATTTATATAAGGCAACTGGAGTAGCGGGGACTTGTATTCCCATAGTCCTTGAACTATCATTGGACAAAGCTTCATGCAATTTTCTATTGTTTCTATTTTAGGTAACATTTTAACTAAAAAAAATATAAGAAAAATAAAAAGATTGATCCAATTTTATTACACTTATATATACTCGAACCTCGAGAAGCCAAAGTGCTGTTGGACAACGAAAAAATTCAGTTTATGTAAAAGTTCGGTAGATCCAATTTTTTTTTTTTAATATACAAGTATTTATTAATCAAGCATTTATAATAGTAATAATACTTATTCAATTATAAAATCTGTATATAGCGTTTATACGGTATTTAGAGTATAATATAATAATAAAAAATTTACTATTGCTTGCTCCAATGTAGCACTCCCAAGGGTAGACAGAGCAAAGCGAATCTCGTCGAATGATACTGGTCATGATAGTTCATCGATGGTTCCAGCTGCTGTGTTCTTATTTATCGACACAGATTCGAGGATATACTGGCAACGATGACAGTGGTTTTTTTCTCATGGGTCTGTTGTGAATTCGGATGTACAGCAGCCAATATAGGTCTAATATGCTGACCCGCGTCTTACAACCACTCTGTTAACTTAATCTGAGCCAATTTGTACGGGACAGCTAAGGAATATGTGTCTCATTCGGTTTCAAGTTTGTCGACCCGAAAGTTTGTTCTTTCCCGATCTAATTACTCGCAATCGCATATGATGTGCTTTACCATTTCCTCGACTTGACCAGACGGCCTGCAACCGAGGTCTCTCCACTGTCAAGATTCATTCTATGCAGGTGAATTGTTTTCTACTCATTTGGAATAATTCCCTCTCTAATTTCGGGTCAAGATTCCCTATAAGAAGCCTGTGTAGCTGTCCAGTGATGTTTGTGCTCTTTTTTGAACCATTGTTTAACGACTTCTAGTGCCGCACACCTAGGCACTAGAAAAGTCGGTTCTGGACCAATATATTGAGATGATGAGCCCGCTCTCGCTAGCTTATTGGCTTTATCATTTCCATGAATGCCTTCGTGTCCTGGTACCCACTGTAGCATAACTCTAATATCATTTGCCAGTTGACCCTTTAGAGTCTTCATGACTGTTCGGCTGTCGAAATAAATATAGATGTTTCCCTTTCTAAGCTCTTCTTTTTATATCGCCTGCACATGTTAGCATTGCATATATTTTTGCCTGAAATACTGTTGGGTATTTTTCCAAGGGAAAAATCATTTCTCTTTTTGGTTATAACCTTATAAACGGTCCTCTATAATGACTTCCAACGGTATATTAGAATGGTAGCCCGAAATAGTATGGTCTGTGTTCATTTCCAACTTAGGACCCTGATTTCATTACATAAAGTTTCTTGTCTTGTCATCAGTTTGCTGTTGGTAGTTAGTGGTGTAGTCGGTGAAACTCCATTCTTGCCTCTCCCTGAATCAGCAGAGGGAAATCCGGAATGCACTCCAATGAGGAGGTCGGGGTCGATTTCATAACCCCCGTGATTCTCAAACAGGCGTGGTTGTGACTTAAACAAATGAAGTGTTTGTGTTTGTTATTTTTGAGGGTAGTCTGTATACGGTAGTTTTTTTTTGGAATTAATTGACATTTGCGTGGTCCTCCGCAATTTACACAAGGTGGTGCTTTGTCTTAACCCTAAGTTTTTCAAGAGTTGTTATACCATTTAAAAGAGTGATGGAGAAATCTTTACTCTTATCATTAATTATTTTTTTTGGTTGAAGCTGGCTAGTTGTATTTCAAGGCAAATGATGGAACTCTATTACCTGCAAAGGTTTTTTTAACCTGTGAATACGCCGCGTAAGTGTTAACGAATAGCAACACCTTCCTTTCTTCTCGCAGAATTTATTATCCAACATTGGCAGGTGTTGTACAATTCGCTAACCATCCAAGATTTTTTGTTGTTATTATAATGTACAGGTAGCGAATTGATGCCTCTAAAACAGTATGGTTTTTTATGTTCCAATAACGAGGAGTTTGAACTTCTCCAATCCTGATATATGGGCACCAATGAAGGTCAGAACTCCTTTTTTACTTTTGTTGGATGTTTCATTTTTGAATATAATATAGAACAAATTCACTCAAGTTCATAATATCATCTACAGAGTGGTCTGATAAAAATCTGGACGCACTTTCCACCCACACTACCTTGTAAGTGATCTCATACCTTTGATCCCATTGTTAAAACTAGTCCTTCGCGAACTCTCTAACCTTTTCTTTAATTAGAACACTGGATAACCGAGTATGCTTCACTTGGCGACCTCTTGTTCATATAATGGTAGCTTCATCAACGCTAGATGATGGAACCAACTTCATATGATTTATATTGGAAAAAAATCTAGAGTTATCAAATGCTGATAGTTTTGTTTGTCTTTACTATTCAAAATTTTTCTGAGTGTATTAACAGGTCTTCCGACTTCCCAAATCGCCCTCATTTTATAAGCTATAGTCAAAGTGTTGTGCTTTCGATTGAAAATTCTTTCCATATTGTACGAAAAATTGTAAATATCGAAAGAAAGTTATTTTTCAAAAAGTAAACTAAATTCAAAAATCTCGGCTTTCCGTCAAGCGTCTTGGTCCCTAATTTATACAGTAACCCTCGAGCTGCGCACTATAAAACTTACCAACGGCGCCCGTACACAGGAACTTGGACGCTCTGAATGATTATCCCTGAAAATATATGGTTATATTTTCAACGATCCGAGGAATTTTATTTCGGCGTATCGAAGAATTCCATTTATTAAAATTCGAATCAACTGGAATCCCATCCATAGGAACACATTGAAATTTAGCCCGGCAATAAAAAAATTCGGGGTATAGGAAAAATAGCGAAATTCAAGACGATCAAATAATCTTTGCACAAACCACAAGGGATGGTAGTAAGAATTTCTTAAATTTATATGGTTTAAATCTCTTTTCGATACGTGAACATAACGTCGTCAAAACTGTTGAATTTCTTGTTCATGAACGTCGCGGATATATTATTCAATGGACTGTACAAAAATTTTTGAAGGTACCTTTAAGACTTAAAAGTGAAACTCATAATTACTAAAATATATGAAACTATTCTTACCCTGTATGTAAACCTTACTAAAATTATTTAAACAAATCACTTACTTCTTTTAGCATAGGCTAGTAATATTAACTGGTTAACGCAATTAACTTGCTCTTGAATAAGATAAGGACATTTTCCTATAACATATCTTCTATCTTTTTCTAAAGTATGAGGATTTAATGGTATTCTACTTAAGTGTGCGTGAATAACAGCACGGGCCTTAATACTATAGAGGTAACATAGCGGTCTTTCCTTGTTTTTCTCATTTAGGTTCGGTAAATTTTTAATCAACTGAAATAAAAAATAATGCATATTAGAGAAAATATGTTCCTGAAAATTTTCTAATTGGTTTTAAAACAAATTACTCAACATTGGGTAATATTTAATCTTACTTTGTTAGTTATATTCCTAATCTTATGGTATATATGAAACACAAAATTTATAATTGTTACATTAGTTTTTACTTTTTTGGGTTTCGGTCATATTATTACTTTATAAAAAAAATTAACACATGTTTTTTTCTGACGTTTCGGTTTATTTTATTGATTAAACCATCTTCAGAGAATTACTGTAAATATGAAAAGGAATATGTAAATTTATGCTATATAAACTGAAAATTTTACTTTCTTACCTAATGTTAACAGGTGGTTTACATTGAAAAACTTACATTTAACTATTTTATTATTTTAATACAACAAATAGAAACAAAATAATTGTTACATCATTTTTTTTTCCGAATAGACACTGTGTTGATAAATTCAACATTATAGTTGGAAAATCATGTCTTCTTTACTATTAGTTTGTAGTAAGAGTCAGAATCCCCATCGCAAGATAATTAATCCACCACCGAAAATTTATCACTTCTATTATGTAACAATGATGTATCAATGCAACAAGGGCGATTCAAAGTGCATAGACCAACATCAGAAAACGGTTACTTAAGTAATCTGAAAATGATGATGAAACTGACATTCATACACTTATGCTAAATATAGAAAAATTAATTTCCTGACATGGGGACTTTTAAAATTCAAATTTAATTTATTCATCCAAAGGTTCAAAAACTGACAATGGTTTCGTTATAGAGTACAGCTTAATTTAAACATAACATAATAATAAATACAGTGAAAGTAATAAAACAATATAATACATCAAAATATACAGACGAATTGCTGTCGCTCATCACTGTTGTGCTCAAGAAATTCTTTCAGTGTGTAGAACGATTTTCAGGTGGTAGTCCATCAGCCTACGTCGAAACTTTTGTACTGAGATAGTCTGCTTTAAACCAGTTGGCAAAGGATTGAAGATTTTTAGGTCAAAACATTACGAAGATTTTTTCAAATGCTTAGTAATATGTTTTGGAAAGGTTGTATCATTCCTGTATAGGATATTGTAGATATGCTGTTAGTAGTTTCGTGTAAATCTCTCACAATTCCCGTACACAAAACAGGCACACTTCAGGACTTCAGGATATATATAGAAATAATTGTGAGGATTCTCTGTGACTGGAATATATTTTTGCAAGATTCCAGGAATTGCAATACGAACATAAGCAGCATATTAAGCTTCTGTCCATGAATTTTCTGTCAAAAGCGGTAGATTGCCCCCGAAGCATACTATAGCTGAGATAGAGTAAACTAGAGTGTAGTAAGTTGTCTTGAGTGGTTGCTAAAGGTACAGTTGGCTTCCGTTTAAGTAACTGCTGGAGATATGGTCTAGTTGCTGATTTCAAGACAATTTAGAGTGAAGTATTTCATAACCATTTCACTTCCATCAACCACAAATTTCGTCAGTTCTGATACGTAGAGGAGAATTATAACTTTTTGTCTTTGTTTATGATTAACTGATTTGAGTGGCACAATCTGTTTATTTCCTGTGTAGTTTTCTCAATCTTGCTATGAATTTTTACGGTCAGATTGGGCAATTAAAGGTCATTTATAAAGATCAGGAAAATGAATGGAGCTAAAACGAGACTCTGGGCTGCCCCCCACGTCAACGGTTTTTCTTTTTCAGAGTGCAATTTCCCAGTGTTAATAGCAATCACCTTTCCTTTAAGAATGTGTAAACCAGATTATTTGTCTTCCCTCTTATACAAATTTGTTCCGCTATGAAGTCTAGATTTTGCAAGTGAAAGGCACGCGTAAGATCAAAGAATAGGCCAACAACACGGTTCGGCTCAAACTGCTTATGGGTAAAGTTTATTACTTCGTAGAATGCCGTTTTAGTTGATTTGTTTTTAGGAATCCATGTCACTCCTCGCCAATGTAGTTAAATCTGTTTAGGAAGATCTGAAGCCTATTGTAGATAATACATTCTAATATTTTTGAGAACATACTTAGCAATGATATCAGTATATAGTTTTCAATATTTGTTCTATCCCCTTTTTTTTAATATTGGTATTATAATTGCTAGCTTTAGCATAGTAGGAAATGTTCCTCAATTTATCTTTAGATTTATAAGAATTTGCAATGGCTCTTTTAGTTATTCAATTGCACTCTTGACAGTTCTGATGGAGATTTCATCAAACCAATAAGTTATTTTATTTTTTAGAAAGTTGATTATCTCTTGTGTTTCCAAGGTTGTTGTAGGGTGAAGAAAGATTGAGTTATTTACTTGTTCAGATAGGGTGGATATAAGTGACATGACTGATCAAAAATGATTCTGCAGTTGAATACCAACAATGGTGGCCAAGAAATTTGCAAACTTGTTTGCTATTTATTGTTGGTTAGTGAGTATAGTATAGTTTCCTTAAATATGATGAGATTTTTAAAAGAACAAAAAAAAACTGTGCAATTCAATATCGTATATTAAGTAAGATATTAAATTTTCTCTTGCTTGCTTTTTTTTTTTGGTATTTGCTCTTCTTTCAGCCTCCATCCCTCGTAGTTGCAATGTGGCCCTATCAAAGTCATATACCCACGTCTCGTTATCGGTAATGATGCATCTCAAGTAGTTTTGGTTAGCTGGCCGAGTTGAAACTCATCTCAGAAATAACCGACATTCGATACTGTTTTGGAAGAAAACTCAGTATTCCTGGTATAATTTAATACAAATTCTTTGCTCAATTGATTTCCACATGATAAATCGCCACAAAACAAACAATCTCGAACCAAATGCACCATAACTCATGGTGTATAACACCAAAAAATTTCATATGTTTATCACTACAGCTATACAACAGACTATTTCATCTTTCATATGAGACAGCGTTGGTGTTGCTTTTGAAGGTGAGAGGTCCAATTTTGGTAACCTTGATCGTCTCGCGACCCACCATTACCCACAATAAAAAATGATTAAACTTAGAAAGAAATTCTACGAGATATAATTTGATACCTACATATCTTCTGCCTCAAATCCACAGTCAGTATGTGAAATATTGTAAATCAATATAATATGAAAACAACTGCCCTTCAGAGTTCCTCGATCCTTAATCCTACTTTCACTTCCTTTCATCTCTTTTAAAAATGTTAATTCAAAATCATTTAAGAGTAAAATTTAAAAATGTTTCATCTTCAGAGTTTCTTCTTTTGAAGGTTATTTGCAGACCACTTTAGCTATCTTGCTTTAAATTAGGAAATAATTAAAGTAAATTAGTATTTATCACGAATAATAATAATAAAGGTTTTTATACCTGTAGTATATATTTTCTTCATCTAATGAACTATCCCAGGCAAAATGTTAAATACTTAATTTTACATAAGTTTTATAAGATTAAATTTGTGTATTTATTTTAATTTACACAACATTGTTTATATAAGTGTATTTGCTATATTATCTGACTTGTAAAAGTGCATTGTATGCATTTATTTATAAATAAACTAAATTAAACTAGAAATCCGCACACAAATTTGATTTTGATGGGAACGCCTTCTATCGTATCTGGTAAAGATGAAATAATCTGTAGCGGAATTCTTCTTTTCTACAATTTCTCCCATTGTAGTAGTTGATCGCAAAATGAGCAGGGTCACGAAATTTAATTTTGTCGTATCTGTAATATGAAATAATCTATGGCCACATGTGATCGCATATATGTGGGCGGTTTAAATTCAAAAGTTCGATTTATTTCCAGACAAACTTTTGATCACCTTTAATTTTAAAATAGAAAGAAGTACATTAACAGTAATTACTAATTTTTCATTACAATAAATTTACTTACATGAGGCACTTCTTCATTATCCGATTGTCTTTCTTCGATTTCTGAGTTGTGTTTTTTATCAAACTCAAGGCTGGCGGCCAAAATCATAATTATTCGTTTAAGAGGCATTTGGGGTGTTTTATGGAAAAAGTAATAATACATTTGAGTGGTATCTAAGAGAACTTGATCTCCAGTAAATTTAATACTTCGATACCACCAAGTTCCAACCTAAAATGAAGAAATATATGTAAATTTGTATTGCTACTTTGCAGTGGCGTAACGTAGGTTTCTGCCGCCCGAGGAGGATGCAAAATTGGCCGGCCATGGCAGATGTAGAAATTGCCGCCCCCTCCCTTTTTTAATAACAGACAATATGATTATTATAAAGTCAAATCTTTTTAGAGCGAAGAAAATTTGAACAACAAATTTGGGAAGTTTCAGTAAAAAATATTTTTTTCAAAAATATTTGGAATTTTTAAAAACTACAAAACAAAATTTAATTGTAAATACATGTTCTGAATTCTTATATCAATCAATTATTAAAAGCAACATTCTTACTTAAGACATATCATGTCATGTAAGAGAACGGAATGATTATACTCTTCTACAGATAGGGGATTCCATCTATTAACAAAAAAATTGAAAGAAATTCTAGTCAAAATAAAATGTTTTCTTTAAAATTTGCCTCCCTTAGCAAAGTGCGGCCTGTGGTGAGTGCCCCTCCGTCAACACAATGCCCCTGCTAATTTGACAATATACATACTGGAAATGTCATTTTGAAAATTAACATTTTCAGTTATATTGCTTACAATAGAAAACAAAGTATTCAACATAACTACTCATTTTCGACAATGACAACTCAAAACAATACAATTATTATGAAAAATGGGAATATTCTTCCCTGTAATCTTTGACTGGATCAACAAAAACTATTTTTTGTTTATATAAAATATTTTATAAATTATGTTGCAAACTAATTTCAAAATTATTTTAGAAAGCATATAATACCACTGTGAAAGGATGAAAAAAAGGTTCTTTTTCTCGATTTTTTTTTGTTAACTAAATTATTTACTTGTGAAAAAGATATATTATTAACTGTACTTACAAACTTATAAAAAGTTTTATTTTAAAAAATCAAAAGTTAACAAAGTTATTAAATTACAATTAAGCCACTGTATTCGAGAATAGCTGGTCTGAGAAGAAAATAATATATTTTTTTTTAAATACATATAAATATGGTTTTCATTTATATTACTTATTTTGAACAATTAAAAAAATGGTAACATACAACCTTAGCAACTGCAATTATCAAAATTTTCATTTTTTAAAATGTGAAATTGGACAATTATAGCTAGAGTTACTGTACCAGTAGAAACATCATTTTGAGAAAAACGCGATTGAAAGTTCAAGTACACGAAGAGGAGTTTATGATAGGTATCTAACTTTGTCGATTCCTGTCTTGTAAGACAGGCTTTCTTTACCATCGATGTCGCAACTGAATGTCTAATATACCATTGTATAGAATTCTTACATTAATGTATAATTTTTCTATTTTCTTGATTTTTGACTTAAATTTTTTTTATGCATATTTTGAAACATATATACTTTTAGAAAATGCAATAATAATGCAGTAGTGTTCCCCCTTAATTTCCCTTTTAACTTACAACAATGGGGAGAGCAACCATAAAGACTAAGGCATAAAGTCCAAGCACCCAAACACTGTTTTCTTTTTCTACAATCCAAGATGGTAGAGCAATTCCAAAACTCATAGCTCCTGGACCATCTGGGTTTCCATATTTTTCCCAATTTCTTCTAGCTTCATCATCCGTTAGTGCCTAAAAAAAGTGAAATAAATTGTTATGTTTTTTTAATATATTTCAAAGATAAGAAATTAAAATCTTATTTCTTAATGCACCCACTTTAAAACTGCTCTAAGTTAAAGGTAAAGGGCTTAAATTGACAAGTATGATAATTCAGTAAAGTTTGGGACCCTAACTTAGGAATAAGAAAATAATTTTTTTATAGCCTCTCCTGCAAAAATGGGAAATTTTAAAAATATTCTTTTCTAGGGCTCTATCTCTAGGTTTATTATTATTAAGATGATTGTTGAAATATACATTATAACAATATCATAAAAAACAAAACTGATCAACTGGAAGACCTAACTTACATGACAACTAGATCAGATTTAAAAGATAAACTTTTATTAGTGAATTTGGCTGTAACAGAGTTTTATACCTTAAAAATACAAGCATAAAAAATAATGTTCTTTTATTGCCAAATTGGCAGAAATAGAAAGTTTTGTTTAATTTCAGGAGACTATTCCTCCCACCAATTCCAAAGCTTTATTTGTAAGTTTGTATTTTTAATTTTTTTATATAAAAGTTTATTTGCCGACATATGTAACACAAATTCATCAATATCAAAAGCAAATTAAAATCGACCAACTAGAAGGTCTAACTTTCAGGACAATTATATTTGGTTTAATGCTTAAGCCTTTTTAGTAAATCTAGCTGATAATTTTAATAGAAGTTAATAAGAGTGTTTTCCCCAATGTCAAGATTTTTGGAATCTAATTTGAAAATAAAATATTATGAGTGAAATTAAAATTGGTTTTGTCAATATTACTTTCATAATTATTAATGAATGGAAATAAGAAATAAAACGCAAAAATTTCTGGAGGATAAACCTTTTGGTCCTAGATCATTTTGAAGAAGAAAATGAAAAATATTTTACAAAAATGTCATTTGGACTTCGAGATTTTCTATAGTTTTATTCTAGGTATATAAAAAAGATATTGAGAAGCCAAGTCGAAAATAAATCATTGGGATATATTACTTACCTGATAAGCTTTTGATAACTTCATGAACTCTTTTTCATTACCAGTGTCTTTATCAGGATGAAGAATTAATGATAGTTTCCTATATGCTTTTTTAACTTCTGCCTGACTCGCACCTGTAGAAATCCCTAGTATTTCATAGGGATCAAAATTGGCCATTTCATAATCAAACTGTGATACTTTGTAGGCCAGGAATATTAAAATTAGCCAACCACCGATGATGACTGCTTTTGTTGCAAAGTTTTTTGTGCCTCGCCAGGGCTCGGCGTGTTTTAAATGTTCTCTTTTTATTAGACACGGAGGGCAGCGACATTCTTTCTTTTCCTCCTCAGGATCTATAAAAAAATTTATACAATATGTGGTTAAGGGTAACTCCTAACCTTTAATTGTATTATAAATTGTTATTCAAAGAATGTAATAAACTGGTATATGTTTACTAAGATCTATAAAGGAAATAATAAGATTTTATAACACGTAATAACTTTATAAATTACCGCTATGCAATGTGTTTTAAAAATTAAAGTGTTTATTTATATACCTCGTTTCTTTTTCCTTGGCCAGTAAAATATAGTAACTGGAATTAAAATTAAAGCTAAAAATGATAATAAGAAATAGAAAAACGTTCCACCACTTTCATCATACTGAAATTTCTGGCCCATTTTAAAAAATTACAAGTGAGGGCCACTATTCGACCACCAACGTGTCATTCATAAAAATTTATAAAATCAAGAGCGGAACAGTTTTGCCAACGTCCAAGGTTGCCAGGTTTTTTTTAGCTTCATTATAGGACGAGGTAACAACTTCTATTCTGAACTAACCTTTCTTGTTCTGGGCTTCTATTATAGGAGTTATTGGATAAGGCTCTCGAAATGAGAAAATTAAGCGTCAATCGTACTGAACTAACACAGTAGTAGTCCTACTTACTTAATCTATGGTAGTAGTGACTAACCTATATAAATGCCCGATTGTTATAGGCTATATGAGTTTGCGTTATTTGGCTAGTAGCGATTTTTAACTCTTAAAAATAGTTAATGAAGTCACTACAAGCAAAAAAGCTAAGCAAAATTAAATAAATTATGTCTGTCGAACATCAAAAAAGCCATAAACGTTCGAACAAATTTATTATTGTTTAAATCTAATGGAATGACGGAAATACCATGCCTTGACTTCGTTAATCGTTTGGCAACGTTGCTCTATTATCACAATGAATAGTCGTATTCTTTTAATTTAATCACCATCTGTTCTATTATTATAATTAATTATGATCACATACAAAAAAAGTAACTAAATATGTATATAAAAGAACACAAAGCTTTAATTTATATCACTTAAGATGTATTTTTAACAATCAATTATCATTAATCAAGGTAATATCTTATTTTTAATACACATTTAGTTGTCATTTGTTTGAAGTGATCATAATCACTCGAGAGTGATAGGGACAGAAAGTTATAAAGACTGAGAGAGAGAGCAAATATGGGATCGTGGATTTCGTTGCTTCGAACAGTGATTGAATGGGCGCGCTTTGACAATTATGGAAACGTTCAGAGCGAGAGAAATAGTTTGACCCCGTATTCGCCCTCTTTCTGTCTTTGCCGTGTAATGCGCGCGGCGCATTACATTCTGTCTCCACTAATGTAGAACCTGGAACAAAAAAGGTTAGTTCAGAATAGTGCCAAAATTTAATTTTCGTTTTTTCTTAATTTGCTCATTGTAGACGAACTGGTGTCAAATTTGCGCAAAAATCATAGTCTACATATGATTATTTAGGTCATCGAAAAAAAATAACGTATAATCCTGCACGAACGATAAACCCAAGGAAAGTACAGAGACAGAGAGTGTAAGCAATCTTTCGATTATCGATTATTCAGAATCACAAAACACCAATAGTTCTCGGAATGACCATTGGCGGTTTTGCCTTTTAAAACCACGCATATATAAAGTAATTGTACTGATCGTGTAATAAACTAAAAGTAAGGAATTTATTTAAAAAACATGCAGTATATATTGTCAATAGCCAAGTACAGACCTTTAGATTTCTTGACAGGAATCGGACGATTGGTCCGAATCTTTTAGTATTCCGGGAGGTCTAAATTATCAAAGTATCCGTTCAGCCCATCTTTACAGGGTACCTATTCTCGTTCTTGAGAGAACGATCATCTTGATGGAATGAGGGCGTGGTTCTCACAAAAAAAAAAGTACGAAAACGTATTCAAAATAAGGTTTCTTACTTTTTCGTGAGAACTACGGCCACTTTCCATCAAGATGATCATTCTCTGGAGAACGAGAAAAGCTACCCAGAACACGGTTTCATACTTTTTCGTGAGAACCACGCCCACTTTCCATCAAGTGATCGTTCTCTCAAGAACGAGAATAGGTACCCAGATCGCGGCTCATTGTTGGTGCGATATAACGTACCACCGGTTCGCAACCGATATTTTAAATCTTACTGAAACGAATCCTTCAGGGTACCTATTCTCGTTCTTGAGAGAACGATCATCTTGATGGAAAGTTGCCGTGGTTCTCACAAAAAAGTAAGAAACCGTATTCTAAATATGGTTTCTTACTTTTTCATGAGAACCACGCCCACTTTCCAACAAGATGATCCTTCTATCGAGAACGAGAATAGGTACCCAGAGAGTAACCTGATCGGGATAACAAGAACAGGTTTTTCAAGTCCGATCTACCTCGACTTTCTACCCCAGAATAAGAAAGTTAGCTTCTCGCATGTAATATAACGAATTCTGTAGATTGTATCAGATTTTAAACGGAGGTTTTGGCTGTATTCTTTTGGGTATTTATCAATTGATTAAAGTGAAAAAAGTGTATTATAACTGATAACTTCATGTTCTTTTGAATATGCATTTACTTGTCATTGGGTTGAAGTGATCATGATTACTTCAAGTGAATACTCAAAAGAATATCCCTATAGTAACATCTATACTATCGCGATATTTCAATAACTTTATCGTGTAAATTTTTAAAAAATTTTGGCAGTTTCCTTTGAGTTATACTTCTATTTGTCCATTAGATGAGGTCAAATAAAATTAGCATTTTGAAACATCGAGATTTTTTTTGCAGTAATATATCTTACTGTGGGGTTTACCGTCATCCTAGACCAAAAAGAATCAAAATATCAATTAAGATGTAACATAAAATTTAAGATTAACCCGTATTAAAACGGAGTGTGGCAACGTTGCACGAGCGCGCTCTTCACATCTTTTCATACGTTCAATATGAAAACTTTGACCCATTGATATTATGAAATGATAGAAATTATTGCGAGCTCAGCGGCTACAACCGATTTGATTCCTATAGGTCATATTTTTATCTACTGCATGCTGTTTTTTTTTTTAATAAAAATATTTTCAGTTAAAAATCGTTTACTGTATTATTTATTTATTTTACAAGAATACAAATTTCTATACAGGTTATCATCACTTTCTAGGGGGATATTCAGGTCCAATGTTCAAACAATAAAACCGATATAAATATTTCATATAACTTTATTTATTTAACTTAGGTTACCATAGGTATTCAGAAATGCCATAGCAACCCTTTTATTACTTCTTGGCGGGCGTTTTAGGAGCTTTCTTTGCCGCCGGTTTTGCCTTCTTGACCTTCAAGATGGCTGCTCTTCTTCGAGCTTGTAACTTAGCCGACCTCACAACAGGACTGCTGTTAGTTAACGTGATCTGAAAAATTTTCATATAAAAATGTAGATAACAATCTATTTAGAAAATACTGTGATTTGCATAAATATATTTTTAAATAAATATCTACTTGATTTTTTAAGATTTCGAAGATAGAATAATAACATGTTTTTCTTTTAGTTTGTCCTATTAGTATGTACATATTTAAATATCTCATAAGCAATTTTATGCATATATACATATTTGGGATATTTTGCTTTAATCTAAACTTATAAATGTAATAAATAACTTCTGATTAATTTTTGTTTAAAGATACTTACTCCGCGTTTTTTGGCTAATTCCTCTTCTCTAGCCAAACTTCTTTTCTGAGAAGACAAAATGGCTTGTCTCTTCAGTACTGCAGAATATGGATTGAGACGTAACATGGCTCTAGCGTTACTGAGTGGATTAAGACGACGTACACGACGTACAATCTTCTTCCTATAAATTAACGTAAAATAAAAAGGTTTATTTTTAGTCATTTACTTTTTAAATTTGGTTGAAACATTTGTAAAAATACGTCAGACACGAATGTCAAAAAAGTAATCACGAGTTATCATAACCCAGTGCTCAAAAGTTTTCATCATAAAAATAAAATTACAGGTAATGCTACTCTGGTATTTTGAAATTTTCTAATTTTTTTTTTTGGCTTTAAAAAAGTATGAGAAGAAAATTTATAATCGGGGGAAATCGGAACCGCGCCCCTTTTCAAAATCAAGCGTAACAGACACAAAACTGTAGTATGAAAAGTGCCCGTGTGGTATCGACTCCTAGTACACCTGACAAAGAGCAGCTACCGACCCTTTATAATTTGCGTACACACATAAACATCACATGTGAGATAAAATTTTTAAGGCGATCAAGTCGGTGAACAAGAACTTATTGAAGGTATCTATATTGAATATTTATTATATTGAACCATAAATAGAATATTAAACGCGTTTTTATTAAAACTCCATTTTTCAAATTAGCGACCGTCTAGTTCTGGAAATTCTCAATCGAACCATTTTAAATTTAGTGTAACTATGTCCGGATTTTGAAAATCAGCAATTATTAATTTTTTCAAATTTCCGCGTACGAACTTCTCTACATTTTGATATATAAAATCAAAAACTTTTTGAAGTTTTGTTCAAGGTGCACCCATCGGCGAGAAAATTAGTTACTAATGCAGCTACCTAAAAAAAATGATCTTGTTGCCTGTTAGTACTAACTGTAGCAATTTTCCAATACATTCAGATTTATACATAATAAAGTCATTTATCACAAACTTACTGTGCTGGGCGCAATACGGCTTTAATTTCGTCAGCTTTAAGTAACCTGGACAGGTCAGTGTTTGACATCTTTGTTTGTGGCAAATTGTAACCTTTCTTTTCAGTAGATGCCGATTTCCAGTTTCCAAATACTTTGTCTAATTTTTGGAATGCGGATTCTGTCCAGATAACGAAACGTCCAACGTGACCACCAGGAGCTAGTTTCAAAAGGTTTAATCTTTCTACGCTGATTAAGTCGATACCTGGGATGTTACGAAAAGCTTTACGTAGGCCTAAAAAACAAAAGATTTTTTTTAGGTTACAAATTATACAAATTAATTAGCGTGAAATTTTTATTGCTACGGAGTAACAAAAATCGGTACAATCGACGACCATGAAATTTCAGGGTAAATTAAAAAAAAAACTATGTAAATATTAAATTTATATTCTCAGATAAACATCTTTAACAAGGTTTAACAAATACGAAATTTTGTTTATTTGTAGTAAAAGAAAAAATATCTAATAAAATTCTAAGTAACCTGCATGTATTAGTTTCTTGAAGACAAATTGAAAAAAATAAGTATCCAAGATCTATAATCTGGATATTTTATAGAAACACACAGGGAAGCCTACTGTGAACGCATATACAGGGTGTCCCATAACTAATGCGTCATAAAGCAATTGAAGATTCAAAACATCAAAATAGACCAATTAAATTATAAAAGTTTTTTCAAAATGTTACCCGTAACTGAAAGTTTATTTTGGTAAATAAGCCATAATTTAAAAATATCTCGATGTATGTTATTTAAATTGAGAGTTCTAGTTGCATATGTGGGCTTCAAAATCTCTAGGCATTTTCCTCCAACCAGTAATATTGGGGTTATTTTGATCAAAGTTTCTGAAAGAAGCGTTATTTTTCATATTCTTTCTCAAGCTTTATGTCTACAACTATTTTGAAATTTTTACTTTTAAACATCATAATGCACTCCCATTGCAAGAACGGAGGTTTTTATGACTTTAGCACAAGAAATGGCAAATAAAGCATTAACAACATAACCTCTAAAGCAGGTATATTTTAAAAACCAATATTTATAAATTAAAGGTTTCCGCGAAATTAAGTATTCATTTCCATAATCTACACTATTTTGAAAAAATAGGTAATTTTGACGTAGAACCAAGTTTATATGGTTGATAAAATAAATGAAAATTGTCACAATTATATTAATATTGTAACAAAGGACTAGGGGAATTCGGCCGCGTCCTTTTAGAAATATTGTGATGAAGAACTTTATAGAAATAGATTAGTCACCATTATTAGTTATGCTTTTAGGGGAATTTTAGACTTTTACTTGAACTCTACGAATGAATTTGTCCAGTTAGCTTATTCTTTATTTTAGATATATTCAGACTTGGCTTTAAGAATGGTTACAGCAGCAGTATACATAAATCCAATTTGAATAAGCTGAAAAACAAGATACAGAAATAGTGTAGTGATTGGAAAAATTAATGTGCAGTTTAATCTACTCTTTACTAGTACAGAAGGTACCAAAAAAGGAAACTAGATAGACACTAATTTATTTAGCACCTGTTTGGACCACTTACAATATTGGATTATCATAAATGGAATGAGAAAAGTGCCGTTTTATATGTATACACTACATTAGTACTTATACCTACTTTTGTAAATACATTTCTAATAAGTTGTTAAAACACATCAGCTATATAGCATGTCCAAGCTTTTTATTTTTTTCTACAGGTAGATTTTTAAAACAATTATCTAAACACCAATGCTTTGAAATCTACTAAGGTTACTCAGTAAATATAGATCTTTTTTTTTAGAATTAACTTGTTGACATAACCGTTACATTATTCTAGAAAAACCAACAAGAGAAACCCTAAAAACAAACTGTACTTGTTTGCTCTAATTCATATAAAAAATCAGTAAAAAGTTGTAGTTAATAGAAACAAAATTAATTCACTACCTTGATCTTGATGGTAGACAACTAGAGGTCCTTTACGTTGGATTCTCCTTCTGTTACGCATTTTTCCTTTACCAGCACGGAAACGTTGACTCTTGTACACCTATCACATAAAATTATTATCAAAAAATGTTTATTAGATGTTCCAACAAATAATAAAAATTTGTTTCAAATACAATCAGAGCTTTTGAGGATAAAATCACAAAGATTCATAAACACGGACCAAAAGCAAATCATCATGACATGAAGATGAATTTTTCACAGCTTTTTGATGTACAGAAGACAAGTTAGGAGTAATTATTTTATTATTACAGATAAAATTTGTTATAAATATAAATAAAATTTTCAATGTTAACATAAGTTGCAAAATCCCATGTGAAGTGGTAAAGTATCACAAGTAAACTTCATTGTTTATCTGAAAACCTATCCCAATTATAATATTTCTTATTACTTTTTTTTTCTTAATTTTCTTTCTTAACCTTAAAGTTAAAAAAAATTAAATCAATTTAAATCAATAATTACCTTTTGGATATCAGGCCAGGCCTTTATTCTTCTTAAAAATTGCACAGCCTGTTTGGTTTTAGTCAATTCTTGAACCTTATCAGAAACTACCAGAGGTAATTCCGGGATTTGATCAACAACATGACCTTTGCTTAGGACCAAAGCAGGGACGCCACTAGCAGCGACAGCTGATGCCAAGGCGTATCGACGTTGGTTAATATTGACACGTCTAAAACAAGGACAATTTACAATAAGTACTTTGTCCTTTGATGGCAACAAAAATTCAAGGTTTTCATTTTACCGACTACTCATATCCCACAAATCAAACTATAATTTAAATTGGCCACAAACTATTTGAAATTTAGTTTAATTTTTCCCATTTACACCTAGTGTGAATTAATTACAGCTAGCGATCACTATAATAGTATACTATTAAAAGTAAAAATAACAGATTTTTAAGAGTAAAAATTAAGTTTATTTTAATAAATTTTTTAGATGTAAGTTTTTTTTAATAAAAATATAGAATTTATATTTTGGGAAAACACGAATAATATACATTATATCAATGATGAAGTTCAATGTATTCTAGTAAGTTTAAAGAAAGGTAATCAAGTATTTTGGTAACTCAGGGCTTTTGAAAAGGTAAAATCATAAAGATTCATAAACACGGACCAAAAGCAAATCATCATTATTTCCAAAATACAAGAAAAATTAAATGTATTTATTTTAAAAATTTCCAAACTGTTTACAGCCTTTGTAATTAATAACTGTACATTGAAAAAAGAAAGAGCAATTTAAAAGATTTTTGCTTTAAATTCACTAGACAGTATTAGAATATGGCCAGTAAAAGAAATAATCGAATCTGTTTACCCTCTATACCTGCCTACCTATGCCAGCGACGCCATGGCTTGGTTGGAGCAAACATGCGGCCTCCACGACACATGTTACCAAAGGCACCCTGTCCAGAACGGTGAGTACCGCCACCACGTACACGAGGGATACGAGCAACGGCACGACCAGTACCCCAAGATTCAGCAGAAGTTTGATGTCCTAAATGAAAAAGTGTTGTTGTATAGACGACCACAATAGAGATGCGAATATAATAATAATAATATAAAGAATATTCAGTGCTTTTGTAAATAATCAGTACTAATTCATAAACACGGACCAAAAGCAGATCATCATACCACAGTAAAGAAATTTTAAAACTATATCTGTCACATCTGACTTCATAAATTTTGCTTTCTAACTGCTAGTATATTCCTACTATATTTATTGATTGACTTATTATTTATTCCAAAGTTGTTAGTTTATAGTCAAACACGATTTAGTTATATCAAAGATACTAATTATATTGCTCTTAAAAGTAAAAAAATGGAGCTTATAGAAAATTCAAAGCCCCTAACTGTAATAATTATCAATTATCTTGGAAATGGTGTTTTTGAGAACAAAACGTAGTCTGCATTTTTTTTGTAAATATATTAACTTTTTAAAACAGCTGTATAACTTATAACATATAATTTAATGCTACCCAAAATAAGTTTAAACCGTAACATTGCATCCAAATGGAATTTCAGGTATTTAAAAAATTGCACTAAAAAAATTAATACCACTCTCAATTTGGAAACATTCCTATTTGCAAATTAAAACATTTCAAATAAACAACTATTTTTACTATAAAGACAAATTTGTCGGTAACTTGCGGGTGAAAAAAATTGTTGAAATATTTATTAAAAAATTCAGTAATTATTCGAAATAGTGGAAACAACAAATCTTTCACTGTTTTTACACGACAATTTTTCTTTTTTAGAAGGAAACACTTCGATTATCCAAATTATGTTCCCAATGGGGTTTTGAAAGGTCGACGTATTTTCTAGCAGACTTCTGGAAAAAAGAAGGTTCAATTTGAAATGTTTTTTATATATGTACGCCAATTACTTCGGAACGGCGGCACCGATTCGAATGAAATTTTTTGCGTTATGTTCAGGTGGTCCTATATTATTTTGGTCGAAATTGGTCCAGTAAAATCCAAGATGGCGCTTAAAATATGGCGGACAAAAAATTATTTTATCTAAAATTGGTTGGGGGGGGGTGTCAGGGTTGTACAAAACGATTCTAATATTATTTTTCAAAAAATAGATATGAAAGATCCAATATAGCACATTAAAAATTTCACTTCTCTCGATTTTATTAAAAATTGGTACTAGGGTTTTTCTGATGGTGTATATAACGAATTTAAAATTATTATTAGAAAATTTAGTATGATGATGAAACATGGCGGTCCAAAAATTTTGTTTTTGCCAATTATTTCCAAAATTGGTACGAGAGTGGGGTACATTGAAAGTTTAAAGTAATTTTATTAAAATTCAATATGAAGGATTCAACATGGAAGGCTGAAAATTTCACTTTCTCAAAGTTGGAATTAGAGGATTTTCAGGGACCTAGGCTACAAATTTTACATTTTGCAGACTTTGTCCAAAATTTATGTTGGGTGGTTCTTGGGGTGCATATTAGGGATTGTAAATTAATTTCTTCAAACTCAATATGTTAGATAAAATATATCAGAATAAAAAATTTACATTATCTAAGGATTTCCCAATATCCATATTGTAGAGAAGAAATTCTTGAGAGTCTAGATTATCAATCTAAAATTAATTTCTTAAAATTCAAGATAGAGTATTTACTATGGCTGATTAAATATTTGTTTGGTACAATTTCATACAAAACCGACGCTTGGGGAATTCTCAGATCAACAATTTTTTTAAAACAATTTGGTTTACAACTTTGGATAAAATGGAAGTTTTTTGCAAGTTCAAATCTAAAATTTGAAAAATAAAATTGTTAAAAGTTACGGTAAGAAAGCAATTACAAATAAAATATTTCTCTATTTTTTGTGTAAATTATATTTTGTCAAATATTAATTTGGTGCTGCACTTATAAATTTCAATTTCATATAGAAATTTATATTATTTTTCGCTTTTTAGCGCTTTTTCACAAGTAGGTTCAATTTCTTTTATAAAAATTTTATTTAAATTTAGTTGGATAAAAAATTTATTTAATATTTTGTTTTAATATATATCTTTTTACAAAAATCCTCCTATTAATTATTTCAAAATGATTTTAGGATAAAACAAATAAAACAGTGAATTACTGAATTAAAATTAGAACCAGCAATTTTATGATTGTTTAACATTTGAGAATATTCCATGGTTATTCTGAAGTCGCCGAAACATTTACTTTTATTTTTTGAGCTCCATTTTTGATTTTAAGAGTTCTCCATAACATTGTACCAAAAAGTGGCATAGTTTTAAATAAAATATGCTAGATATGTCTTAGTGAAAATGACAATTTGTAAAGAGGACCATAAAATATATGAATGAAAAATTTCTTTAATTTTTTTTTTTGAGTAGTAACAAATTGTAAAGGGATAGGTAGTAAAATACTCGAAAGTGATTATTTTTAAACCATTTTTTAAAAAATAAAAGATTCGTGTTTCTCTATTCCGAGTAATAACTGTAATTTTATTTAAATTAACAAAGTTAAAATATCTTAAAACTTTCTTTGTGAGTACATATATGCACACAGCCTTATTTTCTTCATATTCAAGAATATTTTACCCAAAAACCAAATATACCAAATTCAAGAGCACTAAAACTTACCAGCCTTGTCGCTAACGCTGTAGGGTTGACGATGGTTCATTGATATTTGTTGATGAACAAAATTGACAACATCAGGTCTGATTGGTGCTTTAAAGACAGCTGGGAGAGCAACGCTCGATCCCTTAACTTCTTCAGATTTTTCATTGTACACACTTACCAGTGGACGAGCAGTAGATAACGCCTAAAAAATATAAAAATTAATATAGAGTATCACAAAATCTTAAAAAACTCGACGGATTAATCTAATAGATGTACTTAAGGAGAAAATTGTTTTAATAACGGTGCAATAATTCATTTAGTTCAGCCAACTAGAAGCGTTATCAAGTAAACATTAAGGTTAATTCCCCGATTTTAAATAAAACAGAAAATATAAACATGTACCTTACGACTGTTTAAAAACAAATTAAATTACATGATTTAGAATTGTAATAATTTTATATTAATGTGTGAACTATTTCTATAAAAAATTGGAAATATGGAACGATAAAAATACAGACGATTTGGCATAACACACGTGGTATTGAAATTTTAAATACACTATTTAATTTAATCAAAAAAATATATATAAAATCTAGAATCTTCAATAATAAATCGTTATAATTAACACCTAAATATATAATTCTAACTTCAGTAATCTTACCATTTTTTATCAAAAACTTAAAAACTACGATCATACATCTAAGCGGACACGACGTCCACCATTAAAAGGAAGTTGGTTAGAATTAGTTGCATTGACAGTTGATGGTGGCGCAAAATATTTCCGTAAGATAGTTGGCGGTTAATTTAAATATAGCAAACAGAAATCCAACATTTTTGTAATAAATTTCAGAATAGACTGGCCAATCCGATCCAGTTAGTGACATTAACTTTTTTTTTTTTGGAGAGGCGATACATGTATCCGTAAAGAAGACATCTAAAAAATGAATATTAAAGTTAAGTAATAAATTTAAAAAAATGCTATTTAGATAAATTCAAAATTCGACAAAATATATCTAAAATAAATTCAAAATTCTTTATACGAATTATATTTTTCGAATTGCTAAAACTCCAAAAAATTTGAATTGCTCTGTTCCTAAAAGGCCAAAAGCTGGGGATAAAAAACGTCAAAATACGATTATTTAGGGCCCGTCCAAAATATATTAATATTTTTTTGGGGTTATCACATCTAGTTCGACCTTATACTACCAGGGTACCTATTCTCGTTCTTGAGAGAACGATCACTTGATGGAAAGTGGGCTTGGTTCTTACGAAAAAGTATGTAACAGTATTCTTAGTTGCTTTTCTCGTTCTCGAAAGAAACCGTATTCTGAATACGTTTTCGTCCTTTTTCGTGAGAACCACGCCCACTTTCCTTCAAGATGATCGTTCTTGAGAAGAACGAGAATAGGTACCCAGAGGAGTGGTACACGGCAAAGAAAGAGAGAAGGCAAATATGGAGTCATGCTATTTCTCTCGCTCCCAGAATTTCGAAAAGTGCGCCGGCCAATCGCAGTTGGTTCATAAGTGGCATTGTCATTAGGTTGCGAACCGAGAAAGAGCGCAAAGTCATCATCAAATCATTTTTTTTTATGTAATTGTTGGAATTATTTGACAAGTTGTATTTTCGCTGTTGACGATATTGTTTGCTGAGCTTTATTTAGCACAGCAGGATAAATTCGTAACAACGATTTTTTCATCTCTTTTAGTTTAGCAATTGTTGAAGGAATTATTTGAAAATCATACAAGTAATGTAATTTTTTTGTGACAATTGTTACTTTTTTACAATCGTTTTACATTCTACAATTTTTAAATTTAATTTTTAATAAATAGTTTTTTAACTGGAATGTTTCCTCTGAATACACATTAAGGTGACTCCAAGCATATATAAAATTTTAGGCTTGTGAGAGTGGATCTACACGATAAGAAAAATCTGCGCGTAACGTAGCGTAATAAGACATATGTCAAATTTCAAGAACTGTGATTTGTTAAATTTAAAAAAAGACAAAGATCGAAGATTTTCCGCCAAAATAATGTTTAACTTTTCAGCGGACTGCTTTCAATATGGCGGAAACTGTTTCTTTTTAATATTTTATGTGAACATAACCTATGTTTTTTTTTTGAGAAGTTTGTTGTCTTATTTATGTTTTTTTATTTTGAAACTTTTGAGATAATGGATATTTATAAACAATGTTAAATTGTTTTAATTTATTAAAAATGCTTGTTACCGAAGATCATTACTGCTTGGTACTAAGAAAAAACAATTTTTGTTCATTTTTTTATTAGTTTTATAACAATTACTATAATACAGTTGCTCGTTATATAAATTAAAGCTTGTGAAATAAAGGCCGTTATATAATATAATTTCTATTCAACGACAGTCTCTGATATCGAGACGCTAATCCACAGACATGCTCTTAGCTATGGTTACCAGATCAAATAATGAGATTTTCTGACAATATCCATGACTTGTCAGTAAATATCCGGACATTTTATTTGCATGTTGTATGTGGTATGGTAAGGCAGTGAGATTTTCAAAATATTTGCAATCGAAGCATCAAATGCGAATATCGAGCGAGTGTTCTCACTAATAGGAGCGTAGTGGACCAAGGAGAGAAATAGGCTGTCTATATTGTTATAAGCTTTGCTTTTCGCTGCCACCAATGTTATAACTTTGCTGGTTCTGCTTTTGGTTTATCACTGGTTTCGATGAATTCAAATACATGTTCTAATATTATTTTAATATTTTAATAAAATGTTCACTAAATCATGAGGTAACAACAGTTTTTCTTCTTACTTACTAATTTAATGTCACTATTTTAGTTTTTTAATTTTAGTTTCCCTCGTCTATATGTTCATGTTCTAGTTATATTCTATTTCTGTACCTAAATTATTATTTTACAGTCATAGGCGTACTAACAAATATAACAAAACTATTTATTTACATGACTACTGAAATGAAAAAATGTATATTTGTGGGACGATGACAATATGAACAAAGCTGATGGTCTCTATAAAAAGTAAAGTTTTAGAATTTCGGAGATTAGGGCATGCTTTTGTTTGAGCCTATTAGATTATAAATTTACTTAAGATATAACTTCTTCTTAAGAAACTATTAAATATTAGACTATAATTATCTATTAATCCATAAGAGTAACTTAAATATATTTATATATTGCAATTTAATAATTAATAATTTTTAGTAATAGTTGGTTTACAACAATATATTCTGGTAAGGTTCTACTCTAGACACAATTTAACTTAAAGAACACATCATGGGAAGAGTTTCATGAAACGATTATAAAAGACCAGCAGTTGCCAAAAAAAACTTCAAGCAATAAAAAGTACGAAACTAAATTTATTATATAATAAATTAACAATTCACTCATTTTGTTAACGTTTAATTAATTTATTTTTTCTTACAAGAATGATTAATAAATATTTTTTTATTACTTATATTTTCCTCTTTTAATTTCAAAAAAATACTGAAAATTGCATTTTTTTCCCTGTTTTTCTAACAGGGGGCTAAAATTCCAGATATGTCAGGAAAATTCCTGTCTTTTGGTAACCCCACTCTCCGCAAACTTTATATAAACCTATTATAAACAATTAAAAAGTAAAAATTAACATTGATGGAAATTTAATAACAGAAATCCAGTTAGTATCATATGTAATGTATTCTTCAAAAAACTACAAACAATTGTAATTATTAAAACGATTACAATTACACTGTTATATTGAAATTCTCGTCTTTGAACTCCTTAGTATTTTTTATCAGGTAAAAGTGGTAAACTATGGAAATAAAACTCTTTTAAAGAGTCCCATATTACCGCTTAATTAACCTGAAAAATTTCAGAAACACTGTTTACCGATTCGGAATTCGCACTATTGCTTTCAAATGCTGATTTCATCAGGTAAATATCAAAAGGTTATTTCCAACCTAGTAATAAGGGTATAGCTGTACACATTTCCATACCGTGTTTCCTAATTATTGGCCCAACAAGAGCGAAGAGCTCTTCAAATTCACTAATAGTAACAGGAAAATATTTTAAAAAAATCAGGATTATTTTCTCACATTTCTTGAATTAAATTATTAACATGTCCAAGCCTTTCTCCAATGTTTTCCTCAAATACAGACCGAACACAGTAGCGACGATTTTCCTGTTTTTTTAATAAAAAATATATCAATATTCTTTTTACATTTTGTAACTTTTTTTCTAGATTAAAATACTGCCGCAATTAATGTTTTATTTTGCTTCATTTTAATTTTTAAGTAAAATATAAACAAAAATCATGATAAAAGTTAGGTTCACATTAGCATACGGCAAAAATTTGTGCGTTCATATATAATTTATGTGAGTCCACACTCACACAAATTGTCAATTTTTTCTAATGTGGACGCACCCTCAATGCTCTAATTTTATTGGTTATTTTGATCGACCTATGTCACACATGTGACAAACAATCCCTCTTGGATGATGAAAGTAGCCAGATCCTCTTAGATGAGGTATCTATTTCATTTTTTATATCTTAAAAAACGGCTTTCTCAACTCGGTGAATGCGAGAACTTTCCCAACGAAGTTCCGGATACAGAGGGACAGGAGAAATATAAGCTGGCTTAATTACTTCAATCGCGGCCATTGAAACCAGTAGTCAAAAAAAAATTACTGAGAAAACCCTTGCCATCAGAAACATTTTAAAATGACATAAAGTTCGCTTTTTTTATTGGCCTCAGATAAATTGAAGACATCAATAGTGCTTTTCCGTTTCTCAGTTGCACACTAAAGACCTTTGGAACTAGGAGATAGACTTATCGGGATTTATCTCAGATTAAGAATATATTTATGGGGAATTATATACATCTGTCCTGTAATGTTGGGATCAAAGATTGTACAATATGCTCGGTATTTATTTCCTATGTACATGGTTTTCAGCTATTGTGCTTAATTATTTATATGGACGACCGTTCTATATAGTCATGTGATATACCTACTCCACTAATTCAAAAAACAGAACGGCTGTGGTCTAAATAATAAATACCGTGTGTCGGTTTATTGAAAAACGAGGTTTACAAAATATATTTAGATCTATCCTTTTTTAAACTTTATTACCGATTTCATGGGAGGTGTGACGTATGATTTAACATAAAAATATTGAGTATTACATTTAAAATAAAGTAAGAAAATATTAAAATTAAAACGATTTGATTCCTTGAATACAATACAAAGGAAACTAAGCAGTAAAACTAACGTCGTCTAGTACTTCTGGAGGTGATTCCGAACACTCTTGGTTAATTAATATTTCTTCCATTTCTGAAATCATCTGTTCAGACCACAGATTATCTATACTTTCTCTCACAGATTCTGCTCTGTGTGACTGTTTTTTACATCCTTTTCTACTTTTATAAATTTCATTTTGTATGCTTGCTTCTATCGAGGAAGGTATTTTGCACATTCTTACATCTAACTTTTTCAGCGACGTGTTGAAAGTCATTGATTTTAAAATCTCTTCTCCTATGTTCTAAAAGGAAATTTCGAACATGATTTAAGAAAAAAATATAAATTTAAAAGACTTTAAGGAGTCTTTATTTTAGTATGTCATAATTTTCAATGATCTCACCTCTTCAAGAGCATTATTGGAAATATCAAGAATTTCCAAGCAATTATTTTCTTTAATTATTTTTGCTACCTCGAAGTTTTTTGAGAATCCACATCCAGATATTGTCAAGAATTTTATAGTCTTATTGTGTGTACCAATGCACTGTATTAGTATATTTCCTGCATCATCATATATCTGATTTAATCTTAAGTCCAAAATTTTAATATTACAAATTTCCTGAGTTAAAGCGTAAGCTAAACTAGAAATACCATTTGATCCTAAAAACGATTATTTAAAAAACCAAATAGTGATTATTATCAAGAAATTCAATTTATGTACCGGTTGTCCTGTTTAGAATGGTAACTGGCTGTTTCTTAGAGTTTAAAAATCGTAGGCTTTGTAAAATTTTTTAATAAAAATTGCTGTAAAAAATTTTCAAGTTTCTAAGATGGATGCTAGGGGGCGTAACACTGCTCACAAAAACTAAAAATAGATTTTTTTCAAAAAAATGCCTGATATAGGTCGAAAAAGTCTTTATTGTAATTTTGACAGTTTTCTGAACAAAAAATCTTCTACATTATTTAGGTTAAACTTCTAGTTTTTTAAAAATGTTCATAACTACGGCTGGCCTCAACCAAATTTAGTAAAATTGATCTAATCTAGAAGAACTTAACATGAGTGATCTTCAAATGATACCGTCTTAAAAATTGACTTATTTTATGGTGTATTTCAAAAAATTTAATAACAACGATATATAATTTTAAACGTTATTAAGTAGAGCAAAAAAGGCCTAAGAAATTATCGACAACTACGATTTGTTAAATTTTTTCAAATCGGAAATCTTACAAGAAACGTGAATAAAACACGGAGACATAAAAATTTAACAAGCAATTTTTGTAAACTTGATGTTACAATCGAGTTTCTAATTTCTAAATGTTATTATGTAGACAACTTCTGAAAAACCTAAAATTTAACATTATACTTATTTTAATTTATATAACTAGCGACCCGCCCCGGCTTCGCACGGGTGCAATGCTGATACTAAATACACTACAGAAAAACTGTGACTATTTATTTTACAACAATTATTACATCGGCCTATTTATAGGCACGCTGCCGCCGCCCCGGTCGGCCAGTACCGCCGCAAGCGCTACTTCCCGCAATTTTAAATCTGTAATATTTTCGAAAATATTCATTTAAATCTTGTGCTGTAAAGGACCATATAGATCTATATTAAATCAACAATGTATTTAAGCTATTTAATTGGATAAGGATTAATGCTGTATAGGTTAAAATCGCTTCAAAATTTGCCATTATTTGTCGTAAAAAGTAAATGACAAAAAAATGTTATTGTGGGATATCCATGAGAGATAGACATATACCATCGCGGAGTTTTCTGTAGACCTTTTCAATGTGTACAAATAATTAGTACATTATTTTGATAAATCTCGTAGGGTTCAGCCTGCGTTTGCAATGTAAGCGGAAAAAAATATGATAATTAACGACATCACATTAGAAACCTCAAAAATAACAGTATTTCTCCACTATTTAATGGATGTTATTATACATATAAACCTTCCTCTTGAATCACTCTATCTATTGAAAAAAACCGCATCAAAATCCGGTGCGTAGTTTTAAAGATTTAAGCATACAAAGGGACATAGGGACAGAGAAAGCGACTTTGTTTTATACTATGTAGTGATAATTTAAAAATAATGGACCATTTGTGTTAACTCAGTAAGTAGCTCTATTTGCAGATCAAATAAACTTTTTCCATTTAACTCTAAGGCGCTACTGGTTTAAATATTACATTTTGTAAATATGTTTTTTTTTTACTTTATTTCTAACGAATATCAGTCATAACTTCCTTAAGATTTTAACCACCTAAAACTCATCCGCCTCAGATTCGATTTACCTTATTATCGAACTCGACCCTAGTTTTCTTAAAAAATAATGTTTAAATGATTTATAGCTAGATTCACTAAGAAAGTATACGACTTAGACCCGATCTAGTTGCCTTGGAAATTAGATTTTCTAGATGACCAATTTTGTTTTTCTTATGATATTGTTTTACTTCTATTTTAGAGGTTCAAAACTTGCTTGACCTATTGTTACTCTTGTCAATTTAAATTCTTCACTGTCAATCTAGACCAGTTTTAAAGTTAAACCATGTTAGTGAATTAGGGGGTTAAAGTTTTGTAAATAGAGCTGCTTATTGGATTAACATAAATGGTGTATTATCTTCGATCATACCCTATAGATTTAAACAACAATAGATCAGTTTAATTGCTTGTCGTGACTCTTTTCAGTGTTTTTAAGTGTTAGAAATTACTATAAATGCGAAGTTAACAATTAATATTAACAAAAAGAGAATTTAAAAACTTATTTTTCTTGGTGAATATTGTTAAATATTGTCTACATATTGAAAATAACAATAAAAATAATTTAGGCAACCATATATTCATACTTTGAATTGACGTACTGACTATTATACTATTATACTCGTTTAAATAATGCAATTAGAAAAGGATAGCATAAAATCGGTATGTGTGTACCAAGAAATTAAATATATAGTGTTTAGTCATACTGTCGCATTCAGCAATGCCCCTGGTGTTAAGGACATATAACTAAGCGATCTAATTTTCGACCACCGTCAATGTACGGATATTTCGTCCCGATACCGGTGATGTACTCATCATCTTTTCCAGACATCCTTCTGGTACTTTCCACAAACTTGGACCTCTATTCATGTCGAGTTTTGCCGAAAAGCGGTGGTAAGATGTTAGTTCCACAACAATACTTTTCAAGTATAAATAAAAATATTATTACGTTATTCAGCATTCAAACAACCGGGCCCTAGTTGTGACGTTATGCTAATTCTACAGGGGTATGTTCGAAGTGTATTATTCTTATATTATTATGAAAATAAAATAAAATGAGTAAATACTCTATTTGTGTCGATTCTGCAGTTAGTGCTTTGTGAGACATTTTTAAATACTTCTATGAAAACACTGTTTGCTTTCTAATGTTTCAGTAGTTAACACTACACTTGTTTTGCCTTGTGAGATCTTTTTTAAAATAATAATGTTAAATGTTAGGTATGCAGCAAGTTGTCCGCATATCAACATGTAGAACTTAGAAACTTGATAGTAATGTCAAGTTTTAAAGAATTGCTGAAACTTGTACATCTTCACCTTTCATTTATATGTTTTTGTATCTCCGATTTGAAAAAATATGTCGAATTGTAGTTTTTCCCATTTTTTAAATTTTTTTGCGCTGTGTAATAATATTTAAAAACACATATTCTTGAATTAAAACTTTTTTAAAGATCGTAAAATAAGACAATTTTTAAGACAAAATACCCTCTCACGGCAACTGTAAATGATATGTAACTATAGTTTAGATATGTAAAGCTCCTTCAAACTCACTAAATTCGGTTGAGCTAAAGTTTAACCTTCCCTAACTAGTTTACTTGACAACTGATAAAGAAGACATTAAAATATTTTTGTTCTCTCTAAGATACAGCTGATTCTTAATATATCAAGATGAATTTGGGGGGACTCATTAATCGATATATACGACAGCATTTACTCACCCCTAGTACCAAACAAACTAATCAATGAATTATTTAAGAACTATACAAGATCAAAAAGCAGTCTTACCTATCCTGTTATTTGCCAGCAAAAGCTCTTTTACTGGATTGTCCATTATAAATTTTGATATTGCCATCATTCCTCTGTTTCCTATTTTACAATGCGAAAAGTCCAAAACCTCCAAATCATGTTTTAAAAGTGCCTTTAGTATTATTATTGCTTTTTCACAATCAATATCAGAATTTCTAATTCTAAAAATATTTATTCGCAGAAATCAAAAGGCCGGAAATAAGTGTAACCGCGTGTTCATTGATAAAAATGTAAAGTATTTTTGAAACACTCAATACTAACTTCATGAGCAATTGAAAAAAAATTGAAATTTGGAATCTTAAAAATAGGTTTTTATCTTATAACATTCCGATAGATTACCTTATTGTCTTAAGTCTTAGTTTTTCTAATCCTTTTGCGAATAGTTTTATATCTTGATAAGGTGTATTTACGATATTCCAAGAAAAATTTTCATCCGCATAAGTCTAAAATTTAAAAAAAAAGAATAACACATTTTATTTCAACCAATTTGCATTCAACTTTATCTTAACACATGTTCACAAATCAGCTTATAAAAATTACAACACGAGATAATTTTAAAACAATTAACTTTACCATCAAATAAACAATTTTTTGAAACAAATATAACACCTTTTCCTATAAATATTTATTTATTTATTTATTTATTCATTGTATCAACAACTTTTACAAAGCCAATTACAGATACAACTAAACTTAATCTACTAAGACTACAATCCAAATTAGAACCTAAATAAAAAGGCACTACAACTGCCTACATAACTCATCTCTCACTTCCCTTCTAAACCTATTACAAAAATGTCAATGGCACCACAATACTTTTTAAAATATGAACATAATCTTATTAATGGGGAATTTTTATACAGGTTAGTCCTAGGGGCATTAATATAAAATAAATTTCTGGATCTGGTGTTAACTCGGCCTATTTCATGGTATATATTGTAACATAAGTTTAATTCCAAAAAAAAAAAAAAAAAGTGGTTGTAATGCATTCAACAATATATTATTAAAAAGGTCCCATTTGTTAATATATCTCTAACAATAACTTAAATTATGGACAAATTTTAAAACAGAAATTCTGATCTTTAGAATCTTCTCTTCGAAAAGAAATTTTATTGATTCTTTCAATACGGATCTAGACCTTTTTGCTTTGTTTTTTTAAAACTTTGTTAACTATTGACTACAAAGATATATCGCACATGATGTTTTCACGAATGTTTAAACTTAATTTAAAAAACGAAATTTATACATTTATTTTTATAATCTTATTTTATTAAAAGGGGTTGTTGTGAACCTACAACAAGGAACTTAATTTTTGTTTAATATTCAAAATGTAATTAAATCACTCTCAAGTCACGTGACAACGAACACCAAAGTGCATTACGTCACTGCGTCATAAACGTCATCGCTATCAAAGGCTTTACGTTGTTAGGTTAACATTTTGAATTGCATGTGATTTTCGTGCAATTTCTTCGAAATTTGCTTACTACTTTTTTTGAAATGCAATTCTAAGAAGTTCTCCCATGATGAAAAGAGGATTTATTAAGACAACTGATTACAAAAATTATAAAAAAACTTTATATCTCCTTGTCAGTAAACTGACACCTGTGTGAAGTTAGCGACGTTATTCAGAAACGTTTCTTGCAGCGACGAATTTTAGAAATGAACTTGTCAATTGCGCCTACAGTCTGAACAATAAAATAGGCAAAATATTTGGAAAATTATGTGCTTAATTCTGTGGTATTCTAAAATATTTCACTATGAAGTTGTTCCCAGTGGAAAGGTTTAAAACCGCGACGCATAAGTTATAGACAACTCGTTCTAACCAAAAGCCCGTACGAGTTAAGATATCAAATGTACCAGCAACGAACAGTGGGTTAATAAAGAAATATGGAATTTTCACAAAGAAAGCTTCGAGTCTACAATTCAAAAATATCTTTCGAAAATTACCATTATATTTAAGAAAATAGAAGATGCTATAAGATATATTGACATGATTTTTAAGGGTGCATTAAGACCGCCATTTTTGCTAATTTATATGTCCTACATAATTAGTTTAAATGTTTATACTAGTGGTCGCCTCTATGCAGAACAGGAGTAATAAACTTATCTTGAAAACTAAGAACTTAGGTGTTAAAAACGATCATAGAGTCTGCGAAGTTTATAATTAATCTAAACCAAAAGAGGACTTAACGAATTTTTTTATCGGTAAATATTATAGATTATTTACATATTGAAAATAATATAATAGTTTAGATAGTCAAAAATTCATATTTTCATTTTATTGTCCGGGTACTTTATTCATCAGCTCATTTGTTGATTAGCAGGTTTTCCTGATTTAAATAATCCAGTTAAAAAAGACCGGCATTTTTCAACTGAGTGTCAAGCATGTAAAGGAAAAAAGAAAAAACTACATTAGATATTTAATTCATCCTGGTTGGAAAGAGGTTAGTTGTAGACTCGAAGCTTTCCTTATGAAAAGTACATAGATCTATATTGACCCACTGTCCGTCGCTGGCGGTTTCTACCCTCTATCTTAACTCTTACGGGTTATTGAGAGCTCTTATATGGTGGATTATTTTGTTCGATATAGAGGTAATTTCAGAAAAATATTTGCAAGTTGTAGACTCGAAGCTTTCCTTGTGAAAATTGCATATTTCTATTTAACCCACTGTTCGTCTCTGATATGATCAGTTATTTTGGTCGATATATAGGTAGTTTTAAAAGAATATTTCCAAGTTGTAGACTAGAAGATTTCTTTGTGAAAATTGCATATTTTTTTATTAACCCACTATCCGTTGTTGGCGTATTTTCTATCTTAACACGTACGAGCTTTTGGTATGAACTAGTTGTCTATAACTTATGCTTCACGGTTTTTAATTTATCCATTAGGTACAACATCACAGTGAAATATTTGAGAAAATCACGAAAATAAGTACTTAATCTTCCAAATTTTATTTTCTAATTTGTTGTTCAGACGATAGGCGCAATTGACAAGTTCCCTTCTAAAAATTCGTCATTGGTAGAAACGTTCTGAAAAAGTTGCTAACTTCACATGTTGCCCATATGACGTCATAGCCGTTCATGGCTTTTTGTAGCGAAATTTAAAACGGAATTTAAAATATATGATTTTTAAAGCATTAAAAAACCAATATTAAATACTTTCGGCTACATAAGGTACATCTGCATGGTTTTAAACATTTTCCCAAAAAGAGTCAACATCCCTATTGAAGAAGCATTTAACAAGGAATCCAGTTTTTGAGAATATCGCGTTTTTTTTGAAAAACGGTCGCCATTTTGTCAATTTTGAAAATTTTTTGGTTTTCAATTTTTTTTTTGAAAGCTTATGACTCAAGTAATCTTAATCAAAGGAGAAAACTGAAATACGTCGATTTTTGAATACAAAGTTACTTTAATTTTTCTTCACTCCGAAAGCTTTAAGCTCAACTCTAAAATATCGTTAACTTCCTTGCAAATGATTTTTTCGCAATACGACAAAATACGTGTACACTTTCTTGGGTTCTAAAATTATATATTTCACGTAGAAATCATTTTATTTTTTTTGACTCTTATTACTACATGGAGTAACTATATATTGTAGTAAATATAGTTTAAAGATAAATTTTACTTATAATCCACAAACATTCCACCAATCGTCGGGCTCACTATGTATAAATAAAGTAAACTTAGTATTACCTGGTATGATAATTAACAAGATGGTTAATTCAAAGTGTAAACAAGTCAGTTAGTAATGTGTTTGAGGCACGGAAATTTTATATTTTTCAGAAGCATATAAAAATAATAAACTACTTTTACCTGTTTAAAGCACAAACATAGTTCTTTTAAATTCGGGAATCCTGTTAGGATGGCATTGAGTGGTATTTTATTACAAGAATTCTCTGAAGATAACATTTGTTCGATTCGAAGTGAAGAACCACAAAGATCACACAAATCTTTAATCTAAAAAATGGGACTTATCACATTACCATCAGTGTGTTGGCTTATTAAAAACCAAAAAAAAATAATACATATTTTTTCACGGTAATTTATTTTAAATAATTTCTGATGCGAACTGCTGAAACCATAAAGGTTTTAGATTAATAGAGGTGGTCAAGCCTATTCCAAACCATACAATGTTCTACAGCCGAAACTGATATCAATATGTGAAGAAAATCTATACCGTTTATGTTTCACAAAAAAGTCGGGTACGCTACCACACACTCCCTCATTTTTTAAGAGATTTACATTTATTTACATATTTGTTTATTTATTCTCGCAAATTACACAGTATTTTTCCATTGTTCATAATTTAATTTGCTTTGTTTCACAAAGATATACAAATGTTTTTAAAACATTACTAAAAATCGATTAAAATTAAAATCAATTCATGAGTAAAAAAGTGCCAATTGTCTCAAATTACAGTACAATGACTAATAATACCCATGACGTGAAATTTGTACATTAAATAAAATAGTAATTTCTTGTAGATTCTCGGTCACTGAATTTAAATTTGGCCTTAGAATTGCTCCATTATGTCCTTCCAACATACCCCTATAGAATTAGCATTACGTCAGAACTAGGGCCCGGTTGTTTGAACGCTGAATACCTTAATAATATTTTTATTTATATTTGAAAAAGTGTTGATAAACAGTAGGTACTTCATCTCTTGGTACACACATACCGATTTTATGTTATATTTTTCTAATTGCATTATTTAAAAGAGTATCGTATGATAATCGGTCCGTCAATTCTAGTAATGCATTTGTGGTTGCTTAAATTATTATTATTCTTATTTTCAATATGTAAACAATATCTAACAATATTTATCAATAAAAGTAAGTTTTTAAATCTTTTTGTTAATATTAATTGCAAACTTCGCATTTATATTAATTTCTAACACTTAAAAACACCGAAAAGAGCCACGACAAGCAATTAAACTAGAAGAAATGATAAGTAAACATGTTTATGTCTGTCAAACATCAAAAAAGCCCCTCCCCCACCGACCATAAACAGCCTTGAAACAAATTTATTGTTATTTAAATCTATAGGGTATGATCGAAGATTACGTCAGGTTTTTTAAATATCCTAACCTAAAAGTGCAAAAGATGCCATTTTGATTCATATTTGAGGTTTTTTCTCAAAAACTATATACAATTTGTTTAAACAAATTATTGTAAAATTTATTATTGCTTCATAAATGCTTCCATTGCATTTTACAAAAATAAATACGTTCAAAATAGTTGTTACCAGGATATATTTTGTTATAAATAAAGTATTAAATAGCAAATTTTGCAATTTAAATATAAACTCTTCAATGATATGCATTTGTACATTTTATATTTGTAGAATATGGTTTAAGGGTTTTTTAAATTGCAAAAATATTACAATATATTTTGCAATAATTTGTTTAATGAATTTTGCAATAATTTGTTTAAACAAATTGATTTTGCAAAACTAATGATAGTTTTGCATTGAATGATACTTTAAAACATCTATGGTTTGTCAGAATTGTCGCTTAAAAGCATATCGGTCACGAAAGGTGAAGTTTTCCAAAACTAAAAAAAAACATGCAATCTGAAATTTTAGAAATTGGATATCTTGAAGAAAAAGAAAGGTATTTGTACATACTCAACTGCCTTTAATATAGTAAGACTTATAGTTTAAACAACCTCAAATACAGAGGTTTTTTGCAATTTTAGGTTAGGATATTTAAAAACCTGATGTGATGGAGCAATTCTGAGGCTGGATTCAAATTCCGTGACCCAAAATCTAAAAGAAATGACTATTCTTATTCAATGTACAAATGTCACGTCGTCCTGTGTCATAAACAATATTGCCAGGTTGTGTGGCTAATCTAGAGAAGTAATATTATTATGAATTCTAGCTATCTGTTCAACAAACATTATAGGTAGAAGCCAAGGACTTTTAAGTAAAAGCAATTGTTTATAAGTCCCAAATCTCATACATTCCATAAATTCCGCTACTATACCTTGTAATAATTATTGTTTGTCACTGTTTTAATCTAAAATATTTTTGGTTCAAACCTTAAAATAAAAGTTGTGGTTTAGAAGCTTGATAATCCATAATATATTGACATATAAGTAAGAAATGCCATTTAACACGTTGTACTGAGCAGAAATATCTAAGCTGCGGCCAGAAATTTTGCGAAGTATTGTTTCTCTACCTCCCAAAAGTTTTCTACTACTTATAATATTTCTATTAATTCTTTTTTTGATGTTTGCAAATACTTTATTGCGATATTTTCAAACCTTTCCAAATACAAGGATTATGTACTTACTTATTTTCTCCATTTTATGTTACCATAAATAAGTAAAAATTGAATTGATTTTTTTACAAATAAGTTTGTGAATTAAGTAAACAGACGAATTTGTTGTTTTTTAATTTTTTTTTCGTTTACTAGATCTTTATTGGAAAGTTTACCAACGAGAACAGTTTTTTGAATATATAATAAAAAATAAATATACAACTGGCTTAGTTGCACAATATAAAATATATTCAGAAAACTGTTCCCATTGGTGAACTTTACGATAATGGTCGTGCAAAAGAAAAAAAAAAAAAACATTAAAAACAACAAATTCATCTGTTTACTTAGTCAACGAACATATTTGAAAAAAAATTTTTCAGTTCATTTTTAACTTTTTTATGAAAACGGGCACAGAAAAATCGAATTTTAAAAGTAAGACAATAAGAGTAGCAATGTCAATTAGAACCTAATATTTATTTCAAAACCTATTTTCAGAAATAAGGTTTTCGTTGAAGGTGGTTCCAAAATATTACCTAAATAAAGCCAATTTTGTTTATGTATTGAAATGATGAGAGTACTTTTTTAAAATATTACTAGTTCATTCTGAAATTTCTTGTAGAAACAGGCGCAAACAAGAAGGAATTAAAAAAAATTAAGGGCTGCAACCCTTACGGTCAAAATAGCTCCAGCCAGTTTACTTTTCACATTTAAAGTAATATACTGTTTAGTTATTGGCACCCTTACAGTTCATATTATATCATATAGTATAGTTTTGTGTTCAAAGTGAGATTCAACTTGATTATTTGTAAAATATCAGTGAGAAGTTGAAACATATTGACAAACCTTTTTTTGGGGGTAATTTTTCCTTTAAGGATAGTTTAAGAAAAATAATCTAGAAGTGGTCAACCTTATTTTTGAATTCAATTTACAAATATATTTTTTCTAATTTCTTTTAGCTCATTTTGAACTTTTTTTATCCAAGTAGACACAAACAAGGTTGATTTATCAATTACTGCCCTTGATTCATTAGCATGAACAGCTCGGAGCTGTACAGGTGCAAGAAACCGTCGCTTTATTCAAGTAGTGCATTATGCCTCGGCGCTTGTCAGATCTGCTTTCCCCTTACCCCTCAAGCACAAAAAAAAATATTTGATGTATAAAGCCCTAACAGCTATCAGTTATCATTTTTAGATGCGATTTTTGGGTAAAAAAAACATTTTATACATGAAATGGAGACACAAAAATAGGATTATTTCACAAAATATCGAACTTACCTTCATAGTTTTTTTAACGAATTGCTTAATATTTATGGCCTAAAATGCCATGACACTCGACAAAATTCAAAACTAATAAGTAATAATGTAATATTTTTACCTTTTTGTCTTCAATATGTTTCGCTATGTGTATTAAAAACACAAATTCTGAAAAAAAATAATTTGTAGGTTATATACTGTTCCAATTAATATTTTTACCGCTTTATTCAGATTTTCTCAGAGCTACTCAGGGTTTAATGCACCTGAGCTTAAAACTCTTGAATCGAGGGCAGTAAATGTAAAAAAATATGGATTGCAACCCTTATGGTCGAAACTGCATCATTTAACTGTACATTTATATCAGAAGTCATAAACAATTTGTTTCATTGCAAAATTCCAAATAGAACCTAATCTATATTCGAAAATTCAGTTTCGAGGGTGAATTTTGGGGACAGATTTCTCCCCCTTAAAGCAATTTCCTGCAGATAAAAAAACCCGTGTCATCACGGGCTACAATGTATAAAAAAATAATTGAAGTCGGAGACATCGAGTTAGGTTACCTTCATTGATAGTGAATCTGAATGTAAAGTTATAACCTGATTATGGCGGCACCAAAAAAATTTTTTTTGTAGGCCTGTGTAATGTTTATAAATATAATTTAAACTCGATGACCAAACATGTAGGAGTAGTTGTCACCTGAAAATCAACCAAATTGTCAATTTTTGGTGGTTTGATCAAGGAAGAAAACTTCTTTAGTATTGTATTTTTCAAGTTTAAAATTTGGTTGACCCATTTTGTACTTGTCAGTTTAAATCCTTTATTGTCAATTTAGACTAGTTTTAAAGTAAGTGAATTAGAGCATAAAATTTTTTTTTTATAGTTGTAATTCTCCTTTCAGGCGGAGAATATAAAAAATATATATACAACAGTTTATTTCCTGCAAATATCGCTCTGGTCCTCTCTCCATGCGCTTTTCGATCAACTCATGATCCCGTCAGTGGAGCTGTATCGGACCGAGAGCAACATTAGCAGGAAACAACTGATATATGAAATATAAATTTCAAGGTATATAGGCAAGATATTGTACCTGCATCTGCCGACCTCGATGTAAGAGTGGAAAATATCGCCAGTCGAACGACATCTATCAATCATTGGAGAAATGTGAAATTTTTTAAAAAACCAGAACGATATTTGCAGGAAATAAACTGTTTGTATATATATATTTTTCATATTCTCTGTCTGAAATGAGAATTACATATATAACAAACTATTTAAATACCGCAGAAAAAATTCTTTATTGCTTACTGAAATTTTGATTTTTTATAAAATTTTTATTGAATCTATCTGTTAGTGCTTAAATAAATTCATTATCGGTCATCCTAATCTAAGCTATATAAAAATAATGTCTGTTTACAAACTATCAAAAAATATCAGAGCTATGTAAATGAACAATGCTATTGCATTTTTTTAGTTGTGTAAATATGGGAAGTCCAACAACGACGATTATCTCGGACCAGATATATAGGATCTGAAATAATCTCTATAATTATATTGTGATGTCTTTTAAATAAAATTTATTTGAGGAACCGCAGAAAAAGGTTAAGAATAAGATTATATAAGAGAAAATATTGAAAAAGTTATCTTAATACATATACGTTTAACGACTGTAGGCATCCAGAGATGACATGGGTTTAAATAAGACATTCATTCTGTAATATTACATTCACCCTAGTGTAATTAATTTTCAATGATGGTATGGTACCCCTCTAATTTGATGAAAGTACTAAGTACACTATTATTCATGAAAGTCTAACTCTCTTCTGGCAATGGGAAAATTCACAAACCTGGTTCTGTCTAAACTATCTGACATTTATAATAGATTTTTATATTATTTGCAGAAATATTTATTTGGTAATTTTTTATCTAATATTATAACAAATTCTATAACTTAACTAAATCCAAACTATGAGAAAAATGTTTATTACATAAATAATATATATATGGAATGGTTCGAAACTCATGTAATAGAAAGAGCAACAAACCGAAAGTCTGGTTGAGATATGTCGATGACACCTTGATCGTATGGAAGGGCAATGATCAGAAACTTAATGATTTCTTAAAAAATCTAAATATCATTCGACCTACAATTAAGTTTACCATGAAAAAAAAAGTAAATGATCAATTGCCCTCCCTAGATGTCATGGTGAACCGTTCAAACGAAACTATTAAAACTTCAGTATACCGGAAGCCAGTACATACTGGACAATATTTTAATCATAGTTCTAATCATTCTGTTGTAAAAAAATGAGGAATTATACGCAAACTCTATAATCGCGCTATATCTATATGCAATAATGCCGATTCAATGGAAAAAGAGGTAGCAAATATTAAGTTCAATTTACAACAAAACGGTTATCCTTTAAAATTAATTGACGATGTTATAAATTACTATAGAACAACGAGCATTGGACAGCAAGAAACATATTCCTTCTTCACAATTTCGTACATTAAGGGAACCTCGGAGGAAATGAGACAAATTGTTTGCCTTTAAATCAGGAAATACACTTAGTGCTTATTTAACAAAAACAAAACCAAAAACTACCGATAAGACAGAATGTATTTACAAAGTTTCATGTAAGTGTGGTGAAAGATTTATTGGAGAAACCAAGCTACCACTAGAAGTTAGAATTAAGGAATATAAAACTCATACGTTAAAAGGGAAAATGTCGAGATCAGGTATTTCAGAACACGCCTGGGATAAATAACACCATATTAGCAGATTACATTAAAAATAATAATGGAATCTTCAGTAAATCCAGTATTGAGATATCTACTCTTTGGCAACTACTACTTTGTAACATCAAATCATTGGGGTGTGTACAGTGAAGCGAAACTTTGCGCTTCAATGGACTGAATCTCTGTATAAGCTCGTAGCCTTAAGACAAACCATTCAGTTTATACTTAATAACGATGAGAGATACAACCTAATCGAAACATGATAAAAATAAACAAAAATTAAGACGATGCAAGACCGACAACCACATTTTAGTAATAAATAATAATATTTCTAAAAATAAAATAGTTTTAAATTCAACTGGATCAAATCAGGATTAAGTGCCATGTTACAGAATAAATATTAATTATAATCATAACGATACGCGATGAAAGAAAACAATAGCGCACTGCAGAAATGTCACTATTTCTTGCCATTTGACAATTATTTTTGAAATTTTCCCATATTCGTTTAACACAGTTCCGTGACGGTTTTTGTTTGTCTGGATATCAGCAAATGTCTGACATGTTCTTGATAAAACTTTCTTACATTCTCCATAGACAATAAACAAAATTAAATAATCTTCGTGCGAACAATTTAATCGCTAAGGCATTATGTTTATTTATTATTATCAAATGGCAAAAAATAGTGACATTTCTGTAGTGTTTTTTTTCGTCGCGTTTTATCATCATGGCCAACTAATAACAGAACTTAAAAGTCGCTTAGCGTTTTTACAATACAAAAATGGTAAATTGCCAATATTTCAAAAACTACAAATTTTTCGAATTGACAACCTTATTCAAAGTCACCTTTATTTTCAAGGCTAAATAAGATACTATTATAAAAATAGGGAGTTTGCGTTTAAAAAAATTGACTCTAAACGATTTCTTCAAGTGAACACTTCATGTTTTTGATCACTCTGTATTTATTTATTATTAAAATATCAACACAGTACACTAAAGCAGATCCTCTTCTAGAAGGAAATCAACCCCAATTAAATAATAAAGGCTTTCATATAGGAGAAACGGATAGTTATGTTTATGTTTAGACTTAGGTATAGAACATTACACATGAAATATGTTTATAATTTTGCCTAAAATCTAAAAATGAAATAACATATAAGGTGTTCCCTTTAAAATAAGCAAGACGGCATAAACTTTCGGTATAACTTGAGGTGCCACCATGTTGAAAATATTTTAGGTGAATTGCCCCCATCGACTTTAGTAAACTGTCAAATTTTAAAAATTTTCCTAAATTTGGTTTCCGAGAAATCGATTGCAGCAGTTCGTCGTGGGACACACTGTATATATATATATATATATATATATATATATATATATATATATATATATATATATATATACACATTTATTTATTTACTCTTTTTTATATCGTACTGTACTATGGTAATATAAATTAATTTTATTTATAATTATTAACACTTTTATGTTTCTTTGTGATCAATAGTGTCCTTGTTATTTTTGTAGATATATGATTATTTATCAGTTAAGTAATTTATGATGATCCGCTGTACACCGTATTTTACGGTAGTATGTTCGATTCTATTCCATTCTACTACATTCTAAATCAAAAATTACCTTTTCTGGTTCATAATTTTCTGGTTTTAGTTTTTCTAGATACTCTTTAACATGCATTTCTATGTAACATTTTTTCCAGGTTATTTTGTCTAAATTTTTATTTTTCGAATCACGCGTTAATATACTAGATTTTCTGGAAGTTCGTCTACTCGAAGCTTTACTTATTAAAGTGCTTTCATTCTCAACATCAGGCGGTTGCTCTTTTGTAGTCAAAACACTATTTAAGAATGCTTTATTTAGATCATTAATTCCATTTCTAACTATGTGATGGAATTCAATTTCTTTACTAATATTGGGAAGTCTTTTAGGCCATCTTGTAATATAACATTTCTTCCAGTAAATTTCATCGTTTATTTTTGGAATGGTTAGTTCAAGGGGTAAATTTTCAGATAAAATATCCAGAAGTAAATATTTGTCTTCTAATAACAAAATTTCATCAAGGATGGAATATTCTAAAATATATATATATATATATATATATATATATATATATGTAAATTATTTCTAAAAAATGTATATACAGGGTGTCCTATGAGTACCTCCTAACTTCTCGAAAACACACACGGGAGGTCAAAATAACTCTTCTTTGTCATAGAAAAAAATCCTAAAGTGCTCCTAAACGTAGATACAGAGCCCTAAAGGGAATTTTGAAATTTTGATATTGTATAGAGGCCATAAAGACTTATTAAACCATACTAGAATAGCTGTTTTAGATCATCAGAGAAGTCAGGAACGGACTTGAAACCATACTCTTTAGGCCTAGTTTTTGACAGGTGTCATTTTACAGAGCCGATAACTGATTTTTTAAATACTCTGGTCATTCTTCTTCAAAAAGGTGCTCTTAATTTATTTCAGCTCTGTAAAATGACACCTGTCAAAAATTAGGCCTAACGAGTGTGGCTGCAAGTCCGTTCCTGACTTCTCTGATGATTTAAAACATCTGCTGTATTGTGGTTTGATGAGTCTTTATGTCTTCTATAAAATGTTAAAATTTGGGTACTTTGGGATTTTTTTTCTATGACAAAGGAGGGTTATTTTGACCTCCCGAGAAATTAGGAGGTATTTACTGCATATATATATATATATATATATATATATATACATATATATATACATATATATATATATATATATATATATATATATATATATATATATATATATATCAAAATTCTTTCCTACGTACATAGAGATGATTGAACATACGGGTAAACTTCAAATTTTCCGTACTCTTCATTCCTGTTATCAAGAAAACCGGTTCCCGTTATTTAAAAAAAGGCTTTGAAATTACCTTGAAACGCAATCTCAAATTTAAAATCAATTTGACTGTTGGATGCCCCTATAACTATTGTATTAAACATGTTTTCTATCTTACAAACTTTGAAAAATACTTAGGTTTTTTAAAATAGGACTAGTGTAACTAGACAAAAACAGAGCTACTGAATGTTTTTGTTCCTTTTGATAATACCAAAAATAGTCGTAATCTAGGTACTTCTAAGGATAAGGCAGAGTTTGATCGATGAGACTGTCCAATTTGAATGAAACTTTCGGAAGTGAAAAATTTTAACATATAACTTGGAAGCTCCTTTGAAACAGCACGATATTAGTATTACTTTCGAAACTACCCCTGTAGAAGTAGCATAACGTCAGAACTAGGGCCTGGTTGTTTGAACTATGAATAACGTAATAATATTTTTATTTATATTTGAAAAAGTGCTGCTAAACAATAGATATTTAATTTCTTGGTACAGACATACAGATTTCATGCTATCCTTTTCTAATTGCATTATTTAAGCGAGTATCATCGGTACGTCAATTCTGAAAACAAAGCGTGAATATATGGTTGCCTAAATTATTATTATTGTTATTTTCGATATGTAAACAATATCTAACAATATTTACCGATAAAAATAAGTTTTTAAATCTTCTTTTTGCTAATATTAATTCTAAACTTCACATTTATACTAATTTCCAACACTTAAAAACACCGAAAAAAGTCCCGACTAACAATTAAACTGAAAGACAAGATAAGTAAATATGTTTATGTCTGTCAAAAATCAAAAAAGCGTCTCCCCCACCGACCATAAACAGCCTTCAAACAAATCTATTGTTGTTTAAATCTAGGGTATGATCGAAGAGTATTACCTAACAAAATATTAAATCTATTAATTTTTTTTAGATACTTATAATAACTTCAGAATTGTACTTTTATCTAATAGATAATCTTTTTAATGACGAAACATATAGCTTGAGAAATATTCGAAAATCTATGACCAGTTTTTTAGAGCTTTATTTTAAATGTTGCTTTTTAAAAACAATTATTTTTTCGCCACAGCTAGTCCCATCGCTATATAATTTTTGTCATTTTAATTCATTTAAGTAGATATTTTTAATTTTTCACTAACCTGCCCAGTTTTTTGAAATACATTCAACACATAATTCTTGAAGTGTTTTCGGTATTCTTTTATCCCAATTTTCAAAATTATAGCACTTGATTTTTCTATTCTGCCATCTTTTTAAGAACTTTACATCTGGTTCGTAGGCTGTTAGACAATTTTTGCTTACACTGGTAGGAATACGCATAATTAATTGAATATATTTAAATATTCAATGCCTTTATTTTTAAACTGACAGTAATTTATCGATCAAACTTCCAGAGAATGCCCTAATGATTTCCCAAAGCAGGAGTACATGTTCTTGATTTTTATTATATTAGGGTCATTAGAAAAGCTGTTCCTCTAACAATAAAATAAAAAACTTAAGATCCTTTTCAAAATTTTATTTTTCAACATAATCTTTCTTGAAATCAGTGCACTTCTTGTTGACCTTCGAAATGTGCACTTCTCTTGCAAATGGTTATCGTCTGCAAAATGGCGCCTTCTGAGGTATTTTTCCAAATATATTGACAAAAAGAGGTCAGAGGGAGTCAAATTTGGACTGTGTGATGGGTGGTCCAGCTCAAAAAGATAAATGCGTGGATACAATACGTTTTAATCAGGAGCCGTATGTAATTTTGCCAATGTATCACAGTAGGTAATTGTTGTTATTATGGTGTCTTTTGTGAAACCTAGCTGTTCCTCCAGCTAAAGATTTTGCTGGCATCGCTGAAGCTGTTCTCATGCCTAGCTTATCACGTAAAATTGTTTTTACTTTCCTACAAACATTAGGGTTGGTTCTGTTTAAAGGCCTCCCACCACTTGCGCCATCTTTAATGAATTCATAACTTCATTAACTAATATTTTCCTTTAAAAGATGATTGTGCGTTGTTTCCATCTACGGTAATCATGTCCAGATCGACCAATCTTATGTATGTGACTCCTAACACTAGTTCTGGTTCTAGGAACTCCATTTCTGTATCTCTTTTGACAAGTAATCTGATGATTTATTGTCTTCTATCGCAGAATGCTCAAGTATGTCTAAAGTCTTCTGACAATTCCATACAGTTCTGAAAGCACGAATGTTTGATTCTCCCTCGAGAATTTTTTGACTCTCTGAGTATATTTTTACAGTTTTGTGTGGGCCAATCCGTTCTTGCAGCGTTCTTACAAACAGTTCTATTAATTGTTAGATGTGGTCAAGACTTACTGATATTTCAGTTTTTGAAGAATATCCATATATTCCTGCCACTACACTTTCACCTGTTTTTGATCATTCTATAAAGAGTCAGCAGTCTGCTTTTACTAGGTTCATTTTTATAGTATCAGAAGAAATGAGATGTTGTCTTTGTTTTAGGTATTTTCCAATTCACTTACATATTACCAGTAGCATGGAATATTTTCAGGGTTTTTGTAAGTTTTTATGAAGAAGAATTTCCATAGATCCATTGGTTAACTACTTAATGTTCCAAATTCGCTTGTCTTTGTTGTCTGGAGAGCTTTACTTGGGTCTTTCGTTGCTCGTCCTATACCTCACCAGACTTCGGATCTATATGGTGTTAATTTTCAAAGACCATATTACACAACTAATATATTTATTTTGATACTGTGCCCCACGATTTTTTACATATCCTAACATAGGTCCAAAGAGCTTGCCTACTTTTTTAGATTGTTTTATAAAGCACCGTGTACCGCTTACGCTGTTTATCCAAAATCACCCCAGGTCTTTATTTTCTTTGTAAAATTTATTGCTAGACCCCTCAAGGTATGATGCCTCAGCTCATCAAAAGTTGTTTTTCTACTGAAGGTAACTATTCTTAGTTTTTGGGGATTGACGTTTCCCCACTTTCAAAACCTGTAAGTAGAATGTTTAGTAATTTCCGAAGAGTATCTTAAATTTTGTTCAAGGATATTCCCCTTATTAACTGTAACAATACAGGCAATATTGAACCTCCTTCCACTGCATATAGCTGTGATGAGAGCGGCAACAATAAATGCACTCAAGGTGTCCGAAACTGAAAGCCTCAAACCCGGAAATTTTATGGGGAATATGCGGATTCTGGATTTAATTCCAGCAGAATCCATATCGAAACCAACAAATATCATGTTTATTAGTTATGATTTTGATATGAACTATGAAGTAGTAATTAACTACCACGCGAACAGAGAGAAATATGCAGTGGTATGATTTACTGACGGATATAAGTTGGAAGAAGGACTCAGAGTGGGAGTATCAGACCCAAGTTTTGGGCTTGCCAGATACCTAGGAGACACCCTCATCACCTTCCAGGCAGAAATACATGTAATCGAAATCTACGTTGATGAGTGTCTCAATAGAAATAATAAGAAGATCAAAATATACGTAGTAGCGCAAGGAGCTTTCAGGTCAAACACCTACGAGTGTAAGTTGATTTGGAACTGGAGGCAAGCTCTAAAGCAATAAGAAAGGGTCAACAGGGTAGCTCTGATGTCGGTGCCAGAGCATAAGGGAATCAAGGGAAATGAGGAAGCGGACAGCCTCGTAAAAGAAGGGGCAAAAACTTCTTTTCTTGGCCTGAAAGCTTCCTGTAGACTACCAAAAAACCACAAAGAAATTGTGCTCTGGAGTTGGGAATAAAATCAGATAAAAATAAAGGTGAAATAAAACGCCTGGTCTTAGACATGCGAAAAAATTCATAATTTTATCGTTAAAGAACGCAGAAATGCTTTTGGATCTCCCAAAAAAGGATATTAGAGTAATAACAACCAACGAATGAAAGAGAGTGGTGATATTCAAGTCCTTGCGAATTGAAACAAACCCGGAAAGCACATATGCCTGCAGATCCACCACCCACAGTTATACTATAGGTAACAGGTTGTCTATCAACAGAGACCACAGGTGAGGAGACGGAACCCTTCCTTGAGAGAGATATTAATTATAGACATATCAGCCTTCTGTAGTAACAGGTTGGCTATCAACAGAGATAACAGATGAGGAGACAGTATCCTTCACTGACTGACTGACTGACTCCGTAGCATTACAATCCAGGGTGGGTCTTGGCTGCCTTGACTATCTGCCTCCACCATTCGTCTTGTGCCAGCTCCCTCCATTCTTGCTGGTCAACTTCAAGGATAACTAGATCCTTGTGAATGGTATCTCTCCATCTAAGCTTAGGTCTTCCCAGTGGTCTTTTTCCTTGTGGTGCTTCCTACCATACCCGTTTTATTAGTCAATCGTTTTGACTCCTTTGTATATGACCTGCCCATCGTAGTCTTCTGGACTTTATTTCTTGAATGATGTCAGGGCTTTGATATATTTGCGCAAGCTCTATATTGCTTCTCATTCTGTGGCGGCCTGTTTCAAGGTCTCGGTATGGGCCACATATTACGCGCAGGATTTTTCTCTCAAACCTTCTTAGCAGCTCCGTATCGTGGACTGTCAGGGTCCATGTTTGACTAGCGTAGATTGCCACTGGTCGTATTATTGTTCAATCGAGTATCCTTCGTTGAGAGATATTAATTATAAACACATCTGCCTCCTGTACCCTTCCTTGAGGACATTCTCTGGCAGCTCTGTAGTGATATTTCGTTATGTTTTAATATTTTGTGAGATTCAAGAAATGGCTGCACTACATAGCATTAGAAATTAAGATTAAATATTGGATCTGTATTTAGTACAATTCTTTGTTTCGTAGTTACATTTTTTATAATGGTATATACCATTAAAAAAAATAATAAGGATTTGTTAATACAAAAGGCGCCAAGTAAATCACAGATTGTACTGCGTTGGGAATTCCTAACCGTGACTCTTAAAATAAAAATTATCACAACAGTATTCTAAATGTCCGACCATTAAAAAAAGATATATAACTCATGCATAGGAAACAATAGAAATTAGTTTCTATATAAAACAACTGCGATAAATATAAATAATTGTTAATAAATATGAACTTCTAGATATGTCTTGTATAATCGTACTCAGCTTTTAAGTGTTAAATTTCCTGATCTATCTCTGGCGAACATGTCGTGGGTTTTTCTTATAATTTAATTGTATTTTCTTAATTATTAATGATACTTCCATCCTTTAAAATAGTGGCTATAGAACATATTTATTCTATCTGAAGAACAAAAGAAAATAACTTGTTTCCAGCTATTGAAGACTAATTAAAAAAAAATTTTTTTGTCCATTTTACATGAGAAATATTTAGTAACACAAAAATTTTCTTTTTAACTACATTTCTTAAAGATATTAGTAAATCCCAATTATTACACCACAATCATCAGTAATACATTTTATTTCTATCATTCGGTTATATATATATATATATATATATATATATATATATATACATATATATATATATATATATATATATATATATATATATATATATATATATATATATATATATATATATATATATATATATATATATACATCTCGTGGAATGAAATTTTCTTTTTATTTGCGATTTTTTGCATTCATTATATTCTGAAGCCATTGTTTATGTTTGAGACTTACAAATTTATTGGCATCTCTGACTGAGACATTCAGGCCAAATTCTCACTATAGAGTCGCTCTCGATACGATGTCAATACGCTTTCGGTCCGGTAAAATATTCTTAAAGGAGAAACAATGAATCTATAGGTTTCGCGCACCGAGAGCCAACCGAGATCGTATCGAGAGCGGCACTATAGTGAGACTCAAGTTTGAAATAGCATGAGTAAACATTTTATTATTTTGTAAACTTATTTATAATAGGTTTGGTCTAACCCACGTAAGAAACAGTTTTTGACCGTCAGGATTCTGCGCGTTAACTTAAATGCTTTCCAACCAGAGTTCAAACGATCAGTTTTCTGTTCCATCCACGATTCAAACCTGTTTGAAAACTATCAGAACGGTTTGCGGATTATCTTCTGACTATTCATTATTGCGCATGCATACTACTATTTCTTAGATTGCAACCTAACTTATAACTCGCCAAAGTACCAAACCTATTATAGATTTGTTTGTCCATTGAATAAAGACACATAAATATCGTTATTTGTAATATTCTAATCTATTAGAAAAATCTGCACATATTTTCATAAGGTTATGTTACAATTCACAAACTTCAAATAAAATTATCAGTTGTTCTAACCAGGCGCGGATCCAAGGGGGGGCGGTGGGGGCGGTCGCCCCCCCCAAGAGCTTGGAGTTCAGGAAAATAGACCCGATTTTGCCTCTTATACCATAGTTTATTCAAGAACTAGGGAGAGTTTTTCATTTTTTACCTTTTTTTCTTCGCAAACTACCTGTGTTCTTTACTGTAGTTTTATTATTTTTAATTTTGGCATAGAAACCGTTTTAGGCACATTCAGACTAAAACGTAACCTTTTTCTCTCAAAAAATTCTAAGTTATAATTTAAATACTTACAAAATACCCATTATCAAAAATACAAGAAGTTAAACATATATAAAAAAAATAAATTCGTCAATATAATTTTTTTGGGGCTATCGGTCATTTTATTATTAATTAAAAACATTTTTAGGATATTTGACATTCCAGTTTATTTCTTTCTTAAACCATCTGCAGAATTACAAGTTAAACACTAAAAAGGGATTCAAATGTCATTAATTTTTATATGTTACAGAAAATTTAAATAATAAATTGTGTTAACGCTGGCAAACATTACGTATCTTATTCGTCATCAAAGTCAGTGAAGCTATCTACGCTCAAATTAATTATAATTGATTCCTCTCTCACCGATCATGAGATCGAGTTTCCACATTTTCTTTTATTCCTTTATTATAAGGATTTTTCGCAATTATTTGCAGTAACTTTATTCAAAAAAATCTTTCAAAAGTCCAGTTAAATTATTAATTTAGTAAGTTGTGTTATTTTCAGCAACTCTACCTTTCATTTGAGAGAGATATTTCCTTCACCAACGGACATTTTCCGGACGATCTATAAGAACAGATTTCCTATCTGGTTTTCCCAACAAAAATTAAGTACTCTGAGCAATTTCCAGAGCTCAGTTGTTTTAATTTCAGGCAAATCCCGATCTTCATTGATTTTAGTTAGAATTTTGTCGACGGTTGAGATCTGCTTCTCATAATAAAATGTATGTACAACTCCTTTTATTACAGTTTACATCTCTTCTTCCAACGAGGTTTTTCGTCTGCCTGTGATCGAATATAGCTTGGAATTACTAACAATCCCAGTCGTTTTTTTCTCCGTCAGTGTTCGGTACATGATAGATTTTCGAACTCCTGTTATATTGGAATACATCTCAACAGAGCTTTTAACATTATTATCTAGATATTAATATCTTAAGGCATCATAAACATTCATCGTAATAAGTTTTTCGTTGAGGAAAAAATGCCCTCCATCCTTTGGGTATCTCACTAATCTCAAATAATATATAAAAACAAGCACAAACAAAATAAATCACTAAAGACACACTGTAAGGTGTACTTTGCTCACTGACAGAAATTAAATTGAATTATCAGAAATTTTATTGTTGCAGTAAATTTATAAAAGCTTATAATATTTAAATATAATTAGATTTACGGCAGTTCTCAATTACCGGGGGCGCTGAAGCAGGTACGTTGAAGGTTTCGGTAACAGTTTTATTACTCTCTCTAGTTCTTGAATAGAGTATAGGAATGTGTATGCTTGCGATCGCCCCTCCCCTTCCCAAGGGCTTTGAGTTCAGGAACATAGAACCGATTTTTCCTTTATATTAGGAATGTATATGCTGCTGGCACCCCCCCCCCCCCCCTTTGACAACTTGTTTTTTTTTGCGATAGCACCCCCCCAGGAGCTTTGAACTCAGGAAAATAGATCAGATTCTGCCTCTTATACGAGGAATGTGTTGGTGAACTTGTTTTTTCTTGTGATCGCCCCCTCCCTCTCCAAGAGTTTCAAATTCAAAAAAATAGCCCCGTCCCTGCCTTTTACACTAAAAATGGGAATGTTGCTGGTGTCCCCCCCCCCCCCCGGGGACAACTTGCTTTCGCTTGCCATACTGTACTTTTGTGATATCACCGCCCCCCCCAAGGAGAGAGGCTGGATCCGCCCCTGGTTCTAACCCTAGAAAAAAATTGATCAGGAGGCCATATCTTACATACAAGAGCGTTTAAAACGATTTGCAAACTGTTGGAAATCTGTTTGTGATTCAAGGATGGAACAAACCTATTGAAAGAGTACGGTTAGGCAGTCTCGGATATAAATATACACAGTAAAAACACAACGTTGTCAAATTACATACTAGTTATGACTATCTGATTTAAATGAGTCGAATAAGGTTCCATTTTTAATTATTTTTTTTTATAATATCCTTTATTTCAATGATAAATGTCTTATAAACCATTTATCTTTAAATTATATTATTTTTTTATTAATATTTCAATGTTTTTTTATCAAATATTGAGTACTGCACTTCATTTGATTTACGTGGCAACAAATGGACCTCCTTAAAGGTGTTATTAAAAAAACTGCATTACCATTTGTCTTAAGAAAATATATTTTTTATTTACATATGCATAGTTTCAGTTTATTTTTGCTGTTGCAAATTTCACAAAGCCATTAAATAAACTAAAAGCTTGAAATACCTGAAAAACTATTAAAGGTAAGTATAATATATGTTTAGCAAAAATAAAGTTAAATTATAAAGGGTATCATTTAAAAAAACGAAACTTTTTCTGATTCGTACTTTCACGAGTATATTACACTCACGTTTTAAATATTTTTTAAGCCATGATTTTATAAAATTTTAAACTCTTGTCAAAGATCGCGAACGACATCCCCCCCCCCCCCCCCCAAGAGCCTTGAGTTTAGGAGAATAGATCCGATTTCCCCTTTTATACTATAGTTTATTCAAGAACTAGAGAGAGTAATAAATCGTTTTTTACCTTTTTTCTTCTCCGCAAACTACATATGTTTTTTAGTCCGGAGTCTGTGGCAAAATCTATTACTACATATATTTTTCATAGGAATGGGTTAGAAATTTTATAATCAAAAATACCGGTCTATAAACGGACTATTTGGGTTGGATAACAATAGATATTTGAAAGTGTGTGTTAAAAAGGATTTTAATCCTTGTCATAGGCGTCGGAAGGAGATTTATTTTGTCACTAAGTATTTATGGCATAAAAAATTATTTCGGCAATAAACTTAAAATAAAAAGTTTTTATAATATTATCTTATTTCTTATGATTTCTTAATAATTCACATACGTTAGAAAATATAGATAATTTTGACATATTTAATACAAATTACAACTGTATTTATATTATTTTTAATTTTGGCATAGAAACCGTTTTAGGCATATTCAGACTAAAATGTAGCCTTTTTCTCTAAAAAAATTCTAAGTTATAATTTAAATACTTACAAAATACCCATTGTCAAAAAATACAAGAAGTTAAACATATATAAAAAAATAAATTCGTCCATATAATATTAATTTTTTTTGAGGCTGTCGGTCATTTTATTATTAATTAAAGACATTTTTAGGACATTTAACGTTTCAGTTTATTTATTTTTTAAACCATCTGCAAAATTACAATTAAACATTAAAAAGGGATTCAAATGTAATTAATTTTTATATATTACAGAAAATTTAAATAATAAATTGTGTTTACGCTGGTAAACATTACGTATATAATTCGTAATTAAAGTCAGTAAAGCTATCTTCGTGCAAATTAATTATAATTGGTTCCTTTCTCACCTATCACGAGATAGAGTTTCCACATCCTATTTTATTTTTTTATTATATGGATTTTTCCCAATTTTCTGCAGTAACTTTATTTAAAAAAATCTTTCAAAAGTTCAGTTAAATTACTAATTTTGTAAGTTGTGTTATTTCTAGCAACTCTACCTTTTACTTGAGAGATATATTTTCTTCTCCAACGGATAGTTTCCGGACGATCTATATGAACAGCTTTCCTATCTTGTTTTTCCCAGCAAAAATTAAGTTCTCTGAGCAATTTCCACAGCTCAGTTATTTTAATTTGAGGTAAATAGCGATCTTCATTGATTTTTGTCGACGGTTGGGATCTGCTTCTTATAATAAAATGTATGTTCAACTCCTTTTATTGCAGTTTACATCTCTTCTTCCAACGAGGTTTTTCATCTGCCTGTGATCGAATGTAGCTTGGGAGTACTAACAATTCCAGTCGTTTTTATCTCCTTCAGTATTCGATACATAGTAGATTTTCCAACTCCTGTCATGTTGGAACATATCTCAACAAAGCTTCTAACATTATTATCTAGATATTGATATCTTAAGGCATCATAAACATTCATCGTAATAAGTTTTTCGTTGAGGAAAAAATGTCATGGTTTAACGATTTTGGAATAAATGTTGATGTGGAAGCCATATCTTTTGGGTATCCTACTAATCTCAAATAATATATGAAAACAAGCATAAACAAGATTAATCACTAACGACACACTGTAAGGTGTACTTTGCTCCCTGACAGAAATTAAATTGAACTATCAGAAATTTTATTGTTGCAGGAAATTTATAAAAGCTTATAATATCTAAATATAATTAGATTTACGGCAGTCCTCAGGTACCTGCGGCACTGGAGCAGGTACGTTGGAGGTTTCGGTAACAGTTTTATTACTCTCTCTAGTTCTTGAATAGAGTATAGAAATGTGTGTGCTTGCTATCGTCTCTCCCCTTCCCAAGAGCTTTGAGTTCAGGAAAATAGAACCGATTCTGCCTTTTATACTATGAATGTGTATGCTGCTCGCATCCTCCCCCCTGTTGACAACTTAATTTTTTTTATGAGCGCCCCCCCTCTCCAAGAGCTTCAAATTCAGAAAAATAGCCCCGATCCTGCCTTTTACACTAGAAATGGGAATGTTGCTGGTGTCTCCCCCCGTCGAAAACTTGCCATAGCTTGCCATACTGTAATTTTGTGATGTCACCGCCCCCCCTTCCCCCCAAAGAGAGAGGCTGGATTCGCCCCTGACTCTAATAAGGTTTTATGATTTTTTAGAATAGCAAAATTGATTCATATAGTGAAATTTAATTTAAAAAAGTAAAACTTCATGCAATTCTGCTTTTTTCAGGCATTTTTAATGTATTTTTTAAATGTTAAAATTGAGTAATATATTGTGGTGAATGTAATTGATAAGCTTAGCCTATAAGCCATAAGCTTACTTCAACTGATCGCTGACTCACACTATAGATGTGTATCTGAGATAGCGGAGGATTCAGCCTCTTCCTTTTTTTTTTTGGAGGGGGGAGGGGGTGATCACCACCATTGTCAACCCCCTTTTGGATCCGCCACTGATTTCAGATGCTTTTCTTTTTTACAGTGGCTGAAGAGATAAAGTTTCAATGCCAAGTTTATAACTAATTAAGCGGAGCGTGTCATGGTGACTTCGAAGTTGATCTTGCGATTGACCCTTAAGGTAATTTCAAGGTAAATTTGTTTTGTGAATGGCAATCTAAATATTTTCTTGAAGAAATATAAAGTTTAAGAAATGCCTCATCAAATATATAAATAAGTTGAGTGGTTAAATATTATTTGAAGGTCGATTCGTTTTATGTAACTCGTACTTCGTTGTTATATTATCGTTTTCTATCCATCATTTTATTGAACACTGCCAAGATCAAAAACATTAAGAACAGATGTGCCTTGTATGATGGGCTTTTTCTCAGTCAAAATGTAATCAATCTTATTCTTTGTGATTTTTTGGGACTTATCTATGTTTATTTTCTGTTCGTTTTTTTCTTGAACAGAGAGTTAGTTTAGTAGAGATTGAACTCATTCATGAAGTGCAGCATATCTCCTCGCTCTTTGTCTCACTGTCTACTTTTTTTTTTACCAAGTTTGGTGTGAAAATCTTCAATAATTATTAAAAAAACAAAATTTCAGTAAGAAGTAAAGAAATCTTTCTGCCGTATTTAAATAGTTTTTTTTATATATATGTAATTCTCCTTTCAGGCAGAGAATGCGAAGAATATATATACAAACAGTTTTTTCCTGCCAATATCGCTCTGGTCCTCTCTCCATACGCGTTTCGATCACCTCATGACCTCGTCAGTGGAGCTGTATCGGACCGAGAGCAACATTAGCAGGAAATAACTGAGATCATGAGGTGATCGAAACGCATATGGAGAGAGGACCAGAGCGATATTTGCAGGAAATAAACTGTTTGTACATATATTTTTCATATTCTCTGCCTGAAAGGAGAATTACAAATATAAAAAACTATTTAAATACGGCAGAAAAATTTCTTTATTTCTTACCGAAATTTTGATTTTTTAAAAATTTCACGTTACTCCGATGATTCATAGATGTCGTTCGACTGGCGATATTTTTCATTCTGACATCGAAGTCGGTAGATGGCAGGTGCAATATCCTGCCGACATACCTTGAAATTTATGGTTCATTATCAGTTATTTCCTGCTAATGTTGCTCTCGGTCCGATACAGCTCCACTGACGAGATCATGAGGTGATCGAAACGCGTATGGAGAGAGGACCAGAGCGATATTTGCAGGAAATAAACTGTTTGTTTATATATTTTTCATATTCTCTGCCTGAAAGGAGAATTACACATATAAAAAACTATTTAAATACGGCAGAAAAATTTCTTTATTTCTTACTGAAATTTTGATTTTTTAAAAATTTCACGTTACTCCGATGATTCATAGATGTCGTTCGACTGGCGATATTTTTCATTCTGACATCGAAGTTGGTAGATGGCAGGTGCAATATCCTGCCGACATACCTTGAAATTTATGGTTCATTTATCAGTTATTTCCTGCTAATGTTGCTCTCGGTCCGATACAGCTCCACTGACGAGATCATGAGGTGATCGAAACGCGTATGGAGAGAGGACCAGAGTGATATTTGCAGGAAATAAATTGTTTGTACATATATTTTTCATATTCTCTGCCTGAAAGGAGAATTACATATATATAAAAAAAACTATTTAAATACGGCAGAAAGATTTGTTTATTTCTTACTGAAATTTTGATTTTTTTAAAAATTTCACTTTACTCCGATGATTCATAGATGTCGTTCGACTGGCGATATTTTTCATTCTGACATCGAAGTTTGTAGATGACAGGAGCAATATCCCGCCGACATACCTTGAAATTTATGGTTCATATATCAGTTATTTCCTGCTAATGTTGCTTTCGGTTCGATACAGCTCCGCTGACGAGATCGTGAGAGTATGGACAGAGGACCAGAACGATTTTTGCAGGAAATAAACTGTTTGTATATATATTTTTCATATTCTCTGCCTGAAAGGAGAATTACATATATAAAAAACAATAATTAGTTTATAAGTGGTAGGGTTCTCTCGAATTACAATTCTGATATCGTCATAAAAATTCTATTTCTTTCATTGGATGGACTATAGATTAGGCCATAGATTTTAATATGTATTCGTTTATTAATTCTTGTATGTTGGCTTCCTTTGCCCATGAAGTGAGCACATAATTCCAACATAATATACTCTTCCCCCTGTCTTCTGGTCTTACATATGCATAATAAATCTCAGTTTATGTTTTTTAGTTCATGTTCCAATTGATCAAGTTTATCGGTACTTACTAAAGATTTTACATTATAAGAAATTATCCATAGTGTTGTCTTGTGGCAACCTGACCCTACCCAGTAATGCTTTGCACCTTCTCTCCTATCAGCTTGTGGGTCGCTGCCGTAACCCATGTTTCTAGGAGGGCTGGGGATTGAGGACTTTTGGTTATTGTCTAACATCATATTTTTATATGAATATTGAAGGTTCTCACGCTGGCTTAGCGCGGGTTGAGAAAGGAGCTGGTAACATTTTATTAAGTGGAATAAATGAGTGTGCAAACAAAAAAAATTTAGTCATATTTGCTTTAGTCAATAGTTTGTTTCGAACTTAAGTATTCTTGTACATTTATATTTAAGAAGATTGTTAAAGATATTACTGTTGAGAAACATAGTTCAAGTTCAAAAATAAAATGCGTAAAGCTGCAACGGGGTATGCTAGTATTTTATATAGATATATATTTTTTGAATTGAAATTTGAGTTTTTGTTAAATAAACACTTATTCCTTCCACAATCAAAGAATAAGTCAAGGTATTTCAAAAACAATTCAAGAATTTTGTGTTTAGAATTGATATTTAAACCTCAACCTGTAGACCTCAGTTTATACCTATATTTATATATTTCAGCCTACTTTTGCTTGTGTCACATTTATGAGTTAAAATTGCGAATTGAAACTAAGTTTACATGGCGAATAAAAGAAGCTCTTGATCATTTCAAGGTTAATTGTTGATCTGGGGTTTAAACATCATAGATTTAAAAAATTATAGCTTAAGTGTTCTGAATGCCGACCGCTCCCACAATGCAGGAAAGGAAGAAGAACGATAGTAGTAGTTTCCTTTCTTTCTAATAGGCGGAGAAAAAAAGAGACATGAAATATTATTCGTACTTGAGGATCATGTTGGTTCTATACTCTAAGAAGGAAATGAGACTACTGCTTTCCCTCTTCTTCCTCTCTGGTACTGTGGGAATGGCCTGCATTGAGAATGCTTAATCTAGTATTTTTTAAATCTATGCTAAACATATATATGATTGGTATTATCCGCCTATTTTGAGAGCAAAAAAAATTACGCCGATAAAAAAATTGTTTTTATATGTTAACCCCCAAAGTTTGGAATTTTAATATTAATAGAAAATACCAAGGCCAATATGTAAGAAATATTTCCAGTTTACTGATGTTTTTTATTATGGGAAACAACAGTAAACAAAGACATTGGTGTTTGTGACGTTTTTAAGCATGATTCCTTATTTTTTTGCCCATTTATACATATAATTACTTAATTTGTGTACATGGTTCGTTGCATGTACGTACCATACTTAAAAAGAAACAAAAAATTGATATGAATAATTAAAAATAAAACTAAAAAAAAATATTATTACCAGCCAGCCCGAGTATTCATGTGGGTAAGTCTTTGTTACGAATTATGCTAATCTGCATGCCCACATTTACGTGGGTTTTTAAGGTAACCTTGACAAACTTGGTATAGATATACCTATATATTCTTAAACTAGTTTTGTTTGTGCACAACTAAGTTTACATTCGAACGAATGAAAGAATGAAGATACGAAGTGTCGGATGCAATTCAAGTTTATGTAAATTTTTTTTCAAGGGATTTTTATTTATTTATAGTGGGTAATACCTCAGATTAAATATTTTTTATGGAAGTTATAGAATCGCGCAGCAAATTAGATATTTATAGCAATTTAAATTTCGATGGGCAAATTTGCTCATCAAAGGTTCCACTTCTCACAGAATGGAAGGGGCTGCACATGCTTCCAATCTTCCAGTAAAATCATTAATTTGTTTTGCCATTTGTCCCATAATTATGCGGTAGGCAAGGGTCGGTTGATATAAAGCTAGAAGTTGACAAAGCAGATGAAGCTGAATTTAAATTCTTTTCAGTCTGTTGTAACGTATTCTATCGCGTATCTAAAATCAAAAATTTTGTTTTCTAGAAAAATAGTTCATATTTGGAAAAAATATAACCAAGAAAATAATGGGACAATTTTAAAGTCGTGTATTAATTTTGAACAAAACTTTGTTATTTAGCTAAGTACTACTACTACTACACACCTGCATCATTGACGAAGATATATTTCTTCTATGCCTGCATAAATCGCACTTTGCGGTTCAGGAATCTTAGTACAAAACTCATATGTGTCTTAAGCCTTTGTACTAATCCTTGAATTTCTTTTTTGCAGTTTTTACAATTGACTCTAAAACCAGATTTACTGGGATATATAGTGTTCTTTCCTCCCAGCTACTTCAACGAATATAATTATTTTAATAAAAACTATAACACTCCACAGAAACAGAGCATAACCAGTGATAACAAAATAAGCATGAATTATTACCCCTTAATAATTTATAGGCAACTAAAGCAAAAAACATTTTCTATTTGGCGAACGTTTCAGTAATAGAAAAACTACGCAGTTTACAGTTCAATTATTTATGCTAAATAATAAAAAAGTAAAAAATGGTTTAGGTTTTTAATTATACAAATATTTTATACGTACCTATTGGGCATTGATTATTATTGATAATTTTTGTTGAAGGATATCCGTAAAAAATAAAAATTTAATTTCTTAATTTTTCTTAATAAGAATAAAAATATGCAGAAAAATATACGCATATACCTACTTGTAAAATGTAAGTTTAGTAATGTAAATATAAATATATCAACAATAAAAGTAAAATACAAATCAAGATGTTTATATATTATTTATAGATTTAACTAAGACCTAAGATAACATCCCTATAGCTAAACTGTGGGAAATGTTGACAAACACAAATATAAACCATACACTTATTAGATCGATACAAAATCTACATATTTTAAAAATCAAAATGGGAAACAAGCTCTCGGAATCTTTTAAAATCACAATGGTTTGAAACAGGTATGCTGCATCTCACCCACATTATTCAAAATATATGTCAAGAAAGCTTTATCAAAATAGAAGCAGAAATGTCATAGAATGGGAATGCAGCTAACCTACTCAACTACGAAGGCAATCCCAGCGTGACACATATAGTTGTTAAAATATAATGACTGTATTAGATAGCACCGATCTTAGAAAGATCAAATTTTAAGTTTGAAGATGCTATGTTCTTTATTACTTGTTTGACATCCATCAATAGTAAACGCTCTCAGTGAATTTGTAAACATGGAAAAAATTGGTCATTGTTATGTGATTCAATACTTTCATTTGAAAGGACTTAGTGCAACTAATTCGATAGTTTTTTCTATTACCGTTTTGATGCTCTGTAGGTGATCGTTTGTTCCAAACCAAGTACGAAACCCCGCTTGCTCTATTTGTTGGTAGAAATCAAGTTTTTTCTCAAGTCGATTTGTTATTATTCTTGTTAGGAGTTTATATAGGTGACTAAGAAGGCTTATTGGTCTGTAGTTTTCCAAATCATGGGGATCTCCTTTTTTGTAAATCAAAATTACCTCAGCATTGTGCCATTTGTCGGGTATTGTACTGTCCAAAAGGCACATATTAAAAAGGTCTGTTATTTTCTTAAATAGACAAACAGCTCCGAATCGAATACAATCGACCACTCGTTCTGGCTTTTGTAGATGTCCATAAGGCCTTTGATACGTTAGAGCTTGACAAAATTATGGAAGCATTACAAGCATGCCGCATTGACTATCGACACAAAGTTAATTTACAATATATACAGGAATGCAACTATGTCGGTGAAACTACACAGAAACACGGATCATATCCCAATTGGCAGAGGAGTCCGACAGGGTGATACCTTATCGCCTAAACTGTTTACTGCAGTACTAGAATACGCCGGTAAAAAACTTAACTGGGAAAAAAGAGGCCTGAATGTAGACGGCCAAAGATTAACAAATTTGAGGTTCGCGGACACCATAGTTTTGTTTTCCGATAATCTCAAGGAGATATGTACAATGTTACATGAACTTCAGCTAGTATGCGCCAATGTGGGACTTAAAATAAATATATTAAAAACAAAATTTATGACTAATCTGGTACTTAGTGGAAATATCAATATTGGAGACAACGAAGTGGAGCTTGTAGAAAAATACGGACACTAAATAAAGATTAAAAGAGATAATCAAACATGCGAGCTACGAAGAAGAGTAAATCTCGCATGGGTAGCTTATGGAAAACTTAAAGACATCTTTAAAAGCGATATACCAATTTCTTTAAAACGTAAAGCATTTGGCCAATGTGTGTTACCAGTTATGACCTACGGTGCCGAAAATTCGACATTGACAACTTCTATAACGCTGCAAATAGCTCAGAGAAAGATGGAAAGGTCAATGCTAGGTATATCGCTGCGTGACCGAGTTAGAAACGAAGACCTGAGACGAAAGACAGGAGTTACAGACGTAATTTTCAGAATTGCCACACTCAAATGGAACTGGGCCGGACATGTCGCCCGAATCAGTGATGGAAGGTGGACGAAGAGATTTCTCGAGTGGAGGCCGAGATTAGACAAAAAAAGTAGAGGAAGATCCCCTACTCGTTAGACTGACGGTCTCAAGAGAATTGCAACAAATTGGATGCAAATCGCTCAAGATAGAGCACAATGGACAAGAATGAGGGAGGCCTATATCCAGCAGTGGGCGTCAAGGGCTGGATGAAGAAGAAAAAGAAAGAAGTGCAACTAATGTCAAAGCCGAGCTAAATTATACTTTGGAGAAGTCTGCGCCTTCTTTTTCAATAGTGAAGTATTGAGTGACAGAGTTTAAACGAGGCCGTACGAGCTGCTAAGACGAACATCGCAGTGGTCGACCAAATGAGGTGACTATTCCAGAAATCGTGAAAAAAATCCACAAAATGGTATTGGATGACCGTCGACTAAAATGCGCGAGTTAATAGAAATGGTAGGCATTTCAAAAAGTGCTGTATATCGCATATTAACTGAATATTTGAACATGAGAAAGCTGTGTGCAAGATGGATGCCGTATTTGATCACAATCGAACAAAAGCAGCGTCGTGAGGATGTTTCAATCGAGTGTTTAGCCATGTTTCGCCGCAACAAAGCCGATTTTTTGCGTAGATTCATAACTATGGATGAAACATGGGTCCATTACTTCACACTTGAGATGAAGGAACAGGTAAAACCATGGACTGAGACAGAATCAGCTCCAAAGAAGACAAAGACCGTTCCATCTGCAGGCAACGTCATGGCTTCACTTTTTTGGGATGCGCATGGTATAGTTTTTATTGATTATCTTGAAAAAGGAAAAACCATCAACGGCGAGTATTATGCGAACTTATTGCAGCATTTAAGTGATGAAATTAGGGAAAAAGGCGCATTTGGCGAAAGAGAAAGTGTTGTTCCATCATGACAATGCGCCTGTTCACACATCCGTTATTGCAGTGGCCAAAATCAATGATTTAAAGTACAAATTACTTCCTCATGCACCCTATTCGCCAGCACCCTCGTACTATTTTCTCTTTCCAAACTTGAAGAAATGGCACAGCGATAAAAGATTTGCCAACGATGAAGAAGTGATGTTAGCAGTAGATGGCTATTTTGAGGAGCTCGACGTTTCTTACTATAAACGAGCCAAAAGAAGACTATGTTGAGAAATAAATAAAGTTTTTGCCAAATATTTTGTTTTCCTTGTCAGACCAATTAATTCTGGGACTGCCCTCGTATACATATATATATATATATATATATATATATATATATATATATATATATATATATATATATATATATATATATATATATATATATATTACAATTTGCCTATGATCAAGTAGTACTAGCAGCCGACGAAGAAGATCTTGAATACATGGCAAGAAAACTACAAGAAACGTTTGAGGATTGGAGTCTGTCAATAAGCACTGAGAAAATCAAGTACTTATGCATAGAAGATAATAAAAGTAACCTCCAATTAATGAAAATACAGAAGTAGAAGGATGCGACGAGTACAAATATTTATGAGTCATCTTTGACAGAATGGGAATAGACGATAAAGAAATTCGTGCAAGAATTATCCAAGCTAAAAGCGTGAGAGGATGCCTACATGGGATACTGTGGAGCAAAAATATTATCAAAAAATCAAAGTATAATATTTATAACACATTGAAAAAAAGCTATTTATTTACGGGATTGATACTTGGAGACTTACAGAGAGAAATAAAAAACGAGTAGAAGCTGTGGAAATGGATGCTTTGAGGACGTCAGCAGGAATATCATGGGCAGAGAGAATAAAAAGGAGGAGACATTACGACAGACGGGAATAGAAGATACGACCATATAAGATAAAGAAAGAAGGCAATAAATCTAGTACGGTCATATACAATGAATAGCAGACTCAAGACTGCCCAAACAAACCATGATTTGGTATCCAGAGTATCGTAGAAGAAAAGGAAATTCTAGGAGAAATTGAACGGAAGGAATAAGGAAAGCTATGAGTGCCTGAAACCTTTAAGAAAATATGTTGTATAGATTATATATATAGATATATATATATATATATATATATATATATATATATATATATATATATATATATACATATATATATATATATATATATATATTTTATAAATATGATTATGGTAAATCCAGTCGACTTGCTTCCTATTAGGTTTTATGTGGAAATTTCAGGAAAAAATAAAATGAATCGTGATTTTTTTAATTAAATTAATTATTTTTGATTTAAAAAATCAATCAAAGGCCTACGATTAATTTTAATGAGAGTCTAATATTTCAGATAATTCACTTCTGAAGTACTGGAGTATATTATTAGCAACTTTTTATTTTTAACCAATGTTCCTAAGAAATAATTAAAATTAAATATTATAACAATTTTTTTTAGATAATTAAAACTTTTTCAAGTTGATATTGTAAACCCAAAAAAGTAGTTAGGTTAGGTTAGTAATTTTCCAGTATTTTAATGATGTAATGTTGAAGTATTAAATTTTTCATTCTTATTTCATCATAAATTGCTCTTGAGATGGTGGGAAAACGACGGAGGTCAATTACTATTTAAGGAATGTTGTTTAAGACATCGACAAACATCAGGTATTGAACTTTTATCAACTGTTATAATACTTATAAATGCTGTTAGACTGTGACACGTCTACATTTGGAATAATAAAAAAGCACTCGTATAAATAATGTTCTAAAAAGTTTGATAGTTTTTTTTAGCCGCATAGCAAGAAGACTAAGTGTAAACTCATGTTATTTCAATGTTACCGATACAAATGATTATAATAATTAAAGTCACTTAAAATTAAAAGATTAATAAATCTCAATTTGACGTTAATATATTGGACGACAGCTAGATTGCAGATTAGTTTATTGTATTGCCAAATTTTTCTGGGCTCCCGTCACCTTTGTAAGAAAAAAATAAATCCAACTTCTTCCTCCATCATGATTGACATGCAAATTAATAAGCAATAAAAAAATTAATGAGATGGTTGAGACAGATGAAGTTTTAGGATTGTCAATATCGGGTTCCAATTTCGACAACTTGCAAATCAAAAAGTTCAGTGATCTGTAATCTGTTTTACTTTTTTTAAATTAATTTTGGGACCACACGGAACCAGCAATAAGGAATAATGTGGAAGTCACCATTCAAGAAGTAGAGAAAGCTATAAAATCCTTAAAAAATAGAAAGTCTCCCGGACAAGACGGAATTCACAACGAATTGTTGAAATACGGAGGACAGCGACTAACACAGGAACTCATTCGAAAAATCCTGACACAATGCAAAGTACCAGATAGGTGGAGAACCAGCACAATGATGCTTATGTTTAAGAAAGGTGACAAACAAGAACCAGGGAACTACAGGGGTATTAATCTACTAGACACAACTCTGAAACTCGGTTACAACACTGGAAGACGAACAGCAGGGATTTAGATCAGGAAGGTCTTGCGTGGATGCAGTATTTATTCTACGACAGATAGTCGAAAAATCTCTAGAATACAATAAGCCAACAGTTTTATGCTTTATAGATCTAACAAAAGCATTCGATCGCATAAAGCTAGATGACGTAATCCACCTGTTATATAAGAGAAATATTCCTATCAATATAATTCAGACCATCGAAAACATATACGCAAACAATAAAGTTCAGATTCGCACTAACGGTAAATTATCAACACCCATACCAGTCAACAGCGGTATTAGACAGGGAGACTCGCTTAGTCCTTTGTTGTTTAACATGATAATGGACGAAATAATAAAGGAGGTGCGACTTGGTAGAGGATATAAAATGGGTGATACAGAAATAAAAATTCTCTGTTACGCTGATGACGCTGTGATATGTGCCGAAAATAAAGACGACCTCCAGAGATTGTTAAATACCTTTAATCTTACGGGAAGAAAATATAATATGATTATCTCAGCCGAAAAAACTAAATGTATGACAACCTCAAAAGAACCCCTCCGATGCAAACTAGAACTAGACGGTCAAATAATACAACAAGAAATGAGTTTCAAATATCTAGGAATCGACATAACTAGTTAAGGCAACATCGAAGATGAAGTAAGAGGGCAGGTGGCCAAAGCAAATAAAGTGACGGGTTGTCTCAACGACGTGATCTGGCGAAACAAACACTTACAACAAGAAACAAAGGTTCGGATCTACAAAACCACAATTAGACCTATTATGACATACACCTCAGAAACACGGCCAGAGATGACAAAAACGAAACAACTATTGGAGACTACAGAAATGAGAATACTTCGACGAATAACAGGAAAAACCTACTAGACAGAGAAAGAAGCGATAACATTAGGCAATCATGCAACACAGACTGCATTAATGAGTGGGTCCTACAGCGTAAGACACAATGGAACAAACACATAAGCCGAATGACAGAGGATAGACTGGTAAGGATCGCACGAGATAAATCGCCTAGTGGTACACGCAGTAGAGGTCGACCACGGAAAAGATGGAGCGATAACTTAAGTCCAGAATGAGGAAAATTGAAGAAGGAACAGGTCAGGGACCTATTATAGAAGGTAGAAGAAGAAGAAGAAGACACGGAACCCACGCTCAGTCAAATATAATGAGGTAATTGCGATTACACATTCCTTGAACTATATCCTAGAATCCAGGGTAGAGTCCTGGTATTGAATTTTAGACCAGAACTCTTTTTTTTTAATTTAGGTTCTTTGTTAGTTGTAAGTTCTATCCGTTCTTCTATATTTTATGATTCTGCCGAATCTGAATTAGAGAAAAGATGTAAAATCCAACTCGGTTTATTTATTTAGAATACGTTGCAACCTCTTCGTGAAATCAGCATGAAGATCGTCCAAGTACTTATTTATTTATTAATTACTACAATTGTACATTACAGTATTAACCTAAATAGTACAACAATAAAAAAATTTAAATAATTTATTAACCTATAGATAACACAGCTCCGCAAAAAATCAGACCAGCGAGCTAGACCCATGTATTCTTACGTATTTTTGGTCGATGAATCCGAATCCAAGGTCACAAAAACCGTATACCCTAAATCATTAGCTTGAGCCAAAAAAAAAACATTGGAATGGAGTTAACAAATGAGATCATGCTACGTGAATAGTTGTTGCATCTTGTTAAATCAAACTGTACAAAATTTTAAAGACTATTATATGTTAAATTAAGGTTAAACAGCAGCATTCATATACTGGGTTTCTAATACACCCCCAAAAAGGAGTAGTAGCTACCCATCACATATAAAAAATTCAAATCAAAATAGCAATGACTGCTGAAAAAGCTCGAAACGCCTGAGTCTTGTTAGTGATAAGAAACTGCACTGGGCTCAATGTAACACTTATAAACTACCCCTATACAGTTCAGATAAACTACCTCTAAGCTTAAAGGATACGGAAAACTAAGAAAAAACTTTAAATTTAGCAGAATTCTAATTTTCATGGATGCCATGATTGGCTGGAATTGCGTAGTACTTTCAAATAAATCTAAACGGGGGGAAACTATCCTCATTTGAGATTTAACAGGAAAAAAGTCTGCAGTGACTTTAGAAAAAACTCGAAACGCCAGAGATTTATGAAGGTGAAGAGAGTTTGCATTAGTTTTGACATAATTTTCGAAAACCACTTTTTCAAAAACCACCCTGTATCTTCGATGACACAGAAAATATAAGAGAAACCACTGATCTGAAAGCATTTTTATTTTTCCGGAAGCATTGACCGGTTAAATTTGCGTAGTACTAGCTAGACTTATGACCTCAAGTCAAACAGTTTTTAATAAATTTTACTTCCCTAGGGGTTAAAAATTCCTCCCTGTATAAAATTCTATATAATATTAGAGTAATAATATTAAATCTTCCTACCGTTCTTAAAAAATCGCTGGAAGGAAAATCGGCAGCAAAAACATGGCCCTTCAACCCGTGAAAGGCTTTAAATTCTTCAAATATGATTTTATGTATATATATATATATATATATATATATATATATATATATATATATATATATATATATATGTTGTATCGTAGATTTTCACGGATGGTGGAATGTGCATCACTTGAAAATGCCAGCTGAGATGTTGGCGAAAAGTCGTGAAAATTTTCAATTGACGAATAGATTGAAAACCGGAAAAATACATGTATATATATATATATATATATATATATATATATATATATATATATATATATATATATATATATCAGTACAGTTTTTCTTTTCTAAGTATTATATAAGTATATAGGTACAATCTTTGCTAGGTACATTTTGGCTTAACTGAACGCCTAAATTTTGGTGATGACCTGCCGAAATGGGATCCGCTTTTGTAGACCCTGATTTACATTTCATGCCCCCCAATTTTTTTCTCGTTGACATAGGTCCTTTGCAGGTGGTAGTTGGCCCCTGAGAGTCTATACGCACCACTTTGGAAGTAAAGGTATAAGAAAATTTAACTATAAGTTAGCGTAGCACCGTTGATAAATCAATCGACCTATCGGAATTTAAAGAATAATAAATAACATTAGTTGGCTGCTAAATACTATAATCTAAAAGTGAACCGTTCTTGACCGCAATAATTTATATTGTATTAGGTTGTTCATAAAATTGAAGATCTATATCTTTCTTAGAACAGTTAAAGAACCCGACAACCAAAATCCATTAATAGATCATTTTTTTATATAAATTGTTAGAAAAATTCTAAGAATAATAACAAAAATATTCATTCATAATTGTATATCTAAGTAAGAACTAATTATAGCTACGTCATACTTAATGGAAAAAGTACTGCTAAATAACCACAAATAATAAATCAAATATCATATGGAATAAAATCCATTTGCTTACACAAATGCAATAGACGTGTAGGCGAAGATTATGTAGTAAAGGAGACAAGGTTGACCATGATGTAATAAAAATTTTGTTTTGTTATTTAAAGAAGAGACATATAACTTCAGAATATTGTTTCATTTGCATATGGAATTTCTCATCCTTCAAAAGGATACAAAACTACTCTCATCTTTAATTCCAAAACTGTTTCAACTTAAAAATGTACTTTACAAAGTTGTAGGTACTATACTCTAGTTTGTTTAAAAAAAGGCGAAAAAATTTATTACGTGTATCTGAAGGCTTTTAAAACATAGGTAGACCTAGTAAATGATAAATAAATAAAGATTTATTGTCAGATGGGCTCAGATTTTTTTATAAACAACGGCCAAAGTTTGAAAATTCGATTTTCTGCCCATAGAATTTTCCGATGACATTTTAGAGAAAACTTGTATTAGTGAAAGTTATAGGCATTGAAAACATTTTTAATTTTATGTTCCATGCATCAAAATCGATAAACAACTTATCTAGATAATGGCGAAAAACAACCTTTTTTGTATTATTTTATAAATGTTAATAACTTTTATAATAATGGCCAAAAGTGATATATAACACCTTAATGATGAGGCCATTATGGGTCTTTATAAGTAGGCGAAAGTTCAGCCAGACTGGTTGAAAAGTTTATGAGTAATGTCATTTGTTTATTAAAGACACCAAAAGTTTAAACAATTGTTGCACAGAAGACAGTGCTTCTAGAGACATTTTTAAAAGTAAAATGGATTCTTGAAAGGTTGAACTACAAGAAAAGTTATTAAAATATATTTATTCCAAAGTTGTTGTTTAAAAATGAGTTACAGACGAGTTTTTTTTGCGTATAAACAATTAGAATAACTTTGTTATTTTTCATGATATAGACCTGGTATTAGATGGACTGTAAACGTGATCGAAAACTTCAGATTTTAGAAAAAAACATGTTCAACGCGCAACATTAGCCAAGATGGACATTTTTTAAAAACCATATTTCTGTTGTTTATAAACATTAACAGCCGCATTCACTAACATTTAACTTTTAACTCATCCTAAATTGACAGGAGCAATAATAAGTCAATCAAGTTTTAAACCCTAAAAATGAAGTGTAAAAAAATCATTTTCTGTTATTATTGAACTGGCAAAAATGGAGATTTTTATTTATTTTCAGGATACAACTAATTCTTTTACATATTTCAAGGTTTTATCGCAAGGTTCTTATCTTTAGTATCCCTATATAAGCGTTTATTTGTTGACATATGTAATATAAATTATGACAATATAAAGAGCAAAACAAAATTGGTCGACTAGAATATCTAGATCGGGTTTAAGTCTTAACTCTTTTTAGTGAATCTGATTGTAAGAGTCGAAATTTTTACAGATTTTAAACGATGACCTCTATTTTATGACGCAATGAATAAGTATACAATTTCTGCATTGTGCATGTAGGTCTTTAAAATGAAGGTACTTGCAGAAAAGTGTTGTGGCTGGAGGTGGAGGGAGCAGCTCGGAGCTTCGTTTTCGCCCGGCGGTATTATGATATCAGAACTTTTAGGTACTAGCAAAGATTATTATAGAGCGGTAGCTATTATAATCTTTGGTACTAGGCAACATAGGACCTTTAATTCTTTTAAACTGTGGTAAATCGACGAAATATGAACAATTGGCTAATTTTCAAAAATCAAAATTTTAGTAAGAAGTAAAGAAATCTATCTGCCGTATTTAAAAGTTGTTTATATGTATTCTCCTTTCAAGAAGAGAAAAGGAAAGAATATATAATTATTGCAAATACAATTCTGGTCCTCTCTTCATACGCATTTCTACCACCTTATGATCTCGTCAATGGAGCTGTATCGAACCGAGAGCAATTTTCGCAGGAAACAACTGTTATATAAAATATAAATCCCAAAGTATGTCGGTAGGATATTAAAAACCTGCCAACATTGATGCCAGATTGAAAAATTTCACCAGTCAAACGACATCTATGAAATCAATGGAGTAGTGCGAAAGTAAAAATCAAAATTTTGGTAAATCTAATATAGACTTATCTTCACAAAACCTCCTAGTACCAATTTTGGACAAAATCCGGAAATTAAAGCTTTTAAACCATTATATTGCATCTGAGATATTAAATTTCCTTAGAATGATCTTTAATTCTTTATTTACATCCCTAAAAAGAATCAAAATCATAAAATGTAAAATTTTTAGTTTGCTATATTATATTCATTATACTGAGTTCCCTCCTATGCCGGTTTTAGTGAAAAACGACCTATATAAAATTTTAGGGTGCCATATTAGATTAGCCACATTGAATTTTCCAAAAATTATTTTAAATCCTTTATTAACACTCCCAAAAAGCCTTCAATATCAATCTTGGAGAAAATCGAGAGGTGTAAAATTTTTAACCAACTGTATTAGATCCGGCACATTTAATTTATTAAAAATAATTTTTGATTCCTTATGTGCGACTCCCTAATACCAATTTTGGAAAAAATTGGACAAAGAGGGACAATTGAGTGGCTAGCCATATCACGAGATTTGACCATCCTTAATTATTTCTTGTGGGGACTTGACCCAGCCCGACAATTTAGAAGTCCTAAAAGTTCGAATACGTCTAGAAGTACGAAACATAACCGCAGATGTTATCGACAATATTTAAAAAGAATTTATTCACCCACTTGGTTATTGTCAGATTGTTAACGAGACCCTGATTCAGTGTTCTAATCTCATGGAGTAAAGATCCCTGCAGATGCCTCGTACAATCGTAGGCGAAACGTCGGAGAATAATTCCAATTTGACACGATCTAAACGCAAGAATCGTCGATCATACCCTAGATTTAAACAACAATAGATTTGTTTAAAGGTTGTTTATGGTCGGTGGGGGAGACGCTTTTTTGATGTTTGACAGACATGTTTACTTATCTTGTCTTTCAGTTTAATTGCTTGTCGTGACTTTTTTCGGTGGTTTTAAGTATTAGAAATTACTATAAATGCGAGGTTTACAAGAGGATTTAAAAACTTATTTTTATTGGTAAATATTCTTTACATATTGTAATTAACAATAATAATAATTTAGGCAACCATATATTCATACTTTATGTATTCAGAATTGGCGTACCGATTATTATATGATACTGGTTTAAATAATGCAATTGGAAAAGGATAGCATAAAATCGGTATGTGTGTACCAAGAAATTAAATATCTACTGTTTATCAACACTTTTCAAATATAAATAAAAATATTATTACGTTATTCAGCGTTCAAACAACCGCGCCCTAGTTCTGACGTTATGCTAATTCTATAGGGGTATTTTCGAAGGCAAGAACCATGATTTTCAACTTGACATAAGCCGTGAAAGCTTCCATTATTTATTAAATGGCACTCATGATGAATGCACGTATTTAGTTTCTTTCTCACATCTTTGCGGACCGTGGACAACATTAATTGTTCCACAAGTACCCCTAATCCGGTTTGGCAAATCCTTAGTAATTTTTGGTGGATTAACAATCACCCAATCTTTTATAAAGGGTGTTTCTAAATAAATGCGAAAAATTTTAAGCATAAAAGTTCAATGTCGGATAATGCTTAATTTTTAAGATACAGAGTGTTAACATTTATTATTATTTTTAGTTTTCAAAAATTATGTCATTTATTTTTAAAGATAATTAAGTTAAATTTGGAACACATAACACTTTTTACATTTCTCATAAAAAAATTATTATTATGTGAAATAGTATTCGGAATGGTATTTTTATCTGGAATTTACATTATTATTCAATATACATTGCATGAAATTCCGTTAGATGGCGCAACTTTTATTGAACTTTTTGTTTAGTATGATTTAAGTTACTTAAAGGACTCAATACTACCTAAAGGAAAAATGTCCACATTTTCATGGTAGTTCCAGAATTTTTTGAACTCATATTAATGTTGATGCATTAAATATGTGAAAACATATCTCAAATTCAATAAACACTGACTGTATATTTAATGTCCATAGTGACCTTAAAAAGTAATGATCAAACTTTAAATTTAATGTATCATTACATTAAATTTATTGGAATAATTTTGATTAATGACAATTATGAAATTTAATGCATTACATTAAATGCATTTAATAAACGTTGTTGAAATTTTCTTCCAGCACATTTACATTAAATTTAATGCATTTCCTTTTTATAGTGTAAGTAAAGAAATATGAGAGAATTTAATGAAAATATTTTTCTTAAATTTAATTATTTTACCTTGATTTTCTATATATAGAATAATAATAATGTGGAAAACTTTGTAATAACTTGTTCAGTATTTAATTACGTATCATTTTTTAATGTCAATGAAGTGCTACAACACGATAAATTTATCTTGCCGTTTTTTTATCAAATCCTTGAATAATTGCAAGATTTTAATATTTTTATGGAGTTTCCGCCTATTAATAAACACATGTATTTGGAAATAATAAATTTCTATATATCCGCATTATCCACAAGAAATCGTGTGGCAAAAAATAACCAATACATTTGCAAGTAATTGAACATTAAAGGGCAATATTGTGTGGTTTTCTTCAAATGTCAACGGAATATTTATTTATTTGTTTGGTGTTATTGTGTCCTCGTACACACCCATATTGTTCGATTGTCGCGATAATAAAATCTTTATTATTTTTTTTTGAGGATTTACGAGTGTTGATATTTTGCCTATTATTATTACGTTTGTTAGCATTATCGATGTATCTATGGAAATTATATTATTATTACATAATATTTGGAACAAAAAATACTGGGTACTAGCTATTATTAAGTTGTACAAATTCTTCAAGAGGTGTTGAATTTAAGTAATCAGATTTTATATATTATTAAAAGTATTTTAATAGGTTTATATAGAGTAGTCTGATTATAAGTTCTGTTGATGATAAAGTGATTTTTAAGTGTCAGAATAAAATAATGAAAACCAAGAAAGTATTTATACTTTATTGCCTACTTTCCACGAAATATACAAAATATAAGAAATTTTTAAATATCCGAATTTGGTTTCTGCATTAATGACAATTAATGATAATACAACTGATAAGAAGAAGAATATTCCGGAAGTTGTGTTAAGGTAGTCTATTGGATGTAATCGTAGCTAAAAGTATTACTCACGAATTTAATACTCTTTCATACGATACGTCCCCTAGTTTACTACTTTCACATCCAATTAACCATCCACATTTTTGAGAATATGAAAATGTCAAACATATTATTTTGTCTCCTTTGTTTAATTTAGTTATGTCGGAGTTCGCCTACATTTTAAAATAATTTGTATTTTCTCTTCCAAAGCAAAATTTCCAATACATATTTTTTTTAAGAATTACAAACCAAATTGCTCAAGTCAATTTACATATCGAAAATACTTTAAGGCATTCCCTAAATTTAAAGAAATAATAGTTGTATTTATGTAACTAACCACGCCCACATAATGGCATTTGAAATATTCTTACAAATAAAAACGTGCTAACGTCTCGTGCAACGAGCATTTCGCACAGACAAATTGAGAAATTGATTAGTATATTGTTTTTTTGAACATTTTATATTATAATTGCAAGATGGTGTTGCATACCAGTGTTAAAATTATTTGTTTTATTTGGAAGCAAAAAAATATATTAAAATATTATTTTCTTCCATTTTTATTTAGGGGAAGCTGTGCGTCTCTAGCTTCCATGGCTGATATTATACTAGGTTTTATGAAGAATTACTTTAACGCCATTGGCGTGCATTCTTTCTTTCATCTTATTGGATAACAATAATATAATTTTGTGAATCTTTTTTCATTTTAAAAGTAATAAATAATTAAAAATGTCGGTAGTTATTTAGTTATACTACCCCGAACCACAATTAACCATTATTATGAAATTTTCTGTAGTTTAGTTACAGCTAAAATAAGTAATAGTTTCACTCAGTGTCACCCAAGTTGTTACCTAAAATCAGTTCAGTGTTATAGTGAAAGTCACTGGAAGGTATAGCATTGTATTGTGATAATATAGTGATTTCTTCTACTTTCGATGGCTTTTCAATTTAAGTAAAGAAAAAAAAGTACACAAAATGTTGGTTTATCCCTCAATATTGGTTTCAGCAAAGTTTTATATAAAACTACTATTATTATTTCCTTATATTGCACCTCGTCAAAATTAACTATTTTTTCAAAATCGAAAATGATAACAGAATTTAGCGGAAACACTTGGTTTTTGAGATAAAAATTTATGGTTTTGTTTCCTAAAATCATAAGTTACCATTTTTTTACTTTAAAAATTTTGGCAATTGAAGTTGATTATTTCCGTGATTATTGTTTTTAGGTTTAAGACAAGAAATTTGACGTGTATCAGTGGCGTAAATAACTACTATGCGGTGGGGGGGGGGCACCCTTAAGTCCCTTGATGAAAATAAATAATAGCGAAGAATCAAGACGAGTGCAAAATAATAGGGCGTATTCAAAAATTTGCGGGGCGCACACACTCTTAGTTAACCCACTGCGTGGTATTCCTGTTTTTTTTGTTAGGAAAGTTATTATTTGAGTAAAAAAAGACAATCATAAGAATCAATAAGGGAAAATGGGGACTAAAGCATCGACGATGCAACACCTAAAGTAGGTACATTTTAATAAGAAATATCTCAAAACCGCAATAAACATTTATTTCCAAAAAATGGTTAACTGTTCATGGTGTAGTATACCTAAACAACTATTGAAACTATTAAATATATATTGCTTTTAAAAAATAAATAAAAATAGTGACATAACTATATTAATATTAATACTAATCAAAATTATCGTTGAAATTAAAGCTCCAGTCAAGACCAGAGAAATCTTAGCGAATTTACGAAAAATTTTATGTAGAGATGGTTGTTGGTTATAATCTGATTTAATGGCAATTAGATGATGAATGCACATTTTTATTCGAAACACGATTATTTATTATTTGACTTTTCTTCCTAAATATCTTTATTTTGTTGTCTGCTTAAAATAGATTCATTGTATTGAATTGCAAATTTAAATTTGTCATTGAAGCGATTAAAAATATGTCATAAATAGCCTAGTATTGCCATTCACATCTCGTCTGTCAGTTGAAAATTTGTCCCATGAGGAATAACTACATCTCAGAAGTAATTCAAATAATCTGCTTACCATTTGAGCGATTCACTTACTTATATTTTTAGGAAAGCGAAATTCTCGATTAACCAATAGATTCCTTAAGTGTTGATATACACGAACAAATTTCTTAAATTGAGGGAAATGAAAATATACTATAAAATCTAAGTATTGTTGTATCTGTGTTGGAGTTTTGTTTTCTTATTCAAGATGTCACTTTTTCAAGTTTCTGCTCGAGTTTTGAAGTTTCTTTCTTTGTGTAAAGTCATTATACATCACTCCCAAAAAATCTTATAACGAAAATATCTCTTATCGCAGAACAATTAGAAACTAGTCAGTGCCAATCCGATTGTTTAAAAATCGTTGACTATTTTTTAAATTCTGGTTGGGCTGACTTGTTTTTGATTTTTCTACGAACAGGCCTATTATTCCTCTTTGGTATTATAAGAATAGTGAACTTTTGAAGCATGCGGAAGCATGTTTATGATATCTGTATATTACTTTAGGCAGGCGCGGATCCAAGGAGGGGGGCGGTGGGGGCGATGGCCCCCCACCCCCAAGAGCTTTGAGTTCAGGAAAATAGACCCGATTTTGCTTCTTATACTATAGTTTATTCAAGAACTAGAGAGAGTAATAAATCATTTTTTAACTTTCTTTTCTTCGCAAATTACCTGTGTTCTTTAATCTGGTGTCTTTGGCAAAATCTGTTAGACACATATATTTTTCATAGGAATGGATTAGAAATTTTATAATCAAAAATACCGGTCTATAATAATGGACTATTTGGGTGGGATAACAATATATATTTGGATGTGTGAAATGTAAAAAGGATTTTAATTCCTGTCATAGGCGTCGGAAGGAGGTTTATTATCACTATGGCATAGAATATTATTTCGGTAATAAACTTAAAACAAAAAGTTTTGTAATATTATTTTATTTCTTATGATTTGTAAGCCAGAAGCGCTTTTGGTCGCCACAGAAGAGTCCTTTGCAACCTCTCTCTAAATATCAATATACGCATAAGAATTCTCAGATGCTACGTCTTTACCGTTCTCCTCTACGGGGTAGAAAGCTGGAGTCTTACAGAAGCTGCCATCAAACGCTTGGAGGCATTTGAAATGTGGTGCTATCGCCGCATCTTACGAGTGTCATACACACACCACACAACTAACATCACGATTCTCGAGAGGCTCGGAAAAGACAGGGAAATTATCACCACTATAAAGAACAGGAAACTGGCTTACTTCGGCCACATTATGCGTAATGATAAGTATCGATTACTAAGATTAATTCTACAGGGCAAGATCGAGGGCAAGAGAGGCCTTGGACGTAGACGTATATCCTGGCTGGCCAATCTTAGAAAATGGACTGGCCTAACATCAACTGACCTATTCCGAACTGCAGTGAATAGGATAAGATGGGCTAACGTGGTCGCCAACATCATAAGAAGATAGGCACCTTAAGAAGAAGAAGAAGAAAATATAGATAATTTTGACATATTTAACACAAATCACAACTGTATTTTTATAATTTTTAATTTTGCCATAGGAATCGTTTTAGGCACATTCAAACTAAAACGTAGCCTTTTTCTCTCAAAAAATTCTTAGTTACAATTTAAATACTTACAAAATACCCATTGTCAAAAATACAAGAAGTCAAACATATAGAAAAAAATTAATTCGTCCATATAATATTAAATTTTTTTGGGGGCTATCGATCATTTTATTATTAATTAAAAACATTTTTAGGCCATTTGATGTTTCAGTTTATTTATTTCTTAAATCATCTTCAGAATTATAATTAAACACTAAAAATGACTTCAAATGTAATTAATTTTTATATGTTACAGAAAATTTAAATAATAAATTGCGTTTACGCTGGTAAACATTACGTATCTAATTCATAATCAAAGTCAGTGAAGCTATCTTTGCTCAAATTAATTATAATTGGTTCCTCTATCTCACCGATCATGAGATCGAGTTTCCACATTTTCTTTTATTCTTTTATTATATGGCTTTTCCCAATTTTCTGCAGTAACTTTATTCAAAAAAATCTTTCAAAAGTTCAGTTAAATTACTAATGCTTCCCATAATAAAATGTATATACAACTCCTTTTATTGCAGTTTTCATCTGTTCTTCCAACGAGGTTTTTCGTCTGCCTGTGATCGAATGTGGCTTGTAAGTACCAACAATTCCAGTTGTTTTCTTCAGTATTCGGTACATAGTAGATTTTTCAACTCCTGCCATGTTGGAACACATCTCAACACAGCTTTTAACATTTTTATCTATATATATTGATGTCTTAAGGCGTCATAAACATTCATCGTAATATATTTTTCCTTGAGAAAGAAATGACCCGGCTTAACGATTTTGGAATAAATATAGATGTGGAAGCCATATCTTTTGAGTATCTCACTAATCTCAAATAATATATAAAAACAAGCACAAACAAAATAAATCACTAAGGACACACTGTAAGGTTTATTTTACTCACTGCCAGAAGTATCAGAAATTTTATTGTTGCAGTAAATTTATAAAAGCTTATAATATTTAAATACAATTAAATATAATTAGATTTATGGCAGTCCTCAGTTATCTGCGGCACTGGAACAGGTACGTTGGCGGTTTCGGTAACAGTTTTATTACTCTCTCTAAATCTTGAATAGAGTATAGGAATATGTATGCTTGCGATCGCCCCTCTCCTTCTTAAGAGCTTTGAGTTTAGGAAAATAGAACCGATTCTGCCTTTTATATTAGGAATGTGTATGCTGCTGGCACTCCTCCCGTTGACAACTTGTTTTTCTTGCAATAGCCCTCCCCCAAGAATTTTGAGTTCAGGAAAATAGACGCGATTCAGCCTCTTATACTAGGAATGTGTGTGCTGCTCGCTTCCTCCCCCTCCTATCGGCAACTTGTTTTTTCTTGTGATCGCCCTCCACCTCTCCAAGTGCTTCAAATTCAGAAAAATAGACCCGATCCTGCCTTTTACACTAGAAATGGGAACCCTCCTCCATCGACAACTTGCTTTCGCTTGCCATAATGTACTTTTGGGATATCACCGCCCCCCCCCCCCCAAGAGAGAGGCTGGATCCGCCCCTGACTTTAGGTACAAAATTAAAATATTCATGGAAAAAGGCTGCCTCTTAATCTTAATTTGATTTATGGAATTAGAAATGATGAAAGCCCAGTGCTTTCGGCTGAAGACCTCGGTCTAATATTGTGAAATTAAACTCTAGCGTATGCATAGGGGTTGGCCAACCCCTTATAAGGTTAAAATTAAAAATTGAGAAGGCCGTTGCAAGAGCTTATGTATTAAATACACAACAAAAAGTGGGTCATAAGTTCTTCCTGCACCTAACAAAGCGGAACAAATAAACTTCCTCTTAAATAAAAAAGGTAAAATTATGTTGAAAAAATTGTATGCAGTACATAAATAGGTACTTTTGACTTTAATTAATAACGGAGATTTTTAATTCACCAAAAATATTTAATTATAGCTTATGAACAAAATGAAAAGTAGACCATGGTTTTCCAATTTTACACTTTGTTCACAAATACGCTGGTATAGTTTATTGACATCAATATAAGGTCATATATACAAAAGTGTAGTTTTGAATGAAATTATTGACTTTCTAGCTGAGCTAAATAATGGTCTACTATCCTCAAATTATACTCCAAAAGTTTATAAAATTGAAAGTTTTCAACTTATATTTTTATTTTCAACGTGCAAAATTAGCTATGTAAACTTTAATAACATCCAATGATGAATCAAGTAAAATTTACAAAATCGTCTATAGATTTCAAGCATGAACCATTATTTTATAAGGACTGTAATAACAAAAACTGTTTTTATCTAAAATAAATTTACGTTTTATTTTTATTGAATGCTCTTTCTAATAACTGATTGTAAATTTTTAAATAAGTAAAAAAAATAAATTATTTAGAACAAAATATACTCAAAATAAAAGCTCCTTCAAAATAAGTCCTAGTTTGGTAAATTTAGACAAGACAAACCACAATTACAGCGATATAAATATTTCAAATTGTTACCTTTTGTTATCAAGGTAATCATATAAAATTTAAAAAAAAATACCTGAAAACTACACTGAAACACTCTTAAGAACAGAACGTTCTCAGCTGTTCATCTCCGAGTTGTCTCATTTTGTGATATATTGGAATATGCCAAAAAATACCCAATAGGTTATTTAGGTCCTGAACTCCATTTCTAGAGGGTGAAAACTATCTACAAACTTCATCCTTAAAGACGGTTTACTGAGAAAACGACATATATAAAACTTTTTCTTAAACTTGATATTATGCAAGGGATTTTACACGAACAAAATTATAATAGAAAAAAAGTTTTTAGAAGCGAACTTTGGGGTAGTTTTTACCTTCTATAAATACAGTTCAGGAGGGAAAAATATTTGTGAAATATTTTTTAGTATATTACAAATCACAGAATGAATAAATGTGGAAAAAACACCAATTTACCTAGTATTTAAAAATTATTTAATTAATTACTGCGACATGCACGTCAAAAAGTGCCAAGTAAATTAGTAAACCTATAATTACTAAATTAATTGCAATATTAAAGCTTGTTTTGTTTCAGATTATTCCAGGTCTAGACCCCTTACCCCACATTCTGGGTTTATAACCCTTGTTCGGCAACCCTCGGGTGGCTTTACACGTTTTTTAGGTTTGAGATTTCTTTCTGTGAAACTTATGGATAGTCGGGTATGTATTCGCGAAAGCTCTTAATTTAACAATCTTTCTGGTCACATGTGTAACGGACACTATCACAAAAAAGTTATTTTGAATTATCAGTACGACTGAGAATTCTTTCATCTACGTTTCCATACTACGTCATTTACTCTATTAACATTGCCTTTTATGCATTCCCTGCAAAAAAGGAAAATACAGCACGAACAGAAATCACTCACTCTTCTTAGATTCAGCAGAACTCTCCCCAAGCTTTTAGAGAAGCTCACTGGTGCAATATATGAATGTATGCTGAAATTAACTCCATAAAACAGTTGTTAATTTTATTTTTACTTTTTGGCTTTGAAAGTTTGTGATAGGTTGCTGGAGAATATCGGAAAATCTCCAACTTAACATGACCCAAATTCAGAATTGCGATTTTCTGTATAATCAGGAAAATTTTAATTTTCCTCTCTTTCGTCTTTATATTTAAAATAATTTTTTCGAATCATTCAGAAGATAAAACTAACAATTATGTCTAATAATAAAATTGTATTGAAATATCACGCTTCTGACATATTAATATGTGTGTTTTATAGCTCCTTTATTTTATTTTTGTTTTTATGTACTTTGTCATGTTTCTAATCAATATGATTCACAAATCTAATATGGACACTATTTTTGTTGTTGTTCTACAGTATTCCGAGAATTTCATACGTATACTGCTCACGGATCTAAAATATTTAAAAGACATTGCAACTGGGTTACGTACGCTTTTAAAATAGATTACATATTTTTATTTCACACTAATTTTTATAAAAATAATTGATTTCAATTAAAATAGAGTACACGATTATTGTAGGCATTAAATATGACTCACTTTAGTTCCTTATTTATTAGAATCTAATTAAGAAAACAACTTTCATTCATATTTAAGTCAGGTATTACAAATTAGTTAGCGAGTATTATAATTTTTTTTTCAATAAGTGTTAACGGAAACAAAAGTTGACAAATTACATTTCTATCATCGTATTTAAACTTTAACTCCATAATGACCACAATAATCTAGATTAATTTTAACAAGTTAATGTTTTTCTTACTCAGATTTTCAGAAGAAAAAGGAAAATTCATTTTCTGTGAATTCTACTCTAGTTCTCCCTCTATACTAGTTTTGACCAATTCATGGTCTCAGTGGAGCTGTAGTGACTCAAGAGCAAAATTTATAGAAAATTATTAGGGATCGAAAAAGGTATGGAGAGAAATCCGAGTGGGATTTTCAGAAAATAAACTGCCTTTTCTTTTTGTAGCAATTTTTAGTGCATTATGAAACAGAAACTGTAATTTGATGTCCTCCAAGTGATTATATCTCATGAAAACGAGTACCTAAGAACACGACTTAACGTTTATGTCAAGTTAAATGAAAAAGACAGGAGCTACTTTTATTTCAGATTAAATTCGTTTCATCACTATTTGGGATATATCTGAAATATGTCTATGAATTATGTTCTTGGAGAAAGATGTACTAAGCATTTTAATCTCACTCACTTGCTCCAAGAATAATCTTAACGCATTTCAATCAACAACATTTGATGTGGTTTCTGCAGTTGTGTGTTTTTCTTGTTTTTTTTTTTGCAACTTCCAGAGCAATTCTTTTGACACCTGAAGAACTGCTTAGCTTGAACTGACCCTAGATAATAAACTCCTCTGAGCCTTGATGGTCTGTAGAAACTTTGTGGGAAAACGATGGAGTACAAACCCAAAAATCCTGCAGTGGATATACACTGCAATAGTGAAACCAATCGTCATATATGGGCAGTGATCTGGAGCAATAGAACCAGTCTGGCTAATACGAGAGCTAACCTCTTGAAAGTTCAAAGACTGGCCTGTTCGTGTATAACCGGGACAATGAAATCCCGCCTAATGGCCGCCATGGAAATAATCCTAAACCGCACATCTCTAGATATAGTTGTATGGCGAAAAGGACAATTGATAGTATATTATGATGAGAGATGCGGTCATAAAACGAAGGCCCAATTTCTTATCCAGAAATGAACAAATCTGAAATGAAAAAGAAATTCATCATTATGAAAAACTGCAGCTCAAAGTTGAGTCGCAAAAGCGAATAGGACAGAAACGCCATTAAAAAACTCAACAAGAAATCCCTTACATTGTATACAGATAGCTAAAAACAACGGAGGGAACTGGAATAGGAGTGTATGGACTCGGCACCAGACAGTACGAAAGCTTGGATTAGTCACCAAGCATTTTCCAGGCAGAAATACATGACACAAAGAAAAAAACTATCACGACCAAGAGATTATCATCATATCGGATAGTCAAGTAGCCATCAGTGCGTTGAGCTCTCAAGTTATCAGTTTTAAGATAGTCTAGCCTAAGTAAAAACCAACTCAGAGTTCTGATAGGGGTCCTGACTGGGCATTGCCACCTAAAGAGACATCTCAAGAAACTCGGACTGGCATAAGGATTTTAGTACAGATTCTGCGAGGAGGAAGACGAAACCTCTATTTACATCCTTTCAGGGTGTGGTGCTTTAGAAAACCCTAGGATATGTTTCTTGGGAACACACCAAATCGAAGAAGGGGAGCTATCTACCTTGAAGCCATCCAACATCCTAAAGTTCCTGAGAAAAATAGAACTGGACGGTCTGCTCTAGCCAATAAGGTAACTCTTATGACTTGGCAGCAGTAGAGGGCACAAAAGATCTACCAGGTCGCAGTGTACAGACTCCTAATAATATGCACATAGATACATAGCTTAGCTTTGTTGTTCAAACGTACAAATTCAAGACAGCCTCATGTCGTTTAAAAAAGCCCAAGTGTTTTGTTATATATTCAGAATATTTCTAAGTAATGTTTGCACTTTGAGAGTTTCATAGATTTATCATTGTATAAAACAAACTCTGACTTCTCTATTAAGCAGTTCTCCAAATATTCTCTTTTTTCTCCATGACGTTGATATCTAGAAAATAAGATAATTCAAAATAATATCTCTAGAATATTTAATGTTTTTTCTTACCAAAACGATAAATAATAGAATAGCCTATATTTCTAGGCGTACCTATTGATGATGAGTTGTGATGTGCTATGAATAGTATTGTAATATTTTTCACACAGAACACAGTCACGACTTGGGTAACAAGTTTACCGAGAGCGGTAATTTATCTGTACACTTATATTTGAACGTCTAAACTAGCGGTTGAATATTTGGAGTAACTTACATAGTAAATGTCTACTCTTTTTACATTGTCTCGGGTTCACTTGGAAGATAAGTGTACAATTCAATAATATATATTAAATTTAATTTATTTGAGTCTTGCAGTGATGCTGTGAGATCGTCTGAGGTGGTCTTGTTCTATTAGAATGACTGTGATATGATTGCGTTTTCTTGTTGACTGTGTGGTGGTTTTTTTTTCCGCGATTTCGGCTTTTTGGGATACCACCTGAATGATGAGAGTTGAGATCCGCATAGTTTGCGTATCTTGGTGGCTCATCTTTTAACCTTTTGCATTCTGCTGAGATGTGATTGTCTTCACAATTGGCACAACATGTGCACAAACAGTTGGAAGTTATAGTATATTTTTGCCTAGGTTTCCTGGTTTTTAACTTAGAGTTTGTTTCTCATTATTTCATCTAGTTGGTGTATATGTTTCTATTGTCTAGTCATCAGGACGAGGGTCATCGGCAAGGGATTCCCGCTCCGTTAGTGTTGTCTTGGTTTTTGAAACTTCTGTGATTTCCTCTTCTGAAAATGATGCGAGGATCACTCTCTGAACAGTGTGTAAGGTTTTTTTGTCTTTTGGCTTTTTTATTGTTTTGTAGTCGTCTATGTAGTATTTTAACTCTTTCTGGTGTAGTCTTTGCGGACTCTAGGTTGATGTTCGCTTGTTTACATGCTTTCTTGGTTTCCATCTTCTTTGTCCGGGGGTTCCAAAGCCGTCTTCCTCGTAGAAGCTCAGAGAATCTGGCCTTTCTATCTGTACTTTTTTTATATGTGTTTAGCTTTCTTCTGGGTTCTTGAGGTGTTTCCTTTAGCACTTGTATTTGGTATTTGATAGCTTCCTTCAGTTTGTGCTTTTTCTTCCATCTGTTGTTGAAGGTGAATAATTTCTTCAGCACCATTTTTGTGTGTTTCTTCTAAATTTGCTGTTTACTGTTTTAAGTCTTGGAATTTGTTGTTGAAAGCCTCTAATGTTGCGGTATGTTTCTGAAGGTTATTTTATTTTGAACTGTTGCGTAATGAGTCACGTTTGTGGTTTTCCTGTTCCTCTTTTAAATTGAAAAGCCTTTATTTTTTTCTTGAATTTCTCTGACTTCCTTTTTGCTTTTTTTTTTTACTCGCGCCTGTTTGTTCCTGAAACATTTTTTAATGGTTTCAGTTAGGAGATGTCCATTCTTTCGCTGTTCGGTCTGAACTACTGTCTCCTATGACTCTGCTCGTTGCTTATATATCAGCTGGGAGTACTTTTCCAATTATTATCAGTTTAGCAAAACATCAGGCTGTCTGTCTCGCAACTTATCTCTCTTACGCATTTCTTCGAGAGATAACGAAATGTCCCAATTGCGTCCATTGATTACGTCGCATATTTCACGCGTTTCCAATAATAAATAAATAATTATTTTATCACCTTCCTTTAAGTTTTAAATTTAATTTTGCTCTTATAAATCGATAACTGGCGAAATTCCAAAAAAGCCAAGGCGGCCACTTTTGGGTCGCGATTGGGAACTATTTGTGCATTTTACCATAAATCTTCAGGAAAGCTTATATTGAATATAATCTTGTTACTTTAAATTAAGTTCTCGAAAAGACCATAGACATTTTTTATATAAAAGGTCCTTACCCAGATTTAGTTGTCACGTTTTAAAATAGTGATTAATTGAACGTGACTGAATTAAAATTTGGTATTTTTGATATTTTGACTAACTACAGTAATCAAACAATGGTTAGTTAAGATTAGTGTTATAGAATGTGTAAATAACAAAAACCCGAAGTTATTGACATAATTTTTACAGACTTGATCATAATTATTTATATCTTTGTTCGTCGATATTTTAAATGATTAAAGTAGTGGGCTAACTTTTACTAATTTGCTGGTACAAATTTTTTCTATGCTGTCGCCAAATCCTGGAGATCTAAATAATTTGTAGACTAAGGTTGTAAAGGCTGTTTTAATAAGAACCTGATTTGGAATAAATTTAAAAACTTTCTTTTTACTTACTTAATCCTATGTATTTCTACCTTTTGGATACAATGCCCGAGTAGTGTTTATGCTCTCCTACATTCTTCCTTCCATCGCTTCCTATCTTGAGTCCGGTGATTGGTTCTCTCCCATTCTATCCTTCTTCTTTCCGTTGCTTTCCTAACATTGTTGATCCATTTTCTCCTTGGTCTTCCTTTATTATTTTTCCTTTTCATCCGCGTCTCATTCACTTTTTTTGCCAATCTCTTGTTATTCATGTGACACACATGACTGAACCACCTTTACTGTCTTTCTTCTATTTTTTCCGTTATGGGTTTGATCTCCATAACCTCCTAGTATTTTAACTTCTTATTTTATATCTATTGGTCTTATTTTCCATGTTTCTTAGAAATCTCATATCCATTGCATTCGCATATTTTAGTCTTTTCACATATTTTAGTTTTTTTTTTGTGTCATTTTATATGTCTTATTGCTGTACTTTATTGTTGATTTTATCACTTTTTCTGATTTTTCCATCTTAGTCTATTTTGGGATTCCTTTTTCCCTAGAAACGTTCTCATCATATAGAACACCCTTTCTTCTTTCTTAATTTTCTCATTAACTTCTGGATTTATTTTTCCATTGCTTTGTATTGTTGTTCAAAAAAAAAATGGGTTACTGGACGGAAACGGAATAGAAGAGAAGTGGAATAAATTCAAAAACAGCTTGTTAGATATGTCAAGGGAGTACTGTGTAGATATAAAAATAACAAACAAACATATAAAAAGAACGAAATGGTGGGTCACAGAACAAATAAAAAAAGAAACTTAGCTAGAAACGATATTTAGAAACAAAAAACTCAGAAGGCTACGAAAAATATAAAGGAAAGCGAGAAAAGTCAAGAGGGAAGTTGCGAAGGCAAAGCAGAAGTCAAGGGTGAAATTTGGAGGAAAAAAAGACTATAAAGAAAGCGAAAAAATATTTTATGATACGCTCAAACAATCAATACAAAAGAAAATATATAAAATGATTAACATAAAAGATAAAGAGGGATACGTAAGAACAGAGGAGGATAATATAATGGACAGACGGCGATAACATTTTCAAAAGTTAACAGATCTAGACATGGTGAAAGAGAAACTAAGGGGTGGAAAAAAACCAATATGGGAAGAAGAAATAATAGAAAGCATAAGAAAGCTGAAATTGAGAAAGGTACTTAGAAGAGATAACATAACACCCGAAATGATAAAGTATATAAAAGAAAAAAAAAATAAAACAACTAAACAAACTATAGAATGTGATTATACAACAAATAAAAATTCACAAAAAATGGAATTCGGGAGCAATATTGCCTATATATAAAAAGAGTGATTGAAATAATTATAGAGAAATTACACTGGCAAGCGTTCTAAGAAAAATATTAGTACGTATAATGGAAAGAACATAGGGAATATAACTGAGCATAGTATAGAAGATATTTGAAGTGAATCCAGGAAGGAAAGAAACACACAAGACTTAAAATTTGCGACAACAACAAGGAAAAAGAGATACATATTTGTTTTGTCGAATTAGAAAAGGTTTTTGATCTTGTAGACAGAGAAGATATATGGAATGTTTTGGTAAAAAAAGAGATAGATTAACGAACAATAGAAATAATGGGTGGGATGTATAGAAAGAACATAAACATAATAAGAACTAATAACAAAAGGTCTAAAGAATTCGAGACATAGATAATAGTGAAACAAGGGTGTGTGCTAGGCACATTGTTTTCAATAGTATTAAGAGAAGTCATAAAGGAAGCTAAGAAATTAATGAAACCACTAAAAATAGGATTCAAGCGAATTTGAGTGAAATAATATTTGCAGATGATATGGCAATAACAGCCGAAACAGCTGAAGATCTACGAAGGAATCTAGAGAAATAGAGAGGAAAATCACAAAGATAAATATGAAACAATGATAATTACAGGAGAAAGGAAAATAGGTAATGTTAAAATACAAGATATATTATCTTGTATTTAACACTAACTAGAGAGTAATGGTGGTCGGTCCCTGACAGTTCAATCTTTTCAATCAGATACCGTTTATTCACTATTTTTGTTGTTATTTTCACATTTGTCAAACGGGGTGCGTTGTGTGCCTTATTCGATTGCTCAATCACATTACACCTCAACTGTTATGACAATCTACATTCGATAAAAATAACATAATTTTTGTTGCGACCGTTACTTCCGCCCTCGGGGTGGTTACCAGCATTTGAGCAGTGTATACTTCTTTACCTATTAAAACGGGCTTTTAGCGCCTACCATCATTTTTCAGTTTCATATATTCTGAAATGGAAGTTCGACAACGTCCACGTGCTAGCAATTAAATTGTAAAATAAATTAATTTTTTGATTTTTAAAATATTTATTTTTATCATAATATGTAGTACTAGTGCAAAGTGCATAATACCTGTTTGTTTATACATATTCATTTTCGTAAGTTTTCATTTCTTTTTATTTTACGATAAATATATTTAAGGATGGGTATTTTCTCTTTTGTAAAAGTCCTGACGAAGAGAATAAATAATGTAAAACATAAACACAAGTTTTTGTTTAATTTCCACTATATTTTGTAATTTAGAAAACACTTAATGCGGTTCGCTACGATGTAGCTATGTATATATATATATATATATATATATATATATATATATATATATATATATATGTATATATATATTTAGGAGTTCAAAAGTTAATCAATTGTTGGAAAGGAGAGTTCACATTTTAGGTTTTAAAACAAGACATAATATATATATATATATATATATATATATATATATATATATATATATATATATTGTGTCTTGTTTTAAAACCTAAAATGTGAACTCTCCTTTGCAACAATTGATTAACTTTTGAACTCCTAAATAGTAACTACCTTAAAATTTCTACCACAATGTTATAATTAAGCTCTGTTATGATAAAAATATTCTTGAAATTATTATATTGGAAAAAAGATTTCCTAAAATATACACCGCGAAATATAATCACCGACTTGTTTAATAAATTTAAAATACAAATATGTTTTCTATGAATACATAAAATTGAATAATAACTACTTATCTAAACGTAATTAAAGGACCTCATTAGTATTCAACACGTTTTCTTATTATGTTAAACACAAGCAAATAATAAATTTCTGAAAATAGTTAACAAAATTCTCTCAAAATACAACAAACTAATGTGGCACAACTTTGACAGTCATCGACGAAATTCAATGAATGGATAGAATGTTTCTAATTGGTCCATTTAAGTTTCACTTGAATATTCTCATTTGGTCAAATTTGAAGAGATGATAGTATTGACAGTTGCGATTATTCCAGTGAAATTTGCTTAGGCCTAGTAAATGTTCGATTTGTGGCCACACTACTTGTAACTTACAAAAACGTGCGTATTTCATTGAAACATATTACGCTAATACTCCTTCTGTCAAACAAATCTAAACTTGAACCTTATCTGAAAGGGAAGCTACGCAGACTTGCACGGACTTGTATAATTTCTTTGTTTTTAATGCGAGTTGTCAAAATTGTAAAAATTTAATATTAGGAAAATAGGGTGGGGCTCTTACGGAAAACAGAGGAAATTGGCTCGTGGTTTACGGGACAAAAAATTTTGGGAACTTGAACTTCAACTGCTTTCAAAATATTCATACATAAAAATAATTTATTATAAATATTTATTTTACCCACTTTTTTTATTAAATATTATTAACTCCATAACAATATAATCCCACTGAGTCCCCAAAATACCACTTTGGTTACGTATTAGTTAAAGTATGAATAATTTTTTAAATTATAAAATTATTTCTAATTTTTAAACATTTTGTATTTTTGAAAAATCGATTTTAAAGCTACATGCATTGAATATAAAAAGAGAGATTATAGAGAAACTTTTCAAATGGCCCATAAATGGTTGCTGCCACATAAACGGTTCTAGAGGAATTTCTGTTTAAGTACATCAAAAAATGAGAAAGAAATCATCGTCTAGCTCTAATTTCAAAATTTTGGTATGAAATACAAAAAGTCTTTTTCGGTTTGACATTATAATAACAAAAAAAGCAAAGTTAGAGGAAGATATAAAATCTGGACTTGAATAAATTATAGCATGCATTAAACTGTTACATCTAGATTTAAGGAACAATTATATGTAGATCACATAGACCACAAACAACAAAAACAAGAGATTGTTTAGTTTAATGCTGGAGAGCATTACTTTATATCAAGCAGAAACGTAGGTACTAAATCAAAGAAATAAATTCAAAAACTCAAAATAACAGCAGTTGAAATAGAATACTGAAGAAAATGCTGTAGATGAACCCGAATGGACAAGATCCTTAATGAATAAATCCCAAATGAAATGGATGATCAAAAAGTTTCAGTAACTAAAATAGAAGAAAAACAGTTAAGGTGATGTGGCAACAGAGGAAGGTTCAATAACAGTAAATTGATGAAAAAAATAACAAACTGAAGCCGTATTGGTAGTAGAAGGAGAAGAAGACCCAAGAGATTCAGGCGGGATTACATAGATCAGGCCATGGAAAAAAGGGAGTTATATGACGAAGCTTGAAAAAATAAACAATAATGGAGGGTTTGCTTGAATCCAGGAAAACAACGGCAGGTATAAGGATCTTTTATTTTCTTATAGTGAAGCATTACTCTGTCAAATTTTAATTTTTATGTCAATCGTTCTTTGAGGAAAGGGCTGTAACAGACAAAGAGACAGACACGAGAATGATCTTCTATGGGATTCATTTATTTAAGCTGTCAAAACTTAAAAATATCAGAACGCCAATGTCAGTTTAAAACCAAAATTTATTTTTTCAAATGAAACATATTGTATGTTCTTTATATATCAGTGTCATCAATATGGGAAAATCCATTACTTTGATATTTTCAAGACATTAATTATTCTCAAAGATATTATTTTTTTTTACTGGTCGACTGCATTATTCTTTTAGTTGGGATTTAATGGTATTGAACTTCCAGATCCTAAAAAAAAAACAAAGCTATCATGATATCTGATCTGAAGCTCCTTTAACTGTTATTTTATTTACGAGGGAAGCATGAAAAAGTTGTCATTTAGTTTATAACAACTGCAAATTCTTTTACTTTTTGTTAAATATTATTTAACAAAATTTTCTTTATTTGTATTTGTGTATGTTTTACTATATTTGTATAAAATAAGAAAATATCGTAATAGAGTTTTATTTTTATAAAAAAATGAGTAGGGGTTTATCCGGGCCGCGATAAATTCATTTAAGTGTTTATTTAAAGATAATAGACAACGGTATTTCTTGGGAAGTAGTAGATATATGTTGGACTTTAATTTTCTTTATTTTTTGTTGAATACTACAACATTTCGGCTAGTAGGTATCTCTAGCCGTTTTCAAGTGAAACCGAACAAATTCTTAAGCAACGCAACTATTTATACTAAAAGTAAATGCAGTGGAGTGTGAGCAAGGTGAGTTCAATCATGCGTGCTACGCTACGGTCCCATTTCTGTTGCATGTAATAAGGTAAAACTCAAAAATCTGGATCAATGAAACCAAACGTTTGAAAAAATAAGACAACTGCCCTAGCGAATTCACAGAAAGATTTCAATATTAAGATTCTATTAGCGGATAAAGCAAATGTAATAAATTCTCAGACATATAATCAAAAAATTGACGGAGTTTCAAGGCAAGGAAGCTATACATTTCTTGCTAAAGATGCTACATCTAAAAGTGTATGAAGAATCTATAGCGTTCTTAAGAAACATGAACCGTATATTCCAGAGAAGACTCGTACTACACTAACTCCACACCACACCAACACTTCAGAAGATACATAAACAAGATGTATCACGAGTTCCCGGAACTCTCCGACTTCTGAGATTGTCAAGTTCCGTCTTCCAATCCTAAAATTAATAAAAGGAAACGCATCACCCTGGATTAAGAACTCGCAACATTTTCTAGAAATTATACGCGAAATGGAAGTACAACCAGAAGTCGTTTTTACTAGTTTCGACTTAGATAGCCCATGCACTAACATTCGAGTTAAAGAGTGACTGGAGATCTAAAGGAAAAACTTGAAGACCAGGCCTTAGAAGAAGAACATCTCTACCACCACACGCCATCATGGACTTGTTGGAATATTGTATGACTAATTGCTATTTCCAAGGAGAGGAAAAATTCTCTATCCAAGATGATGGACTATCAAGAGAATTTTTGCTCTCACCGGTGGTAGCAAACTTTTTCATGGAATTATTGGAGACTCTTACGAGTAAGTCCCCAAATAAGAAACTAAAATTATGACTTAGATGCGTAGACCACACCTCCATTATCTGAAATGGGAACGACGAAGAACTTCAAAACTTCCTTTCTCACCTCAATAATATTAGCCCAACAATTAAACTTGATATGAAGAAAGAAATACAAAATAAACTACCATTCTTAGACGTTTCGATTTAAAGAAATGGCTGGCAAAATCGGACCTTGGTCTACAGAAAATCCACACGTACACAGGACTCCTGCAACATCAAATATGGAATTGAAAGAAACCTTGCAGAGAGAGCAATAACTCTTTGCAACTGCAACGAATATTTAACGAAACAGATTAACGACATTAAAAGTGACTTGACAACCAGTGGACACTTAGTAAACCTGGTGGCTATGATTCTGGAATAACGCAGAAGTAGAATAAGATCGACAACAAGCAAGGAACCAAAACCAGTGTTGAGTGTCCCCAATACTAGGGATATTTTGGAAAAAGTTAGAATAGAAAGACGATATATAATCAACGTTGTTTTCAATTCATATAACTCTCTGAGAAGCCGGCTCACTAAGGTCAAACCAACAACTCAATGGGACATGAAGAACTGTGTGTATCAGATACCATGTGAATGTGATATCTCCTACGTTGGCGAAAAAAATAAATCCCTTGACTAAAGGATAAAAGAACAGCAAAAATACACATTTAGAGGAGAAACAGAAAAACCTGGTACCGCTAAGTACGTCTTGACTCATGGATATCACATAAAATGGTCTAAAGCTAGAATCCTACACCGAGAAAACGGAACTGTTTTAGTAAATCGTCTTTAGATGTAATAGAAATGTGGAAAACACTTCTAAGTAATGGTAATTCGAAAATTACGGTAAATAATAAAAAAAATCATTATTCTGCTTTAAAAATCGTATTTTTTATTTGAGTTTTGAAGATTTTCAGATAGCTCAAAAATGGAATTACGCGTCTTGGAAAAATGTTTCTTTCTTCTTTGTTATAATTGTCGTTTCCGATTCTACGAATAGTTTAAGTTTCAAAAATGGAAAAACATCCATAAATTTCACACGTTTGGTACATATGTCTAGGTGTAAAGATCATGTTTTCGAAGGCTTGAATCAGGTAATACAGATTTTCTCTTGATACTATGCAAATTCAAAGTTAACCTAACTAACCATTCAATTCGAAAAATGGACAATTTCGGCACTTTTGGATCATTTTCGCGATTTACCGATAATCTCGACCTGATGAGGGTGTTAGGATGCAATACAGCGGAAAACATACAAGTAAGTGGGCCCAGGCATGCAGTTACTTAGATTGGAGTAATCTGTAATGTTAGAATTACCATTCAATATGAGAAATTAGCAATTTTGGCGTTTTTGGACCATTTTCGCGATTTTACGGAAAACTCTAACCCAATTTGACTATTTGGATACAGGATTTGGATACAGCGTAGCAAACTCTATAGGAATATAGGGGTCAGGTCTGCTGACAACTGCTTTATGTGTGCGTATGCTATTTTAAAAAAGTTAGTCATGATGACATTGAATGAATGAATGAATGAACAGAAGGTGGTGACACTTGATCATTGAAGCCTAAGCTTTGTTGGGTCGTTTACATCCCACCATGACTGCAATTCGCATGTTCTCCGAGAGAGTAGAAATTTCTGACTCCTCTCTATTTGGCCAAAGTATTTGAAGAGAGTGGTTGGGCGCCATGTAATATATTTACATGAGAAGTTATAGACATCTCACCACCGCGCTTTCTCAGACATCTGAGTAGCTACCCGGTCCAGTATTTGAAGAGAGTGGTTGGGCGCCACGTAATATATTTGCATGAGGAGTGATAAACATCTCACCACCGCGCTTTCCCAGACATCTGAGTAGCTACCCGGTCCAGTATTTGAAGTGAGTGGTTGGGCGCCATGTAATATATTTGCACGAGGAGTGATAGACATCTCACCACCGCGCTTTCCCGGACATCTGAGTAGCTACCCGGTCCAGTTCCGCGATGCCCTAAGCAACTAAGATGATAAACATCCTTCAAGATAGGGTTCTCTATTTATAAGTGTAGAGGAGGTATGCTCACCAGAACTTTCAGAATCCTAGTGGGGGTAGTTCTTATCAGCGTAGCAAACTCTATAGGAGTAGAGGAATCAAGTCTACCGAAAACCGTTCTTTGTGTACGTGTGTTATTTTAAAAAAGTCAAACACGATGACATTGAATGAATGAACAAAAGGTGGTGATACTTGATCATCGATGCCTAAGCCTCGATGGCTTTTTTACATCCCACCATGGCTGTAAGTCATTCAAGGCTGATTGCCTTGGCGGATTCGAGCGCGTCAACGGCAGAATAGCACCAGAATTGGTCAAAGTCCATATGGTTCAATCATGGGCCCCATCTTTGCTAGGTGGTCCACTTCCTCATTCTTGTGTATATTCGAGTGACCCGAGAACAACATGATTTACTTCATTACATCCCTGCACTCAGACACCAGTAGCGAAAATATGGCACTAGACTTTAGTGTCCTTATCGCAGCATATGTTTAGTACCTTCTCCCAGAAATGATTACACTGCAGAATAGCATCAGTTTCCGTTGTAAAGATCATCGTACGTTGTCTTACAGAGTAGAACTCTCTCATACTTGGCAAAAATATTTCAAGCGAGTGGTTGGGCGCCATGTAGTCTGTTTGTAGATATCTTTTCACGGCATTTTCCCAGGCATCTGAGTAGCCGCCCGTTCCAGTTTTACGATGTCCTCAGCAACTGAGCAGATAAACTGCCTTAAAGGCATCGTTATATCTCTATATATAGAAGAGGTACGCTCAACAGGACTTCCAGAGTCCTAGTGGGGGGGGGGGAGGTTCTTATCGTACTTATTATTTTCACACAAGCCATTCTTGTTGTACTAGGCCACCATACAATAGCGGCGTACGTGATTACTATGCGTATAGTGTATATCTAAAATACTACTCTCGGTATTAGCGTCCCTGTGCACCCAAAAGCTGTTTTACAAACCCGGAAAGCACATATAGCCTTAGCGTGATAACATTAAAAATACGTTTCAGCATTGCTTGCTGCTAAAATATTTATCTAACAAAAAATTATTTAAAATGACAAAGAAAGTTACGCAAATGTTATTCAATTGTAGAATGCGAGTAGATTTTTAAGGTTGTCCTTGCCCCTCTACAGCTCTACGACCTATAAGATTTTTTGTGTGTTATCATATGCTTATGCCAGATATATTTAGACTTCACAAACGTCTAGTATTTTTTGGGGTAAGACCTTTATTTTTTCAGGTGTTAAGGTGACACTTTCCAGAAAGTTAAATCTCTTGGGGAACAGTGCTGCATGATTCACAGAAACGCCAAATATCATCCTAAATTTTGTCTATCTTGTCGAGATGGTATCTCAAAGGGCAATGTCCTATGAAAAGATTCATTATCACGTGACTATCCTTTTTTAAAGATCGATAAGCGTTCTTGTTTTTTGGGCGAAGGGTTTATAAATTTTTCCGTTTGTCTTGAGACCAGACGCATTTTTTCACCTTAATTTTAGCTGATTTTATTCTCAGCTCCAGAGCTCCCCTTTTAACTTGCTTTTTGGTAATCTACAGAAAAATCTCCGGGTCGAGGAAAGGTAATTTAGCTCCCTCTTTTGCGAGGCTGCCTGCTTTCTCCTTTGCTTTGATTCCCTTGCGCCATGGTACCCATATCAAGATTACCCCGTTGTTTTTAACTAATGAAGCTTTGGAATACTATTCAAATAACTATTATGAGTTGAAGAAAGCTACATCAAAAATTAAAAAAATGTTTATCAAATATTGTGCTTCTAACTAAAAATTTTTTAATCCATCCTCGTATCATGGGTTGGTTTATGTTCTATGTGATGGTATGAATGAATCATATTTTGGGCACTGGCCTTTAATTTTCTCCGAAATACATATCCTGCTCTGCCGATTTATTCACATTGGAAAAACTGTCGGAATCTCCTGAGCTTGTATCTGATGTGAGACCAGTCTTACAACGCGTTATTTGAATACCATATAAATAGGTGGAATATCAAGATTCGTAAGTTAGTTGGGGACTTATTATTTTGCAAGACACACATACGGGTCGACGATCATGAAAGAGACAAATACGGTTTTGATTTTGGTGATTGCAGTGGCAGTGAATTTGTGTAAGTGTCGCGTGAATCATTTTCAAGGACTACTGATTAAAAAAAATTATTATCGAATAATAATAATTTAATAATTTATGCAGAGAAATAATTATATATTGGTTTGTTTAGTTTAGTTGCGCAAAATTAGTAAATTGGAATACTAAAAATTATGTTTTTTCACATAATAATTTTCCTCTGCTTTTTTCATTCATAAAGCTATATTAAATATCTTTTTACGCTTAGTGGAAACTACCTAACAATATTAATAATACAATTAATATATTTTTAATTACTAAATTTTAATTTGGAGTTTCGTCTGAAAAACTTTGTTATTATCCCAAAATCTTATTGTTCTGATGAAATGGAAAGTATTACATAATTGATTGTACTAATAATAGTAATCAAAATCAAATTATTGTGTTAACAATTAAAAAATAATAACTTACTATGGCTTAGTTAATGTATAGCAAAATTTTTATATTTTATTCACTGATTTGGAATTAATTATTTCTAGATTTTCGTTCGAAATTATCAAATTATGGTAACAATACTGTTACTTTCAAAGAAAAATTAAAATCTCTTCAGTATCCTCTTAATAAATGTATGGGTATTTGTCAAAATTCAAGTATACCTAGTATGCTATAACCTAGTGTTTATAATAACTTATAATTTATGCTACAAAAAAGTGACAGCCAGTTCTTGATTGAAATTGCAATTTTCTTGAGTTTTTTATTACATGCATCTTTCATATTTTTCTTGCTGTTATAGTTTAAGCGATAAGGGATAGCATAACGATTTTTGATCCAATTTTCTCAAATTTAATTCAGTCATCTTTATATTATACTAATAAATTTTCTATTGTCTACTTGATTAGCTTTATTATATAATATTCCAAAGTTTTTATATCCCTCATTCATATTTTTTTTTCATTACTAATTGAAACTGTACGAAATATTATTATGTTATTTACATTAAATGGCTTGTAGAAAAATACTATGACGAATAAATAGATAGATGGACCAATATACACCTATAAGAATAAAAATTATTTTTACATTGTTTCATCTGATGTTTGTCTTGAAAACTAGAACAGTTTTAACTTTCTAAGGAACCTAAAAAATTTCAAGCATTATAGATCATTTTCTATAAAGGTTTATTATATACAGTGTCCGTGAAAAAGTCAACATTTTTTATTCCTTCAATTTTGAAAAATAATTATATTTTTTGCATAGTTAGAAACCGAAAAATAACCTTGTACATTTATGACATATGCATATGTACGAATATAAACAAATGTCATAGGAAAAAGTTATTTGTATTTCTATTTAAATGCCAAGTTTGCTATAAAAATTTTAATGTTATTGCTTCCTTATATTCTTCCAAAAAAATCAATTTCCTTTTAAATGTATATTTGACTCGAATTTCAAATAAAAATGTATAATATAAAGATATGAAAGTTAAAATTTACTATTTTTTTTATAATAAAGTATATATTTTTTTAAATAAATGATTTTGTAAAGAAAACTTAGATATTCTTGGACACTTTCACATTTTCGTTGAATAAAAATGCTTATTCCTTAGTGAAATGAAGCGAAATTTGTACATTGAAAAATAATAGTCATTTATTGTAGATTTTGGATCTCTCAATTCGAATCTGTCCTCAGAACTGCTCCATCATATCCAGTTTTTGAAACATCCTAATCTAAAAATGCAAAATATTTCAAGTTTTGTATCATTGCGATATTTTTATTTCTCAAAAGCATAGCATCTTAAAGTCACTCTTTCAAATACTGAGTTTACTCAAATATCTTTCTTTTTCTTAGAGATATTCAGTTATGAAAATTTCAAATTATATGAATTCTCAAGTTTTAAAAATCTTCTTCAATCTTCTTTCGTAACTGATAAGCTTTTATGCGATACTTCTGATAAACCATGGATGTTTTAAAGCTATCAAAGCATCAGTCAAATCCAAATTTATCGTTAGTTGTGCAAAATAAATTTGTTTAAACAATTTGTTTAAACAAGCTATAGCAGAATTCATTATTTTTTAAATAAATGCTTCCACTGCATTTTACAAAAATAAATACATTCAAAGGAATTGTTATCGTTATTACGATATATTTTGTTATAAATATATAAATAAATATAAAAAATTAAATAACAAATTTTGCAATTTAAATATAAACTATTTAACGAAATGCATTTGTATTTCTAGAATATTTCTGAATATAGATATACATTCTCAATTATTTTCTAATGATCGTTTAAGGATTTTTTAAATTGCAAAATTAATTGTTTATGAATTGGTTTACAACAAAATATATCGTAATATCGATTACGACTCCTTCAAATGTATTTATTTTTGTAATTTTTTTAAAAATTATTTTGCAAAATTAATGATAAATTTGGATTGAGCGATGCTTTGATAGCCTTTCAAAACTTGAAAAATTTATGCAATTTAAAATTTTCAAAATTGAATATCTCGGAGAAAATGAAAGATATTTGTACAAACTCAACGGCATTTGAAAGAGTAAGACTTCTTTAAAATGTTATCTATATGTTGCGATAATACATAACCTCAAATATAGACCTTTTTGGCCATTTCAGGTTAGGATATTTAAAAGAACTTGAAGTGATCGAGCATTTCCGAGGCCCGATTTGAATTCCGCGACTCAAAATTGCAAGAAATTATTATTCTTTTTCAATGTACTAATTTCACTTCATGCTGTGTAATCAGCGAAGAAGCTAGAAAATACCACTCATTTTACGTTTTATATCTATGTGTAATTTTATATGTATCTAAAATTCCATTTTTAACAAAATTTTCTTTGAAATCTATTAAAGTTAGTCAACATTATGGTTATTCTTAAACTTCAATAAATTTACATATAGGTTTAGAAAAAAATACAATTTGCGGTTTCTATAGCATAAATTGCTGAATAAATCCTAGTTAGGTGTAATTCTTCTATTTAATTATTGTATTTTATTTCATTGTCACCCAATAATAAATATTCACAGAAGAAAGAAAAGTGAAAATATTCTTTTTTCATAAAATATATTTTTTTTTGGAAATTAACATTGTTATTTAAAATAAAATTCAGTCCTCCTCTTGTTTGCATAGTGTTATCGGTTTATATTTGTAATTTGAATGAAATGGGCATTAAAACAAAAAATATAGTGTTTTTTTTTGGCAGAATATGGGAACAACATAAAAGTTAAAATTTTAGGGTCAATCTTTATATTGAAAATATCCATAGGAATAAAAATAACTTTTTTTCACGACATTTGTTTACCTTTAGACAAGTAATGACATTTTCTGACGTTTGAAATTTTTAGTTGGCAAAATTGTTTTATATGATGTGGGCTTTTCCACAGGTACTGTATAATACTTTTTATGTTCATAATAAAGACATAATTATCATAACAAACTTCTGATGGGACTTTATGGAAAGTTCTTTTATGATGGTAATTTATTACAGAATGGGAAGTAAATGTTTTAAGTTGTAGGCAGGGTCAATTCGATTCAGAATTAAGAAAGTTTCAATTTCAAGTATTAGTAATATTAAACAAGCTATTTTTTACGGTTTTTCGGCATTTTTGCAATTAATTAATTCACCAAATAAAAACGGCGATAGTCTAAATAAAAAACCTCTTTAATAACTCCAAAAAGATATAAGGAACTTCTGCTCTAAAGCAATATTGTAGTTTGCAGAAACGAAAAATATGTTTTCGCCAACTTTGAACTGCCTCTATTCGTTAATGCAGATTATTTCAGCCCCCAAAACTATATAGACATTAATATATTGACCATGACTTCAACTTAAAACACTTCCCTTCCTGTAGCAGATTAACGTCATGAATTTTGTTCACAGACTAGAATAAAAAGACTCTATATAAAATTATATTTGAATGCTTTGTGTTTTTATGACGATCAGCCTCCTAAACTTTATGGTCGGTTCATACTTCCAAAAATTATCAAATACCACTAAGAATTTCCACTATCAACTTTCACTTGCAGTTAAATGATACACTTTACTATCATTTCTTCATAATCCCAACTAAAAATTAAAAACTACCAATTATCAACTAAGAAGCTGTTCAACTTTTAAAAAAGTTGGCATAATCCGTGTCCGCTTTCGGATGTTATCGACTATTGAAAAATCTGACATGTGCAAAGAAATATTACAAAATAACATAAAAAACAAATTAAACTTAGTAAAATTTGTCATAAAATAGTCGACACACTTTAGAACAAATTTAGGTAAATAACCACAACTAAAAATTTAAGTTTTACATTTAGGTTAGAATATTTTATGTGCATTTTGATTGGTCATTCTTAACTTTAACTAATTGTTAAATTTTGAAGTATAAATCACGCATTTTTATTTCGTAGTGGAAATTGTTAATTTAGTGGAAATTCTTAGTGGTGGTTGATAATTTTTAAAAGTACGTAACAACCATTATCGTTTTAATAATTATTTTATTATAATGATTGATACACTTATATCGACTTCAACGGAATCGGCGTACAATGTTAGTGACTTAAGTATTAGTACTATAGCAGATAGCTAACTTTTAAATTTTTCTATAAATTTATATTTTTCAGTTTATTATTTTCATATCTGCATTTTTTAAAAATTAATTTATTTGTAATTAATTTTAGTTCTAATTTTTTTATATAATTTAAAAGAGTAAGAATCTTAATTAAAAACGATTCAGTGTTTATCGAGATAATCGCGTATTTTAAGTGAAACAGCCTAGAGTCAAAAGAGCGCATTACTTTATAAAAAAAATTTATTGCCAGCTGGTAATTTATCTTATTAATTTGGAGCTGATAACATCAGTCTACTTATGGCTAAAGCAAGTCCTTAGTATGAAACAACTAAATATTTTAAAGAAAGTTCTAAATAGCCATCCTCTCTGTTCATCTAATTGATAAAATAAATTATTTTCTTTTGTAAATGTAAATATTAAATATATGTAACGTTTGTTTACCGAGTTCAACTGTTTGCAGTCATGTAACATTAATTAGCAAATTTCTAAATTTCCATAGATTTTTTCACAAATTTTCGCTTTCTTTATATGAGATTTTGTATTGAATTTTATTATCAAATTATTTCATAGAAAATAAAACTATTAGCTTTTCGTGCTTCAGTATTACTATAGGACAATTGCAAATATTTACCATTTTACACGAAATATACCAATATCGTACCGTGGGCCCATCTATTTGCCTAACTTCAGTTTATTCTCCCTAAAGGTATCAAGGAACTAAATCCCCTTTTCCCTAAAGAAGAACACTATTACGTCTTTACACGCACATATTATATCATACTAATTGTAGTTTTTATAACAGCTAGCATTTCCATTTTGACATAGAATGAGGTATATTGTTACAAATATAACCAAAAACTCTACCTTATCATCTAAAAATATATAGGGTGTTCCATTTGAAACAATCAAATTGGAACGAATAACTTTTTAACCACACCTCGTATTATGTTTCGATTACGCCATTAGATTATAAAACTAGGTCATTTAAAATGTTGTAATATCTTTTTAAATAAGAACGTAACATAAATTATAAAAATTGCCAACTTTTGAATTTTACCCTGTATCTTCCTCTCCGTGATTTTTAAGAAAAATATATTTGGGAACGTTGTCTTTACCTTAAAACGACTCACTGAAGTAAATTAGTGATAGTATAAATGCACCCCTAAAATAACTTGGTTACAATTTCTAAAAAACAATTTTTGAAGGAATGAGGAATACAAATAAGATTTTTTTTTTGGGATTTATTATTAAAATTTTTATGGTAACATGAACATGCTGCTTGGCAGCGCAATGAATATAATAGCACAAGCCAAACGTGTTGAAAAAACACATGTTCAGGAAAAGGAATACTAGGTTATATCTGCGCCATCGGCAAGGAAAATTTTATTTATGTTTTATATTTTTTATACAATTAACTGTGTAATAAAATACTGTCATATTTTTGTAAATATACATTCAGAACTACATCAATCTTCGGCAGGTAGAATTTCATCTAAGACTAGTTTGGTAACTTATTATTTAAATATAATTTAATATGGGTGACATATTAATATTTGGGAATTTTTATTGCGAAACACAAACACATATAGAAGATGGCGACCCTGAAAAAAAATCAAATATGATGATCACAGTGGCTGCAAAACCAGTGTAAAGTAAATCATTGTCAAGGACATATACATAAGAAATTATTATTGTGGTTAAAATTTTATATAGTTACCTAGAATTTATTAAAATATATTGAATCGAATTTTTCAAATGTAAATGAGAAAGATTGTATCATCGAAAAGATAAATATTAAACTCCTCTAGCTTTATATGGTGGATAGTGTTAGATAATTTTAGCACATATTAGAATTTTTTTGCCCTATTCTTTGGCCCCTGATAGATCAATTAAAATTTTGGGAAATATCAGATCACCATTTTTTTGTGACACTCTATATAAAATCATTTTTTGATTAATATTGGATCATTTAAGGAAACACTTTTTTTCTGCGTTAGTGTAAACATTTCTTGTTTTAATTCGCAAAAAAGAAATTTTAACAATATCCTTTTAAGAGCTGATCAGTGGGCTTTTTAATAGAACCTCCTTGTTTGTTTGCTTGCTTGAGGTAATCTCAAAAACTGCCTAACCGATTTAAAAAATTCTTTCACTATGTTGAATATAATATTCTCCATTTGAAGAAAGGCTACATTTTATCTAATTTGATAAAACGGGGATAATATAGTTAAAATTTGATATAGTCGAAGAGGTAAATTATAAAAGCTCACAGTTCTGCGAGGCAACAATTTTGCAAGCGAAGGCTTCCCTTACAAAATCCTGAAAATTGCAGCAACTTGTTTATCAGTGTTTAACATTCCTACATAAACCTACCGAAGAAATATTATACGGAATCCCCTTGCTAGTACTTTCTATAATATGCTCAAAACCACAGAAAGATAATTCACTGCTATTAAAATTTCTGTGCAAATAAAGTCAAATAAAAAGTTCACTAAACACTAAATATTTTCAATTCTCCATCTACTTACTGTTAAACTATATTAAAAATATTTTTATGGAACCCCTCTTATTGTTAATAGTACTATCTGCAATATCCTGAAAATCACATAAAAAATAACTCATTTCTATTAAGAATAATATGCAAATGAAGTCGATTATATAGTTCACTTACCAACAAACTTTCTCAGCTTTCCACTCCCTTGTCACAAAGCTATGTTGAAATTACTATGGAAAATTCTCCAGAATATGCTGAAAATTTTGGTAAAATATTTCACCCCTTTTAAGAATTATATAAGAATGAACTCTTTTAAAAATTCCGTTAGACTATATATTTTTTCAGTTTTTAACTTCTTTATAATAGACTTATTTGGAAATATTCTTATGGATCTACTAATGAGAACCCATTAGAATATTCTGGAATTTTCATAAAATTATCTTACTCTCGTCAAAAATTATACGTAAACAAACATTAAAAAATATGTACGTCTAGAATTGGAAATCTTCTTTTTTTTTTTGAAGTGGGTAAAAAGGTATCTTGTCAAATATTCTTACATACATAAGGTCATCCTCAGATGCTACGTTTTCCTCCGACTCATTTTGAATTGTGAATCCTTGCCTTCTTGATTTTTTATTTTTGTTTTTCTGTGCTCTCAGGTTGGCTGTCGTTATCCTGTGATCATTTAAGTTTTCTACTGCTTGTAGTAAGATGTATTACTTCCTTCAAAAGTAATACACTAGTTTATGCATTATTGAACATTCTAACTTCAATATAAGATGCTTTAGCACTTTAAAAGTTCCTCTTCTCTCTTGCAGTTTTTAGTACAAGATATGTACAGGTTATCAAAGGCTTACCAATACCATCATTCTTAAGTTCAGGATTGAGAAAAAGCTGCTGCCAGGTGACCTTTCTTAATTAGAAGCTCTCATAACGGCGCATCTGCAAGTTAATTCGAGTAAAGGTTTTATTTAAATTAAACAAATCAAGTTTCTCGAAACACTTAATCTATTAACAAAAATAAATAGAAAAACGAATTATTTACAATAAGACGCTTAAACTAATAACAAACAGCAATATCAAAGTAACGCACATAACTGCTCTTAATGGCCGTTCTATTACTAAAAATGTAAAACCCAATATAGAAGATAAAATGTATAAATAGCTTACTAAAGCATTAAACAAAGAAAAGAATAAAAGCGCGGAGAAAACAGCTGTTTATATTTCTTAAACAAACCATATTAAAACCGCTAAATTCTTAAGTTCCTTAAATGAAAAACAAAACAAAGGAAACCCTCCTTCCCGACGAATATACACGTCACGTAATTTTCTACGACACTGATCTTAAAAAGGTATCGACCTTAACGAATTCCAGAATGTAACTGAAGTTTATTATTTCTTAAAGGGCCAAACTTGTACTCCTTCGGCACTCCGCGGATCCGGTTATCTTCCATATCACCCCATGGAACCCTGTAAACGTCAATTTGATTCATGAATTTTATACCGGATACTTAATTACCGAATTGCCCTCTGAGCGTCTTAATCTTATTTTCTTATATAAAAACAGTTAAACAAACTAATCTACGTCTTTCTATAATTAATAGAAAAGTGGATAACCACCGGGAAATAAAATTGACCGCCATTTTATTCATTTTGCCGGCATTTAATTCATTCTTTCTTGCAATCAGGAAAAATAGTGGCTATGCGAATTTCTTTATACATGTTGTCAAACGATATATTATATTAAAGTGAGTTTATTCGATCATTCTTTTGTCCTAATAATGAGAAAATCGTTTAATATTTTAATACATCTTAACGGTATTTTCATATAACACATGTTTAAGCTATTCCTTGGTCTTTATCTCTTCGGTTTTATTTACATAACCAGAGTACGATTTCTTCGACAGATTTATAGACAAATCTTAAAGGAGGGTTCCGACTTTTAGTTTGTTATCATAAATTCTGAGTTAATATATTTAAAAAAAAAAACATTTCAAGGCCTCAAAGATTATAAAGTTCAGATTATGCTTAAGTACAATAATTGATTTATTTTTCCTTTAGACTTTTTTGGGTGGTAATAAAAAAATATATATTATCCCGTTCTCACGGGTAAAATCTATCCACAGAGTGATTACTTAATTACTAATTTTAGCAGAATATATTTCACGTTAAACAATATAAAATAATTAATATTTTTTCCATTTTTTCACGATCGATGTTTGTCATGCTGTATCTTGTCATCAGTCTATATTTTATGATGGAAAGTCATCCATATTGCATTATGAACTAACCTGAACTAACTTCTTGATAGAAGGAAAATTTTGTTATTCTATACAATATTTTTTCTCCGATTTTTAGTGTGTACATCATCGAAAAATTATTTTTAGAGAACTAGTGGTTTACGGAATTACCGCATTTTTAATAGTCCGATACTGTTTCCATTTAGTTTCTAAATTCTTGCAGAAAAAAGGAGGGTGAGGCTTTAGCACCGTACCCAGCATAAAAAAGATACCATTTTATTGCATTCATTTAAATATGATGTGGGTGCCTCTTGACATTATAAATAAAGCTTAAACTTTAAATTCTGCAACTAATGGAAGGACCTTGAATTCTTTTACATTTAATTGTTTTATTTATTTTAACATTTCTTTAACGACGCATGTTGGATGCAAGTATATAAGAAGTATATCTGACGAATAAAAATGTTGTCTGTGGAAAGAAAGATAGATTTATTGTTATTTTAATACTCATTACCAAATCAAATTTTAAAAGCTATTGCCCTTGTGCAAAATAAATCATATCACATACATTTTTTTGGGGGTTTATTTAATCTGCTTTTCCGCATTAAGAATAATGAATTTCAGGGTTTTAATAATTTATTTTTATTTCTTCTATTTATTTCGACACAAATAATAATAATAATAGATATCTTTATTGCAAATAAAACAATCACAAAAGGCCAAGTTTAAGCGAAGCTTCCTCACTTAACCTTTTTTTTATGGTCTATCTGCATCATCTCTTATCTGTATTTTTATCTGTGTACAACTCTGAATTTTAAATACCATATTAGCTTTATTGGACGAAAATTCTTCACCATATAAAAAACTTGATTTCATTAATATTTGTATAACTTTTTACAAACTATGAAGCCCTTGTAGTTCCGCATGTGAGCACAAACGTCCTGTTTGTGTAACAAGAATGTAATTCTTTTTTACGAAGGAGCTACTCTTCAACTCGTCCTCTGCGAGTGCAACTTTTTTAAACTAAACCGCTTATTCTATAGACTAGATTTGGCTCCATATGACTGCTTTTTATTCATAAATTTCGTTTCTTAGAGCCCTTTTACACACACAAGGATTATAGCCAAAATTTATTTCATAATTATGTTGAAAATTTTCATAAAACTAATTTGCTGTTTTACACATCAAAGAATTATTGTTAAAATTTTGGTGAAAATTTTCGGCATAAAAATATTGAAAGTGTTCTATATTTTTATGACTAAAATGTGAAAAGTGCGTGAAAATCGACGCAGAATAAAATTTGTGAACTGAAAACTCGCGTTTGGTAATCAACCTAATCTCAATATTTACTCATTGTTTCTTGCACAAAATATCCCTTGTTTTGTGGTTTTTTTGATTATATATGTTTGCAAACTTTCATATTTATGACATTTTAAGGTTTTCCTAAGATATCTTCCTTTTAACGGCTGGAACGTCGCATGTTATGAAAATGCGCATGAGCAACGACAAAATTTTCATCAAAATTATATTCAGATTTCTTATACGTATTTTATTGTAAAAATTATCTCCAAAGAATTTTCGGCAAAAATTTGCTGAAAATTTTTGTAATAATTTTCGAAATAATTATTGTGTGTGTAAAACGGCTCTTAGATAACCAGTACTGTACAAAATGTAACTGCATAATTGATATATGTTAAAATATATTTTGTATAATATCTTAAACTCTTTGAAAGAGATAATAAATTTTTGGGTTAAAGTATTTCAAAATCAATGAAAGGAATAGATTTACCTTATTAAGATTTAAGATGTTTTTCATAGATTGTAATTAAGGTGTCTAGATTTTGACATGTGAGCGACACGAAAGCAACGATGAGAATTTTTTCAACAATATTTTCATACATAAATTTCATAGGGATTCCCTAGTAAAAACATCATAATCATTAAATCCGTAAACACGTACACAAACTTACCATATTAAAATCTAATTGGGTACCGGTTATTCCACCTCTTATTAATTAGCATGTGCAAGTCCTTGTATTTGAACGCCTGTTAACAATTTTTCTAAAAATATACCAGACGTTATGTGGCTTATTGCTTTATGATTTTTTTTTAGTCATAAAAGTTGAAATTTAAGCATATATATAATAAATAATGATCTAATTATACAGTACAAACATGTTATTTTCGGTGTTATTTATGGAAAATTACATGAATAGGAAATATAATAAATATAACATAACTAAAAATGTTTGAAACAAACATATACCTATATATATATTTTATAAATACTATCTAAATACAAACTAAATAGTTTTTAACAGACATATGTTCATATATAACTGTGAATCTTGCGAAAAGTGATTTGATTCGCCCCTGGATTCAAATTTAAAAAATATTAAATTAATGATATTTTTAGCTGATTGTTTAAAATTATTGATCAGAATGTGTTCTTAACTTGTAGCAATTTTAACGCTCAAAAAAAAAGGTTCCATATCCGAGAGCGTTTTCAGCTCAAATTAATTTTTATTTATTATTCGAAAAAATCAAATAAATTAAATTTAACAAAATGCCACCTTACACATGAGTTTGAAATAAATATTAATTTACTAAAGTTAAGCTAAACAATAAATCAAAAAGTTAAAAGTATTAATTGCTTTCCTCTGTAAACGGTTGTTAACTAGTTCTATTTTAGCTAGCACAATTTATATTTTACTTTACTTTTTTGCAAATAGATGATGCTAGAATATCTTTGTTGGTTTTTATCCTTATAAAAAAAAATTAGTGTTCCTTAACCTTTCAGTATTTGTAATCTGAGTTTCCATACTAGTTTTAACCGCGTCTCCCTTTTAACAGTTTTTGGGAATTTTAAGTCAATTTTAATAATTTTTTTCTTTGATCTCGATACATTATTACATTTTCAATATTTTAGACATCTTTCCATTCCTACCTACCAAAAGGGGCTCACCAAAGGCTGAGAATCGCTGAGTTGTATGGCGTTTTATTTATGTTAATTTTAGAGATATGGTTATCACGAAGAGAGAGGCAGAAATACAATGGAAAGTTACGAAAAAGAAAAAATTTAAAAAATTTAAAAAAAGAGGAATTAGAAAGGTCTAAAAATTGCAATCATAAAAACAGAATGAAAATAAAAAGGTGATACTGTCAGTCCAGGCATGTTATCACATTTGTGTAACACACTTGACAAATTTTCAAAATAAACTTAAGGAACTTCATTTTTTCCTTAATTTTAAGAAGTTTATTTATCACTCGTGATATGATGGGTACTAGAAAAGTTTCTTCTCTAAAAATAGTAGACATTCTTTGGTAATTTTATTTTTCAACATAATCTCTCTAACTTCAACGCAAATCGTAAATAAATCTATCCGGACGAATTAATTTCATAACAAAATACTTCTATTGACCTTCAACTTGTCATCGCCTGGAAAATGATGACTTCTAAGGTTTTTTTTTTAAATTATGAATACAAGACGTCAGACGAACCAAAACTGGACTGTATGGCGGGTGGTATAGCTCAAAAAAGTTAAACTTATGAAGAATATGTTGAACTTTGGCTGCTTTGGATATTTGCGTATTATGGCGAAGGATACAGATATTTTTTAATGTAAACCAGGACGTGGTTTATCACAACCTTAATTTTGTTACAGGATTGCATCAGTCAACAGTTGTTATTGTAGTGCCCTTTAGCACGTATTTACCAATTTTTTGCAATTTACTGTAACCATCAGAATTGGTTGCATTTCAAGACCTTTCATTTCTTGAGCCATTTTCATTGGCTTCATGACCCTTTTGAAAGAATTTTAGTCAATATTTCACTTTAAATATGATCTCGTTTCCACATATCACAATTATCCATCGGAGAATATTATTCGGACAGTTATGTTTTTTTGTTAAAAATTTGGTGAGATCTTTCAATGTCATAAAATTAATTTTTTGTTGCAAAATCTTTATAAAACACAAATTCATTAACTACTTATGTCAATTGTTTCTGCCAAGACTATTTTTCTAGTATTTTTTACTTGTATCTTTCTAATATTGCATATTATATAAGTAAGTTAATTAGGTCAGTGTACAATTATAAAAAAATGTTGAGAGGAAATAACTATATTAGATTTTGTAATGAAGGAATTTCGACCTTAGAATACGGTAATAATTTTGTATTAACTCCAGCTGATTTTGATTTGACACCAATGATATTTCAATGAATCATTTGAAATTGATGAAAATTAAGAATATGAACATTTTTCGAGAATTACATTATTTAATATATGTTTTTTTTTTTATTTTCAGCGAATGGATACAGCCTAAAGTCACCCGGTACATTTAGTGCTAGTTTTAGTAAGTATTTTTTTGCACTTCAACAATTTATTTATCAAAAAAAAAACAATAACATAATGGGACGATTTCGCTAGAATATGTGACAAAAAATGCCATTTTTGTAATACATATATCATTTCGTGTTACTAGTAGCCACTTTTAAAAATTTACAGCCGGATTCACTAATAAGGTTTAATTTTAAATCCGTCCCAAATTGACGGCAGAGAAACTGGATAAACTTTATGTAAAGTTAAATCAAAATTTATTTTCCACCTAATGTAGACTTTATTGATGACACTGTGTACTACTACTACCACGTTTTCAAAAATAGTTATTTTATGAAGTTATATTATACACGGTCAAAAATAAATGAACTTTGCATCACATGTGACTAAATTGTAATAGCCCTATTTGGATTTTGTAGAAAAACACACGTTTAATGTAGCGCTAATTTAAACAAAATATGTCTGGGATGAAGCATTGTCAAAAATAAGAAATTTTATGTAGGTTGCGTCGAGTCTTATTTTGCAACAGTGGTGCAATTTACAAAAAATGGGCAAAAAATCTAAATTATCTTGTATAGCCAAAATTTTACATATGGGCTAAAAATTGCATTTAGAAAAACTTTTTCTAATAACTTTTTTCGACATTTTAAGATATAACTCACACTGTACATAAATTATGACAATATCAGAAGCAAAACAAAACTGGTCGACAAAAAGATTTAAATTGCATGGCAGCTAGATCGGGTTTCACTCTTAAATCTTCTTAGTGAAGCTGGCTGTTAAATTTCAATTACAATCATCTAAACGGCAGTTAACCTGACAACATATCACCACAGATAGATAAACTTTAACCTTTAATCGCTAACCTATTAGTTGTTATCTATTTTAAATTTAATAATTATTGTGTATCGAAAAGAATTTTTAAACATTAAATTATTTTTTTTTCTAATTTCAGGTGGATCGTCTTCATCATCTTCAGGTAATTCGAGAATTCATTTGCAAAATGACATATAAATATTTTTATTATCATTATATTGTGAACTTTAAACAAAAATTAATTCTATTTTAACGTTTTTGGCACTGCATCACGGACAACTGAATAATTATTAATAATTAAGAGAAAAAATGTGACATCTACCTCAAACCTATAACTACTATCAAATGGATGATTAAAAAATAATTATGATAATTGCATATTATATAATCCATTGCAATAAAGAAAAAGTCTAGATTGAAATATTGATTATACTAGTATTGCAAAAAAACGCATCTAAATGAGCTTAAATGAAAAAAGTTTATGAATCCGTTTTCTTTATTTATTTACAACGGGATATAATACTAATTAGAAATAAGGTTACTAGCGTGCTATTAGTTAATGAATCAAGTTAACATCGCTTGTCATAGCAGTCAAAATTTACATAAATTATTCCTTAATAATGCAAGAAAACATATAAATTATAAGCAGTTCAGGGTTAATAGATGTAAATTGGCCAATCCTTAGTTTTTATCGATAAAAGTTAAGATAAATATTAATATAAATAGCAAAAGATTCTTTAATAACGCATTTTTGAAAAATAATATACTTTTTTGTTTTCTTTTAAATAGAAGCTATTAACTTCTGAAAACTAATTAACTTCTTCTTCTTCAAGTGCCTTCTCCATTGCGGAGGTTGGCAATCATAATAGGTATTTTAATTTTTGAGGCAGTTGTTCTAAAAAGTTGTTTTGTACTGCATCTAAACCATTCCCTTAGGTTTTCTCTTCTGCCACTTATTTTGCCTTGGTTTATGAGCCGTAAGATGCTGTACTTTTCTCCCCGCATAATGTGTCCGAAATATTGCAGTTTTCTCTGTTTTACTGTTATCTCGACTTCCTTTTCTTTCCGCATTCTTCTCAACACTTCGGCGTTCGTAACTCGATCCACCCACGAAATCCTCTGAATTCTTCTATAGGTCCACATTTCAAAAGAGTTAAGTCTTCTCATTGCCTCTCGATTCAGTGTCCATGCTTCCATTCCATAATATAGAACACTGTATACGTAACATTTAGTCATTCGTATTTTCAGAGGTAACGTTAGATCTTTGCTGCAGATAACCTTTTTCATTCTAATAAAATTGGCACATGCTTTCTCGATTCTGGTTTTTATTTCGACGGTATAGTCATTATTTTCTGTTATTAGGGTTCCCAAGTAAGTGTACTTCTTAACTCTTTCTATGTGCTGGCCTCCTACAATTAGGGTTTCATTATTATTGGTGTTGTTTTTACTAATTATCATGAACTTGATCTTTTTCGTGTTAAGAGAGAGTCCATATTCTCCACTAACTCTTAATATTTTATTCATTATTTTTTCTAGGTCTTTCAAACTATCAGTTATTATTACGGTGTCATCTGCATACCTAATATTGTTGATTAAAACTCCGTCTACTTTTATCCCTGCTGTTTCAGACTCAAGACTCTCCAATATGATCTCTTCAGAATAAGCGTTAAATAGTAAAGGTGACAATATACACCCTTGTCTGACTCCCCTTTGTATTTCCACATCTCCGAACATTTCCTGTCAAATTTTTACTGCCGCTCGCTGATTGTAATACAGATTTGATGTCAACCTTGAATCTATTTCATCCAAATTTTTGCTTCTGAGAATCTCTATCAGTTTGTCATGTTTGACCCTATCAAAGCTTTGTTGTAATCTATGAAGCAGACATAGAGGTCCTGATTGATATCTAAGCATCTTTGAGTAAGCACATTAAAAGCAAATAATGCTTCTCTTGAACCCACCCCGTTCCGAAAGCCAAACTGTGTGTCACTAATTTCCAGCTCCAATTTGGAATGTATTCTAGCGTGTACAATTTTTAAAAGGGTTTTCAAAGTATGTGACATGAGACTGATTGTTCGATAGTCACTGCATTCTTTTGAATTTGCTTTCTTTGGTAAACATATGAATGTTGATGTTAACATTTCTCGGGGGATAGTTCCTGTCGTGTAAATTGTATTAAATAATCTCACCAATAAATCTAAATTTTTGTCATTGATCAGCTTCAACAAATCACCTGGCATTTCATCTGGACCAACAGCTTTATTAGTTTTTATCGATCTTAATGCATGAATGACCTCTGCTTTAGTAATTTCAGGCCCCATGTCACCGCTCAGACTGTTTATAGAAGAATTTTCGTGTCTTTGATCTTCAAATAGTTTTTCTATGTATTCTTTCCACCTGCATAATTTTTGTTATGTTTCCACAATAATGTTTCCCTCTTTGTCTAGCAATACGTTTGGGGTTTTTCTTTTTTCTATTCCAGCTAGTTCTTTGACTTTTTTATGCAAATTGAAGTTGTCGTACTTGTTTTGCAACTCGTCTATTTCTTTGCATTTTCCAGAAAGGTACTCTTCTTTTGCTGCTCTTATTTTCCTTCTTATTTGAAAAATCATAAACATATTTCATGTATAATGTCCTATACGCAAGTCTAACTGTTTTTGACATATTTTAAATTTTATGTCAAAAATGGCATTTGAAGGCCTAAACATAACTATCAATTTCTCCTTTGAAAGTCTTTATTATTTAATTCGGGATGGTTTTCTTTTAGAAAAGGATCTGGTTTAGTTGACTGTATTGATATTTTGATAATAAATAAATACAGGGTGATCAAAAATTAACAATAAATATTAACTTAAAAAGTCAATTTTTTTAACGTAAACCTTCTATTTTTATAATGTTATATTATTTAGCATGAAAAGAACGAATTATTTTGAATAAGATAGCGAAAAATTTGTAGTTTTTGAAAAAGTGGCAAGTTAACATTTTTATATTGTAAAAACGCTATACGCCTTTAAAATTTTGTTACTAGTTGATCTTGACGGCAAAACGGAAGAAAACAATAGAGCACTACAGAAATGTCATTATTTCTTGCAATGTGATAGTTATTAACAAAAATATTTACTTGAAAAAATCGTTCTGATTGAAGTGAATTTCTGGAACGCAAACCTCTATTTTTATAAAGCTATCTTATTTAGCAATAAAAATAACGGTGACTTTGTATAAAGTTACCTATTCCAAAAATTTGCAGCTTTTGAAATATTGACTATTTAACATTTTTCTATTGTAACAATGCTAAACGGCTTATCTATACAGGAAAACAACCCATTTGAGTTAATATTCAAAATTTCTACCTTGAACTTCTAAATATTTTCCACATCTTCGAGTTAGTTTGTCACGGGTGGCCACTCTAATTGAATCTGGAGGTAAGCTTTTGAACGCGTGTCTTACCCTTGCCATTATTTTCACTGGATTACGGTTAACGATGTTTTTTATCGTTGCTCATATAAAATAACTTAAGACAGTCAAACTAGGAGAACGACAAGGTCACAGAAATGGTCCATTGTTGGTAATCCACTTGTCATAAAATATTGCTTGTGTGGTGGGGCACCATCGTGTTGGTAAAAAATTTGCTTGTGGTCCGCCAGAGGTAAATTGCATAAATATTGATTGTCTAACTCTTCTAGAATATTTAAATCTTTCTTCTACAAAAGTTAATGCATAATTTAAGATGGGAAGATAATTTGCTTTGTATTATTAATGAATTATCATTTATGTTTTCTTCATAAAAATGCAGTTTTACTCTTACATCATTACAGCCCAAAATACTTTAAATTGTCAGGTTTTTTGAAAATTCTGCAATCTGACCGCATAAGGATTTGAGTGACTTCAAAAATGTGAATTGTGTCTGTTAAAAAGGCCATTTTTCGTAAATTTTGCCTTAGCAGTCCAAATTCACAAACTTGCACTTTTTTCCGCTAATCGGCATCTCTTAGCCCCTTGTTTTAACGATGTCACCGGATATGCCGCAAAATGTCCCAGAATTGCAATTTCGATACTTCTATCATTGAGAATAGATTTCCTTTATGCATTTTTGCTTTAACGTGTCATAAATTTTTAAAAATTTTCCAATATTTCTTTAACACTACCCCGTGACGGTTTCTGTTTATTTGGATATTTATCTGCAAATGTCTGGCATGTTCTTAATAAAACTTTGTTACATTCCCCATCGATAATAAACAAATATAAATAATTTTCGTGAGTATAATTTAATGACCAGGAATGATTTTTGTTAATAACTATCGGATTGCAAGAAATATTGACATTTCTGTAGTGCTCTATTGTTTTCTTCCGTTTTGCCGTCAAGATCAACTAATAACAAAATTTGAAAGGCGTATAGCGTTTTTACAATATAAAAATGTTAACTTGCCACTTTTTCAAAAACTACAAATTTTTCGCTATCTTATTCAAAATCATTCGTACTTTTCATGCTAAATAATATAACATTATAAAAATAGAAGATTTACGTTAAAAAATTGACTTTTTAAGTTAATATTTATTGTTAATTTTTGATCACCCTGTATTTATTTATTATTAAAATATCAACACAGTACACTAAAGCAGATATAGGAGAAATTGATAGGTATGTTTAGGCCTGCAGATGCCATTTTTGACATAAAATTTAAAATATGTCAAAAGCAGTTAGACCTAGAAATATGACATTATACATGGAATATGCTTATAATTTTAAATATAATCTAAAAAAGAAACAACATATAGCATTTAAAAGAAGCATGAAGAAATCAACTTTCTGTCTAACTGGAAGTTGAAAATATTTTAGCTGAATTGCCCTCATCGACTTTAGTAAACTGTCAAATTTGAAAAATTTTCCTAAGTCTGTTTTTCGAGAAATCGATTGTGGCAATTTGTCGTGGGACACACTATAGTTTTGTTTCTTACTCAAACGATAGTTAAATTTTCAAGAAAACGTGGGCAAATTTTTTTAAAAATTCGAGAAATGCAGAAAAATACTGTTTGATATTTCAAAAAAAGTTTCAAAAATCTGATAGAAGAAAGATAGTTAAAATTCCTTTCTATAATTAAGTCGGTAGCAGATAATGTCCCAAAGAGTTTTTGAAAAATGCAACTGAAGCATGGTTTTAGAGAAACGGATATATCCGTGATATTAAGAAACGAAAAATTATATTGTAAATAAAAAATGAAAGCATCATAGAATGTGCTTCCAATTTTAAAATAATTTCGTAGGAATAGCGTTGCTAACAAATAAAAATAAAACTTGTTCGTTTTAATTTGTATCGTATGTGACTAATTACTTTTATATTAATACACAATTTGTTTGTAGCTTTTTCTCATTCAAGTTCAAGTTCAAATTCATACTCTTTTAATGGACCAATAAATCCTGAAGATTTAGAAAAAATCAAAGCTAGTGCTGCTGCCGGTGCTACTGCTGGGGCTACCTCCGGTGTAGGTGCAGGAGCTCTTGCTGGTGCAGGAGCTTTCAGTGGTGCAGGAGGTCTTGCTGGTGCAGGAGCTCTTGCTAGTGCAGGAGCATTTTCTGGTGCTGGAACACTTTCAAATGGTGGAGCCGCCGCACTCTCAGGTACTCAAGCTGTATCTCAAACAGGCGCTGGTTCAGCTTCGAGCTCTCCTGGTGGATCTGGTTCCATTGCTGGTGAAAGTGCCGGACATTTGGGAGGTAAAATGCTTTGTTTCTAAGAATATGTGAATACTATTTCCACATTTCGTATAAGGAAAACGTGATTTTATGTCAATAAAATTATAAAGAGAATATTTATAATTTTTTTCATTAAAAAAAAAACATTGACGTAATCAGCATAGTTCAATGCAATTTTATAAAATAGGATACATCGGTTTTGAGTGACAATTTTTTCCGAAATAATAAAATAATAAAATTTAACCATATTATATTTTTTGTCATATAACCATCATTAACCTGAATAATATGATTTTAATTTCGAGCTGGACATTACAAATATATGATCGTTTTGTATTTTCATTTGTACTCAAAGTTTCTATAATGTTTTGATTTCCAGATATTATTTAGTTAGAGTCGAACTATTTTGTATCAGTTGAAAACTAATAAAAATACATAAAATGCTTCTAGGAGCTAGAAATCTGAAATTTGGATAGAATAGTTTTTTGGTCTTAATAACGAATGATTTTTAGGAGGTGGTGCGGCCGGTACAATTAACTCAGGAATTGGTGTCGGTTTAGGCTGTTCAGGAGGCAGTAGTAGTTGCGATGGAAGCCAAGATTCAAATGCAATTGGAGGATTAGCAGCCCCTGTAGATACAGGAGCATATAAAATAATAAATAGTGGCAAATACACCACCGGGTACTCTGATGGTCCCAAGGATACAAATTATGTGATTGCTGGACAATATCACCAACAAGGAAATCAAATAGCAAGTACGGTTAATACATAATATATCCTAAATTATATTTCGTAAACTCTAATACTTGAATACAAAAAGAGCATGGCAATGAAATTTTACTCTTAAAGCTCTCTCATTTTTCTGTATAAATAGTGTGTCATTTCAAGAATCATTTATTCGATCTCTTTTATGAACGAAAACACTAGACTATGTTTCAGTTTCTGTTAAAATAATTTACATTTTTAGGTGGTGGTTGTTCAACTTGTAAAGGACCTTTTCCAGGACCAAATGGTAGTATTCATGATTATAAACTTGCATCATCTGTCCCAGTAAAGGTACCTGCTACTGGAGGTGCTTCTCATGTTAACCCTATTCAACCATCTTACTCATCGGGAGGTGCAGCTCAGGCTGGAGGAAGTGCCGGGGCTGGTGGTACCGCTGGAGCAGATGTATCTTATAATCCAAACTTACCAGGATCATCTGGCAGTATCTATGTAAGTAAGCCTGTGGGATCTGTTCCAAGCAGCGCAGTTCATGGAAATAAAGAGGTTGAATTGAGCCATGTATCTCCAAGTTTAATAGCAACTTTACCTGGACCATCTGGAAGTATTTATGATAGCAAACCCGCTAAAGTTGGTACGTCTATTTTATTTTTTCTTTAAGCTAAGAACTGTCTAACACTATTTTAAAAATATTTTCTTCCAAGAAATATATTAGAATTTACCAAAATTGTATATCAAACTTTCGGAGAATTATTTAGGAAATTTAAAGTTAAAAACTATATTTTACTTCTTTATAGGCATGCAGAGAGAAAAATAATAATAAGCGCCAAAAATTGAAAACTTTAGTAATTTCAAATATATTTATTAGTATACGATCAGGACCGTAATAATATTTTAGGAGTGGGAGCTGGTACAGGACCTAGTACAGCAGCTGGTGTTGGAGCTGGTGCAGGAGCTGGTGTAGGAGCTGGTGTAGGAGCTGGTGTAGGAGCTGGTATAGGAGCTGGTGTAGGAGCTGGTGCAGGAGTTGGAGCAGGATTTAATAGTGGAACTGGAACAGGAGTAGGTTCTGGATCGTATTATAGTGGTTCTGGATCAACTTCCAATCTTCCTTCATCAGTAGGTTGCAAGCAAGGATCACCAAATTGTGGCGAGGCTATTCTCAATATTGGAGCTAGTGTAGGAGCTGGTGTAGGAGCTGGTGAAGGAGTTGGAGCAGGATTTAATAGTGGAACTGGAGCAGGAGTAGGTTCTGGATCGTATTATAGTGGTTCTGGATCAACTTCCAATATTCCTTCATCAGTAGGTTGCAAGCAAGGATCACCAAATTGTGGCGAGGCTATTCTCAATATTGGACATAGTGGTGTTGGTGGTGCCGGTGGATTACCCATTCTTCCTGGACCTTCTGGAAGTATCTATGAGAGTAAACCAGCTGCGTCTGTACCAACTTATGGAGCAGGTAATAATGGACTACATTACTTAATATGAATTATTTATTAGTTATTTTAACAGGTTAATATAAGCTGTTTAAATGACATTATATTAGTCAAGATATAGAAATTAACTATAAGCTATATCTCTGAAAAATACAAAAAATATTGTAAAATAGATGCTCTTATACAGATGTAAATATTGGTTATTAAATATGGAGATGTTAAAGTTTGTGGTTCAACAACTCTATGGGATATTCTAAAACGTATTGAAAGATACAGTTTAGGTCTCATAACTTAGACTTAGATTCTAAGTCGAGCAGCCATCGAGGAAGCATCACTTGAAAATGCCAGCTGAGATGTTGGCGAAACGTCCTGAAAACCTACGATACAACATATATATATATATATATATATATATATATATATATATATATATATATATATATCAATATGTAACATGAATACCAAAAAGAAATAAGCAAAAATTTATGGTACAGAAAATAGGGAGAAGGGTATATACTGGAGCACAAAAATTACAAACGCAGTTTGAAAACAGAGAAGAAAATAGCCAATCAACAAATACTTAGAGCATCAAAAAATGAGAGTAACATTAATAAAAAAATACAAGAACGAGCAACTCCGGATAAACAAACAACAATATAATATACTATAAATAATAGATTAATGTGAAAAATAAAATATGATATAAGGAAGGATACAAAAGTGCTAATAGAGAAGAGAATGAATAAAAATGGAAACTTAAAAAGAAAACTAACCACAAATAAAAACATCGTTGATAAATTAGAAAAGGGAAATGATAATATGACAGATCATAGAAAATAAATAATACAAAAAACAGGATAATATAATATAGATGTTTTGAGTTCAAAAAACGAAAAATCTCAAGATAACACAGGATCGAAAGAAATATCTGACATCGAAATTGATGAAATACGACACGTAGTTAAAGGATATAAATACAAATAGAGCATCTTTAGAAGATGAATTAAGGACAATTATTAATGAGAAATCTTACAATACTACAGAATAGATATAGATGTTAATAAGAAAAAATAGCACCAACCAATTGAAGCAATGAAATTATTAAGCTATTACACAAAAAAAGCAATAAAGCGCAGTTAGATAATTATAGACCAATTAGCCTTACAAATTAAACATATAAACTTCTGAAAAATTTATCAATTATTTTTCATTGTTTAAAAATAAAGAACTTTGATAATTAGTAATAAATTGTATAATTTTATATTAGATATTTGTAAAAATATTTAAGGTGTAACAGCTGGAGCAGGAGCATCAGCTGGTGCTGCATCAAACAGCGGATCTAGTTCAATTTCTAACATCCCATCATCCCACCCTGTCGTCGGACCTGTCTGCAGTTTTACCCCTGGATCTCCCAACAAGAACTGTGGAGGCACAACCTCAGATTTCGGTTCTGCTGCTGGACATGCTGCAACAGGAGTTTTACCTATTCTCCCTGGACCATCTGGAAGTATTTATGATAGCAAACCAGCATCTTCAGTACCTTCTCATAGTCCTGGAGCCGGAGCAGGTAATAATATATAATGTATACAAGATATCTTCTCCATATACAGCAGCAGAGTTTTTGTAAAAGTATGTTTAATTTAAAATTCTTTTATATTAAATTCATCATATAAAGTTTCAAATTCATATTTTGGAAATAAAGAGAATATTAAACTGGTCAAAGATGAACTTAATAATTTGTGCTTAATGGTGTAAAATACATTTCAGTTATAGGGTATGTATCTGCACATTTAGTAACATACTAATAATAGAAAATGTTAATATTCTCATTCAAAAATTGCACTTTCGCTAGTTACACAGCTGATAAAGTGATCTCGAAGTTCGTGATAACTATTACGTACTTCTTTTAAAAATTATGATTGAAGAGAAATTCCTATGCGTTCTTCCAAATAGAAGCCAGTTTTTCATTTTGTTAATTTGTGATAACCCTATATGATAAAGAGGAATTTTTCCTTACAAGTTATGTTTTAAAATAAAGTAAAATCAATAGTGCTTTTTTTTGCAACATTACATTTTTAGTACATTTGTCTTCTTTCGAGGACATTCAGTATAGATTTACATTATTAAAGTATTTTTTAAATATTTCAGGTGCTGGGGCAGGTGCTAGCGCAGGTGCTGGGGCGGGTGCTGGTGCAGGTGTTGGATCCTACAATGATGCTGGATCAGCGGCTTCACCTGCATGTTCTTACAATCCAGGCTCACCAAATTATTGTGGTGGAACTTCCTCTCCTACTGATTCCAAGGTCACTCCTGGAAGTTCTGTTGTTATAGCGCCTAATGCTGGATCAGCTGCTTCACCTGCATGTTCTTACAATCCAGGCTCACCAAATTATTGTGGTGGAACGTCCCCTGCTACCGATTCCAAGGTCACTCCTGGAAGTTCTGTTGTTATAGCGCCTAATTTACCCGGACCTTCTGGAAGTATTTACAGTGGTAAACCTGCTTCATCAGTGCCATCCCACACTATTGCTGGATCTGGGGCTCATAGCGGGTCAGGTACGTGTAACATTTTTAAAAAATCGTAACCCATATCTTACATAAAAGAAAAGCTCCTTTTTTAAGTAGCGTCTATGTGTGTTTAGAAATTTATGAGATCACGTATTGTCAAATTGAATCTTTGGTTGCGTATAATAATTGGTTGGTTGTTATAATAATCGGTCACTAAACTTTAAATGGAAAAGTTCTAAAATATGTTATTCGATGATTTGTTTCTAAATAGCGGACTGAAGCTATTTCGAAGACTATTTTATTGGATATAGGTTGACATAAAATTCAAGATTCGACATTACATAAATATAAATTAATATCCAGAATTTTAATTTTTTGTTTAATCTAGAAAACATGAGAATCTATTTTTCTTTTTCCTAAATGGTAAGACGAACAATAATATAATATGATTTTAATAGGTGTTCTGTTGAAGTTCATTTTGGGATCTCTCTTAGTTTAGTCGTAGTAGAGCCACTTCTACGTTATTTAAATAAGTAAATTATTTATCTGTTATAGTATCGGGGTCAGGATTAAATTCAGGTTTTGAATCCAGTGGTGATCCTGGATTATTTACTCAACGCCTGAATCATCCTGTTATATTTTTCGCATGCGCTTGCAATCAGATCCTAAATTATTGCGGTGTATCTAAAGTTACCTCTGAAAGTTTTGCTAATTCAATTCCTATTTTGCCAGATCTTCTGGAACTATTTATAGTGGTAAACTTGTTTCATTCGGGGTACATAGCGTATCAAATGCGTGTCCAAATTTTTTAATAATAGTAATCTACATCTTAAATAAAATCCAAAATTGTTTTCAAAGTAACATCTATTTGTCTTCAGAAATTTGTGAGATCACTATTTAATGCTTTGCTTATTATAATTAGCTTACTATAAGAAATTTAAATTTTTGGCGTAAACTATAAAACTACTGGTTTTTAAATTTTAATGGACGTCGTGCTATAGTCTACTTCCTTTAACTTTGGAAAAAGTGTTTCTCAAATAGTAGTTCTAGCTATAAAAGTAGATCCTAACAAAGATGGAGTATGCAGGCGCATTTTTTCATGGAATGTTTTGGTGAGAAAAAAATTAAGAATTAAATAAGTTTGATTTATTTTCGTTCATCTGTTTCTTTTACACCCTATATTAGTCCACATTTGGGGATTTTCTTTCTCTTTGGCTCAATTATGAATTGTACTTGTTAGGTTACAGTATCATGGCTGGGCAGAAGGGAGGGATATTGACTATTAACTTATTTGCGTTTGATCCTCGAAAGTTTATTTTTCATTTCTTATTTAGCTAACTTTTATAACTTACTAGCGACCCGCCCCGGCTTCGCACGGATGCAATGCTGATACTAAATACACTACAGAAAAACTGTGACTATTTATTTTATTTTTACAACAATTATTACATCGGCCTCCGACGCGCTATTTATAGGCACGCTGCCGCCGCCCCGGTCGGCCAGTACCGCCGCAAGCGCTACTTCCCGCAATTTTAAATCTGTAATATCTTCGAAAATATTCATTTAAATCTTGTGCTGTAAAGGACCATATAGATCTATATTAAATCAACAATGTATTTAAGCTATTTAATTGGATAAGGATTAATGCTGTATTGGTTAAAATCGCTTCAAAATTTGCCATTATTTGTCGTAAAAAGTAAATGACAAAAAAATGTTATTGTGGGATATCCATGAGAGATAGACATATACCATCGCGGAGTTTTCTGTAGACCTTTTCAATGTGTACAAATAATTAGTACATTATTTTGATAAATCTCGTAGGGTTCAGCCTGCCTTTGCAATGTAAGCGGAAAAAAATATGATAATTAACGACATCACATTAGAAACCTCAAAAATAACAGTATTTCTCCACTATTTAATGGATGTTATTATACATATAAACCTTCCTCTTGAATCACTCTATCTATTGAAAAAAACCGCATCAAAATCCGGTGCGTAGTTTTAAAGATTTAAGCATACAAAGGGACATAGGGACAGAGAAAGCGACTTTGTTTTTATATTATGTAGTGATATAACATATAATTAAAGTTTTATCTACTATAGCTTCAGATTCGGGATCAGGTTCAGTCTCTGGGTCCTACAGTGGATCAGGATCAGTTTCCAATATTCCATCATCGCACCCAGTTGTAGGTCCCGCTTGCAGTTATACACCAGGATCACCAAATAAATGTAGTAGTGGAAATGTTCCTCAACAAAGCGGATTTTCTGGTGCAGGTGCTAGTGCTGGTGCCGATGCAGGAGCATATGCTGGTAGGTACCTTTTTTTCAAATACTATTGGAGGTTTTATTGGGTATAACACTATTAAATTTTTTTTTTGCGCATTACATTGTATTTTATAACATATCATTATAAAACATTTTATTGTTCAAAATATATTTTTGTTTAGGTTGTTCTAATTGCAAAGGTCCATTTCCAGGACCCCATGGCAGTATTCATGATTACAAACTCGTTTCGTCAATGGGTTCTTCCGGTATTCATACTGGTTCAGGTGCTCATGTGGTCATATTATCACCTTCATTTGGTAAATTAATAAACTTTTTATTCACTTCTTCGATTTATCATTTGCTTATACTAATAACAAGGGTAATTCGTGAACTAAATTAACGAAACAACAGTTGACAAATTTGTAACAAACTTAGTATACGAAGGATGGCAGAAAACATATTTACTTGCCATGATAGAAACAACTAGCAGGGCGTTGCTTAGTAAAGTTCCATAATCACAGCGTACTTATGCGTTAAATTTGATTTCAATTAGTTCATTATTTTGTCTTTTACGAAACATTTTGCAACAAAAAATTGGTTTTGTGAAATTGAAACATCGCAGTATCATCAATTTTTTTTAACAAAGTAACATAATTGTCCTAAAAATTTTCATGAACGAATAATTGCCGTCTATGGGGATGAAGCTTGCCAGTACTGCTCTGAACAAATTATACTGAGTTGCGACTACATTAAAGATCCAAGTAGTGAAAAACTTTCAGATGCAACCAGTACTGAAGATTGCAGAAAAGTCTAAATAATTGTTCTTGAAAAAAGTCGTTTTAAATATTATGTTGTCGCTGAAGCATTAAATATATTTGGAACAAGTTTTTTGACAACTATACATGATAAACTTGTTCAATTCATATGAAAGAGTATTTGCAAATTTACAAAGTAGTCAAAATTCAATTCATCCTAGGCGAACCAAATTTGGCACCGCCTGATTTCTAAATTCGGGAGATCACCTCAAAGGCTTTAATTTTACAGACGAGTTGAATATCCTCTATTGATGCCAATTTAGAAATTCAACAGCATTTTTTTCTGGGGGAAAAAAGTCGTTGAAAGGTGGGTGGCGCAAGAGCGTTGAATTTTGGGGTTTTATTTTAAGGGATAAAACTTTTTTAATCCCCCTCGTAAAATGAAATGTTCGAAATCCAAACAAACCTTTTTATTTAGGTTTCTATTAATTTACGAAGCGAACACCCCATTAATTTTAATCATTGACCATCGTATGTGTATTGAAGCAATTTCTAATAAAGTTGGCATTTGTAAATTAAATGCATTTATTTTGACAAAATTTTATTAATTTTTATTTTATTTGCCATTTTATTTGAATAAAATTATAATAATCCTAATTTTAATAATTTAATATTCTGATAATGACGTTAATGATTGATGTAAATGATCTGTGATTCTCAAAGATAATATATATATTTAATTTAGGAGGAAAGTATAGATATAAATAAAATCTAAGAAAAATTATCAGATATAAGAATAATGATCTATAGTTGCCTACATGTATTCTTTTTTCAAGCAGAGAACAAGAAAAGAATATATAGAAACAGTTTATTTCTTGTAAATTCAACTCTGGTCCTGTCTCTATAAGGACAAACGTACTCCTTTTTAACACAGTTAGAGTGGAAGCCTCACCCATGGTAATGCACCGCCATCTGCAGACCAGTTTAGTACTTGTTGGTTTTCGTCAGTACAGAGCTGGCAATTTCTGAACTGTCCACTCAACCTGAATATTTAATCTCTAACATATATATATATATATATATATATATATATATATATATATATATATATATATATATATATATATATATATATATATATATATATATATATTATTTGTTTTGTTTTCTTGGGATTATGGTCCGTTAAAAAAGGGACCAAAATGTAATAGTGGTGTTATATTTTCTATATTTGACATTTTTTTAAACGATTATTGTTTCGGTAATTAATTTTACCTTTGTTAGAATATACAGTGTGTAGCTAAAAACAATAAAGTATTTTGTTGATATAACTATCAACTTATTTTCATATTGTTGTGTATTTATCTTGAAACAAAAATTCACGAACAACCACTGCACTCGCTGTGTGTAAATAAATTTAATATTATATTGAAAAGGTAGATTTCGTAAAATACAGAATAAAGATGACCTCGTGTGTCATCAGTTAGAGTAGTACTGAAAAGACTAGATGGGATTTTTTGTAAAGTAATAAAGATTGTTCTGGCTCTTGAGGGTGTAAGGGGTCTAGTGCGAATGTGCAATGATTTTTTGGTTTTAGAATTATTAGGTTCTCGGCAGATTGCGTGGGATGCTGGCAGATGACGCTACTTGTATTAGATTTCCTATTTTGTCTAATGTTGCTTAAAGAATTTGCTTTTTCTATGATGAGGTGTACTTGCCTGCTCTGTACTGATGAGAACCAATAAGTTCTTTCTATAATTTATTTTTGAGGATAAACCACTTTTTCCTCTGTTTAAAGCTGATACAAGAAAATGATAGAGAAAATTTAATATTTAAATTTTCCTTTAATATTCCTCTCATATGATCAGCGCCAAAATCTTTCTTTTTTAAAAATGGTATTATCAAAATAAGTAATAAACTACCGTAGCATATTACACATTTTTCCGTTTAGTACTTAAATAAAAATCTTTGTTTCGTTATTATTTAATTTTATAAAAAATAAACATTGGTTAATCATCACACATCAGAAAGGTCAATTTTCATACTAATAACTAGAAGATGTCCTAACTACTAATACCAATAAGAACATAAAATAAACTTTAAGGTATTATTTGTTTACTTTTAGGATCGCAATTACCAGTGCCATCTATTCATCCAGAAGCACCTTCTTCCCATGGAACCTATTTCGTTGACAAGCCATCAATTCCATCAAGAGATATTGAAGTTCCTTTGATACATTCAGTTCCTAGCTTTTCTGGTCAAATTCCTTGTTCCGATAGCACTTGTGGATCAGAAATTTCAAAACAACATGGTAGGTATTTATTATCTTAGGCACCATTATGTTAAAATGAGTAAATAGATACTTCAACATATCTATAATATTTATTATAGTAAATGATTATTTTTAAAATAATTATATTTTTGTTGTTTAAGATACAAATAAAGATAATGCCCATTTATCCGGTGGTATTTTATTCGAAGGAGGAGATGGAACATATCATAGCGTACCTACAACAAGTAAGACGACATATAAGAATGCGGAAAAGGGAGGTTATGCAATTAGCAGTGATGAAGCAGAAAATACTGGATTTGTTATTGGTAAGCGCATCATATGAGTACTAAATATTATGTAGATCTGTTATTATTATTTCGTTTTAATTAGGTTTGTAATTTTTTGCGAGATATTACGTATTTAAGATGTTGCTATTGCCAGGACGAAGTTGCACAAAGCATGCTATCATCCAATAATTGTGAAATATATATGTTGGTTTTACCGATCTGAGGTTGCCATATTGTCTTTTTAAACATGAGGCAGTACGAACATCAGTTGATGAGGAATGTTGTCAGAGTTATGTGGCCAATTTATTGGGCAACCAGTGAACCATAATAAATCGCATGGTAAGATGTTTTAATGAAGCAAGAACTAGTAAGATGACCGTTACCTTAGAAAATACTCTCTAAGACACAGGACAGTCACTAGGTCGATGATGAAAAACGAACTGAAAGCCAATCTCGCATGGATTGATGTTAAAAAAAAAACAATTTGAGTTCCATAATGCACTTTATTTTACAACTTAGTCCCTCCGAAGTTCGACGCACTTGCAACAACATTTCTCCAGAATATCTTATTGTAACTTTTTATTTAACTAGTGGCAACAGGAAATAATTAAAATTAATGCATTATAATTCTTTTTCTGATTTGATATACTGTTGTATAAGTTTTGGGCAGAACTTTATGTGAGTTCCTACACTTGAAAATATAAATTTAATAATTTACCTTTTAGGTCCTGGTACTGGCCATCTACCAATTGAAGGTGATGCCAAACCATTTGGTACTCAAGGTGCTTTTGGCGGCTCAGCAGGTTTTATCAAAGGAGCAGGTCACAAGAACCAACAAACTAAGGAATCCGCTGGAGGATCAGGAAGTTTGGTTACTGTTGTAGGTGCCGAAGACACCAAACCTTTTGGAAGTCAAGGAGCTTTCGGAGGTTCAGCTGCATTTGGTAAAGGTTCTGCTAGTGCTCCAAGTTCAGGTTAGTGTTTAGAAAGGTGGCAAAATAGAAAAAAATGCATGATACTTTTTACTAACAAATAACATATAAATTGTAACTAACATTAACTGGGCTATCAAACCTAGTATCCTTTTTAAGTAAAAATATAAAAGTCAATAAATTTATAACAATTTTAATTTTCGCATTTAGATAATATGAAACTATGGCTTTATATTATTTAGTGTCGTTAACAAAATGCTTTGTGTCTAACTATGTTGTGTATTCGTATTTGTGTTTTTAACAATATGCTTTTGTGGCTAACTATGTGTTTATTAGTTGTGCTTCTTACAGTTCTTAACTCTTTACACAGTTTTATTAGTCCAGTGGTTTTTAGTTTACTTTGTTCATAGTAGTTTAGCACTTTAAGTTCATCTTTATAATAAATATATTGCACATAATAGTAGAATATCTAGAAGTAGTTGTAGTGTATTAAAACCCTTGAAGCCTTATAGAATTAATCTCAGTATTATAAAACGAATTTAGTATTTAACGATAATTTGGAATAGAAGCTTCTGTACTACCGCATTATTTTACTTAAGAGAAAAATCAATTAGCTAAGAATATTTCGATATAAAATAAAATTGATCCCATTTTGTTCAATTTTAATACCATATATTTATGTAAATATGTTTATGTCAATTATTACAGGAAATAAATTGGTTGATACTCGTCCATGCACCATTGGGGACTGCAGCAGCTCTGGTGCCGGAAATGGTTTTGCTACTGGAGATGTAATTATTCAAAAAGTAGATGGTACTCTAGTTGCTCCAGTAGATGACGGATCATATAAACCAGGATGCTCCAGTGGAACATGTAACTTCGGATCAGGATTTGGAAGTGGTTCCTCTTCTGGAAGTGGTTCCTTTTCTGGAAGTGGTTCCGCTGATGGCCAAATTAACATTAATAAACAGAAGTTAGAATGTACTGGAGCATCATGTGGTGATACTGAAGTTTATATAATTGAAGATAAACTATCGAAACCAGGATCTTACGGTGGTTCTTCAGGTTCAGGATGTTCATCTGGTATATGTGGAGGATCTGGAGTTGGAGGCGGTTCTAGCTCCGGTTCTGGTTCTGGCTCCGGTAACGGTTTTGCTACTGGACAAGTTCTAGTTCAAAAAGGCGATGGTGCCACTTATGATGTAACGAATCATGGCTCAAGCGGAAGTGGCGCATACTCTGGTTCAAATGCAGGTTCATATCTTGGAAATTATGTTGGATCATCTGGATGCAGTACAGGACGATGTAGTGGACCTGGATTTGGAGCTGGTGGTTCCTTTGGCTTTTCCAGTTCTGGAGGAATATTAGATAAGCTTTTTGGATCTGGAGGACTTTCAGGAACTGTAAATAAATTTGCAGGAGGTGGATTTGGAGGAAGTGGTGCATATTCAAATGCTGGATCTTATTCTAGTGCCAGTTCAGGTGGGTAAAACATACGTTGTATCACCAGTATATGTATTTTTTAATTTCACTTTAATTTTTCATTGTTATTTTCATTATGACTTCCAGCATATTTTGTGTATCGGCAATAAGCAATATTTTATTATTTCAACACTTTTATAGTTGAAAAATTATATATATATATATATATATATATATATATATATATATATATATATATATATATATATATTTATATTCGAAGCCTACAAATACTTCTATGGGGTTGACATTGATGGACAGTTGCTAGTTTGATAGTAGTACCTAGATAGATCAAAAGAATATTGATAACTAAAAGAAGTCGTCTACACTATATATCTAACGATAGCATGTCCATTCAGGTGTTCGGCTGTTTAGGCTGTATGATCAGAAACGGAAAATCTCGTCCTCATTTTTGCTAATTTTTTTTAGGAGATTCCTATGATGTGATTCCTTATTACTCAAATATTCCTTTTGAAATTTTGAGGGACTGAGATGCATTATTGTGTTCTTTCCGGAACCGAAAAAGGAGTTTTTGCTTCTTCTTTTACGTAGCTGTCATTTCCTTTAATTCCCTTGTGCCATGGCAAACATATTAAGATAACCTTGTTGTTCTTTACCGATTACTTTAGGGTTTGCCTACAGTTTCAAGTGAACTTCGATGCGGAGGTGTTTGACTGAGAGCTTCTAGCGCTGCTTGGCTATCTGACAATATGTATATTTTGATTTGATTTGCATTCATTTCAATTTGAAATTTAGTAAGGGCGCTTCCCAGAGATTAGGCATGACCAAACCTGGGGTTTGGTGCTCCCTCTAACCCTTTTTTTCATCAGTTTCCGTTAAATATTTGTCTAGTTGAGATAATTCCTCTCCGTTCGCTCGGTAACTGTTAGTTACTACTTCAGTTCATGTCAATGATATACTTTATATACATGAAGTCTGTTGATTTCGATATGAATTCTGTTGGAATTGTGTCCGGAATCTTCATATATTCAGCAAAGTTTCCAGGATTGAAGTTTTTGTTTGACGCAGCCCCTGTATTAAAACTAGTAGAAAAATATAAATATTTTTTGAGCTTACTTAACGATTTTCGGTAATAAAATTGTATCTTCGAAATTTCTGAAGACATGGTCAACAGTTTCATCTTCCTCCAGACACCATCTACACGTTATCTATGACACCAATCTTATGAAGATGGCCCCGCAGATGATAATGTCATGTCAACAATTCCACAATAATTCCTAAGGAGAAAAGCTCCCCAGTAAGCCGGGTACTAGGCTCTATTTTTCTTGGCACACCTGATTTCAGAAGCTCCTCTCCACGATTCAATAAATTTGTTTTTCAGCAACAATTTTAATTCCTTCTTACCAATGCCAATTGGGACAGGTAGAATTGGTTGGGGTTCATATGGTTCAATCGAGGACCCTATCTTTACCAGACGGTGAGCTTCCTCATTCTCGTATAACCTGAGTAACCCGGGACCCACGCGAATATGATCTTGCAGCCATTTCTTGTCAGATTGTTCAATGTTTCCTTGCACTATGGCAGCAGTCGCGACGTTACGACACTAGGCTTCAGTGCCATTATCGCAGCCTTACTGTCTGAGCATATATTTTTTACACTATTGCTGTTTATGTCCCTCTCACAGAGATGACCACACTGCAGAATAGCATAAATTTCCGCTGTAAAGGTCGTCGAGCGTTGACCGTTGACTATCTCGGCCTTGTCCGGTCTCAGATATTACGACCAGGACATTTTGTGATCCGGTCGTCAACGTAAGCATGTGTATACAAACCAATCTCTCTTTCTCTCTCTCTCTCTCTCTCTCTCTCTCTCTCTCTCTTAATTTATATATATATATATATATATATATATATATATATATATATATATATATATATATATATATATATATATATATATATATAAAGTAAAGAAGCCATCCGCATTCATTTAAAATTTGGAATATTTTTTAAATGGTATTTTTTTCATTAAAAACGATGGCCATCAATTTTGAACTACAGAATCTGAAAATCTTCCTTATTGAGATTTTTGGCGGCAAACTAAAAAAAAAGTCACTAGAATCTTGCATCTACTTTTGCCGATTTTATATAATTTTGTAATAAATTAAGCTTGAAGAAACTGCGTTCTTGCCACACTCACTAGTATGGGGATAGTTCCCTCTTTAATAACATTTAGGGTTTCAGCAGACCTTACATTTTGAATAACATTTACAACTAGAAATTTTCTATAAAAAAAAAATTTAGATATGAATTTTGTTATCCGTTGGTGGCATAAAAAAGGCTAAACGGGCACAACTAGAAAAAAATTCTTCACACTAGAGAAATAGCAGCACATGTTTTAAGAATATTATACATAGGGGCGGATCCTCTCTCTTTGGGGGAGATTTCTTTGGGGGAGAGACGATCGCACAGTATGGCAAGCTAGTTATCACTGGGAAGGGGGGGGGAGGGTGCAGGACATTCACGTTCCTAATGCAGCAGCCAGGGACAAGTCTTTCTTTCTAATTTCGACACTATTGGTGGGGAGTAATCGTCCCCACCGCTATATCGTTTTCTGTGTTTATACTTTAATAAAGTATTTTTGTTGTTAATTAATTTCTATTTTTATTTTAACCGAATTTCATACATATTTCATCTCTCACAATATTTTTTTTATACATTTGACCTCTCTGTCTCCTCAGACTCTCTTTATAATTAATAGATAAAAGAAAATCTAGTAAAAATGAATAAACTAGGTTATTAAATAAAAGTACACGCATCCACGTCTCTAAAGGGTCACTCGATCTCGGTCTTCCCTGATTAAACGTTAATTTTTTGATTAAATGTTTGTTGATATAAAATAGTTCAATCGACCAAAACGCCAGTTGTTTTCAGAAATATAAAGATCGCAATATCCTTCTTCCACAAATAATGAAAAGATGATTTTTGGTATGAAAATTAACAATTGTAATGCGATTATAATTTTTTTAATAATTTAACGATTTTTCTGATTTTAACATTTCACATCAACGGCGAAATTAAAAGCCGGTTATTTTACATAAAATTCGCGATTTTCAATTTATGCCAAACTTTTTGAAATGCTTCCTATAAAATAGTTAATTCTAACTAAAATATTTTGCAGAAAATGTACAAAACCGTTTTAATCTTCGACCTACCTTTATTTTCTTTCGCGAAATAAATAACTACATTTAATATTTTATATGTAAGCTTTAGAATAATAATATAATTATTAATTAGTCAGGTTATTATATTAATTAGGACAATAATTCATTAAAAGGGAAACATCTTATTAGTCTTACGTTACCGTAATGTTTAATTTTAATTGTTGTAATTTTTATTGCAGGTGGTTTCGCAAGTGCCGGAGCGAGTGCTCATGCAGGATCTTTTGCCCATAGTTTTTAGATAATTTATTACGATAACGTCTGTGAGATTAATTTATATTTATAAGCCATAAAATGTGATTTGTATTAATAATAAAAGACTTATATTTGTAAACAAACAATAAAAGTTTTTTTAGTAATTACTTAAGTGTTGTTAATTGACCCAATCAAAGTTTCTAGCCAAATGATTGACCGTCGATGATTTTTATTTTTTAAAGAATTAAAAGAAAAACAAGAAAAAGACAGAAAAATCTATAAAAAAATATAAACCATCGTATCACAACAACTATTATCACTACATAACATATATAAAATTACAAAAGAAATTCCATAAAGGAAGCATTAAAAAGGAAAAATGATTCTATACATGTTTATGAGTAAATGGTACGAAATTAAAATATAAGAAAAGTAAATAAACAAAAAATTACAGTTGTTTTAATGGAGTATGAGTATTTTTTATTTTTTAACTCATGGATTACCGAATTTTCCAATGATCTTTTCACTATCTTCCACGACTTCAGCTATTTTTGAATTTTAGCGAGATGTCAACATATCTCGCTATTATTCGGTATTTTTTGTACCCATTTCCGAGAATATCGACCTATCTACGAATTTTCCCGGTTTACTGGATTATTTTTATCCTTCAGGAAATATGGCAATTTGTTTCCGTAGGGATTAGTTTATTTTAAGAATCTTCGCATTTCAATTATTTCCAAGTATTTGTAAAAAACCTAAGTTATTACACAAACAAGTGTTTGTGGCTGAGATTGTACCCAAACTCCCGACTGGAGTGAAAACTCTAGCCGCCTCACCTTTCTTCTCGTCCAACGGGATGAAAGGGGAATGAGTGAAGCTTCTAGACACTGAACCCATTTGGAAGAGGTCACCAAGTGACAGTCATCCTTGACTCTTAGTTAACTCTGTTTTTTATTCGCTTTTTTGGAATGTCATTTTCTTACTTATTTTTCCGCTACGCAATTAACTTGTATTTCTTAAGAATAAATAACGAATTATTTATGTATGGAATTATTTATCACTAAGGTTACCATTAATACTAATAATAATAACGCCCAATGATTATTATTATCATTTAGCGCTAATTCGCAATTATTATTCGTTTTCCAATTTAACTTTTCCTAAGATTTTCACTTTTTATTACTCTAAATTGAATATTGTTTCAGCAAGTCAAGTTCAGGATTATTTTTCTCTTTACTGTTACCTTCGGGTTTATTTTGTCAAGATAGAGATTTTTATAACTTTATAATCAACACGAATGTCAAATCAGGTTTTTTCTCACCTTTGTCACGTTCTGGTAATAATTTTTTCGAAAATATTTGACTCTTCAGGATTGTTGTTCAGTTCTGCAGGGCAATAACACTCGACTAATAGCCCTTCTTCTTGAACGTACAATTGACTCGGTTTAATTGAAAGACCTTACTAAACAATATTTAGTCTCCGAATCTCATATTTTTTACCACTCCCGTGAATGTAAGAATTTGTACGCGCCACGAACTTCGTCTTTATCGATGGTAATTCGTCATGTTCTGGATTTGTCCGTAATTTATTTGTAAGTCAAGACGCACCTGTGGAGTACCTCGTATGGTCCCCTAACCTCGCCTTTATGTCGACGGCAATGAAAAAATCTGAAGATGCTGTGTTGTTTAAGACAACCTACCTTAAGAACCATTATCTGCGTAAAAGATAGGTCAGTTTTTGTAGTCCCTGAGAGCTATGCTTGATCAGAAAAAGGTAGAGTTAACTTTAAGAGAGCAAACCTAATATCCTTAAGTTCGCTGGCTCACATTTCTCTTTTATAGTAGTGATGATGTCACGCCCTAAAATCGGGGATGCACCGAACCAGATGTCTGGCTTTACTGCCTCAAAGTTTTCGATTTTTATTTAGGGACTTTAGGGTAATATAAAACTTGAAATTTACTATTTTATCGTAAATAAAACGCGTATTTACGAAAAAAATGGTAACATTTTTTGCAAAATGGGTATTTTAGTAGCAAATAGTCGTTCAGACCACAAATTTACTGTTGTCGCTTATTTTGTAGTAGCTATCTTGTTAACCTATGTATCAAATTATCCCTAACCATGTGACCAAAAAAAAAAAAGATTTAACATTTAAACCTGATCAAGTTGCTATGAAAATTAAATCTTCTAGTTGTCCAGTTTTGTTTTGCGTATGGTATTGTCATAATGCATATGTCAACAAATAAACGCTTATATAGGAATATTAAGGATAAGAACCTTACGATAAAACCTTGAAATATGTAAGAGAAATAGTTGTATATCGAAAATAAATAAGTGCTCCATTTTTGCCAGTTCAGTAATAAAACAAGATGATTTTTTTATGCTTATACTTTTAGGGTTTAAAACTTACTTGACTTACTGGTGCTCTTGTTAGTCCTCTGCTTTCAGTTTAGAGCAGTTTTAAATTTAAACCATGTTAGTGAATCTGACTGTTGGTGTTTTAGTACGAAATGACCAATACTACTCATCATAACTTTGATTTTAATTCGTTGATATCTCAGAATTCAAGAACAGTTGCTGTTAATCCGGTCCTGGCTGAACTTTTCTATTGTATTCTTAACTATATGTAGGTATTTATTAAAAAAATGACCAATTTTTTAATCTATTGAACAAAACAAAAAAAATTGAAGAAAGCGAATTTAACAAGAAAACTTAAAATTTAAACCTTACTACACTACAAGAGTAATTAAAACAAAAGTCATACATGCCGTAATGTAAACCGAACAATAAAATAAAACCAAATTCTGAAATAGATTTTTAAGATTAGAATGGAAAATGCCCTTTTTCAATGGAAAATTTATAAACAAAATTTCTTCTAAACTTAAACTTGCTTAGGAAGACAAAAAGAAATCAGAATAAAACCTTCTTACTCAAACCGGTGAAGTACTAACAAGGAAGTAACTCGAAGTGTCCGGATCCGATTTTGAGGAAACTATAATATGTTACAGAGGACACAAAAATGCGAGACGCATAAAATAATCAAGACGAGATCTTTGTACATAGTCTTATTTAATGATATTTTCTTGTTAAAAGCATTCTCTATATTCATTTCTAAGACTATAAACATTAAGGACGACCCTTTCTTAAACAGATTTTTATATATTTATATATGCTCGTCGGCTTATTAGTATTAATTTCCCATATAATTGAACCAAGAAGTACCCCACTTTACCGAACTAAATTTTAATAATAATCCATATTGCAAATTGCAGGAACAGAAAAAAACCCAAAGTAACAGCGGGAATTGAACCTGGGTTTTTTCGTTTAAAGAGAGACACAGCGAAACAGGTCTATAGGACTCCTCTTTCTATAGGCGGAGAAATATCTTTTTATATCGCATGCACTCGGCTCTTAGCTCCGCCCGTAGAAGGAGAGATCCGACTAACCTATTTCGCACTCTCTTTTTAAGCAAGAGCTAACGCGCTTCTGTAGAACTCGCGGTCATGCTCGTCCCGCTTTTCCGTATAAATAGATCCTCATTTCAAAAATGATTTATTCGATCTCTTTTATAAAAGAAAATACTAAATTGTAATAAAATATTTTACATTTTTAGGTTGTTCGACTTGTAAAGGATCATTCCCAGAACCAATTGGTAATATTAATGATTATGTATCTGAATCATCTCTCTCAGCAAAGTTACCTGCTATTGGAGTTGATTCCCGTGTTAAACCTATTCAACTACCTCACTCTTCGGAGGGTGCAGCTGGGGCTGGAGTAACTGCTGTTACTGGTGCTACTGCTGGAGGAGTTATATCTTATAACCCAAACTTACCAGGAACACCTGGAAGTATCTATATAAGTAAGCCTGCAGGATCTGTTCATTCTTCAAGCAGCACTGTTGATGAAGATAAAGAGATAGAATTAAGCCATGTATCTCCAAGTTTAATAGCAATTTTGCCTGGACCGTCTGGAAGTATTTATGATAGTAAACCCGCCAAAGTTGGTAAGTCTATATAAGAATTAATTAATAAAAATTTAAGAATATTGTCTGATAAGGAATAAATTAGAATACACCAAAATTGAATATGAAACTTCCGATGAAATTTTTGGGAAACTTAAATTAAAAATTATATTTTATTTCTTTCTAGACATTCATATAGGAAAATAATAATAATCACCAATAATTAGAAAAAACTTCTATAATTATTAATAAATTTTAATATTTATATTATATACTTGCATCTTAAAATTTCCATAGCTGGAGTAGGAGCATCAGCTGGTGCTGCATCAAACAGTGGATTTAGTTCAATTTCCAAAGTCTCCTCATCCCATCCTGTCGCTGGACCTCTCTGCAGTTTTATCCCTGGATCTCCCAGTAAGAACTGTGGTAGCACAACCTCAGTTTCCGTTTCTGCTCCAGGACAAGCTGCAAAACGAGTAATTCCCATTCTTCCTGGACTATCTGGAAGTATTTATGATAGCAAACCAGTATCTTTTGTACTTACTCATAAACCTGGTGCCGGAGCAGGTAATTTTTAATATGTATAAGATATCTTCTCCATTTAGTAAATCTGGCTTTTTAGACATACTCACTTTAAAGTCCTGATGATGAGAATAAAATTTCTCGCTAGACTAACAAAAAAGAAATTTCTGGCCAACCATCGTTTTGACTACAGCCCCACAAAAGTACCTTAAACCCTTCGGTTCAGTTGATTTTTTCTTATATATATATATATATATATATATATATATATATATATATATATATATATATATATATATATATATATATATATATATATATAAAGGGTGTTTTTTATAGAGGTATAGAACTTTAAGTTGGCAACACTTTTTTAACTGGCGGCCATTTTGTCAGCTGTCAAGTGATTTATGTTTAGTTTGGTTTGGCATTTCAACATGAATAGACTGACGTCTGAACAACGCTTCCAAATTGTGCAAATTTATTTTGAAAATCATGGTTCTGTTCGAAATACGTATCGCGCACTACGTCCATTTTACGGTCGACATAATCGTCCATCAGAGCAATTAATTCAATTAACTATGGAACGTTTTCGCACCACGTTTACTCTAAATGATAATACGCATCCACAGAGACGTCGCACAATGCGTACAGAATAAGTCATTACTGCTGTAGAGCGTAGCGTCGAGGAAGACCCGAATCAGTCTATCCGCCATCGTGTACAGGAATTGGATATGTGTTCATTCACTTTATGGAAGATTTTGCAGAAAGATCTTGGTTTGCGTGCTTACAAAATCCAACTCGTGCAAGAATTGAAGCCACACGATCACCTAGCAAGGCGTAGATTCGGTGAATGGGCCCAAAACAAGATTGCCGTTGATCCCGATTTTCATAAGCGAATTTTGTTTAGCGATGAAGCTCACTTTTGTTTGAATGGATACGTCAATAAACAAAACTGCCATATTTGGAGTGATGATAATCCTCAAGTGTATGTTGAGACACCGTTACATCCAGAAAAACTAACTGTTTGGTGTGCTTTATGGGCTGGTGGAATCATTGGTCCGTACTTCTTTAAAAACGATGCTGATCAGAACGTTATAGAGCCATGATTATTGACTTTTTCGTTCATCAATTGAACAACCATGATGTGTAGGAGCTGTGGTTTCAACAAGATGGCGCAACCTGTCACACAGCTCGTGCCACAATTGATTTATTGAAGGAAACGTTTGGTAATCGCATAGTTTCACTTTCGGACCCGTGAATTGGCCTCAAAGATCGTGCGACTTAACGCCGCTAGACTATTTTCTGTGGGGATATGTGAAGTCGCTAGTCTACGCTGATAAGCCCGAAACGATTGATCACTTGGAGGACAACATTCGCCGCGTTACTGCCGACATACGGCCACAAATGTTGGAAAAAGTCATCGAAAATTGGACCTCTAGATTAGACTACGTCCGAGCCAGCCGTGGCGGTCATAAGCCAGAAGTCATATTTAAATTATAATGCCAGAAGGTTATCTTTCGAATAAAGTAAATTTCATGTCAATTTAAAAAATTCATCTTTGTTTTATTTCATTTAAAAGTTCTATACCTCTATAAAAAACACCCTTTATTATATATATATATATATATATATATATATATATATATATATATATATATATATATATATATATATAGAAAATGCCAGCTGAGATGTTGGCAAAATGTCGTAAAGATTTTTCTATTAACGAACGGATTGAAAACCGGAAAAAGAGCAGTGCATATATATATATATATATATATATATATATATATATATATATATATATATATATATATATAGAAAGAGAGAGAGAGAGAGTTTTTGAAAAGTATGTTTAATTTAAAGTTCTTGTACATTAAATTCAACGCGACAAATTCATATTTTGGAATTTACAGAATGCTAAATTTGCCAACGATGCCAATAATTTGTCATAAAGGGTTTAAAATGCATTACAATTATATATTATGTCCTCGGAAATTTAAAAACATTCTAATTATAGAGAATGTTGATATTTTCATTTAAAAAAGTCATCTCTATTAGTTACAGATGTATCAAGATGATCTGGAAGTTTGTGATAATTATAACGCATTTCTTTTAGAGATACTGATTGAACAGAAATTCGTGTGTGTTTTTTTAACACATTAATATCTTTTTATAAATTTTCCCGGAGAAAAAAATCTAAATTTGTCCGGACTCCGTGGGGGCCATCTTACTGCATCATTTTGACCAATTAATTTTAGAGAAAAATGATTAGTAAGCCATTCAGTAATTCATTTGTAAGAGTGTGCTGGACACCCATCATGTTGAAAGTACAGTCCTCATACTCTAGTAAAAGGATATCCAGTGGGACATCGAAATATGATTACAATAATTTTTAATCTAATTACTCTAATCACTATTTTCGTTACAAATGACATCAAAAAAGTATAACTGATATATTGGAACACAAAATTATAAATTCAGTTTTATAATGGGGAAAAAAGATAGTCAATCAAAAATAAATTGAGTGCATGAACACACATCAGTAATACTAGACTAAAATTTTAATAAAAAAAAATACAAGAACTAATGACTCCGGGTAAGCAGGAAACGATAGAAATTGAAATACGAAGAAAAATAAAATACTGTATTAAGAATAATACCGAAATGCTAATAGGGAAAATAATAAATTAAAATGAAAATACAAAAAAAATATATCGTTGATAAATTAGAACAGAAATATACGGGAAACAGAATAAATTCTATTAAGATATTTTGAGCTAAAAATAACGGAAAATCTTGAGACATAATACCTACAGGAGCTTCACTATCGGTTTTTCTCAAACGGTTTCTAACCATGATGAATTCAAAATTTGTAACACAAATCAATAAAGGGTTTTATGGAACAGTGTTCCATTTTGCCTCGTTCTAAAGTGCCCCATAGGGTCTCGAAATTTTCAAACAAAATTATAAAGATTTACATAAAAAAAAATATCACGTAACTGCTATTACTACTTTGTTATTGAAAACAAATATTCTTTGGTAGGAAAGTCCAACTTTCTAATACCGAAAAAGAATTTTTTCTTCTCATAATTTTGTTTTAGTAGAGCGACGATATTTCACTACGTTCCTGTGTTGCTAATGAAGCACTGTGATTGAATATGAAATTTGAATATTTAGAGCCGTCGTTCCATTATACCTCGCGTACCATTATACCCCCACTGTCCCTAGATAAAAATTCGATAATTATTAATAAATATCATTATTTTATAATCAGTATTTGTAATAATGATAAAGATTTTATAGCTCTAGTAGGAACATCAGCTGGTGCTGCATCAAACAGTGGATCTAGTTCAATTTCCAATGGCCTCTCATCCCGTCCTGTCGTCGGATCTATCTGCAGTTTCACCCCTGGATCTCCCAATAAGAACTGTGGTGGTACAACCTCAGATGTCGGTTTTGCTCCTGGACACGCTGCAAAACGAGTTATTCCCATTCTCCCAGGATCATCTGGAAGTATTTATGATAGCAAACCAGTATCTTCTCTACTTACTCATAAACCTGGAGCTGGAGCAGGTAATTTTAAATTCTATATAAAATATCTTCTTCATTTAAAACCATTTATGGTCAATATACAAGGTAGTAGAGTTTTTGTAAAAGTATGTTTAATTTGAATTTTTTTTTTGGAACCTAAAGAATGTTAAACTGGACAATGGCGAACTCAATAATTTGTGATAAAGGGTTTAAAATGCATTACGATTATATGGTGTGTTCTCAGAAATTCAGTAACGTACAAATAATAGAGAATGTTGATATTTTTATTTCAAAGCACTACCTCTAAGTTACACATCTACCACTGACTATTTAAAAAAAAAATGAAATGAGTTGGTCTTCCTGTTTGGCTGTGTGTAAGGAGAATATTGAATGGACTCAGGCACATGCATGTAAGCGCATTCCTGCAGAGTTATCCATTACTCTAAGCGACGCTGTAAAAATTGTTAATTTTATAAAATCACGTGCTGCTAGCTCTCGTCTATCCCGTGCGCTTTTTAAAGACTTTGGAAGCCTTAATGTTTTTTTACTACTTCATACCGAAATTGTATGGTTTTCTCTTGGCAAGGTTTTGCTCCGCTTTGAATTGAAGTCTGAAGTTCAAGCATTTTTTCTTGATCACCAACTTCATTTGTCCTCTTGGGTATCTGATCTTCTTAGGCTGAAAATTGTTGCAGACTTAGCTAACATTTTTTTTTAAATTAAATGATTTAAATCTGTGTTTACAAGGTCCAGGTATCACCATTTTCAATGTGCATGATAAAATAGCAGTCATGCTAAAGAAATTCAACTTTTTGGATTCAATGTCTGCAGGTGAATGATTACGAATGTTTTGGTTCTTTAACACGTTTTTATTAGAAGATAAAATTTAACTTTAAATATTGAAAGGGATATTACTAAACATATCAAACAACTTCAATTAACGTTCAAGGACTATTTTCTTAATAAACCTATTATATGTGGATCGAACAACTGGATATGTAATCCTTTTTATGAAGGTATAATTTCGGATACTTCTTTAACTCTACTGGGGAAAGCTCATTGACTTCTTCTAATTCCATAAAAATTGTAAATATTACTATTTAAATGATTTTCGGTTCAGTATAAAAAATGAGTATGCTGTTCTGGTGGAAAAAGCCTTTCAAATTTTATTGCCCTTTTGTATAACATATCTATGTGAAAAATGGTTTTGAACATACACTTATCTGAAAGATACATACAGAAATAGGTTAAATACAGAACCCGATCTAAAACTTAAACTTTCAGACATTAAACTAAAATTTTCAATTTCTTTGGTTCACCAATCCCATCGAGATATTAATTGTTTTTTGTAGGTTAAGCTATCACTTCAATTTAATAGTGTTTGTCCGTAAATGTCTTACCATTATGTTTTAGTTTTCGTTATAAACTGTTATTCAGTATGGAAAAGAATTTTCATAATCCAAATTTACTCTTTCGTTTACTGTTCCTAATAACTATACAGGGAGTTCGCCAATTTATTCCCATTTTTAGAAGGGGTTTGTAAGAAAAAGAAGGTTTGAAACTACTGCTCTGTATGATAAGGGAGATTTTTTGTTACATATCTAAATGGCAAATCAAGAAAAACTTTGATCAAGAGTGACTTTTTCTTCAAAACTACATTTTAAGTCTATTTGTCTTCTTCTACACTCCATCCGAGGATATACTATATAGATTTAAATTATTAAAGTATTTTTTAAATATTTCAGGTGCTGGAGCAGGTGCAGGTGTTAGATCTTACAGCAATGCTAAAGTAGTCAATCGATTTGGTGATTATGATGATTCTGATGATTCTGGTGATTTACCTTTATGGTCTTACAATCCAGGATCATCACATTATAGTGGTGGAACGTCGACTGCTACTGAACCTAAGGTTACTCTTGGAAGTTCTGCTAGTATAGCACCTACTTTGCTAGGAACTTCTGGAAGTATTTACAGTAGTAAAACTGCTTCATCAGTACCATCTCACACTGTTCCTGGATTTGGAGCTCATAATGGATCAGGTATATATAAAATTATTTTAATCTTAGTATAACACATCTTAAATAAAATTGAAAATCTTTTTCCAAGTAACATGCATTTGTCTTTAGAAACTTGTGAGATCAAGTTTTAATGTGAAATTGAATCCTTGTAAGCATGTAATAATTGATTGGTTTTTATAAAAAATGAATCTTGAACATTTTTTTCGATGTGCTATTTGTTATAGCAAGGTTGACATAAAGTGGATGATGATCAATTTAATTCTGGAGAACATGGTGGCTATCTTACTGGTGCATAATTGCCTCTTCCAGTCCATGACTTGGGATATTGGTCATGCAAATCTTTCCGAACAGCAACGGAAACATGCTGTGGGACACCGTCATGCATATACCATAGTTCTCGCCGAAGTAAAATAGGCAAATTTTCCAGAAGAACTGGTAACGTCTTTTGCAAAAAAAATTAGATAAATATTTCCATTTATTCTGTCTGAAGTCATAACAGGAGCAATAAGGTTACGATCGAGAATACCTGCCCAAATATTAATTTTAAAGTTATGCTGATGATGTGCAACTTTAATGCTATAAGGATTTTTATCCATCTACATGTTTATATTCGTTGTGCAAGTTGGTGACTCCAGATATTATAAAGCACGTCTTATCAGTAAACCAAATTTTTCTGCGAAAATTTGGATCACGTATTCTATTTTTCCGAATAATTACAAGAAATGTAAGACACATGGGGAATCAATCGGTAAAAGTTCCTGAACATTTTGGACGTGATATGGATGTAACAACTCTTCTTTAAAAATAGCATTTACAATAGTTTTAGGGATATCAAATTCACGTTCCAAGCAGCGGATATTAACACTTGGTTCTCCTTCAACTCTTTCCAAAATATCCTCTTCTTTTTCGACTGTTCGGTTTGTTCGAATTTGACCCCTACCTTCAAATTTTTTCTTTCAGCTGTCCGTTTCTCTATCCGAGGACATACTGTACAGATTTACATTATTAAAGTATTTTTAAAATACTTTAGGTGCTGGAGCAGGTGCAGGCGCAGGTGCTAGATCTTACAGCAGTGCTGAATTAGCCGATTATCATGATGATTTCGATGATTCTGATGATTTACCTGAATGGTCTTACAAACCAGCATCACCAAATTATAATCATGGAACGTCCACTGCTACTGAACCTAAGATTACTCCTCGAATTTCTGCTAGTATAGCATCTACTTTGCTAGGAAGTTCTGGAAGTATATTCAGTAGTAAAACTGCTTCATCAGTACAACCATACACTGTTGCTGGATCTGGAGCTCATAGTGGGTCAGGTGTGTCTCAAATTATTTTAATATTAGTATAATACATCTTAAATAAAATTAAAAATCTTTTTCTCAGTAGCATCTGCTTGCATTTAGAAATTTGTGAGATCAAGTTTTAATGTGAAATTGAATCTTTGGTTGCTTGTAATAATTGGTTGGTTTTTATAAAAAATGAGCAATGAACATTTTATTGAATGCATTATCTCTCATAGCAAGGTTAAAATATTATGGCTTAATGTTCTCGAAAAGATAAGAAACTTTCCCATTGTTTGATAAATTCCCAGACTAAATATCATAAGCTATTGGTAGTAAAAACACCACCGTAGCTAAATTTTAATGGGTGTTGTTCTACAGCTTATTTGGCTTCCTTTTAATTTTGGGGGAAGAGTTTCTTAAGAAGTGGTAGGTGTGAAAGTTTTTATTTATGCGAAAAGAAAAAGAATATGTTAATATACAACAGAAATAAATATTGACAAAGATGGATTTCGAACTCATCAGACATAGGAGTCAGTTGCGCTTTTATATTTAATTCTATATTTTGATTAGAAGAAAATTGTCTCCTTTCTTTTCTCTGTAAAAAGAAGAAAATTTTGGTTCACTTGCATTCTTTCTTTATTTCAAAGTTCTTATACTAACCAACTTTCTCTTCTTATTCTTGGACTCATTGTCCTCTTATTTATCTGTTGTACCTGTTTAGTTACAATATTATAGATAAATCTAAGAAAGGGATATTGACAAATGACTATTGGGTCTTATTTTTGAAAGATCCTAAAAAGTTTCAATTTTTTTTAGCTATTTTTTATTTAACTGTCTTCTACAACATTTAAAACTTTTAGAACCTTTAATACATATTTCTTTATTTAGATATATTCCCTATTACGTTATCTAAATAATTAAAAACTTTTTCTGTAAGAGCATTAGGATCAGGATTAGGTTTCAATTATTCACCCTTGGAAGTTTTGAAAGTAAAGCTTCTACCTTGCTAGGAACATCTGGAAGTATTCAGAATGGTAAACTTGCTTCATTAGTACCGTTTCATGATGTTGCTAAATCTGGAGCATATAGCGGGTTAGGTAGTTTACACTTTTAATTTACATCTTAAATAAAATTTAAAAATCTTTTTCTCTCTAACATCTATTTGTCTTTAGATTCATTTTTCTCTGTAGCTGATTGAAGCTGTTTCGAAAACGATTTTGTTTGATGTGTAGCAAAGTTGACATAAGATTAAAAACAAGTCATCAAACAGTTATAGTTTAATGTCCAAGATTTCATTTGTGTTCATAGGCTCATAAACTACTGGTGGTAGGAGGAACAATACCATAATTAAAATTTTAATTGACGTCGTGCTACAGTTAATTTTTGGATCATTGCAACTTTTCAAAAAAAGGTTTTTCAAATAATATGACTAATAAAAAAGCAGATATTGACACAGATGGAGTTCGAACTCATCAAGTACAGAAGTCTGGAGCGCTTTTACATTGAACTCTATATTAGTCAATTTTTGGGTTTTTCTTTCTCTTGGGCTCAGTGCCTTCTTGTTTATCTGTTGTACTTATTTAGTTACAGTATTATGGCTAGGTTTTAAGGAGGGAATATTGACTATTAATTGATTTATCTTAGATTCTTGAAAGCTTTTAATTATTTTTTTTTAATTTAGCTGTCTTTCTCACCTTGTACAACATAATATACACATTTTCTTATAAATAAAATTTTTATCTGTTATAGCTCCAGAATTGAGATCACGTTCAGGCTCTGGATCCTATAGCGGATCAGGATCAGTTTCCAATATTTTGTCATCGAACTCAGTTGTCGGTTCCCCTTGTAGTTATACACCAGGGTCACCAAATAAATGTAGTAGTGGAAATGTTTACCAGCAAGGCGGACTTTCTGGTACTGGTGCTGACGTAGGCGCATATGCTGGTAAGTATCTTTATTTTTCATATGCTTTAGACTATTTTATTATATTTAAAACTATTATACATATCAGCTCAATCTTTTTTTTTTACATAATATTGTATTATATAATACATTATTATAAAATCATTTACTATTCAAAATATATTGTTGCTTAGATTGCTTTAATTGCAACGTACCTAATGGCAGTATTTATTATTATAAACTCGTATCTACAATGGGTTCTTTCAGTCTTTATGGTGGTTTAAGTGTTCATGTGGCCATATTATCACCTTTATTTGGTAAAAAGGGATTTTTTTATCCACTATTTTGACTTATATCATTTGCTGATAGCAAAATGTTACTTGTGAACTGAATTAATGAAACAGTAGTTGGTAGCGCTGTAATCATCTTATCACATGGAGGACATTAGAGAAAATATTAACCTACCATAACAGAAACAACTGACAGGGCGTTGCCTAGTAACGTCTCATAGTTACAATGATCTTGTGTGCCAAATTTGATTACAATTCGTTCATTATTTTATGTTTCATAAAATATTTTAAAACAAATAATTATGTTTATGAAACTGGAACATTGCACTGATTTGACCTTGATACGACCTTGAACTTTGACTTTGAGCAAGAGATGAAATTCGTCACGAAAATACAGGTAAAAATATTTCGGTCGATCATCTTTCTACCTCGGCAGACAACATTGTACCGGACATCAAAAGGATTAGGTAAGATTCACTTCCAATTTGACCTTGAGTGGACCTTGACTTTTGACCTTAAGCACAAAGTTAAGATTATCACCGAAGATCAAAACCTTGTCCTCGATCTTCTGTACAATATCTCAGAAGTCATTCGTGCGGACATAAGGAAAGGTTGCATAACATAAGTAGGCTTTCAAAGACAAAATAAAGCAATTTCAGTGATCTATCTCTTTGAACCATGAGTTTTTTGGATTCAGACCATTGACACTTTTGATCCACTAACCAAGAACTACCAAAACTAGGTGGTTTGATAGAGTTTGATGGAAAGCTATTTCTCATAAGGTGTCTTTGGGGTCTTTTTTGACTGAAATTCTTAGGTTGGTACATATTTTAAAAAAGAAGATAACTAAAGAATGCAGGAAAGTATACACTTACATATCGTAATTTGTAACACAGGTACCTTCATTAAATTGACACACATTTAAATTTTAAATAAACTTCTTTTGTATATTAAAAATGAGTGGAAGTAATTTAATACTAATAAAACAGGCCGACAAAATTAAACCAACTCTTTAAACCAGAAAACTCGAAATAATTTTACTTAAAAATGCGAAAACGGCATTTTAGGCCGTATTTGAGGTTACTTTTTAACGCTAGGTGACGTTCCTTTACACAACTCAAAATAGCATCTTAAAGTACTGTTTTTCAATGGCCCCGATATCTTTTTCTCTCGTCGAGATATCTACTGTTGATAATATCAAGTGCTTTTGTAATTACATGAAAACTGAATAGCACTTAACAGACAAGCTAACAAAACACATTTACTCAAAAGCAAAAACTCCTAAACATCCATAGACCGGGAGCAGCAAGAGCCACATTCCCAGATAGGCGAGCGAAGCGAGCTTGCTCACAAATCCAGGCTCGCAAAACCATATAACTTGAGTCTAGAGAGATGTACTGACGAAATAACCCAATTTGATATTTTTTCGGCGAGAAAAAAAGGTATCGGAGCCATTGAAAAACGATTCTGCAGGGGTTGAGTAATACTTTAAGATGTTATATCCAGTTTTGTGAAGCGTCATCACCTAAGTTAAATTATCTAGAAAACCTGACGAGTTGAAGCAATTTGGGTTCCGGATTTGGATTTTGTCGGCCAATGTAATTCTCATTGAATATTATTATGACAAATTTTTTTAGATTTTTTAAATATACCGTAAAATGATCAGAGGGGGACATTTTATAAATCATTTTGGAGGCTCATATTTTGAGAATAATGTGGCTAAATAAAAAATATTGTATGGCATATTAAATTGCATTGTTTGAAAACTCGTCTAACGAAATCTCCTTGATAGGATCAACTACTTTTCATTTTCGAAAAAATACTCATTTTTTTTTTATTTCGCATCACTTCTGTTTTTAGATTAACTGAAAACATATGTGTGCAAAATTTTATTGTCAATGATCAACCTTTGACATAGTTACGAGGTTTTGACATACAGACACGTGACAAAGCTGTCAGGATTATTAGCTGCCTACAGACCCCAAACATAGTGTTGCGGTTTTTACTTTAGTATCCCACCTTTTACCGAATTATTATTATATTTTTACTTTAAACAACACTGTTATTTTAAAACCTGAATATTGAAATTTGATTGCAAAGAAACAAGAATAACATTACTTTATAAAACTAAAGTAACAAAAATAAAAAGAAACACTGAAACTAAAAACAACCAAGAGTTTTTTTAAAGATGGTTTTCAAAACGACGGCACAGTTTTGATATTCTTCTAATTGCATTTAAAAGAATCATAAGTCAAATATGAAGAGTTTGGAATACTAAACCAATTGCCTCACGAAGTTCCGCTAGATTCATGTCGAATCTTATACACTTGATTTTGAAAAAAAATTCAAAGCGGAAAGCTGGGGAGATCGTGGGGGCCATCTTACTGGCCTTTTGATACTTGTCAATCTTTGAGGAAAGTTATTGTCCAGAAATGGCCTTAACAGCCCAGAGTTGTGTCTCGGAGCACTATTTGGTTGAAAATAAATAGAATAGAAAGGGGCCAATAAAACATTTTTAAGCAATTCTGGAATAATTTTCTCAAGGATTTCTAGGTATCTACGTGCTGTGAGACCCCCTTCATACATCCTGTAGGTTATGCGTCGGCTCAAAATAAAACACGAGACACCCACTCCGAAGCGCTCTTGTTGAGCCATTTTGAAAATTAAATAGTAATTTTCTGCAGACCAATGCCTTGTGTTATGACAATTAAAAGTTCCTGCACTTAAAAAATAATATTCGCCAGACCAGATGACAAATCTGCCAAAAGATTCGTTGGTGCGGATTTGTTCTAAATACCATTGACACAACGTTACTCGACGCTCATCATCTCCGGGGAGTAAATGTTGCACTATTTTAAATTTATATGGATAGTATTTATACTTTTTGAAAATTCTTTCACCGTCAGATTTTGCTTCACCAACTTCTTCCTGTATTTTTCTACAGGATGATGAAGTTATTACTGCTGCGTAAAATAACACATTTGTTTCTTTTCTGTCCCTGTCTTCTTTGACGTAGTTTTGGAATGCGGTGGAATAAAAGATCCTTATTCAACTAGATCTAGTTTTAATCGAGCAAATATATCTGCAAAGGGTTGATTTTTTTCTGGATACCTAACATGAACAAGAACGATTGCCAGATATGAGAAATTGTCCTAATGATAACGCTTTAAATACATTACCTATTAAAATATAGTTCAGAAGCTTCTTCGGGACTTTCATTGCTGTGTATAAAACATACTAAGATATCATACTTTTCATAATTATCATAAACGGCCACTGTAAATGCAAAATAAATAAAAAGTTTAATAAAAACACCTACGCAACAAATATATTTCATAAATAATAACAATCTGAAAAATTGTGTGGTTCTGGACATCTGCTTTTTTTATTTCTTATAAATTGGCCATGGCCTATTGTTACAAATAAAATAAATTATTGAAAATATCAAATTCTGACATTGTTTTTCAAAATAAAATAAATAAATTAGCCTAAATTATACTTAATCAATATTTAAAATAATATACATGGTGTCCTATTTAAAAAAAATCATAAGTTTGGTTAATATCTCAAAAACTAAACTTAAAAAAAAAACTGACTGAGCCACTAAACGCTACGTAAAAAACTCTAAAAAATCAATATTTAACTTTCTGATAAATTAACGCATAACGGAAATACGAGATATGCCTAAGAAACGAAGATTGACATAGCCATGAAAAATTTGCCACCGGAATCTTTTGTTTCGTTAAAAAGTAGAACACTAAAGTGAAAACTGCAACACTCTATCTTTGATAATAACTACAATACCCCCTACAAGTGTCGAAAATGGGTCACTCCGTACAGGGTGAGTCAACGATTGGATGAAGTAGGTTTGTGCCTTTTCGGTGAAATTAACAAAGAAACTATATTTATTGTTTGATACAGTTTATTTTTACGCAGATTTTAAAAATATTTAGGACTCTACAAGGTGAGCCAAAAAACTAGGACAGCATAAAGTTGTATTTTTTTAAATAGAACACCCTATATACGAATCATATTTTCGATTTAGCTTATAATTTTAAATCTTTTTTATTAAGGGTTTACTATAACAAAACTTTATAGTTTCTGAGATAATTAAGTTTAAAGAAAAAAAGTCACATTTTCAAGCATCAATTCAATCCTAAATAACGTTTTCAATTTTGTGACAAATATATTCAAATTTGGAATTTAGCAAGGCCAAGGACAAGTTAACATAATTTTTACCTAATATTTGCAATAAAAGCTACAGAGTGTTGAACACATCGGCTCAAATTTGAACAAGTTTAAATGAATAAATATCTTTTTTTTTTTAAATGGTACATCCTGTATATTTTCATGTTATTTAATAGATTAATAAAAACCCTAAAAGTTTTGTTCAATATATCCTATACCTATTTATAATAGTTTTTGAGATATTTCAGTTTTTCTTATTTTCCATACTTTTTTACAGAAATAGTCTTCATTATCATAGTAGCCATGTAAAATAATAAAAAGAAACTACAGAAACAAACAGAATGTGGTTAAATATGATGAAATACATTATTCGTTATATTACAACGGCAATAGTTTAATTAAACATAATGTGAAAAAATTAACACAACAATAACGACAAGGCAAATACATATTTACTTTTATACTAAATTGAAACAAAAAAATTACCTATTAAATACTGAGATTAATTATTTCTTTTTAATAAGTGTTCGAATAAACGACCCTCTTATGCAATGCACAAATTTAGTCTTTTTTGCAGATTTTCTCGGACCCTTTACAAAATTAGTGGCGTTATTGTTCTACAGGTATCCCTAATCCTGTTTCGCATATCTTCCACTGTTGTTGGTGGATTAACATACACCTTATTTTTAATATAACCCCATAGGAAGAAATCTAATGGGGTGATGTCGCAAGACCTTGGTGGCCACTCAATGAAACCCCCACGTCCAATCCATTTTTGCGGATATCGTTGGTCCAAAAACGCACGAACTTCACGATGGTAATGCGGAGGCGCACTATCGTGCTGGAACCACATACTGTCGAGCTCATCCCTATCGAGACCTTGAAGCAGTTGGGGTAGTTCTTCTTGTAGAAAGTTCAGGTAACTATGGCCATTTAGTGGTTCATTAAAAAAGTGGGGTCCAATAATTCAATTATGATGAATACCACACCAAACATTTAATGACCAGTGGTTTTGATGTTGCACCTCTCTAATCCAAAATGGGTTTTCTGTGGCATAATAATGCATGTTGCGTCTATTTACGGCACCGTTACTTCTAAAAGTAGCTTCATCACTAAACATTACCTTGCATAATAAATTTGGATTTAATTGAATCTCCGCATTTATTGTACGACAAAAGTTTACACGACGTTCAAAATCCTGTCCATGCAATTCTTGGTGTAATTCCATGTGATATGAATGATACCTATATTTCTTGGTAGTACGATTAGCGGTGGATTGTGATGTTTCATATAATGCTGCTAACTGACGGCTACCAATATAAGGATTTTCCTGAACATTTAACAATACTTGTAGTTCTTTTTCTTCATTAGTTACTGGTTTGTTGACCACTTTACGTTTTGGATAATCAACAGTACCAGAAGAATCAAATCTTTGCATTAAGTTTTGAAAAGTATGGGTATTAGGCTGGCGTCGATCAGGATACTTCATTTTGTAAATTCTTTGAGCAAGAAGGCAATTTTTTTGAGCCTCTCCTATTGTATAAATCATATCTATTAACTCGTTCTTTGGAAAATTCATTTTACAATATAAGATGAATGCAAAAAAAACCAAACTACACTACATAAAAACCAAAAGAAGCGATTGCGGTTATAAATTTGACACACAGAAAAATGTTCTTTTACATTGTTTTTGCCATGGCTACTATGATAATGAAGACTATTTCTGTAAAAAAGTATGGAAAGTAAGAAAAACTGAAATATCTCAAAAACTATTATAAATAGGTATAGGATATATTGAACAAAACTTTTAGGGTTTTTATTACTCTATTAAATAACATGAAAATATACAGGGTGTACCATTTAAAAAAAAAAAGATATTTATTCATTTAAACTTGTTCAAATTTGAGCCGATGTGTTCAACGCCCTGTAGCTTTTATTGCATATATTAGGTAAAAATTATGTTAACTTGTCCTTGGCCTTGCTAAATTCCAAATTTGAATATATTTGTCACAAAATTGAAAACGTTATTTAGGATTGAATTGATGCTTGAAAATGTGACTTTTTTTCTTTAAACTTAATTATCTCAGAAACTATAAAGTTTTGTTATAGTAAACCCTTCATAAAAAAGATTTAAAATTATAAGCTAAATCGAAAATATGATTCGTATATAGGGTGTTCTATTTAAAAAAATACAACTTTATGCTGTCCTAATTTTTTGGCTCACCCTGTAGAGTCCTAGATATTTTTAAAATCTGCGTAAAAATAAACTGTATCAAACAATAAATATAGTTTCTTTGTTAATTTCACTGAAAAGGCACAAACCTACTTCATCTAATCGTTGACTCACCCTGTACAAATAACATTAACTCTTTACTGAAACCATTAAATTAGTACGATTTTAGAAATAAAATTTTTTTCATAAAACAAGAAACTTACAATTATACATTAATATTTTAACAGGTCTGAATGCTTTTCGCATGCACCAAATTTTCACATTTCTAAATTTTTATATTTTATTAATTAGTGAACATTACTTAACCGTAATAATTTTCATTGCATATATTTACTACGCCTAATTTTTTCAGACTTTTAAAATTTCCCTTTCGAAAATTATAGGGACGGAGGACATTTTAAAAGCGAATTTGTAGGCTTATTATTGTGCAAATAATGCGACTAAAAAAATGAAAAAATTAATAGGGGTTCCTGGTGATTAAAAAACTTAAAAATTAACAGGTTGTGTAAATTAAATTTGAATTTTGATGAACTGTAAATCTTTAAATATATTTTTTATAATTTATTTTTGTAACAACTTAAGTATTTAAATACTTACATGTACATCAATAAATTTATGGGAAAATAGATACTAAAACTGCACAATGATCTTATAACTCTTCAAACCAAAATTACTATTTTCAAGATAAAATATGCAGTTGCTGTTTCAGTTTTCAAGGATAGTATCTTTTATTATTTATGACTAGATTACCTAACCTAATGATTATGAACTTTTCTGTGTATTTTTCTGTATACCTTATCTTTTTTCCTGAGAACTTGAAGAAGGATGGTAACACTTTATAGGGAAAACCAATTTTACTTCCTGTTACTTTGTAACCCGATTACTGCCAGAATGGGTAAAATAAAAGAGCTCTGATATTTGTGCCTTATTATACCTTAAAATGGATGTTTATGGTTCATATAAGGAAAGAAAAAAAACGAAAATTTAATATTTACGGATTTCTTTAATGTTAATTTCATATTACCAACGACTATATTCAGCAACATATTACACGTTTTTCCGTTTTGTTGACCTTATTATTTATTTAATTTCATAACAGAGTTGATTGGTTATCATTAATTAATGTTAATACTTCTAATTTTCATACTATTAACTAAAAATTGTTAAACTACAATTGCCAATTAGAACGTTGAATTAACTTTACGTTCGTATTTGTTTACGTTTAGGATCGCAATTACCAGTACCATCCATTCACCCAGAAGCACCTTCTTTCCAAGGAACCTATTTCATTAATAAACCACCAATTCCATCAAAAGATATTGAAGTACCTTTGCTACATCCGGTTCCGAGCTTTTCTGGTCAAATTCCTTGTTCCGACAGCACTTGTGGATCAGAAATTTTGAAACACCACGGTAAGTAATTACTCTAGACAATATTTCGTTCAAATTATTTAATATGTGTAAATCAATATTTGTAGTTTTTAACATATTAAATAAATATTTTTAAAATAATTATATTTTTATTATTTATGGTTCAAATAAAGATGGGAAAAAATTTATCGCCTGTGTAATTTTGAAATAAAATGAAAAATCTTGGCTGCTCGGACACAGATTATTAGGAAGCATTATTCTCGTATTAGAAGTGCAGAGAACTCCAAGACAATGGAGAAGCTCCGGGTCCATAAAATGGCGACAACGCTGTTACGCCCTCATCTGGAACTCAACAGGTCATTGCATTCGGTACTATCTACCATTTCGCAAACGTGCTTTATATAGTATTTTAATATAAAAAAAACAACATACTAGACATGAATAGCGACATCTCGACGGATCATTTAGGAACACAAGAGCAAGACACACCAACAATGTTATATAAAACTGTTATGTGCTGGGTAAAATAAAAATAGAAATGTATCAAAATTTGATACATGAAGAATGCCACCCAAAAGATTGAGGTCGCATCATTGAGCGTCGGTAACGCAGTTTTTAATAATGTTTACTAACAATCTATGTAAGCATAGCCTAGAATTTTCTATTTTATTTTAAAACACATAGACCATAACTTATCTTTTTTTTATATTTGTTGGCTTAAAAAACAGAGGGAGTTTGCTGGTGCGAAATCTGCTTGAACTGCGAAAGCTCGAAGTTAGTTTGATTGCCGATGCTTCGTGTATAGAATTTTAGTATATTTCTATTTTTATTTTACCGTTGCGCCATTAAATTGTTGGAGTGTGTTGCTCTTGCGTTATTGAGTAGTCCGTCAAAATGTCGCTATTCGTGTGCTGATTTTCTCATTTTAAAAATAGTGTATAGGACATGATTGCGAGATGATGGATTGTACCGGATATAATGGCCTCATGAATTCGAGATGCAGACGAAACAATCTATGCCCGCACAACTGAGAATTTTCTATTTCATTGTTTGTGCGTGTGGTAAAGTGTAGGAAATCTCCTGGATCGGAAAAAAACACGTGAAAAGAATACTACAAATTCATATAATCTTTTTTCGTTTAGGTCTACTCCTCACATAATTATTGAACCACCACGTCTTTGAATTCATATCGCTAATCCTAACCGTTTTGGAAAAAACGTTATTTTATTTACATCATGTTTCTGGCGTATCTCGATAAAAGGTACATCTCAGTTCCTATCAAATGCTCAACCTTCAACCTTATGATAAAAGAATTCGATCCAAAATTACCTCTTTAGTTAAAAACGTCTAATTTTGTGAATTACAGTTCGATCTAAGTTCGTAAGAAATGTGCTTTTTATTTTATTGGCACCAAAAACAAAGTATTGTTGTTGCAAACGTTGCTAGGTACGAAAGAAATAAATATCTTGCATTTTAGAACTTGTCAACTTTCACATCGCTAACATTTTTTGGATTTCATAGTGATAATAATTGTGAAATAATTCGAAATATGGAATACACGTTTAATGAGTATGCAGATATGCATCTGATGTACGGTCTTGAATCTTATAATGCTTTGGAAGCCAGGAAGTTATATCACGACATATAACCTAATCGTATTCTTCTAGATCAGAAAATATTTCAACAAGTTGACCAACACCCAAGGGTGAATGGTAGGCCATTCCATTTAATAATGTAATATTATTAAATTTCTTCCAAATTTTAGGAAATTTTGGGAAAGGACATACTGATGCTGGTCGGAGAAGAACAGTACATACGCCATAATTAGAGGAAAATATTTTATATGCTGTATATAACACTTCTTCTTCAACGAGCACTCGAAAATTATAAGCTCAGATTAATACGTTGAATACAATAGTATATGAAGTTCTTCAAGAACAGCTGTTATATTCATATCATTTGAAAAAAGTGCATAGACTGATTCCTCAAGATTTTCCCCGTAGAATGCAGTTTGCAAACTGGCTATTGGATCAGCAACGAAATAATGTAAACTTCATTAGCACTATTCTCTTCATGGATGAAGCACGGTTTACCAAAAATGGTATCATAAATTTACGCAAGTCACATGTGCTGATGAATCAACATCAACATCAGTTCCAATCAATTAATCTCTGGGTGGGAATCAATTGCAATTTTTTGACTGGATCATTAATATTGCTGGCACGACTGAGAATTTTATTTGGAGTTCTTCCAAAACGCTTTTCACGATTAGTAGAGCACTTATCACTTGCACGATGGGGCAACACCTCATTTTAGCGTTGCTATGCGGGAGCACTTGAATAACGTCTATCCAAACGGTTGGATAGGTAGAGTAGGACGTATTGCTTGGCCCCCTCGATCTCATGATCTAACGCCTTTGGATTTTTACCTATGGGGATAGCTTAAAACCTTGTGTATTCCACTCCCGTCGATATTAGGGGCGAACTTCTACGGAGAATCAGGTTTCATTGTGATCAAATAAGGAACAATGCTAAGTTAATGGAGCAGCCTTCAATTCGTCGTGCCCACATGTAAATCAGACATGGACAACATGGAGCCCATGTTGAATTCTCTTACGAAGTTTTTAACTAAGCAGTTAGTGTAACTTTTTATTGAAACTATGGTGACGGGAAAATTCCTCTTTTTCATATTCCACCCGACAGAAGTTAGGGGACTAACAATGTAAATAAAATGACGTTTTTTCGAAAACGGTTAAGATTAGCGACATGAACGAAGAGTACTTAATTTTTAGTCAATAGCTAAAGATATGTAGAAAAAGTTGGCCAAAGTTCTTATCATACAGGGCTTAAAAAAATCAGATTATGAGTGTCACAACTAGTCCATCCCTGCAGCTGCGAGTAATTCATAACACTTTCTTGGATAGTAATTTGAAGGGTGTACATCATATTAGAAAAAAATTGAAATGTACCTGGTGGTTCAATAATTATACGTAAAAAACTTGAATCCATTGCAGCTCTTTGGGAGCCCATATCTCCGAAGAGGAGAACTATACGAAAAGACTTATATAAATTTGTAGTATTTCTTTCATGTGTTTTTTTATATGCAGGAGATTTCCCGCATTTCCCGGACACCCTGTATAAAATTCGCGATTTTCATATTGGCAACTTATACAAAACTTTTTGAAATGCTCCTTATGGAATCTTTGATCCCAACTAAAATGTTATACCGAAAGCTAGAAAATTTATAAAACAGTTTAATCTCTGACCTAGCTTAATTTTCTATCGTGTAAAAAATAATTACATTTAATGTTTTGTTATGCACGTTTTATAATAATAATTTAACTGTTAATTAGTCATGTTATTTATTAATAAAGACAATAATTCATTAAAAAAGGAAACATCTTATTAGTTTTTCGTTGTCGTAATATTTAATTATAAATGATGAGATTTTTTATTTTTATTGCAGGTAATTTTGCAAGTGCCGGAGCGAGTGTTCATGCAGGATCGTTTGCCCACAATTTTTAGATAATTTATTATGATAACGTCTGTGAGATTAATTTATATTAATAAGCCATAAAATGTGATTTGCATTAATAATAAAAGACTTATATTTGTAAATAAAACAATAAAAGTTCTTTAGTAATTACTTAAATGTTTTTAATTGAACCGACCGAAGTTTTGTAGCTAAACCATTGTCAATCGATAACTTCTATTTCTTAAAGAATTAACGTTGAACTTCTTTAGAGTGGCTGCTATTCTATCATGCACATTGAATGTTCTTATACCTGAGCCTTGTAAAGATATATTTAAGTCACTTAATTTAATGTATGCAAATTTTTGCAGTCAAAGAATATCAGAAACCCAAGAGGACTAATGAGATGGATGGTCAAAAAAAAAATTCTTGAGCTTCAAACAAGCGGGTCAAAACCTTACCACGAGAGAGCCATCTAACTTCTGTATGAAGTAGTAAAGAAAGGTGGAGGCTTCCAAAGTCCTCATAAAGCGCACTAAATAAACGAGAGTTTGTTTGTAGCACGCGATTTTATAAAATTTACAGTTTTCACAGCTTCCCTAAAGTGCCGAATAACTCTGCAGGAATGCGCTTACATACCCGTGCTTGTCTACAGCAATAATTCGATTCAATATTCTCGTTGATCTTCTTTACCCACACCACAAGACCAGAAAATATCCCGGTCATTAATTTTGCACCATCACAGCCAAACAGAAACATCAATTTATTTAGTTTTTTTCAAAATAGTCATTGATCATACCAAAAATTGCTGCACCTGTCGTATAATTTTTCATTGGTTTTGCAAATAATATGTCTTCTTGAATGGAATTCTTAAAAATATATCAAACATCGATAAGCAATCCTGCTGCGTTTTCTACATCGGTTAACTCGTCAAGCTGAATAGTGAATTAATTCAATTTTATTCTATTTTTGAGTACATTAAAATTTTCGGATTTTACAAAATGATTCTTTATTAATATTAACAAAGTTATTTAGTTAGTAGCTTCAAATCTGTAAGTTCAACTGCTAAAGGCCTCTACAATTATCGAAATAAAGTTGTGTGCAGCGTAAATGTGTCTTGATAGATACATGTTTACTATAGGTTTGTCCCAACCCACGTCAGAACAGTTTCTGGCCATCAGGATTCTGGGTATTAACTTAAATATAATGTGAAAAAAATTAATGCGCAGAATCTTGACGGTCAGAAACTGTTTCTGACTCGGGTTGGAACAAATCTTATATCGTGACGTTACCAAATAGGTGGAATGTGATAGAATCCAAATAAAAATTTAATTTTAATTTAAAATTTATATACAAGTATTAAATATTTTTTGTGAAAAAGTAAAAAAAAATATCTGTTTCAGCAGTAAGAAGCTATTTATAATGTATTTTTAAGATTGTCAAGTATTCTATTCTTTCTTTTATTTTATTGAAATATGAAAAATTTATTTAGAGGTTTTCATATAACATATGATTTCCTGGGATAATAATTCTAAAGTTTTTCATACTGACACTGTGATATTCTTATTGATATTGATTTCGGCGCCCTTGAATATATACGGTGACACAAAACAGATTCAGTTGCGATACAAATTTAAAACTTGTTGCGTTACTTTAAATTTATAATTTTCATAACAAATCTATTGTTATTAATTCCTAACTTTATCCATAATACAGTAAAGTTTAAAATTGTGCGAAAGTTATTATTTTTAAGCTTGTATTCCCTATAAACTATTGATGGTACAGCTCAGGTGGAACTCAATTTAATTAAAAAAAAATTGAGGTTAGGAATAAACAGTGTATGTGCAAAGCAAAAGTTAAAAAGAATAATAATAAATGTATTAATAATAAATATACAGTGTGGTGGTAAAAAAAACAATACTGCAAGGTTAATCCAAGTTTAAATTATCTTAAAGGTAATCAATAAAACAATAATTCTTTTAAAAAAAACAAAATTTGATATTTTGTCTCGAGATATAAATTTTGCATTAACTCTGCAGTGTATAAAACATAAACTAATTTACTTTAAGCTTACATAGAAGGCCAACTGCACGAGTGAGTTACAATCCCTTCAAAATTTATAAAGATATTTAAGTACTAAAATGTTACAAAAAAGATAAAACGATATAAGAAAGCTGGTCAGACGTTATCCGAATACAAAGAACAACGTTTTCAATTATAGATTAAAACAAGGTGTACCTAATGGTTAGTTATATCTAATATATACCTGAAGATAAAAAATATAAAAGGTACGTATAGTTAATTACGATAAAGTCTGTTGCTTAAAGATAATATGTTGCTTATGGTTATTTTAAGATAAGTTGTCTTCTAGTAAGACCGGTATGATAAAATAGGAATAATAGTCGAGTTCCTTAAACTTAAAACGGTTGGTCTGGCGGAATCAAAATTCTACAAATAAGCTTCACATAAACGAAAGATAAAAGATAAAAAATTAATACCTTCCTGTAGTCCTCCTGGGTTGGAACTTGATTATCCTGTTCCTATCGCTATTGACTTCAATATTTTCGCAGAGTGTTTCTTAATAAAATTCACTCAGAAGTAATTTAGCTGTTTAGAAATTTATAGGTTGCATAATGGCAGGTACCTTTTCAATAGGTTTTACCATGGTGATAGTACTAAAAAAATAAATTAGGCAATACAACTCTTATATTAATGGGTTGCCAAAATGCTGTCGGAAAGGTAGCCCAGATGAACATAATAGGTAGTTTAGATCGCTAACAGGTCTTTAAGATTGTTTTATGGATTCGGAGATAACGTTTTACAAATGATATGCCAACTTTATGCTAACGAGTTTCGATGGTCGACCAGGAATTAAGAAAAATTGCTGCAAAATGAATATTATAGTTTAATGTCAAATAAATTCACATTTAAACTTGCTTAAGCAAAACAAAAAGGTAATTTGTGTCTCAGAGAAGACAAAATGCTAAATTTGAAAACAAATTTTAAGAGATCAAAGAAACTCACCTTGGTTCTTGGCACTCGGAAAACAAACGACCAAAATTCATAAGTCCAGTCTTTTACCAGAGGAAACCTTCAAACAAAGGATGTTTAACAGGGGCCCTATCCTCGGACTGGGGAACGTGAATTGAACGCTGAGAAGGTGGCGAACGCGTATTCTTGAAATGTTCATTACTTATATCCTCGTTCGCCCGGTGGAAGGCAAGCGAACGGTGAAACATGCGCAAATGAAATGTCAGCCGCTAAATGACATATTTAACGCACGGATTTCAAAAAATAAAATAGTATTAAAAATTTTTATTTTATTTTTGGTTCTTCAAAATAACTCATCATTAAAAAAAAATAAAATGTTGACGAACCGTTTCTTTAAGGCGTTTTATTTTTTGAATAAACAGGTGAAACGTTAATTAGGTGGTACCCCGATATTTTTAATATTTTCAAATTTTTTAATAAAATATCCTTAGAAAGTTGAATATGTCTCGCAAATATTAAGTAAATTTGAGATTACAGACATACAAAATTATGACAGGAGATTCTATTCATAACTCAATTGTATGAGCGTGCTATTTAAAAATGTTTTTCTAGGGCCAGTTCTGCTTATGAATTTAACATAAATACTTGTGTCCATAACAGCCGAGTATCTTAATTTTAAACAGTTAAATCTAACATAATTCTTTTCACGACGCAACTTATAATAAATTTGAGAAATCACAATTTGTAAGCTATCCGAAACTTTTATTTAAATAAGTGACAAATTTTATATTTAAATTATGTTAACTACAGCACTTAACTTAATTAGACTGTGTTAAACACTATACGACACTACAATTTTATAAATATTATGATCATAATTTATCGGGACATATAAATATGAACCTTACAGATCAACAAATGTCCTTCAGCATAAAAACCTTATTAATGGTACATTTGATCTGGAAGCCTCTTCAAATCTTTATAAAATAAAAAAAAATATATCAAAAGTTGAATGTGAGATCTGCCAGTATCTAATGGACGTCTTCTGTGTGGCCTTTGGTTTTGGTCCCTGGTCATAAACAGTTTCTCTATCATTGTTTAAGTTTCAGGTTTTCTTTCAAATTTAATTGTCAGGACAGAACATCAGTAAGAGGCTGGATATTTTATAAATTCATACAATAAATAACAGATTGGATAGTTTCCGTATTGGATTGGGATGATGGCTTTTAAGCATACTACGTAGAGTTGTAATTTCCATCGTTTCAAGGTTTATCATTGCTGGCTTTCTGCAATTACTGTCAGTATATTACTTTGTATATATGATTGCTGTTTTTCTTGATATCCCTTTTTCTTTATACAGGGTGTCTCAAAAGAAAGTACACATTTGTTTTGTTTATTGCGTGAACGCAAGTATTCCGAGCGGCGCGGGGGGTATGTCAATCGGTAGCCTGGCTCTTGGGAATTTAGTCGCTATGGAGCGTTTCTCGAGAGCGGACCGTGCTTTATGCGTACGTGAGTTTTACAAAAACGGTAATTCGGCGACTGTAGCGCGTAGAAAATTCTGCAATTTTCGACATATTCGTCACTTAAATGATGCGCCAAGCGCTCGGCTTATTGGAAAATGGGTCCAGAAGTTTGAAGAGACCGGTTCAACACTAGATAAACCAAAATCCGGGCGTCCGAGGTCTTCGAGAACGGTTGAAAACGTAGAGAGTGTTACTCAGTCTATTCGTGACGACCCAAACGTTTCGATTCGTGAGCGTGCTGTTGCTTTAAATGTGCATAGGTCATCATTATTCCGCATTTTACACAAAAATTTAAAGCTGAACCCCAATAAAATTCGGTTGGTGCAAGAATTGAAGCCTCAGGATGCCGGTCAGAGGCTTGACTTCGTAAACCAGATGACTGAACGCTTTTCAACGTTTACCAACATCTTCTTTTCGGATGAAGCCCATTTTCATCTTAATGGTCATGTAAATAAGCAAAATTGCCGCTATTGGAGTGCAAACAATCCAAAACACAAACATCAGAAACTTCTACATTCGCCGAAAGTGACTGTATGGGCTGCGATGTCGGCGCGAGGAATTATCGGCCCGTACTTTTTTGAAGATGAAAGGGAACGCACAGTAACAGTGACTTCAGAGCGGTATGTGGAGATGTTAGACGACTTCTTCGTGCGTGAACTGCAAAATTTTCCTGGCTATAACCAAAGAACATGGTTCCAGCAAGGCGGAGCAACTTCACACACGTCCAACATGTCTCTGCCACGAGTGCGTGAAATTTTTCCTGGCATATTGATCTCAAAGAAAGGTAACATAAGTTGGCCTCCACGCAGTCCTGATTTATCACCTATGGACTTTTTCCTATGGGGTTATGTCAAATCAAAAGTTTACGACAACAAACCGACTTCCCTGGCACAATTAAAAGAAAATATCCGCAACGAAATGGCAGACATCACGGAGAATACCTGCCGAGCCGTCATGGGCAATTTTAGTGCTCGATTAAATGAATGCCGTGAGCGCAACGGATTACATTTGGACGATATCATTTTTAAAAAATGAATTCCCAAACAATGTATTTTAATATGTAATAAACATTTTTTCAATAAAGTTCTGACTTTTTTATAAATCGATTTTTTAAATGTGAACTTTCTTTTGAGACACCCTGTATATTAGAATTTTTAAGTACTTGGCTCTTTGTATGCATTTTTGTGCTAGAGTGTCAATTTAAGATAAATTTAATCCAGGCAAAGTACAAATATTGTATTGACAATCAATAATTTCACAAAAAAACAACAACAGCACTATTTTTTTTTTTACTTTAGTACCAAAACTACTTTTCGCATAAAATGGCAACCAAACATACTACAGACATTTTCGGTCTGACAGCTCAATTCAATCTGTCATCCATTTTATTTTTTGAAATTCTCGGGTTTTAGCACGTTCATATCTGGCAACAAAGCCTTTTCAAGAATACGGCTTTTACTGTCAAAAAGTTCACATCGCCATTCCCATCGCCTTTCACATCACACTTTTAATTTGGCGGAACAAACCAACCGGAAAAAGATATAATGACTAAAATAACAAAAATAATCCAAAACTCTTTAAAATTAAGTTATAAAAAAATAAAATTACTTATTTTTTTTTCACCTGAACCCCGTCTTGAACACAAAATCCTGACAACTGTGAAAAATGGTTCACCGAACTGACTTTTGCTCGTGATCGATAATCATTCATGTATAAATTGACTGATTATGGAACGCTGGAACTACTGGAAGTGGTTATATATCATCGTACTGGTTAATAGGTGTTAAAAAAATCGAGTAACAGAATTGCAAACAATTCCGTAGCAAATTTTTTAATGACCGCAGTGGTATCGTTTTTAACTAACTTGAATATAAATCATCGTCTCTTTTTATTTTGAAAAATTTATATATTAATATATAATTTTTTGTTATTTCAAAGAAAATTTCAATAAAACAAAAAGCTCATTTCGTATAATTTTATTTCTTTCATCTACAATATTCTAAAATTACCTAGGTGCAGAAGGAACTAGGTAAAATTGATATTTAATGGGAGGTTATTCAGCCAAAATAACCATGACCTAAAAAGAATGAAGATACATTTAAGTAATAGTACTGTTTACATGATTCATCATATTTTTTATTGATTTAAATTGGAAAATATTACACTTAAAATAGAATATTTAAAAGCAAAAGGTGGTTTATGTTTATAAACTTATATAAGTTGGCAACAAATTTTTTGCAAAACATTTGGTTAAGTTTTAGTTTTGATTACTAAGCAATAAGCGTTTAAATAAAAATGAATCTAATACAAAAGAACAAAGAAGGAAAAAACCTTGCATATTACAATTTTTCTCGTTTATATTCAGATTAAAAACTGTATTTTTTAAGGCTAGTTGTCTTAGGTAATACAAAGAATGAAATTTGAAATTCGTTTTAATTTTTTTTTTGTTTTTATGTGACAATTTGTGGAAGAGCCAACCATTAACCGATTAAAATTTTCCCATGAATAACATCCCTATGATTTTTTCCATAAAAAAACCCTATAAATAAAAAAAATTGTTAAAGAAAATTTACTTACTCGTACCTCCTCTGGAACTTCCGGTTCCCCCACCTCCCGATCCTCCAGATCCAGATCCGCCTCCAAATCCACCATATCCACCGTACCCACCGAATCCACCATTAGATGAACCGCCGCCAAAAGATCCACCAGATCCTCCTATAGAAATTTTAACATTACATAAATAGAGGAATAAAAAGGATTTTATTTATTATATTTTATTTAACATTTTAGTCTCATAGTATTTGTAAGGTGCGTTTTTTTAATATTATATTTGGTACAAATTATTTATTTTTTAGTGTAACTTCATAAAAATGCCTTTTATTTTGATTTTCTGAGGCAGTAATTATTGTTAGTATTTTTACCTCCGAAACCACTATAGCCTCCAAAACCAGATCCCCCACTACTTCCAGATCCCCCAGATCCCCCACTTGAACCTCCGCCGAATCCTCCATAACTAAAACCGCCTCTAGAACCTCCAGAACTACCTCCTGAACCACCTGCGGAACCACCTCCAGAACCACCTCCTGAACTACCGCCTGTTCCTCCGAATCCTAAAACAGTAAATAAAATAGTCTTGGCTTTTAACCCAAAAATTAAAATGATCGAAAAGGTTTCTGTCTTAATTGACTATCGAAGTTCTTTTATGGATTTTTGTAAAATGACTATAAATTAGAGTTTTTCGATTATAATTATATTATGATTTTAAGCCTAAAGGCTTTGCACTCCCTCCAGGGAATATTGAGTCATACCAGGTATAAAAAAATACCAAAAGTATGAAGCTCTGTGGGAAGCCTTTCCATGTTATCGGGTCCTAGGTGATATAGTCTGCTGTATTTCCTACGAACTTTGGGATGATTCGCGTCGTTGCAAGAAGAACTGCTTTCTGAATCGGTTTATACAGATGCTGACTAAGGTCCAGTCCCTTGATGTTCTGCAGGAGGTTCTTTGGTATCGCTCCAGTCCAAATTATGGAAATCGTTTGGATGCCATTCATTGCCCATTGTCTTCGGATTTGTACCTTCAGATCTCTGTATTTGGCGATCTTCTCTTATTATATAATATTACATTATTATAAAAACTAGAGATTATCCTAATTAGGAAATTAAAAGAAAACATAATTAGTGAAATAAATCTAATTTTCCCTTTATTATTCACAAATTTCAATTTAATTTCACGCATGAAAGCAATTATAGCATATTGCATAGTATTCGATTCAAAAATAATTTTAAATAATTTAAGGTAAGTTGTTCTAAAAGTCAGAAGGTTTGCCTTAAGCCTACTTCTTGGTATATTACTAACATTTTCATTTTTAACTTACCCCCAAATCCTCTGCCAGAAGAGGTTACCACGTATGCTACAGCGTGTCCAGGATTTCCGTGCAAAAATCCAGCTTAAGTAAAAAAATATGTATTAAAAATCGTATTGTTTAAGATAAGCAGAGTCAAATAATAATTGTTTTGGAAAATCTTAAATTTTTGTCTAGCTAAGAGACACAAAAAATTAATTTTTTATTACTTACCATTAACTATGGACAAAAGGGCGGCCAGAAAAAGTAAAATTATCTGAAAAAAGTTTTATAATTTACATGGAAGCAAAACAATTTAAAAAAAAAGAAAACATATTTTTATCTAGTTTTTTTTGTCTTCAGTAACTAAAAAGCTTGATCTGAAAAAATTTCCTCAAATGAAAATTCTATTTTATAATGAATTTAAGATATTCGAATTCCATTTGTTTGGAAAATTTATTAGTCAGAGGGAACCTGTTAACTGATAAAAAAATTTTCTTTACTACAAAATTTGGAGAGACTATTTAACATAAGTTCTTCAAAGATTTTAATTGTGAATTTCAATAAATAACATTTTCAACATCATTTATGCCTATTCTAGGTTTGCTTACTACTTTTTACTATTAATGCATTATACGATGATTAAATATCAACAAAATTATAATAAAATTAACCTGAGAGGCTGTTATAGATATTTAAGAAAAATGGAAACCTGCATTTTTTAAAATCACTTTTCTTATTATCGACAATTTCTTAAACTGGTAAAAATACTATTGAAGCGATATCGTATGCTTATTCAAATTTTAATATAAACGTTTCAATATTAAGGAACTATCATCAATTTTTCTTCTTATAGTTGCCATACGGCCAAGAGATTTACAATTATTTCATTTGGTTTCCATTTCAGAAATGTAACTTAAAGAAATTTAGTTTCTTTTTGTTTAATATATTAGGATAAAGAAATCTAAAAAGTCTGAATATTGAATTATTTTTTTAAGTTAACATATGAAGGACGGAAGATTTTTAAACTGATACTACGTATAATATTTAATTAGTACACTACTATAAATAAAGAAACAAATTGCTCAGGGTTTTAATCGCGTCTTAAGAAATATAAATGTTCGCAAAAATTAAATTTCCGAAAAATAACTACCGTTTGTTATTGAAAACTTACCTTCATTTTGAATCTATTGCTAGTAATGTAAATAGTATATATCACAAGGAAACTGTGGTTCTAAAAATCACACAACCCTGCTTATATAGTAGTTTTAACATTTGAAATTAATAGTCTTAACCTGATACCCGTTTGGCACTATAAATATGATACTATCCTAAGTGACCCAGTTTTGACTTAATATTAATATCGGGTTCATTGTATATATTTTTACCCTAATCAGTGCATCAAAATCGTCAAATTTCTTTAGATCGTGAAATTTTCCTATATTATACATAATATATACGGGGTTTTTGAAAAATCGCACAGATATGTTGACTTTGTTTATTTGGTACGAAATTTTCCAATATATTAAATCATACAGGGCGACTCGAAAGAAGCTTTGCTATAATCAACTTTAATTTTTTAATGTGACCTCCAATTTTTTGTACCCTTTTAGACTCCCTGCAAGATTCTGAACGTCTTTTTCTATTACATATTCTATACCAAAATGTTTTTAATTTTTCGACGGTTAAAATTCGAAATAAAATACAATAATTATTTACAAGCCTAACTGATTCAATGATCGGTTCTTTTGTCACATTTTGTCAAATTGTTACTTTGAGTTAATTTTAACTGAAAATTAACCTTATTGAGGCACAGAACATAGAGATTCTTATGATGATAGGATATGGCGATAATATAAAAGTCCAAGAAGTAGTGTGTCAGTTATTTTAAGAGAAGTATCTTAACGGACTTCTCTAAGGCTTTCGACAAGGTAAATCACTCTCTACTTTTGAGAACATTGGAAAAATATGGCATATTTGGTGACCTTTTGCACTGTCTTTATAGTTACCTAACAAATAGAAGACAGTAGATAAAAATTGGCAATTTTGTTTCTAGCGAGATTTTAGTTTCATCTGGCGTACCGCAAGGTTTGCATTTAGCTCAACTTTTATTTAATATTTCTATCAACGATGTGACTGAATGTGTGAAACATTCTAAATATTTTTTATACGCTGACGATTTAAACATTTTTCGAATAGTCAAGGATGTGGAAGATTGTATGAGACTTCAAGAAGATTTGAATGCTTTAAGTGAATGGTGCAATTTAAATGATATGCAATTGAATGTAAGCAGATGTTTTGTCTTGAGATTCTATCGCATAAGCATGTTATTTGATATGATTATTCGATTGGTAGTATATCACTTGAAACTAAAAAAGAGCTCAAAGACTTATATTTTGACAGCGATTTAAGTTTCAACTTTCATGTGAATCATATTACTAATAAAGCATTAAAATTACTGGGCTTTATTAAAAGAACCTTGTATTACTTTAATAACATTGCTAGCTTTAGAACATTATTTTGTTCCTATGTTAGGTCAATCTTGGAATATGCTTGCCAGGTATGGTCTCTTTACTACGGGCGGTATATTCAACAGATTGAAAGACTGCAAAAGAGATTCATTAGATTTGTGGGTTTCAAAATGGGGATACTAAGTGAAGACATAGTATATGAAGAAATACTTAAGGTCATTAATTTGATACCTCTTAAGGAAAGGAGAACATATATCGATACGCGCACCTTTTATAAAATTTTGCATGGATTAATAGATTGTTCCGAATTATTAGCTATGATAGACATAAATGTTCCATAGAGAGTTTTGAGACAATTCAATCTGTTTGGTGTTCCTTATCTCAGAACAAACTATGGCTTATCATCATCTCTTACTCGTTTTTCAATTATGGCGAATAAATTTGAAAATGATATAGATTTTTTTAATGATACATTCAATTCACTGAGCTCAAAAATAAAGAATGCACTGTGATATATGTATCTAGTCGTTTTATCTATGGATGGTAACTTGTTTTAGTGTATATATTTTATATTTGCCCACCTTCTGTAGACCTCTTTGTTTTAACTTTTGTGTTTGTAGGAGTATATTATACCCTATTTTATCTATATTGTATATCTTCAAGTTTATATATTTTTGTATTTGACTAATTATCTTATTATTTGTTCAATGTATCGTTGTATGTTTCTGTTCATGCGTGTGATATTAGGGATTTTTATATTATACTTATGTATTGATTTTTTTCTTTTGTGAATGGCTGGTCCGTCAATAAACATTTATTTATTTATTTATTTATTTATTTATTTATCTTCTGCCAATTTACAAGAGAACCTATTGACTGGCCGCCGAGATTTCCAGACTTAAACCATCTTGACTTCTTTTTGTGAGGTTACTTTAAAAATAAAGTTTCCCGCTAAGCTCATAGATATAGAAGACTGAATTGGGTTATTCAAGAAATACGGTTAAATACTACAGAAGTAGTCATAAATGTTCAGAATGAATTTATAAATCGCTTAGGTTACTGCCAATTAACCAAAGGTTGGCATATTCAATATTTACTAAAATGATAAATTCATTGCTGTTATTATTTTATTTTGAGTTTTAACTATCGTTAAATCGAAAACAGTCACATTTCGCTATAGAACATGTAATAGAAAAAATGTTCAGAATTTTGCATAGGGTCTAAAAGTGTACAAAAAATTGATAGTCTCTATTTAAAGAGTTAAGCACAAGTTCTTTCGAGTCACCCTGTATGATTTAATATACTGGAAAATGTACGTCCCAAAAAAAAACCAAGTCGACTTGCGAGTGATTTTTCAAAAAATCTAGCTTTTTTTAAATAAAAAAATTATTCCAGACTTTAAGTCCTCATTGTACATGGAATCAGGGAAACAAATATTTACAAATTTTAGATCATTGAATAGATGATACAAATATGTATTAAATACCACAAATTTCAGACTAATTTATATTACTGATTTTGTGTAACATTCTGTCATGTGTTATGAAATGTCTCATTTTAACATTATTCGTATGAAAAAGGAAAACACGTGTTTATATTTATATATATATATATATATATATATATATATATATATATATATATATATATATATACTCTAAGAACGCAAGAATAAATGAAGAATTATTTGTCGACTGGTTCAAACATTTTGCAGCTTATGCCAAGCATACGCAAGAATCTCCTGTGCTATTGGTACTTGATAACCATAGCAGTCACATCTCTCTTTTAGCTTAAAATTATTGCAATAAAAGTCATATCGTAATGCGTTCGATTCCATTACACAGCTCTCACAGAACACAGCTTCCCGATATGTCTTTTTATGGACTACTCAAGGCTGCTTATAGACACGAATGCAACATGTATATGAACACTTAATGGCTAAAATATGATGTTGCATATTTTTTAAATAAAGCTTATGTACAAGTTAAAATCACAAGCAAGAGAGAATCTGGATTCCGAGCCACGAGAATAGATTCTTTGAACCCATACGTTTTCACTGAGCAAGACTTTATGGCACCACCGTTGATTTCTCAAGAATAAGATGAAACCGTTCAAAAAATGCACCAAAATATCCACAATCGTAGAGCTGCAGAGATTCATGACGTGGCTGGGATTCTAAAACCTATATTTCCTCAACCTGGCCCATTAAATGAGTATCTTTGCCCTGAATTTCCTGTTAATTTTGCTGCTGTAGCAACAACACCATATATTGTGTCATCTTTGAAACCTGGTTAGAGAAAGACGAAACAGCAAGCTGCTGTATTGACTACAGTTCCAATGAAAAGTTTTTTAGAAGAAAAAGAACTTAAAAACAGCAAAAGATAAGAATATGAAAGGGAAATCTTACAAACGTAATATTCTACAGAAAGTGAAGACGAAAAAAAATGAAATTTTTGCAACGATGACAGTGATGACGATATGGATGTGGATGGCGATAACTATAATAAGTGCCATATTTGCGAAGAATAATGAGATGCGGTATCGCTGTATTACGTGCAGGCTATGATCTTATATTTTGAGCTCTAAATGGGATTTTCCAGAAAGATACCTCTGTGATTTATGTGCCTAAGATTAAAATCTGATAATTACTCATTAGTGTTACTTCTAATAAGGACAATTTATGCTCATTTGTTGTTGTAAACTTTAGGTTAGTTGTATACGATTGATTTCTCATGTATTTGTAAAAGGAAAATGAATCTCACTTGTTATATTTTGACAAAGAGGCTTGAGCATCATTACTCCTCTGCCTGAGCGGCATTATCCTTAATCATAGATAATGGTGCTCAAACCTGTTTTCTTACCAATTATACGTAAAAAATAAATACGTTTTGTGTTAAAATATTCATTACAGAATAGTTAAACCTTTGTTATTTTTTCATACTTTTAATATGAATATATATTTAAAAAAATATAGCATTTTTTTTCTTAAGTGAACGCCATTCCTCCTGCTTACCCTAACAGCTAAAGCAATACTGTCGCTAATATAGCAAAATACAGGACAGTAAAAAAATATGGGGAGAAATTATATTAGGTATCTTTGGTAATTTATAATTTTAACCTGAACTAATCCTTTTGACCTTACCGATATTTTGTTTCAGTTGATTTCGTTTCAAAAATCATTTTGTTCTTTATTTAAAAAGCGATTTTAGAACAAAAGGAGTAAAAAGTGAACAAAACACTAGATCAAGGACAATTTAATGATGGTAAAACGTCCGGAAACAGTTGTCGTTTATTTCCCTCTGGTCTAGGTTAGTTTAATATTCTATTTTTTTTGGTGTTTTTCGCTACATTTGTGTAAAATTTGAAGAAAAATATGTTTTAATTTAAAATGCCTCAATGTGGTTTACTGGAAGTGATAAATTTTAAAGATATTGGCCGAAAAAATACAGAAAAGACAAGTTAAAAAAATATGATTTTTAGAAAAAACTTCGGATGCATGCTCTACCCCAAAAATAAGGAATATGCAAAAAATCAACAAAAAATTCGGTGTTTCTAGTATTTCAAATAATTACTCTTTAAAAATTTTTATCTTTATAATGATCATGTTACTTCTTATTATAGAGGGTAGGGGTCGGCAATTATTGCAATTGTCCTAAACGGCAAATTTTGCAACTAACTGGGGCCGCAAAAGCCTGCTCTACACCACTGTGTTCGACGTGAATCTGAATTGGTTATTCTAAATGCTTTGATATGAAAAACCCGCCTTTTATTGGGATCAGTTAAAAATCAACGAACGCCTTTGTACTTAATAAAATTTTTACAAATGCAAGTTAGTTGAATACAAATATTTATGACCGAAAAATCTCACGTTAATATAAGCATTTTTAATTTTTCAAGTGCATATTTCCCAGCTATCCTAACATCAGGTATTAACTCAATAGACATGTTCTTTAAAATTAGAGTAATTCAGAAGTTTGTAATATGTAATAATAAATAGTTAATTTCATTTCAAATATTTCATATCTACTTTTTCTTCTTGCTAATGTAATAATCAATATCTGCAAGCACAATCTATGAGTTTATTATGGAACAAATAATGTATATATTTTATACTCTATATACCATTAAGTTACACCGAGTTAAGTTTATATTTTGTAATTTTCATTTTATTACTTTTAATTTGATAGTACCCTTGGTATGTTTCAGACATAATTATTAACCTTCGTTTAGTTCTGAATAAACTAATATAGGATTTGATTTCTGTATTTTAAAATAATTTTAATATTATCATTAGTATATTATTTGGTGATTAATAATGGTGGTTTTTACCCGTAAGGAGGAAAAGGTTATCCTGGTGGGGGATAGTTGTAATTGCAGGGCGACTAGAATATTTTACGTTCTACATATACACGCTTACTGTTGAATTAGAATTCAAATATTTTAATTTTTTAATACTTTTTGTGTATTAATTTAAAATTAAATTTGCAACTTTGGGTAATATCAGAATATTCGAATATCAAAATTCTAGTCTTCATTTGGCAAAAAAAACATTTTAACTTTATATATATATATATATATATATATATATATATATATATATATATATATATATATATATATATATATATATATATATATATATATATATATATATATATATATATTCAATAATATACCTGGAATTTCGGTATCTTCAGTAATAATACTTTCTTTGATAAAGCAGATTTTTTGGTATTCATGCATTTCCATTATCTAATGGTTTCGGCAGTAACGAATCAACATTGAAGTTTACTGGAAACAACTGCTTATTTTATTCAGTATTGTGTGGGAATTATTACACCTGCAGATTAAATGCCGGAATGTCAGCAGTCAAAATGACATCTATAATAACTCCGAAGAGGCGGGAAATAAATAGAAATTAAATAATATAACTGCACATAAGTTTCGGAAAATAGCTTTTTTCTCCTATTGATATCGAAGGAACGAAGTACAAAACGCTGGAAGAAATTCCTGCCTATAAAGCATGGGTATTTAGCCTAATTTACTTTAGTCCAAAAGTTGATAGTCTCCGAAATACAGGGTGTCAAAGTTATAATTTTTTAAACTTTTGTGAAATATTTATCTCAATAATAGCTTAATTTGCACTAAATTTGATACTTTGGAGTTTTTAGGATGAGATATCAAAATCTGATTACAGTTTCAATGTACATTGCAGAGAGTACCATCAGCAGTACTTCGTCTACCACTAAAGCTTCATAAATTTTTGTGCCTTGTTATATTCAATTTCTAATTAAAAATTATTATTTCCTCACATCTTTTATCCAAAAAAAGTCACAACTAGTCGGTTCCTAGACCTGATCTAACAGACTATGGGTTCATTGAGTAAGACGACTAACTCTTACCCCAAAACGTTGAAACTTCATTACCAGCATTAGATGAATTGTTACCAAACTGTATGTGCACGCCAAATATGAGTTTACATGGCGGCGAAAATGCTGTTCATTTTGTAAATATCAGCTGACCAACACATTGAAAAATAGTGACAATAATTAAATACAACTGTATTGTTTCTATATTCTATATATATATATATATATATATATATATATATATATATATATATATATATATATATATATATATATATATATATATATATATATATATATATATATATATATATGAAGTAAAATGCGAACAGTAAATGCAAACTTCGTTCCATCATATCCTTTCCGTGTTAGGAATTGCACAGTTTGAATAAATTGCTACAGAGCAAAATTTATCCTATTCCACTATCATCGAGATTATGGCCTACCTGTACCACCATATCGAGAAGAAAGTAAAATCTTACCCTTCCTGCTACAGTAATACGGCAGAGGTGCATGTTTCATCTCTACTGACTCATCAGGGTACCGACATGCACCTGTTTGTGCAAAGGACAGATCAAAAGCAAGCATGCAATACTGAATGCGGCTTCGCCGACCTTCCGTCGGATGGAGTATATATGTTTATGAGGCTTTCACGGATTCATCCGTGTGAGATGCAATAGCAGTGGATATATCCACATTATGCCGTTGTAGTGCTGAAATCACATTTAGCAAAGGTACAACTATATGCAACTATATATATATATATATATATATATATATATATATATATATATATATATATATATATATATATGTTAGAGAAAATCGTAAATATTCTATCAGATTAGTCAGTTTTAGAAATATTATACTTCAGATTTGGATATAAAGTTAAATTCATATGTATTATAAATGAAAAATACATGTTTTTTCGAATTTTGTCCAAAATTGCATTGAGCTTTATTTTGTTGGGAAATAAAATACGTCGAAAAAATATTTTTAAAGTTTAATTTTTTATGACGGTCACGATTAAAACCAGAATTAAAAAAAAATGTATTTTTAGGAATAAGGACACCATTTGGAAGATGGCTTAAGTGCAAGTATTTAACGAAATTTCAGTTAAATTAAATTATTAAAAAATAAAATAGGGTGTGCAGCAAAAATATCTAATATTTTTAGGATAATATTTTCAAAGGTCATAATATTTCGAAAAACTGGCTAAATTGAGAGAATATTTACGAATTTTTCTAACATAGTCTACAGATTTATTTTTTTATAAAAGGTAAACTAGAAAGAACGATTAAGTCATATTTTTATTTGTCAAAAGTGAAGAAAATTTAATAATTGGGTATAACTTTTAAATTGAAGTAACATGTCTTTATAAAAATATTTTCAAAAGTGAAACATGGAGGTAATTTGGTCTTTAAGGAATTTAAAATTTTTGAGCCTTCCTCATATAACATAAAACTTTCACTGGATTTGATGGGTGTTGTTTTGGTTTGGAAATATGGGGAATAAATTTATAACATTCAAAGATAAAATATTTTTCCAAATGCTGCGCACTTTTTGTCGGTTACTGTGTATAATTGAAATGTGTTTGAATTATTAACGCAACAATCAGCGAAAGCTAAAGTAGATTTTGTGCACCGGATGAGCGCCTGTAAGTAGATTATCCCTTCTTTTTATACGTGGCGGCGCGTTTATTATAATTAATGAAAAGCTATTTGTTTATAGCGTTAAAAAGCAATAAAAAACATTACATTTTTGCATTGCAATTAATATCATCTTGTAGTTTTTAACTTCAGCTATCAATTTCTGGGCGCAGAAATTAAAAATATTGATTTAATCAAAACTTATTCATGTTGGAAAGTGGCAAAAAACTATATGTAAAATTTTTAACGATTTTTGACTCAAAAACTATGCGTCAGACATGAAAATCACAATAGACAATTTTTTTCTTAGAATCGGCCGCGGAATACGAAAATATTTTAAATTTCGTTAAAAGATTTATTTACTTATTAATAATTTTTTTGTTTATAAAAAAATACTTGATTATTTTTTTCGAATCCATCCTTTATATCCGTAATCACGGGTCAAAATACATCTAAAAAATTTTGGTGGAATCATTTTCCTTCATCGGCTTCTCAAACCTACTGGGCTCTCCAACCATAATTTAACGGGATATCGTTGAAATAGCACTATAAAATGGCGAACTTCTAATCAGATTAGGGAGCTTCTAAAACTGTTTGGCACTAGAAGGTTTGCCTCAATACATTCGAGCATTATGTGTGGGTACTTGCAATAAGATATGAAAATTAGTTAGATAATTTAGTATATAATATCTTTTAAAAGTTCAGTACAACTCATAGCGTCTTAGACACTGAAGGCCTTTTCTCATTTATGGGTGCCCATCCCGGGTTTTACCAGTGACCATAGAAGAAGAAGTATACCTCGTTATGCTGTGACCCATCAGCTGATTTCAGTGATTTTTCACTAGGGTTTAAAATTCTAGTAATTTTCTGTTTTGTACTTTTGATATTTTTGACAATATGAAGATGCCGTAAACCGTTGGCTAACTATTTCTTTTCTGTCTGTATTTCTGATCCTGGAATAAAAATGGTTTTTATTTGTTTTAATAAACCACTAAGTAATGTTAATGTTACTTTAAAAGATAAATGGGTGCAAAAGAATTAGTACTTCTATCAATGATTTGTAGACTAACAGTTCTTTTACCTAAGCAACCACCACAAATGGTGGGTTCGCCCTTTGCTACTACGGAACACGGGAAATTTGTCTTTAATAAATAATGAATTATATGATGATCCTGATAAATACTAATGGATAAAGCCACATTTTAGGAGAATTTAACTCTAAACATTATGGGTGAATTGCCTTATAAAAAGTAATTTAAAAAAAGCTTAAAACATTCAATAACACCTTTTTTAGACAAGCAATTTCAGCTTGAGAGATGCCTTGACTATCTTGCAAATCCTGCAGTATTCATTTTTAGTTGGTTGTTTAACTATATCAGATATACCATCTGAAATGATCATCAAAATTTAGGATTTGTGTGTGATTTCTTAATATCGATCGCACTTGCTTTGCAATCCAGCATTTATATATTGTGATATTGTTAAATTAATAAATAAATTAATATATGTTTGAGACTGTTTTATTGATAAAAACTAAAAAAAAAAGAAATTAATTTAGTTCTTCCTCTTCTTGTGCTTCTAAAATGGAATTAGTTATTACCTGTTTTAATTTTCTTAGTCCATTTTTATTTTTAATTTTTGAAAGATCAGCTTCGATCAATCTGAGAAAAAATATTTTAAATTACCAAACTAATTTTGCATATAAAAGAAAAATATATTCATTTTTTATAAAGGTAAAACATATTTTATAAAGGTATATTGATGTAACTATAGACGAAAGTGTAATATAACTAACGGTTACACAGATTGATAATAATATTTATCTTTAAGCTTTACAAAAAGACTTTTTACAATGATCAGAGTTTATGTGGCCACAGAAATTTAAACTAAAAATTCTTATATTGTATACTGAAAATGCACGGTTAGAAATGATATAACAATCATACGAGGAAACATAACAATTAGTTAATTTAAATAAATAAAAAGTTTAAATGTTGGTAACCACTCAACATAGAAATAAAACAAATATAACAGTACTCTGAAAATCTGTAGAGGTCATCACTTCAATGATTCTCTAATAATATTTCATTTGCATGGCTTAATACTGTTTATGCTGAATATTACACCTGGATTTTGTCGTAGCGGCAGTGGAACATCTGAGACTTGTATGCATATTCAGTTCTTCCATTGAGGCATCAGTATTTCTGAGTTAGAGTTTTTGGCCTGACTCTTTAATTGCTTGAGTTATATCAATACCTTCCTACACAATTACATATCCTTATTACATTTTTCATTAAAACAATATATAATTTAAATATTATTTAAGTACAATTATACAAGAGAAACTCAGCACTCAACCAATTGAAAAAAACCTTATACTATAAGGACAAACGCACTCTGTTCTAACATAATTAGAGACAAAGCACTATCTCAGATTGCAAGAATACCAGGAAAGGGTGAAAGCCATTCCTATGGTAGTGCACCGTCATCTGTAGCTCGGTTTCGAACTTGTTAGTTCTCGTCAGTACAGAATAGGCCAGCGCACTTCTGCATCGGAAAAGTAAATCCTTTAAGCAACTTATATTAGACAAAATATGAAATCTAATACAAGCGGCGCCACCTCCCAGCATTCCACACAATCTGAATATATAATCTCGTAGAGATCTGTATATATAAACCAAAAGTGGATAATATACTTGCAGTTGGGTGTATAAAATACAATTATATAAGAGAAACTTAGCACTCAACCAACTGAAAAAACCTTATACTATAGGCAGCGCACTTCAGCATCGGAAAAGTAAATCCTTTAAACAACTTATATTAGACAAAATATAAAATCGTTTGTCCTTATAGTATAAAGTTTTTTCAGTTGGTTGAGTGCTAAGTTTCTCTCACCCAATTGCAAATATATTATTGGTTTATATATACAGATTTCTACGAGATTATATATTAAGATTGCGTGGAATGCTGGGAGATGGCGCCGCTTGTATTAGATTTCATATTTTGTCTAATATAAGTTGCTTAAAGGATTTACTTTTCCGATGCTGAAGTGCGCTGGCCTATTCTGTACTGACGAGAACTAACAAGTTCGAAACCGGTCTACAGATGGCGGTGCACTACCATAGGAAATGCTTCCACCCTTTCCTGGTATTCTTGCAATCTGAATGCTTTGTCTCTAACTGTGTTAGAACAGAGTGCGTTTGTCCTTATAGTATAAGGCTTTTTCAGTTGGTTGAGTGCTAAGTTTCTCTTATATAATGGTATTTTATACACCCAACTGCAAGTATATTATCCACTTTTGTTTATTATTGAAGTCCTTTAAGTTAACAATTCTATATCAAATTGTTTCGACAGTATTGGTATTATTATTATATTATAAATTATTGAATTATTAGCTTACTAAATTAACTTAACTTATACATTTATCATCTTTTAAAGACATCAAGTTTTCAAAATACCACAGTGTGGGTTTATATACTTCTGCTGTGACCGTACTTGTTTTTAAAGAAACCACTTTATTTTTATCCATAAAATTAAAATCTCAACGTATGAACTTTGCTTCTCACATTTATATTCAGAGATTGCTTATAGCATATATGCAGCTTCAATAATTCTGTTTTTATAGCATTTCATTTTGTAATGAATATCTTGCAACTTCAATGGGATCGAATGGTTTTCATTCAACCCTATAAGAGCCATCTTGCCCAAAATGAACTGCATTTTTTGCTGTCATTGTACACATTTTTAAAACAAAACGTTCACCATAGAAAAAATACACGAAACGATATTAAAAATGTGAGGTTAGACGAAAGAGAAATCGATATCACTTGACTGCGGATATGTAGGAGAAAGTTGGCTGTCGCTTAGAAAGAGATAGAGCGTTTTCGATGAGTAGTACCTCTCTAATTTCGGTCAGGTGAAAATGGGTATTCAACGATGTTTGAAGTATCATTAGGATCCGTGGTCTGGTATCTTTGTATTATCTTTATATTATGTCTATGGATCAGGCTGAACAACTTCTTTTTTAAGGATTTTTTTCAAAAACGCATCAACCAAGACTTGGCACCTCGACTTTTTCATTCACAGTCATGAAAGAAAAGTTTTGGTTTTCTATCTCAATGAACGACTCGGGGTGGGCACTCGTAAATGTGAAAAGGTCTTTAGAATAGTTTTCAGAAAACATTGTCAGCTGCTTTCGTTCTAGATATATTTTTTCTGCCAATTTGTATCTGTTAATATGGTCAAAATATACAACCTGTAAATTCCTTAATACTTTATAAGTTTTATCAATATTTATCTCGTCTTATGATTTTTAGGTTAGCTTTGTTCCCCTTGTCGTTAATGACATTTACCGTAAATCTTTAAAGGCTCAAAAACTCTTTATCACCTTTTATGCATTTTTTCCAAACGCTTGAGATCCAAACAAATTAAAGTGATTTATAATGACCTTTACTTAGATAGTCTCCTGGGAAAATAGTAGTTACTTAAATCAAATCCATTCCCAACTGCATTCAGAAGTCTCACGGTTCGTTGAACCACGAAAAATTTTGTAATTCTGAATTTAAGATGGCCATCATTTATATACTATAATAATATAAAACTGAAAGTGGTTCTTTTATCCGCGTAGGGATCTGCGGTAAATTTTTATGTATTAGATATATTAAAAGAATAATACTATATTGTTAATAATTAATCATACCTGCCTTTGTTGTATTCATGGACCATTTAACATTAATTTCTAAAATGTTTAATGTCTAAATTATTAGAACGTTACCTCATAAACCTATTTAGCTTTAAACATCATATTGTTGTATTTAATTGTTAATTTATTTTGTTGTTCTTCTTGGGCTATTAGAGGTGCGATTGATTATTTACCTATTTTTTATGAATATGCTGGGATGTCAAATAAATGTCCGTTGAAGCTGGTGAATAACAAATAACTGTATACATGAATGTACCTTTTTTTAATGTTTAAAGTCCAAATATTTAAATGATTTCCTCATATATTTAAATATTTTAAACTGCTAGGCTAGGAAGATTAGGCTGGAAACAAGCAAAAATACATATAAAATGTATATAGAATATTACTTATCGATTGGTATAAATAGAGTGTGGCGTCACTAGTTATCGAGATAAATTTTTTTCGCAAAAAATTATATTTTTCTTTATTTAAAATAAAACCATATTTATTTACAAATTACTGTCTCAAAATTCACGATATATACAGAGTGTCCGATAAGTACCTACTAATTTCTCGGGAGCATACAGGGAAGGTCAAATTAACCCTACTTTATCATAGAAAAAAAAATCCCTAAAGTAAGATATAGAACCCTAAAAGGTTACCCAATGATTTACCTTATCGGCTCTAACTTTTGAACCGATTTGTATCATTTAATGAAATTTTAATATTTTATAGATGCCATAAAGACTCAGAGAAGTAAAGTAAAATTGAAATTTTAGATAATTTGGTCATTCCGTGTCAAAAAATGTAGGGGAAGTACGGACATAATGACAGGGTGTTTTGTTTTTTAATGATATTTCTTTATTTAACGTATTTATAATCAGTCTCAAATTTTTACTCATCTTAGGTCCATTGACTATCGTTGACACAGTCTTATAATTAAGTAGGAACTATAATAAAATATATATTAAGGAAAAATGTAACCAATCACAAAAATCATTTTGTACGGACAAAATGACATACAAGGTAAGGACATAATGACATACTAAAATTTTAAGAACACAGTTCACAAGTAAATCGTTTGGTCTTCTTTGGGATATCAGCACATGAAGCATGAGCCCAAAGAGAACAAGTCATACATCATAACCAACCTTCACCGGGCTTAAAACGAGAAAAGAGATCATTACAATAAATGCAAGCGCAGTCGTTATCATTGTCTTCTGTCTCGCATATGAAATCTTCATTTCCTGAGCTATCATCATCTATTAGAGTAGGTTCACGGTGCCTCAATGCTCTCGATCTCTTTTCTAATGGTAGTGTATTTTTAAAAGCAGAAATGTTTTTTTCGTCACTATCAAAAATTTTTCTTTTAACCTGTCTCTTCTTTTCTCCTGCTGGATTCTTTGGTCTGTTTTTGGCAATAATTTCTTGCATATTTGGAGTAGAAGTTAAAAGCCAATCACCTTTGACAGGTTTCAATTTTCTTTTTCCTTGGCCTCGAATGAACTGCCCCTGTGGTGCTAGCGAAATAGTTACAACTGGATATGCTAGTGATTGCTTTGATGTACCAGGTCTCAAACCATCATCGTACGCTGCTCCAGCCACCTCAACTGCATTAGACTCCTCTACGTTTGTTTCTAAATCCAGGTTCATTACATCAGAAACAACAACTTCAATATTAGCATCAGTGCTTGCTTTTGTTGTGGTTTGTGAAGAATCCACTTTATCGTCATTTGTTGCTGATGGATCTAAAATAGATGCAACATTGTTATTCGGATCTTCTTGGATTGGAGAAGTGTTGATACATTCAGCTGATGGCAAATTTGAGCTGGGAAGTTCAAGTGTACTGTCTGCAATATCCTCCTGATTCAACGGAATATTTGTGGTCTCTGCAGGTTCAAACATGTAGTCTGGAAAAATATCAGGATTGACAGGCCAGATGTCTGTCTTTTTAAAGCCACTACTTGCATTTTGAACAGTTGCGGCCTTTCTATATGCTTCATTAAACAAACATCCGATTTGTAAATGGGTAACAACGCGCCCTGGATGATTTTTTAACCACTTAGAAATTTCTTGATTGAAATGAGTTTTTAGTGGCCCATAGATACTGACATCCAAAGGTTGCACTCTATGAGTGCAATGTGGCGGTAAATACAACATATGAATACCATTTTCTTTAGCATAACTCGAACATTCGATGCTTTTATGACTTGAGTGACCATCACAAATAAGTAGGACCGGGTCGTCAATACTAGATTTCCTTTGTGCTTGAAAATGTTTAACCATTTTACAAACACCTCTTTGTTAATCCATCCTGATTCTTGTGCTAATCCAAGAGTGCCGGTAGTAGCTTCGTCAACAAGTTCATTTTCCATATTCTTCCTAGGAAATATCATACATGGAGGAATAAATGAACCGATGGCATTCGTACAACACACTACTGTCACATTTGAACCTCTCTCAGCAATGGTGAGACAGCCGACTTGTTTCCTGCCTTTAGTGGCCAAAATTTTTTGTGGTTTCTGGACTGTAATGAGTCCGGTTTCATCCATATTATATATTCGGTGAGGTTCTAAATTGTGAAACTTCAAAAATTCTTCATAAATACGGAAAAAATTAGCTACCTGTGGTTTATTAAACGCTTACGCTCTTGCAGCAGAAGTTGATTCTGGGGTGCGCAGAGAAATGTCCTTATTTCTTCTCAGGAAGCCTTCAAGCCACTCTTGTCCAGCACGTTTCTTGTCCTTGTTGAAAGGGTGATCGAAACCATTTTTTTCGGCTAGTTCAAAGACAAGCTCTTGGAGTGACGTACGCGTCAAACCAAAAAGTCGTGTTTCTAAAAACTTTATGTGTTCTACTAACTGCTTCTCAATTTCGGTTGGAAATGTTTTCTTAAATCTTCCTAATCCTTGAGAGTTAGAGTCCAAGGTTTTATTCATATTGAGTGCATGTTTTCTAAGAGTCGCTTGAGGAATACCAAATGTTTTTGCAGCCAATTCCCACCTCATTTTTTTTGCTTCCATGCTTTAATAGCCTTACTCATGGATTCGTGGGTCCAAGACTGCCGATTAGTTTTTCTTTCGTAGTTTTCTCGGCATATCACCTAAACAAAATGATAAATGTTAATTAACAGAAACTCTACGGACAAAATGACATACTATGCCATTTTATCCATTGTATATGTATGTCATTTTGTCGAAATATAAACAAAAATCAATAAAAAATCATAATTCCTTCAATCAACTAATAATCGTAATAAAGTTATTCAAATCAATGGGTACTATCATAGTTTATCGATTTAAACAGAAATAATTACAAATAACAACAAATAACTCACCAGAAAACAGAAGAAAAAAATCTGCAAAATAAACTTCTGTAGGCACGAAACATGTTCAAACTCGTTACTCGGACGCGACTGTAGCAATGGCGCTCAATGTCTGACAGGATTGTAAATATGGCGGCCGTCACGTTTTATAGTGGCGGAAACGTCGGTAAAGCCCGCCAATTTTGAAATAAGGCGGATATGTCATTTTGTCCGTATATGTTATTTTGTCCGTATTTCCCCTACTCTTAATTTATTTTGATAAAACTGGCGGTTTTCGAGAGAAATCGGTTTTATGTGAAAAACTCAAAAGTTACTAATCCCAAAGACAAACAAGTAAAAATAAAATACGCAGGGTGTGCTGATGTGTTTTAATTTATGAAGGAGCTCTATCTAACTCTTCGAAGGCAAGAAGATGTTATACTGAAAAATTTCCAGCTCAGACATTGTCAAGTCCAGAAACTTTTCAAAGGGTTGATCGGGGCTCAATTAATTCACAATGTTATTAAAATTCAAAAATAGTGAACACGTTTAAATGTTATTTTGGAAAATGTTCAATATGGGCTCCACGTACTTCAATACATTTTCTTATTCTTCGAATATTTTCCCGCTGTACTGCAAATAACATTCCGGCATTATTACTGACTTCGTTAGAATGCTGTACTATTCTCCCTAGTACTTCTTCTGTAGTATTTACTGATGTTGAATCAACTAGTTCTTTTAGATGTCCCAGAAGTAAAAGTCTAAGGGATTTAGGTCTGGAGACTTTGGTGGCCATAAAATAGGCCCACCTTGATCTATCTATCGAAAGTCAAAAACGTTTGTTAAGTGTTAACGTACTATATGGTTAAAATGAGGTGGAGCACTATCATGCATGTACCATATTTTGATTATTCTGTCAAGAAGTACGTCTTCCAATAAATTATTTAAATTTTGCTGCAAAAATTGTAAATAAATCTCACCATTGAGGTTTCCTTCCAAAATAAATGGACCTATAAAGTTATTTCCGACGATGCCAGCCCATATATTTACATATATAATACAAATGTTGATGTTTCTTTTGAATTATAGCGTGCGGGTTTTCATAAGCCCAAAAATGTAAATTGTGTGAATTTGTTATGCCATCACTTGTAAAACCGGTCTCATCGATAAACAAAATAAAATTAGAAAAATTTAGATTTAGGTTATGTTATTGTATAAACCAGTTGGAGTATTGAAGTCTTGCGGGATAATCATCCAGAGATATAGCGTGTATTTTTTCCACGTGGTTTTTGTAAAGTTGTTTTGTGCCGCGAGCTTTAATTTGAAGGATAGTCAGCAATATCTTGAAAATTTTGTTCCGTGCACGTGAGGGTCTCGTGCTCTCCTGGGAGGGCCCTCACCGCCACGTCGCGGCAAAAATGACCCTAAATAAAACATGTAAACAATTAATTCGTTAACTCTAATAATTATTTTCTAATCATTTGTTACCTGTTTCCTTAGGCTCGATCAATAATTTGAAAGGTTTTTGGATTTGGCAGTGTTCAAGCTGGAAATCTTTCAACAAAAAGACATAAATTTGACAGCGCTTCACCACAAATTAAATGCATATCAGCATACTCTGCGTAAGAATATTCTTCCATTTTTAAAAATTATTTTGCTGGAGTGCGGTTTTGACAAGTTCCGTCAATAATAATTCATTATGTAGGTATTAACAATAGCAATCTGATTTTTACCCGTTCGTGTTTAGCAGTTGTATCGAAATAAATGGAGAGCACCTGTTTTGAAGAGGGATCATCAAAATATATAAAAAATCAGTTTTGAGCTCTGTAAAATGACACCTATCAAAAATTAGGTCCGACGAGTGTGGCGGCAAGTCCGCTCCTGACTACTAATCTAAAACATCTACTGTGGTATGAGTCTTTATGGCTTCTATAAAATATTAAAATTTCATTAAATTATACAAGTCAGTTTAAAACTTAGAGCCGTTAAGGTAAATCGCTGGATACCCCTTTAGGGCTCTGTATCTTCGTTAAGGGACACTTTAGGAATTTTTTTCTATAACAAAATAGGGTTATTTCGATCTCCCCGATATGCTCCTTAGAAATTAGGACATAGTTACAGGACACCCTGTATAGATATTATTTAGTTAAAAAATATGCTAAAACTTGGTAATTAATATTTTTTGAGGAAATCGACTTCAAATTTGACAGTCCGATCTTTATTTTTCTCCCTCCTAATTAAGATACAGCAATTATTCTTATAGAAATTGTGAAAAATGACACGTAATTTTAAAATCTACTTTTCTAAAATATTAATTTTAATTTTGAGCCGAGAAATTTTGTGAAAACCAATTTTTGATCCGCAAAAATGGCAATACATTTTTCTTAGTGAACCTAAAATGTTTTTATTGTTCTCATTAGATTTAGGTGTATCATTTTCGATCTCCGGAAAAAAAAATTATCGTACGATGAAAAACAATTTTGGTTTCAAAAATTCGAAAGTCGTACTTAACCTAGAAATTTTTTTCTTATATGAGACACATCCCTCTAAAATCTGTATACCACCGGAAGGCGCCCTGAATCTCTCCTATGATTTTCAAATCGCGCGGGTACAAGTAGTGAGCGCTTGCACTGGACCTACGCTCTCTTACAGCTTCGCGCAGCATCCTCATTTCGGAGTTCTTACATACACACTGACTTTGGAGCATGCTTTGTCAGTCGTATATTTAACGTGACAGCTTTAGTACATATAATAATACTTTTTCGCAAACTACATGTAAATAAACATTTTGTTATTTGCTTTCATCAATTATGATTATACTATCTTCTTCATAAAGTTAACAAAGTGAAAACAACATCTGAACATGAGCTTGAATAAATTACGCCTTTTAATGTACAAAAAATACTGTTTGAAATCAGCATATTTTAAATTAGAATCGTTGCCCCAACCATTGCTGCCGCAAAAAATTTTTGGGTTTAGATGGGAGCACAGCATTGGTTGGAGAAAACAAAATTTAGCCACAGATTGGGGCTTCGAAAAAATTGATGTTGATTTACTAGCTATACAGGGTGATTCAAAAATCGATCACGAAACTTAAGGGGGTGATTCTACTTGACAAAATAAGGGTAGAGCTTCATATAATTTTTTTTCAAAATGTCATTCGTTTTCGAGTTACAAGCCGTCCAAGTTCAAGTTTTTATTTTTTGTTTTTTGAATTACTCGCTTACAGGAAAACCGATTTGACTAATATTTGAAAGAAGGCTAAGTCTTCTGCGCTTCATCATTTTAGTAACAATTCACATTGATTGTTTGCCGCTAGAGGGCACTTTACCTACATTGAAAATTGTTTTTTTTGTCATAATTTTTTAGTGTTGACAGCTACAGTAGTTTTTGGCATAATTTCTGAAAGACTGATGCCAGGCCTTTAAAAAAGGTGCTCTTTATTTACATCGCTAAACCCAACGGTTTAGACGTAAATCACCCTTAAAAATTAAGTGGTAAATTTACTTTTCTCATTTCATTACCACCAGCTACCAGGTAAATAGCTATCAAAGTATACTAGAGCTGTCAGTTTAACATCAAATAAATTCGCTTTTTAAACTATTTAATTTATAATCTTAAAATAACTAATAATGGCTAATCAGTAAATATTCATATTATGGATTATTGCGATATACATTAAATTGATAAAAATTAATGAAACAGTACTAAACAAACTAAAAAAGATTCTCAAAATGTCCCCCATTTTCTTCCATACATTTCCTAACACTCTTCAAAAAATGTCGCCTAACTCGATGAAAAATTCCTGGTGTTTCTTTAATAATTTGGCACTTTTCGATTATCCTGAAGCGAAGATCCTCGACGTTGATTACTGGAATATCGTACACCAATTGTTTCAAATGACCCCAAAAGAAAAAATCCATAGGATTAAGGTCTGGTGACCTCGCTGCCCATGCCAATGGTCCACTTCGTCCTATCCATCGCTCAGGATACGTTGCATTCAAATACTGTCGGACACGTATACTAAAGTGGGGCGGAGCTCCGTCTTGGAGGATCCACATGTTGGCCCTTACTTCCAATGGCACATCTTCCAGATACAATGGGAGACGATTTTGGATAAAATCTAAGTATACGTCACCAGTTAATGGGCCATCAAAGAAATGAGGACCAATAAGGTAATCTCCTATTATCCCTGCCCACACATTTAGTGAAAATCTACGCTGATGTTTCGTTTCTACCACATTGTTTGGGTTCTCGTAAGCATATGTGTGGATGTTGTGTAGATTTGTTATGCCATCACGAGTGAAACCAGCTTCGTCAGTGAATAATATGACGCCAATTAATCGATTATCGTGTTCATACTTAGCTAGGATCTGATTGCACATTTCCAACCGTCTCGGCCGATCATCGTCATAAAGAGCCTGCACCTTTTTTGAATGAAACGGGTAGAGTTGTTCTTCTCTTAGTATCCTCCATGAACTAGCCTGACAGAGCCGCACTTCATTCCCAATTTTTCTAGTACTAATACCTGGATTATCTTCAATAATTTCAAGCACTCTTTCTTCTTGTTGCACGTTTCTAGCAGTTCTAGGTCTTCCCCTATTTCCATTATAACTTTTAAAGGAACCACATTCCGCAAGCCTCCTGTGCACACTGGAAAATGTTTGAGCATGAGGGATATTTCTTTCCGGATAACTCTCCATATAATATCTTCTTGCCAACTCTGCATTACCATTTGCTTTTCCATAACAAAAATGGATATCACAATATTCGATATTTGAATATTGGTGATTAGCCATTATTAGTTATTTTAAGATTATAAATTAAATAGTTTAAAAAGCGAATTTATTTGATGTTAAACTGACAGCTCTAGTATACTTTGATAGCTATTTACCTGGTAGCTGGTGGTAATGAAATGAGAAAAGTAAATTTACCACTTAATTTTTAAGGGTGATTTACGTCTAAACCGTTGGGTTTAGCGATGTAAATAAAGAGCACCTTTTTTAAAGGCCTGGCATCAGTCTTTCAGAAATTATGCCAAAAACTACTGTAGCTGTCAACACTAAAAAGTATGACAAAAAAACAATTTTCAATGTAGGTAAAGTGCCCTCTAGCGGCAAACAATCAATGTGAATTGTTACTAAAATGATGAAGCGCAGAAGACTTAGCCTATCTTTCAAATATTAGTCAAATCGGTTTTCCTGTAAGCGAGTAATTCAAAAAACAAAAAATAAAAACTTGAACTTGGACGGCTTGTAACTCGAAAACGAATGACATTTTGAAAAAAAATTATATGAAGCTCTACCCTTATTTTGTCAAGTAGAATCACCCCCTTAAGTTTCGTGATCGATTTTTGAATCACCCTGTATATACAACTGAGTCAATTATTCAACAAATTAATTAATACTTTCGCGTGCTCATGCAAATCGAGATGTATTAATAACAAATATACATGTAAAAATCAAGGATTAAAATATACCGATTTTTGTAAGCACTGTGACGGTCAATGTGACAACTGTTTAGAAAATATTACTTTTGAGGTAGACTGTGGTGACGAAAATGACAATGAAATAAATAATGATTACGACAATGATGAAAGTGACAGTGATGTTAATGATAATGATGTAAATAATCAAAATAATTCTGAAATGAGCAACGATAATCACAAAATGATTGCAAAAAAGAGAAGATTAAATAATGATTAATGTAGGTGCAGTTCTGCAGAGAGAATAAGATGATCGTATGTGACACCGCCAAGACGACTATGTAGTTGGAGATCCCAGCAGACTCCCCAGACCACATAGTGCGCAATCAAACAGACTACTTTACTATTCAGAGACATTTTCAAAATGCTATAAAATCGGTACTGCATATCCAGGTGATGACGTTTTCAGGGATCACAACCCACTGGTATGTAAAGTACAAATCAAACTACAAAGGGTTAGCAAAGAGACTATTAGCCAAATAACGGATATTACGAAGCTTAAAAACGAATACACAAGAACTCTGGTAGCAACTAGACTCAAAGCAGAAATAGTGCACATAACAGCTTCAGATGATGATCCAGCAGAGAAATGGAATAAAAGTAACCAAATTATCGGCAATATATGCAAAAAGTAGTTGAAAACAATGCACACTAGAAAAAAGGAGTTGATGACTGGGGAAATTCTGCAACTAATGGATACCAGACGATACTCCAAAAATAAAAATCCAGATAAATATCGTCAAACACAGAGAAATTAAATAGAAAATAAGAGAGGCAAGAGAAAGATGGCTGGGGGAAAAGAGCAACGAAATCGAAAAACTTGAAAAGAAATATACCTACCACAATATGCACAACCTAAACATATGACGAGACAAAAAAACAAAACATCACATCATATAATAGATAATGGGAAAATAGTAGACGACATGCCGAAATTGCTACAAATCTTGAAATCATATACAGAGACACTTTTTCATGAGGAACGACTAGAATCCACGTAAATACTGACGAAGAACTATTAGGTCTACCTCATCACAAAGTATGAGATCAAAATTAATATTAAATTTTCCACGAAGGCAGACACAAATAATTATTAATAATCTAGTATATTTTTTTAAAAATATATCTAATAAATAACTTTTTAACGCAGATCCTTAAGTTGATAAAAAAAAGTATTACCTTCAGTTTTATATTATTAGCAAATATAAGTAATGGTCATCTGAAATTTAAAATCCTAAATTTTGACAGTATTTTCACATGTCGCTCAAAATAATGCCGATTCGCTTATTTTTGGAATAAATTTTAAGTTCTCATTTGAGAAATTTTCTAAACTGTTTTGAAAAAATATGTGAGAATAAATACTTAACATTAAGAACTTAATAGAGCAAGTAAAATAAATGCAAATTGTTTTATGGTTTGTTTAAAATCAGTTTTCTTTTCAAATATATTTTTGATAGCTTAAAATGGAGTTTTTTGGTAGTTTTTGAACCTGCCTTGACATCTTTTTCGTCATTTTTAAAAATACAAATAATAAATATTAATGTGAAGAATATTGTCCATATACTTGAAATAATTTGTAATGATAAAATAATTACTACATAACAAATTATTCGCCAAAGTAAATTCCCACCTTTTTTGCAATTTATTAAAAGTTTTTATTCAAGGGGAGGTTAAAAGTGAATGAAGATTAGAAAAAATGAACAATTAGTTTAATGGTTTGTGTTTTGTTCAACTTTGAAAAATGGGGGGGATATATTCAGGATGCTAGAGGGACGTTATAATGAGGGGTCTCATCAAGGTTTAAATCTCGACTATATAAGTTCATCCGAAATTAAGTGCTATAAGTCTCATCTTTCGGACTTAACCATGAAGGTAAAAAAAGATAAACAAAAGGTTAACTAAATTTTGTGGTGTAATTTAAAATTTTTTAATAATTATTAATTTATTTATTTTCGGTTTCAGGTACTTCTCTGCTTGTTAGTGGTAGCTGTCATAGCAAGTTTAGCCCAAGGTAGGCATTTAATTACTTAATTCTTTGATTTAATAAAGAAGATAAATCGCACCTATACTGAATTTTACAATTTTGCTCAATTGGAAGCTAAGTTTAAAATATTTCTTAAATTAAAGCACTAAAAATTTTTGAATATTTAAAATACAAAAATAATAAGAGAGAAAAAATAAATTAAATTGAAATGAAAAAATATAAAAAGAATATGAAAAAAATCAAGAAAAACCATCAGCCCACAATGTTCCAGAATAACTAACCTAATTTGAATGATTGTTTTCAACTATATCCCACTAAACTTTATACATATTGAAAAGAAAATCTTCGAGAAATCAACTGACTATCTATAGAAATCTAAATAATGATAATAATTGATAAAATTACCAATTTGTCCTCAGCAAATTATGCATTGTTGTTTCTATCTGTTTTGATTTCCAAATTAAATATCCGTTTTAACAAGATGGTCGTTTTAACAATTATAAATATTAATTTACTGACAAAATACTTGATATACGCCAGAGTATAAAGTAGGTGTAATTTTTTTTCCATTATATAGTAAAAAATTATCTAGTGAACAAATGAAAACCAAAAACATAATATGTTATAAATAACAAAAGTATGTTTCTGTATCCCTTACAAAACATTATTCGAGAAGTAAAATTGCTCTTTAACCAGTTCATAGAAAGCTCTTCTTAATAATATAATAATACATTTTTAGCCGGCTTCCGTGGTAGTGGAGGCGGTGGCGGCTACGGCGGAGGCGGCGGATTTGGCGGAGGAGGTGGATATGGCGGAGGCGGTGGATATGGCGGAGGAGGTGGAGGTGGTTGGAGATCCGGCGGTGGTAAGTAATTTGAAATATTTTACCTAAAATTTGTGTATAAACATCGTCATTCTTCTGTAAAGAGTATCCATGCAAATTCACTTCCTAAAGCGCTATAATATTTTTAAATAATTTTTTTTGTGGTAAATCATTTATAACTATAATATAATCGAATTTAAAAGATTGAGAAAAATTAAGTTAAGCAATTTACTAACAATAAGTCTTCAACAAATAGAAGAATGAAGAAGAACACCAACAAAAGTAATACCTGTCGAATTTGCCCATGAAACAACACTGTACTATTAAAGAAAATCCTAGCTAGCCTAAGCTATTATTCTCCGGACTATTCAAGGTCCACAACGAACATTTAAGAATCTTCTTTAAAGCAATTTGGTGCAATTAATGCAGATGTTTCCGTTAGGAAGCCCGAATTGACCTTAAATTAACCATTTAACGATAATTATTACATTAAAAAATATACGATTTTAACTTAAAATATTGCACACTGACATGGTGTTCGTGAAAACAGTTATCATTATGGTAGAATCAAAGCTAATGGAATGCGAAAACACTTAATTTGGACTAGACGAGCTTGGTACATTATAAAAAAAAGTGATAAATAAAGCGTTAAAATAATTCTTTTTAGAGTTGAATTTTATGAAAGTTGTCATCATCCAAATTTCATGACACCCTTTTTAAGTGTATCTATTAAACGCTTGTCTTTTAAGAAAACAACTTACCATTTTATGCACCATATTAGAGTTGATAATTAAAAAACTTTAAGGCATATATTTGATGATGCCGAATTTAACATTCTAATTTTAGCGCTTTTGGAGAAGCGTCTATTCGGCAATGAAATAATATTTTAAGAGCAAAGCCAAAGAGACTTGTTTGGTAATTTTTACTTAAAACTAAAACCTAAATTTCGCATTTCACACATCCTTTAAAAAAAAATTCTTACCCTTTTTTCAGCCTCTCAAAGTCAAATTTCGCAAAATCTCTTCTCGTCCAGCGTTTACGACAGAAAAACAATATTTTTTATAAAGTTTACAATTCTTAACCTATTAAATTAATTTAGCACTGACAAATGAGTGAGTCAATTTTAAACATTATTTAGTTTCTTAATTTTTTTTAAACCTTTAGGTGGAGGATGGAGATCCGGCGGAGGCGGCGGATTTGGCGGAGGGGGCGGATTTGGAGGCGGCGGCGGTGGTGGATATGGAGGAGGTGGGAGGAAATCAGGAGGAGGTAAGAAATAAATACGACATGAGTACTATGAACTAAAGATAGTAAGTCACTACCTTCAGAAATATAAAGAAATTAAAGCTTTTTCAAAACTAAAACCCATCATTTCCTCACTAAAATTAACATATCTCACAAAGTATTTCCCTTGTTAAAGATTTTAGTTGTAGCTTTATTGTAAAGATTAATTTCTGACCAATATTTTTATACTCAAGTAATTTTCGGCCAATTAAATTTTTAACATTTATAATTATCAAAAATTTAATTAAATTGATTGATATTGTGAGATAATTCATTTTTCCTTTGCCATATATCTTTAAACACCATGTATACCTTCAGCATTAAAACCATAATATTTTTGTTCTTAAAAAACTGTTTTCTTCAAATTATAAGTAATTTAAGGTGACATAAGAGAACAAAATGTGAAAGCCCTAAAAATTTAGAGCTTAATAATAACAGAAAACCGTCTTTTTGATAATCGCTTCGAGTTAAAATATTAATTATTACAATTAAATAAGAAAGTCAAAAAAATGTTTTAGTATTCTATTAAGCCCATTCATTTATACTTTTAGGAGGATGGAGAAGTGCCGGATGGGGATAAATTCTACCATGAATGTTCACCTACTAAATTCTTAATTTCATAAATTCAAGTAAAAACCCTATTTTCTCGAAATTTGTATATAATTTGTAAATGTTTGTATTTATTTGTAAATTTGTAATATATGTATATGTATAAAATTTTTAAGAAATAAAACATTATCCCTAATTCATGAGAATCTAACTTGTCCCATTTTTTGTAGCATTTTTTAAAATTAGGAGTTGGTAACATCTACTTCTAAATACATACCAAAGGATAATTAAGAGGCAATCATTATTATCATGTAACCAATGTGTGAAGCTTTTTATAACGAAAGATTTTAAAAACTATGATAAGGGAGAACCTAAGTTCGATGTCTAGTCATTAAAAGAAATTTTGCTTAAAAATATATATTTTAACAGTTAATTTGAACTTTGTAACTGCATTTGTCTCCAAAAAAAAATATATCTTAATATCATTTTTATTACGACGTATACCAATTTGCGTTTAAATATAACATTCATCGAGGCAATGTGGGCATATATTTGTTTTTACATTACGAAATAATAATAAAGTGTTATTAGTTTTAATGGAAATCTATTGATATTTACCGTTAAATTATTTATGGTAAACAGTAAGCTAAAGTGAATTTCCTGAGAATTATGTTAAGCCTATTTAATAATATGAGACATATTTTCTCTTTACTCGAGTAGGTCAAAGGCATAACGGCATTGTGTTTTAAAATATGCCTGCGTTAATAAATATATACAGGGTGGCCCATGACAAAGTGTTGCTATTGATTTCTCGGAAAGTCGACTTTGGAAAATTTTGCAAATTTGGCAGTTTACTCGAGGGCAATTCGGTTAAAATATTGTCAGATGGTGGCACTTGCTTATTTTAAATGGAACACCCTGTATGTTATTTATTTTTAAATGTTACGCAAATTTGTAGACATATTTCATGTACAATGTTCTACACCTAGGTCTAATTGTTTTACAGTTTGTAGGCCTAAACATAACTATCAATTTGTAGTATATAAAAGCCTTTATTATTTAGTTGGGATTGGTTTCCATCGAAAAGAGGATTTACTTTAGTTGACGGTATTGATATTTTGATAATAAGTAAATACGGGGTGATGAAATATTAACATTAAATATTAATTTGAAAATATCTTTAAAAGTCAGTTTTTTTAAACGTTAACTCCCTATTTTTATAATGTTATCTTATTTGCCATTAAAAATAAGGGTGGCTTAATATAAGGTTTTCTGTTCCAAAAATTTTCAGGTTTTGAAATATTGGCAATATAACAATTTTGTATCCATTGTATAAATGCTAAACGGCTTACCTATACAGGGAAACAACTTATTTAAATATATATATATATATATATATATATATATATATATATATATATATATATATATATTCAAAATTTCCACCCTTCCTAACATTTTTCGCATCTCCGAGTTAGTTGGTCAAGGGTGTACGTTCTACATCGTTGTTACTGAATTACAATAAACGATGTTTTTTATCGTTCCCTATAAAATATTCTAGGAGTGTCAAATCAGGAGAACAAGGAGGACACAGAAAAGCCAATTGTTGGCAATTCACTTATCATAAAATGTTGCTTGTAAATAAAATTTAAAATATGTTAAAACATTTAGGTATAGGACATAACACGTAAAATAAGTTTAACTTTGAGTAAAATCTAAAAATGAAATAACATATAAGGTGTTTGGTTTAAATTAAGAAGAAGGGATGAAGTTCCGATATAACCGGAAGCGCCATCATCTTGAAAATATTTTAGCGAAGTTGCCCCCATCAATTTGAGGTAATTGCCAAATTTTAAAAATTTTCCAAAATCTATTTTCCGAGAAACCGATCGCGGCTGTTCGTCGTAGAACATACTGTATGTGTCCGTGGATGTATTCTGGTGGAATTCTAGGATTCTCCTTGACAAGAACCGTTTAGTGATAGTTAAAAAAAGTCATCAGACTATTAGGATGTCTAGAATCCCATTCTTCGATAGACCTGAAAACTGACAAAGAATGAAAATTAATTCAGGTTAGTTCAGGTTAGGACCGTAGCTCGGAACTCCCGGTAAACTAAAGGTTCTGTCGCAAAATGGTCTCCGTAACCAATGTAACTGTCATTAAAATTCACTAACCAACCTTCGGGCTCTATAGTCTGTCAATCTCTATTTATTTTGCGTAACTTTTTCAACAATGTTACTCCTCTTCAACAAACGGGCGGTATAAATGTTCTGAGAAATTTTAAATATTTCATAGAGTTTAGGATAAATATGAAAGATCTGAAAATCTTAACTTTACAACTCTCAAAATCTAATCCAGAAGTTGAAATTTTCTACAGAGAAAATTAATGGAAAAAAAACCTAGGGAACGTATTTCTCATGCATTTTACGGTATAAAATTTGGTTTATTTGTCGGATTTTGGGTAAAAACCTCAACAGTACAACAGCCTAAAAAATTGCTTTTCTAAAGTACCGTCAGAAATTATTCGACATTTTGAAAAATGAAGATGGCATATATAATACTTCGTTATGAATTTTTAATCATATAAATTTGTACTGGTGTAATGTTTCAGGACTGTTGATTTCGAAGTGGAATCAAATTTAATAAAATTTCAATGAATCCACATTCTTAAAATTGCCCTCAATATAAATATAAGTATTAGAATAAGCTCACAGAAAGGATACGTTGAAAGTAAAAGGCAATATATGAAGCCTTGAAGGCAATATGAGACCCATCATTTAAAAGTTAACTCTAAATTCGTAATCAATAATTCCAAAAACCCTCATTTAAATCATTTTAAAGTTGAATTGATTATTGAAAAAGAGAGAGAGTAATTTCAGGCGCCATATAGATCCACTAACTTTTTTTTGATGCCGCATGATAGACAATTTTTTCGTTAGCAAGTGTTTATTTTTTAATTCTCTGACCGCAGTAAATATTTTGGTTACATTTGATCGTAGACTCCTGCAAAAGGTATATTTTCGTAGCGTAAGGCCATGCCGCGCACAATTTCCTGCTGTCCCATATTAGTAGCTATTTTAAAATCCTATAAATAAATATTACAATGACAAAGGCACTCTGGAAAACTGGTCGTTCCTCTTGGCTCCTGCAGTTTTAATACTAAACAACTACACGTTATTTAGGGCTTACCACTATCAAAACTCAGGAGTTATGAACTCGGGAGGCTGCTATCTAGTTGATCAAATCTAGACACTTGTATTGAAGCTCTTCATTAGATCGCCCGCGGGTTTAATTCCATGAAGGTTTTCATTAAATTAAACAAAACAAATTTCTTAAAACACTTAAATCTATTAATAAAATTGAATAGGAAACGAAATTATTTACAATGAGAAACTTAAAATTATTAACCTTACAAAGTTCTACACCCCTGTTGACCGTTCTATTAATAAAAAAAAAGTTAACCCAATTTAGAAGATAAAATGTATAAATTGCTTTTCAAAAATAAATTAAGAAAAGAATAGAAACCCGCTTGCAGTCAGTTTATCTTCAATTTGTCAGTTCTATTTTAATCCTCGTTACAAGAGTCCCTTTTGAAACGGATGGTAACAGAAAGAAACAAATTATTGCCAATTAATGCTTGAAAGCAGACAATAAAATAAACAAATAACAACTACTAGTTTATTTTAAAAGACAAAAACTTTCAGACCAAAATTCATTTTTAAAAATCCTTAAATTCAAATCCCTATAAACTATGAATTGGTATCGCATTGATGGTTTTTGTCAAGGCGATTACTAGAAATCTATAAACTTGCACGCATCCCTACATACATATTTATTCATACAAACATTTTTTAAACACAGTCCATTATTTCTGTGACCTATTCGAGTAAAGAGAAAATTTGTCTCATTTTGTTAGATGGCAGGAAGTATAATGTATCTCTACTTTGCTTGGAGGTCACTACGAATGATTTAACTGCAAATATTTATAGATCTCCATTACACCTAATAACACTTTTATTATTTCGTAATATTCAAGCAAATATACACCCGACCCATAAGATAAATTGGCATTATTGGGTAATTCTGTAGTACTCTTCAGAATTTAATAATAAAATTAAAGAAATTGCATCGATGAACATTATATTTATCTATAAATTACTATACAAACCCAATAAAAAATAATATTACATTTTTGAGATAATTAGTACTACAAACTAACTACTAAGACATACTTTTTAAGCAGAATTTCTTTTAATGACTTGTCATTAAATGTAGGATCTCATTTTTAATATTTTTTTAAACTGTGTTATAAAAAATTTCACACTTTGGTTGCAGGATACTGATAATTGAATCTTGATTTCCTTTGGATCCATATCTAGAAGTTGTGTTACCATAACTTTGATTGTAATTTAAAAAAGTGTTACAAAGAATAACACTAGTCATTTTCTCATTAAATAGGAAAACAATTTTATTTCTTAAAAATATAAAAAACTACATAGTGTTTATTAAAAAAATATATTACAAATTTTTAAATAAGTATTAAAATTTATAAATTATATACACAAATTTTGAGAACATAGTGTTTTACTTGAATTGACAAGGTAAGAATTTGACAGGTGGGTAATGATAGTAGAACTTATCCCCATCCGGCACTTCTCCATCCACCTGAAAGTAAAATGAGTGAGATTAACAGAATATTTGAACAATAAATTGCCTTCCTTTTTCAATCCTAATAAAGGATATTTTACCGTGAGACAGTCTTCCTCATATTATTAGGTTGGAAATTTTGAGGGTGTGATAATTACCTTCATATTTCGTTTTCTAAATTAAGCATATCATCAACTAATTACCAATATTTTTAAGGAACTTGTTTTTTGAAGAAAAAATTTTTGATGTAAACAAACATAATATTTTATGATGTAAAAAGAATTTGTACTGAAAGAATACATGGTGTTTAAAATTGGATGATATCAAATGAAAAATTAACTCTTCATTTTTATTTTTCAGAAAAGCAATCATTTAGTTTTATTCTTCATATATGTTAATTTTAGTAAGCAAAAAATGCGTTTCTGCTTTTAAAAAACTTTCATTTCATTATAATTTTGACATCGATAAGTCCTGAGTTTTTATCTTTAATTCACAGAACTTCTGCCGCATTTATTTCTTACCTCCTCCTGATTTCCCTCCGCCACCTCCATATCCACCGCCGCCTCCGCCGCCATATCCGCCGCCTCCTCCGGATCTCCATCCTCCACCTGAAGGTGTAAACAAGAAAAATTAAAGATAATGAATAATATTTAAAATTAATTGATTCATTTATCAGAACTTAACCAATCTATATCAATAAGTCTAGAAACGTATCATAGGAGTTGGATATGAAGAGATCTTGCCAAATGCGACTTTAAGAGGCTGAAAAGAGTTTAAATTATTTTTTAAAAGGATCTCTAATTGCAATTCTAATCAAAAATATTCAAACAGTTTGTCATTTGATATTAAAATGTTATTTTTTCGCTGGATACGTTAAAATTATAGTGATGAATTTGGCATTATGAAATAAAGGCCCCAATGTATTTCAAATATCAACTTTAATTGAGTTAGTACAGCGGTACTTTGTTTTCCCATGAGATAAGTGATAGAGCCACTAAAAAGGGAGTTATGAAATTTAGAGATTAGGTTTTTTAATGGCAATGCTAAAATGATTTATTTTAGCACTTTATCATTCCTTTTCTTGCCACGTATCCAGTTCTTTTAGTCCGAATTATTGACGGTTGTTTTCATTTTTTTGGGTTTAATTAGCTTTAATTCTGGTATTATAATAATAGCTATTTTTATGAAAACTATGTCAGTGTACAAAATCTTAATTTATAATAGTGTATTTTTAATTAAAATAATTACCGCTATGTGGATAATATAAGGTCAATTCGTGCTTCCTAACGGAAACTACAAAGATAATTGCATCAAATTGCTTTAAAGAAGATTCTTAAATGTTCATTGTTGCCCTTGAATAGTACCAAAGAATAATAGCTTATGCTAGCTATGATTTTCTTTGATAGTTCGGTGTAGCTTTATGTGTATCTTTAACAGGTATGGCTTTTGTTAGTGTTATATGTATTATGTAGTATTTTAAATATAACCAAAATATAATTTTATCTCTTAGATTTGAAGACTTATTGTTTGTGAATTGTTCTAAACAAATTATTGAAAAACATCGACAGATAAATCTGTTTTAGTTTTAAAAATAGTAGTTTGTGGCATAAATCCGTCGTGTAAAATCATCAATCAAAATATCGCTCAATGTCTGGTTTCATACATGCCGAGCTGCTTGTTGTCGTGCAGACACGCAGTCTGCGAGAATTTCTCGACGACAGCCGTCAGATATTTCAGTATTGAAAAACGAAAACCATGAGTCAAAACAAATAATTTCTTGTCAAATTTATGGAAATATCTTATCTTCCATATTTATAGAAAATTAAATTGAAAGAACGTAGAGATAGGAATAATAAAATCAAGGCTTACGAAGATTTTATTACAAATATAAGGAACTTGTTAAGGACGTGCGTGTTCAAATAGTTAAAAATAAAATAGATTCCATAAAATCCAGTTTTTTTTTTAAATATTGTAAACTTCCTTTGAGTAGATATTTTTCTTTATTATTAATGAAGCCGTAGCTTTTATTAGCTCCAAATAAATATTTTCACTCATTTTTAAGTGGTTGGACAAATGGACACCGGAAAGGGTGTACGCGTACTTCCTGGGCTCCGAGAAAATATGAAAGATTAGAAAATTTTTTGTGCTTTGGAAAAAAGAGGTTAACTTTGAATTCCTTATTCCCTCGGCATATTGTTTGGGAAGCTTGGGTTTTCATATCCCCTTGGATCAAGTTTTAACTCATCCAACAAATTAACATGTGAAAAGGTTTTTTATAGCCATTCTTTAGTTCACATTGAAAGTTTGTTTTCCTTTTTCCCTTAAAACAGGAGCAGATGCCACCACTGCCAACAAATTTGACCAAATCATCGTGGTCATTAATAATCTGTCATGTTTTAAAACTATTGGACGAACATGCTCATCCTACAGAATACTCGTAGTCTGTAGCCAGGTTAATAGTATATGTATTATGTATACAAGTTTAAGGTAAATTACTTCAAATTACTTACCACCGGATCTCCAACCTCCTCCACCGCCGCCGCCGCCGGATCTCCAACCACCTCCACCACCTCCGCCATATCCACCGCCTCCGCCAAATCCACCGCCTCCTCCATATCCGCCGCCGCCGCCACCACCAAGGAAACCGGCTAAAATTTTATTATTAATTTAATAACTAGAACTATTTAAAAGTCGTTTAAAAGGCAATTCTACGTTTCGATAAATATTTTGTAATAGATACAAAGATATACTTTTATTATTTATTCTATATAGAATACATTTTTGGCATTAAGTTATTCATTAAATAATTTTCTGCAAGGGAACGAAAAAATATTCCACCAACTTTTATGCTGTGGCATATATCAGGTATTTTATCAGCTAACTACAACTTATGATTGTTGAAAGAACGACTCAGCTAAGACAGATATTTATATAATTTGAAAATCAAGACTTAAAAACATGTGAAAAATTTTCTATAAATAAAGTAGTTCACTTTAATGCTTTAGAAATATTTTTTTCCTAAGTTGTTCTAATTTAGATCTTTTCAAATACAGATAAAATAAGGAAATTTGATTCTTCAATCTTTACTATTTAATAGCATTCAAAATTATCATAGAAAACAAGTAAATACATAAAATTTAAATGTATTTTTTCAATTTCATTTTTACAAATTTTAAATATAATGTTGATATAATTGATTATTTAATTAAACCTGTTATTATAATTTTTGGTATAGTTACTTTATTTATTATCTTTATGATATGAAAATATGAAATTTGTAGTTTAGAAATTATAAGTAGAAGATTCTGATAATCTAAAAAAATATAAAGATTTTACAATAACAAAATTTCGAAATAAGTTTACAGTCAATTAACTTCCCGAAACTTTTCTTTTCAATTTTCATCAAGTTTAAAGAGAAATAAATTTTTAAACAGTCATTCAAATTTGGTTATTAATTCTTAAATTTTGAAAGCTGTTTTTTTTTTGGAAATTTTTAATTTGTTTTAATTTCTATCAAAATTTAATTCGCTTTTTCTCTTTTCTTATTTTTACATTGTAAGTATTTTAAGTTTTAAATATTTTAATATTAATAGCATTAAGACTTAGCCTTCAATTGAGAAAATTTCTAAAATGAAATAATGTTGAGGTTTATGTGCTTTATTAAACTACAGAATTAAAATATAAGTTTCATTTTTATTATTAAAAAATTTAAACAATGAAAATTTAAGATCAAAACTTTTAAACATAAGTAATTAAATGTAATACCTACCTTGAGCCAAACTTGCTATAATAGCCACCACTAAGAAGCAGATAAGTATCTAAAACCGAAAATAAATAAATTAATTATTATTAAAAATTTTTAATTTAACACCACCAAAATCCCCACAAAATTTAAGAAACTTTTTGTTTGTCTTTTTATTTACCTTCATGATTAAGTCCAAAAGGTAACTGACTTGTAGCATTAAATCTCGGGTAAACTTATATAGTTATGATTTAAACCTTGATAAGACCCCTCTTTCTAACGACCCTCCATCCTCATGAATATCCATCCCCCCATTTTCAACGCTTATTAAAATACAACTATAATTCTAATTGTTCATTTTATCTTCATTCACTTTTAACCTCCCCTTGATTCAAAATCTTTAATAAATCCCATTAAATGTGGGAATCCATTTTAGCAAATAAGTTGTTATTAAGTAATCATTTTATCATTATAAAATGTTTAAACTACTTAGACAATATTTCTTAAATTTTTTTGAGTCAAATATTTTTTATTTTAATTTCTAACTTTAAATCGATATGTTTGATTCGTAATGTCCACTGTTTTTACTAAAAATAAAATCTAATGCTAAATTTGAACATAAATTTTGTAGCGGGCCGATCTTCTGGAAGGAAATGGGGTCCCACTGTGTTTTATTTTTTGAAAATTCCGGAAGAGATATCGGGGTAAGTCCAAAAACTGCTACAGGAATTCATTTTTAGCTATCAAAAATATATTTTAAAAGAATATTAAGTTTAAATTAAATATAAAACAATTTATCACATATTTTATTAGTTATAAGAAATTTTTAAATATAAAATAGGTCCTAATCTATAATTATATACACTCTCAAAGATTTATAAAATTTTCAAATACGTACCAAGATTTCTTTAAAAAAATTAATTAATTAAAGTTTTGGATTGTCATGTAAAAAATTGTGTCAAAAGTAAGCATTCTAAATTTAAGATGATCATCACTTATATACGATAATGAAATAAAACTGAAAGTGGTTAATTTTATTCTTTTTATCCGTAAACGATCAGTGCTAAAATTTTATTTATTAGATATATTTTTAAAAGTATACTAAATTGTTAATAATTATTTACACCTGTCCTCGTGGACCATTTGAAATTAGTATTTGAAAAAGTGTAAAATTTGAATCATTAAAATATTACCTAATACATTTATTTAATTTTAAATAGCAGATCATTGTATTTAATTCTTAATTTACCAATACCAGTGATAAGGAACCGAGTTTTTTCTTTCATTGAATTACCTTTTATGTAATTATTTTTTTAAATTAAATGTTAACTATTTATTATTTTTGTTTAAATTTTATTTTTTGATTTTATTAATTGTGATTTGTTATTTTAAGTGCTAAATTTTTTACATTTGCGAATCGAAAAACAGAACTTCACTGTTAATTTAGTTAGATAAATAATTTTTACAAAAAAAAATTATTCGACTTCAAAAAATGGATCTAAACATTTTTATTGGAAAATTTCTTTATATATCTTCTCTTTCGAGATAGTTAAACACGATTCTGGCTTTGGTTTTCCACATCTTGTCCTTAGTTTTTCAGAAAACATATATTTAAAAATTACTGGGTAAAATTTTATTTATGTTAAAAGTTAGGCTAATTAACTATATATGTAAACAAAAACTCTAGTTTTTAGTTATCATAATTAAGGTTTAGGCTGAATAAATAATAAGTGATGGAGTGGCAAGTCAATATTGATACTTGACCAGCCAATTTCCTAAATGAACAAAGTTTCAAACTGTTAGATTTATGAAGCAAAATTTTAGTTAAGAAAGGTTCAATTTTTGTTATAGTGGTTTTTTAAATTTTTTTGTGACTTACCAAAATAGTTACCAAAAATTTTTGTTAGTGGTAGTGACATACAGAGTGAGCAGAGATGAAGGATCGTTAAGGCGAAAACTAATACAAATTGATATCTAAAAATTTGTATAAAGGGATTTAATTAAACGTTCTATCTAATAGAGTTTCATTTGGGTCGAAACTGTTTATAACGTCTGTTGAAAAAATTAATTCAGAATTGGACTGGAATAATAGCCTAGGAAGCACAAATGTAAATTCGTCATTTCTTTACGCGATATAGACAGAGAAATCAAATTCATTTAAAAAATAAATACGAGTTCCGGTGCAAATGAAGATATAATTTATTTTTCTAAGACAGCAAATTTAATAAATCCCTTTATACAAATTTTCTTTTTAATTAAAGAACCATTGTCATGATTCACCTTATGTGTTATTACTATTATTACATCAAGTTTTTTGTACAAAAATCAAAGTAAAAATTTTAATAAAATCACTAACTATAAATAAAAATTGTTTATTAATTTCGACACTAACAAGGCAAAACAATTTAACGCAAAACAAAATTATTTGAGATCTTTTATGACGGGGAAGGGAGGTAGCTACAGGATTTCTGTTCTGGCGAACGTAGTCCTACCAAGTTTGGGCTCGTTAGATGCATCTCAATGACTATTCTGGTGCTAGTTACCACCAGGGACTCAAAAACTACGCAATGTTAAACGGAGACCAGTGTTACCAGATGGGGGAACCAAAGCTCTCTAGCTGAATTTTCAAAACCCTCTAGATTACCACCTTTGAAATTATTTTACCTCTAGAATCAATAATCAGTAAATGATGTTTTCAAAAATATACGGAATTTTTACTTCTGTTTTTTCTCTAGAGAGCTTCAAAACCCTCTAGATCTGGAGGTAAACCCTCCAATTTGACAACATTGCGCGCGCGTTACATGGCGAAAAAGAGAGGGAGGGAAAACAAATCTTCTCACTCCGAACGTAAAATTTTGTTCTCCCTTCCTTACGCTTTATCTCTTTCTACCGTGCTTTGAATACTATCTGTCTCCAATAATATATATTCGAAGCCCATGAGTAATATTTTCAATAATATATAAGCATATCCGAATCGATATTTTATTAATGAATGTAGTATTATTAAAGCGTAATTTAATAAAAAACAATTGATGTAAGATACAGACAATAAATTTCATTCTATGCCAAACAACATTCGTACTACACTAATATACAAAAAATAAATTAATTCATTGTCATTGATTAAATATAGCGTAAATAATTAAATATTTTCGTTGTTTTCTTTAAAAATCCCCCTAAAACCTTCTGTTGGAAAATATTTCCTTTGTTTTCCCTCTAGAGAGCTTCAAAAGCATCTACATCTAGAGATAAACCCTCTAATCTAGCCACACTGACGAGTTTGGGCTAGTTTGACTGATCCTCCCACCCAAGTCAAGGTGTGTAGCGCGCCGAGGAAGAATGACACTAGGGTGACTTACAGTGTTGCCAAATCGGTAGATCCGTTGGAGAAAAAACAATATGTTTCGGAAAAATGATAAATCTGTTAAACATTAAATAAAACTTTATGTAGGCTATAAAGTTTAATTTTACGTTTAAATTAACAAAAATGTGTTATATGTATGTAAGAAAATAAGTAAAAACTTAATATATTTCCTATAAATTAGACATTATAATACCTTGAACTTAAGAAAATCAGTAATAGTAATTTGTATCAACTTCTCTATATACAAAATCTGTTCTACTTGTAGAAAATCGGATTTGCATTTGTGCGTTTTTGTTGTGCAATGGTAAACAAGAATAGAATAACAGCGGACTCACATGTGTGGCGTAGCGCCACCTAGTGAGCTGAAGAAAATGTGACTGTCTTTAAGCATGAAATTGTTTAGATTTCGGAAAGTACCTGTTTTATAATTATTATATTGATAATATCACACAATAATAATAAAGTTTTTCGTGATTACTTTAAAAAAATAGGCAATAAATTATAACCTAAACGGTTAGTAAAAAAATGGTAGGTCATTTATGAAAACCGGTAAAACGGTAACTCTCATTTAAAAACGGTAGGGTTGGCAACATGGTGGCTAAACATAATAAATCGAGAGCGCTGCTTTCTCCCACGCGATTCAAGATTGTATATGTTTTAAAAACTAAAAAGCGAAAAATAAGTTAAACAAACAAGATTTTTTAAGAAAAATTTTTATTTTCATGAAATTCTCGAATTAAACGGTATAAAATAACTTTCTAACTATTTCACACTGAGTTATCGTATTAAAAGTAGTAAAAGTCAAAGTTATACTATATTATGTAAACCAATATGAAAATATGGTAAAATAATATATAGTAGAATCAAATTTTAGGTTACTAGTTTGATAACTCATTTTAAGTATAAAATCCTGGGCACTCTAATTTAATTACGACTGTCTAAAAAGTGATTAATGTACATAATTTTCAATTTGAGAAACTCTTACTCTCATATGGCTCTCAAATAAAAATACAATTGACAATTACTAGCCCTATTTGAATCATACAGTATCGGTACATACGATTTTATAACTAAAATAATCAAATTATTTTTTTGCAGTTTGAAATAGTTAGAAAGTTATTTTATTCCGTTAAGTCCACGATTTCCACGAAAATAAAATAGCTTTCCTTAAACAATTGTTTTAAATATCTTATTATGCTTCTTAGCCTTATAATTTTATTAAGAATATTATTGTCTGCAGTATATACTAAATCACCCTCTTCCTCATTTTTCCCACATCATTTCCTGATAGAGAATATCTTGCCTCAATTTGGTTTCTGCCGCATAATAACATTTTTTAAATAATCTTGGTCAGTTTAGGTGAGTTTCGGTTAATTCAGGTTAGTTCAGTTTTCAGAACTAACTAAAACCAATCTGAACTGACCCTAACCAACCTTAACTAACCAAAAATTTTAGTTGGTTAAGATTAATCTTACATTTGCTTAAATATGTTGTTGACTGAGATGGCTCTATTTTATAAACTTATTTTAAAGTTAAATTTTATATCATGAAACTATTTGACACCTGGCAATGTTACAATAGACATTTAATTTTTAAGTTGTAGAAATGTCAACGAAGTTTAGAAAACTTATTTCTACTTTTTCGTCAATGACACAAGTTGTTCTTCATTTGATTGCTAAAGTTTGTGCAAAAGTAATTGAAATGTATTACATAGAATGTATTTTAACTATATTATCAATAATAAATATGAAAGTTCTGTGTATTTGTAAGAAATAAAAATTTCTTTGTAGAGATTAGTGTTTTTTTTCTGCATTTTCTGGGAAAAATAAGAAAAAACTGTAGAAAAGAGAGGCTACAATTAGATATGCATAAATTATTAACTCTTCTATAATTAATTTTAGAAATAGTTTTAGGAAGAAAGCCTGTTGATAATTGTAATTTATAAATTTCATTCGTAAAAAAAGATTAGATTCCAGGATAAAGAAACGATCCCCAATAAACCTTGGTTATTAGTTCTTTAATAGTTGATTCGAGCTCCAAATGATCTCTCTTGAGTTTTTCGGGTTTGGTGATTATGAACTTGGGGTTGGATTATCAAAATATTAGTTATTGGATCTACTAATGTACCCAAAAGTGGTAAAAATTGTTTTCGACTCTGAATATCCCCATTTTATGAGCTTGTTTTGAAATATTAAGTCAGTCTCGAGAATATCCAATTCGAGGTTTCTGATGCTGCTGATTGGAGTCGAGAAGCTGAAATAATAATATTCAAGATGACATGGCGGTTGTGCCTAAAAAATATTAGAATCTCCATTCTAAATTATTGTATTAGGTCTTCAGTATCATAATTAACAAATACAGTATTATATTAATATTCCTAAGATTCATTGTACTTTTAGGCGCTATATTTTATGTACCATCTTGTATGTAGAGACAATATTTTGGCTTGTAATAAGCAATCCTAGAAAACCATAAGTGTTCGCTAGGCTCCAATAATATAAAGTTTATTGAGAGAGGATAACGATTGTAAGAAAAGATTTATAAAAGTACTTTTACTCCAAACAAACAATTTAAATTTTTAGCATATTTTTTGCAGCACTCAGAATTGCGGCGAACCTAGGTCTCCCATTTATTACTTTTAAACCTGTTTGTTATTAAAGCTTCACATATTTATTACAAAATAAAAATTCTATGATAAAATTTTAATTTGTTTTCGGTTTCTTGGGTCATTACATAGAGGTCGCTACCAAGAGGTGACTAGTTACTTTTTTATGAATTAGTGGAAAAATTTGGTTTTTTAAAGTTATTATGAAAAACAACATAGTATTTATTACAAAAATATATTGCATCATTCAGAATTGCGGCGAACCTAGGTTTCCAATTTATTAAGTTTTTAAATCTGTTTGTTATTAAAGCTTCACATATTTATTACAAAATAAAAATTCTATGATAACATTTTAATTTCTTTTCTTTTTCTTGGGTCATTACATAGAGGTCGCTACCAAGAGGTAACTAGTTACTTTTTTATGAATTATTGGAAAAATTTGGTTTTTTAAGGTTATTATAAAAAACAAAATAGTATTTATTACAAAAATATATTACAAAATTATAAATAAGTACAAAAATTTACAAATTATATACAAATTTCGAAGATATGGTGTTTTTGCTTGAAAATGGTAAATTAGTAATACATTAAGATCATTGATGGTAGAATTTACCCCCATCCGGCACTTCTCCATCCACCTGAAAGTACAAAACATTTGGCTTAACAGAAAACTAAAAATGAACCGACATTCTTATAAAATCGTAATAATTAATACTCTCAATATGATTATCAAAAGACAATTTACCTGTAATTTTTATTCCGAAAATTTTAGAGCTATATTTTCATAATTCATATATATGTTAATAATAATGAAAGTAATCATAACTATAATATATATTAACAAGCTAGATAGTTTTTGACGTATGTTAATTTTAATGAGCAAATGAGTAATTGCTTTTAAAAATTTTTAATTTTATTATATTTTTGAAATAAGTATATAGTTATAGTACTTCTATCCTATTTATTTCTTACCTCCGCCTGATTTCCATCCGCCACCACCTCCATATCCACCGCCGCCTCCGTAGCCACCGCCGCCTCCATATCCGCCACCGCCTCCATATCCGCCACCGCCTCCACTGCTTATTATTTTAATTATTTTCACTGAACCACCGCCGCCATATCCACCGCCGCCGCCTCCGCCATATCCGCCGCCTCCGCCATATCCGCCGCCTCCGCCGGATCTCCATCCTCCACCTAAAGGTAATAACATGAAAAATTGAAGATAATGATGGACTCATTCATTAACACTTAGTCCGAAAAAAGGAATCTGGAAGCGTAAACTTAATAGAATTTGTTCATTCTTTGTCACATACGTTGAATATAAAAATATTTTGCGTAATTGGACTGCGAGAATCTGAGGAATTAATTTATTTTTGTATTTTCAAAATACCTCTAGGTCAACTAAAGCTGAGAATGTGAAATTTGTATTGTAGTTCTAATTAAAAATGAAAAAAGATTGATTTTTGCAATTAAAAAGTTATTAAATCCCATTTCTTAAATAAACTAAAGTTAGAGGGGGAATTCGGTATCATTGAACACATGCATCAGAGTTTTCAAAGCTCAACCCGAATTTGTTTGATAAAGGGGTAAACATGAGCTGATAAAATTTAGAGGGTATACTTTTTTGTTGATAATATTCATTGAATCCAACTCAAAAAAAAAAATATTATTTTTAAATTTTATTTATAATTACTTTTTTTACCGCCAACCATTCGATGGTTTTTATTTTTTCCTCGTTTATCAGTTTTAGGTCTGTTTCTATCCTAACAAATAAATTTCATGAAAACTACAGTACAGTTCAGTAATTTAAACTAGTATATGTTTAATTAAAGTAATTATCGTTATATGGATGATTTGAGGTCAATTCGTGCTTCCTAGAGGAAATGTTTGCATTAGTTGCACCAAATTGCTTTAAAGAAGAATCCTAAATGTTTATTGTCGACCTTGGACAATACATTGCGGTTTAAATTCATGGGTAAATCAACAGGTATTACTTTTGTTGGTGCGATATTACGATGCCTTTTAAATTTAATCAAGGTATTCCTCTGTTTGTTTAATTTTAAAGATTTATTGTTAGTAAAGAATCATTGCCCTATATAAATTAACGAAAAAAAAATAGATACCCTTTAGAGATAAATTTTCTTCTTTAAATTCGATTTCTAATACACTCATGAAAAAAATATCAAACATTATTGCTCATTAGGCATTGAATTTTCCCAAATGATTTTTACAAAAATCGTAATGATATATTTATATAATTCTAAAGTAAATTATTTCATACTACTTACCTCCGGATTTCCAACCGCCACCGCCGCCGCCGGATCTCCAACCGCCACCTCCGCCATATCCACCGCCTCCTCCATATCCGCCGCCGCCACCATATCCGCCGCCGCCACCACCAAGAAAGCCGGCTGAAAACGAATTATTTTATTACCAAGTACATATTTTGGTAAAAAAATTATTCCACTTTCGATGACTATAATTATTCGCCATATAATTTTCTATGATATTATGGTAAAATAATACCCCTACTTTTATACTGTATAGATCAAGTATTTTCACAGCAAATTACCACATATGATTGTTGAAATAACTACTCTCTTAAGGCAGATATTTATTTAACTTGGAAATCAAAACTTTAAAACATTTTGATTCTGCAGTCTATAATTCTCTAGAGATAAATTGTTGCACTTTGATAGTCTTAGAATAAACAAATTAATGGTTTTTCTAAAATGTCTGTTTCCAGACTGAATTAAAATTTTAAAAGAAAAAATAAATTATTATGTTAAATTTCTTTCCGAGACAAAAAGAAGTAATGCCAAAGCTACAACTAGTTTTATATATATATATATATATATATATATATATATATATATATATTCAAAATATTTATAAAAACATTCTCTAAATATATCACATTAGCGAAAGGCCAAATTTGTTACGAAAATTTCAGTTCTGCCATTGTTAAACCAAGAGTTAAAAACTTAGACAAAAAATGCGGGTTACACATATAATTAATTTTTAAATTTGTTAATTACTAAGGCGTCCAAAGACAACCCCCATTTTCCGAAATAACACTTTTTAAATTAATTTTAAATAATGCTAATAAAGAAAGCAATTCTTTATCTATTATCAAAAAAAAATCTTCCACAAAGGACATTTTTTATAAATTAAAGATATTGAACTTTTCAAATTTCTGACTTAGAAATCTGATTTTACAATTTATACTATTAGCCTACAAAATAAAATAAGAAAATATATAAAATTTAAATCTCTACAAATTTTTAATACAATTTTTCTAAGGTGTATTAATTATAATTTAATTTATTCTATTTTCTGTTATTTTCTGTTTATTAAATTTTTAATATGAATTAATAAACTTTGTATTTTAAAAATTTCTAGACAAAAAATTCCGATAATGTAATATTTTTTGCTAAAAGCTATATAAAAAATGTAAACGTTTTTAGAAATACAAAATTTTAAATAATTTAGTAAATTAATATCTTATTAATACTATTTTGTTAAATTATTTCTCGATTTTTTTTTAAATTTCCATAAAATATAATGAAGAATAAATTTGTACATATCATCAAATCATCATTTATTTTTTTTAATCGATTTTTAAAATTTTGGAGGTTGTAGCTTATATGTACATTTTTTTATGTTTTAATTTTCTTATCAAAATTTAATCCACTTTTCCTCTCTTTTTAACCTCCCATATAGTTTTATTTTAAAAAGGGATTTAAGTTTATCTATAAATTTAAAAAGTTGTATAATGAAATAAGAATGACATTTATCTCCTTTATTAAACCGCAAAATATTAATATAGATTCTATTTTAATTATTAAAATACATTAAAATAACGAAAATTTGAAATAAAGTTTTTAAAAATAAGTAATTAAATGCAACACCTACCTTGAGCCAAACTTGCTATAGCAGCTACCACTAACAAGCAGATAAACACCTAAAACCGAAAATTAATATATTAATAATTTAAAAAATTTTAATTTGATCCCACAAAAATCACTACAAAATTTAGGTAACTTATTGTTTTTGTTTTTATTTACCTTCATGGTTAAGTCCAAAAGGTGACTGACTTGTAGCACTTGATCTCGGTTGAACTTATATACTTGTGATTTAAACCTTGATGAGACCCCTCTTTCTAACGTCCCTCTAGCATTATGGATATCCATCCCCCCATTTTTCAATGTTTATCAAAATAAAACCATTATTCTAATTGTTCATTCTATCTTCATTCACTTTTAACCTCCCATTGATTAAAAACTTAATAAATTGCATAAAATGTGGGAATCTATTTTGGTGAATAATTTGTTATTTAGTAATTATTTCATAATTATAATATGTGTAAACTATACGGACAATATTTTTTAATTATTTTTGGTGTTAATAGCTTTTTTATTGTGATTATTAAACTTTTAATTAAATTATAAAAATGTGCTTGATTGATAATGTCAACTATTTTAATTGCAAATAAAATCTTTTGCTAAATTTGAACAGTAACGTTGTTGTTGGGCGACTTTTTAGAATAAAATAGGGCTTTGCTAGGTTCTATTTTTTGAAAATTCCGAAATAATTGTTTAGGAAAGTCCAAAAACTACAATGGAACTTCATTTTAAATTACTTAAAATGTACGTTAAAATAAATAAATTTAAGTAAAACATTGATGAATTAGCATTTATTTTGTTACCTCTAATACGTTCCGAAATATAAAATATATAAAATAGGTCTTATTCTATTTGCTAAAAGATTTTCAAAACAGTTTATAAAATTTTCAAACACGTACTTCACATTTTTTTTTGAAAATTCATGAATCGGTTGCAACGTTTTAGTTGTTTATTGGGAGAATTCTTTCAAAATTTAGCACTCTAAATTTAAGATGGCCATCACTTATATTTGATAATAAAATTAAACTGAAAGTGATTCTTTTTATCCACTTAACAATCTACGCTAAAATTTTATTTGTTATATGTTTAAAAAGTACTATTTTGTTAATAATTAATTGAATTTGTTTTCATGGATTATTTACCATCAATTTTTGAAAATTTTTAAAATTTGGGTTGTTAAAATATTATCCAATAAATTTATTTGATTTTAGACTACGTATCATTATATTCAATTCTTAATTTACTTTACTGTTACTAGCTATGAGAAATTATATATATATATATATATATATATATTAGAAAAATTATAGCTAAATCAATCTAAATATACAGAACCAGATCTAAAGATAATTGGGGCCCTGGCACACATGGCCCTTTTAAGAGAGTAAGCTTTAAAAAATCTCAGATTATCCAAAAATAATTTATTAAACGACACAGGTACATGATTTGTCTTATTCTGCGATATATTGGAATATATCAAAAAACTATTCAACATGTATTTTTTTATGTTCTGAGTTCTTCGTGTAAAATTAATCGCATATTATTACGTTTACAAGAAGAGGTACATACATGTCATTTCCTATTAAGAGAGATGGTATTTTATTATAGAGGTGACAACCTTATTTTTTTCGCGGTTTTTATTCTACAAGTTAATAAATTTACTTAATTAGGTAAAAGTGGTTTTATGTAAATTAAAAAAATTAAGTTGACACTGAAAAATTTATCACAAGAAAATATTATTTTTTAAATTTTATGAAAAATAATAAATATACAAACAATAGTATAAACCATCAGGGATATTAAATGTGAATAAGATGTAGTAGAAATCATCTATCTCGAAAGGTTAAACTATCCCCTTACAGCTTTCTGTAAAAAAGTTCAAAAAGTCAGTATCTGATTTTGCTTATTCTGGGATATGTAATGATATATTAAAAAATACACGACACATATCTTTTTACGTTCTGAACTGCATTTCTAGATGATGAAAACTAACCCCAAAGTTCATCTATAAAAACCGATTTTCCTCATAAGCGATGGCCCAGTGGGTTTTCGTAGCTAACGAAAAGATGAAGAGACTGAATCTACCAAAGATTTTTATATGTATTTTTATTAGATGCTTGTAATTAAAAATAAAAATATACTCAGATGTGTAAAGTATTAATGTAACTATCGGCAGAAGCTGTAATGGATTATGTGCAGTAGGTGGGCCCTTGTAAGTAAAATTTCGCTTCCGTTCACGTACGGCAGCGCGTACGTTATTGCTGATGAAATGCTATTTTGAAAATTTCATTTAATCAAAAGCTATTTTTCAAATGTTTACACAATTTTCAACTCAAAAACTATGCATCGGGTGCATTTATTAAAAAAAAAATTAATTATTAATAATTTTTTTGTTTATAACAAATTACCTGATCGTTTTTTTGGAAACCCACCCTCGGTATTTAGAATCAGAGGGTCAAAATACATATAAGGGACTTTGGTGTAGCCGTGTCTCTTCATTTTTTTATCAACTACGAAAATCTACGGGGCTTCTGGGCTATCAATTATAATTTAAAGGACTAATTTTCTCGTATAAAATCGTTTGTATGTTATTAGGTTTACGAAAATCGTTTCATACATGTCATTTTCTCATTGTCAGTAAGGGCTTGCCTTTTATTTTTTTTTCTAGGAATGAAAATGTTATTTATTTTCGCTATTTTTATTCAATAAATGTATAAAGATATTCAATAAATCGAATCCATACGTACAATATTGATATCCCGTATGATAAATGTACTTCTTCAACTGATTTCGATAATACAAAATCAATTTTGTTAAAATCTATTGACGTAACTCAACATAAATAGTTGCATGGCAAACTTAGTATCAATAGTTGAATTAAATACTGTTCCATCAATCATCGTGAAAAATAATTTATGTACTACAATAATTTATTTACTATCAATACAAAATTCATGCGGAATAAGAGATTTAACCTCGTTTTCATCTCTTGCTTTTTCATCTATAATTGAATCAGAATTTTTTATCATAAATTCTATTTTGATTGGACTGCAATATTGTGGTGATGACGATCTAGAATTGTTCCAGATAATCACATTATTCGCAGATTCGTTGTTGCTAGGAACGAGGCGTTAAGAAGCAAGTGAAGTCCTGAATATACCTGCGTCAGAAACTTCACTATCTGTGAATGCTTGCTTATAATAGTTTTAACCAGAACTTCCATCGTAACCCCCATTTAATATACAATACCTTATTTTCAACGCTTAAATTACGGAGAAGATGCTGCCTTGCATTTAGGTGTTAGATCATTAAAGGCTAGAGGAAGAAAACCTGTTCAAAAAATAACCTGGTTCTCCAGGTTGGATGTTCGAGCGTCAAGTTAGTTATTTAACATCTAGAAAAATCTTGGATTGCTAAAAATTCAATACTCTGTGTCCGAGTCCCCGAAAGATCAACTAATAAAAGACATAAAGCATGGAATGCAGTAAAAATCAAATGGATGAGATTTTAAAAGAGCTGGAAAATTTATATATATATATATATATATATATATATATATATACTGGACCATTATGTGCATCTATTTAATAAAATTCCCAAGGATACTTGCGCAAAGAGAGGAGTTGCAATATTAATACTTAAAAAAATAAGGAATATATCACAAACTGGGAGCTTTCTTTGAAAATTTTAAAGAAATAGCACAAAAAGTTGAAAGTACTACAGAACTAGTTATATTAGAAGACCTAAATAGTAGAACAGGATGTAAAACTCATGATCAAGTGGTAGGACCATTTGGAGGATGTCACCAACGATAACGGCGAACGACTACTAATTGACGTCTGGACAGGGTGAGTCAACGATTGGATGAAGTAGGTTTGTGCCTTTTCGGTGAAATTAACAAAGAAACTATATTTATTGTTTGATACAGTTTATTTTTACGCAGATTTTAAAAATATTTAGGATTCTACAGGGTGAGCCAAAAAACTAGTACAGCATAAAGTTGTATTTTTTTAAATAGAACACCCTATATACGAATCGTATTTTCGATTTAGCTTATAATTTTAAATCTTTTTTATTATGGGTTTACTATAACAAAACTTTATAGTTTCTGAGATAATTAAGTTTAAAGAAAAAAAGTCACATTTTCAAGCATCAATTCAATCCTAAATAACGTTTTCAATTTTGTGACAAATATATTTAAATTTGGAATTTAGCAAGGTCAAGGACAAGTTAACATAATTTTTACCTAATATTTGCAATAAAAGTTACAGGGTGTTGAACACATCGGCTCAAATTTGAACAAGTTTAAATGAATAAATATCTTTTTTTCTAAATGGTACAACCTGTATATTTTCATGTTATTTAATAGAGTACTAAAAACCTTAAAGTTTTGTTCAATATATCCTATACCTATTTATAATCGTTTTTGAGATATTTCAGTTTTTCTTATTTTCCATACTTTTTTACAGAAATAGTCTTCATTATTATAGTAGCCATGGCAAAAACAATGTAAAAGAACATTTTTCTGTGTGTCAAATTTATAACCGCAATCGCTTCTTTTGGTTTTTATGTAGTGTAGTTTGGTTTTTTTTGCATTCATCTTATATTGTAAAATGAATTTTCCAAAGAATGAGTTAATAGATATGATTTATACAATAGGAGAGGCTCAAAAAAATTGCCTTCTTGCTCAAAGAATTTACAAAATGAAGTATCCTGATCGACGCCAGCCTAATACTCATACTTTTCAAAACTTAATGCAAAAATTTGATTCTTCTGGTACTGTTGATTATCCAAAACGTAAAGTGGTCAACAAACCAGTAATTAATGAAGAAAAAGAACTACAAGTATTGTTAAATGTTCAGGAAAATCCTTATATTGGTAGCCGTCAGTTAACAGCACTATGTGAAACATCACAATCCACCGCTAATCGTACTACCAAGAAATATAGGTATCATCCATATCACATGGAATTACACCAAGAATTGCATGGACAGGATTTTGAAAGTCGTGTAAACTTTTGTCGTACAATAAATGCGGAGATTCAATTAAATCCAAATTTATTATGCAAGGTAATGTTTAGTGATGAAGCTACTTTTAGAAGTAACGGTGCCGTAAATAGACGCAACATGCATTATTATGCCACAGAAAACCCATTTTGGATTAGAGAGGTGCAACATCAAAACCACTGGTCATTAAATGTTTGGTGTGGTATTCATCATAATCGAATTATTGGACCCCTCTTTTTTAATGAACCACTAAATGGCCATAGTTACCTGAACTTTCTACAAGAAGAACTATCCCAACTGTTTCAAGGTCTCGATAGGGATGAGCTCGACAGTATGTGGCTCCAGCACGATAGTGCGCTTCCGCATTACCATCGTGAAGTTCGTGCGTTTTTGGACCAACGATATCCGCAAAAATGGATTGGACGTGGGGGTTTCATTGAGTGGCCACCAAGGTCTTGCGACATCACCCCATTAGATTTTTTCCTATGGGGTTATATTAAAAATAAGGTGTATGTTAATCCACCAACAACAGTGGAAGATATGCGAAACAGGATTAGGGATACCTGTAGAACAATAACGCCACTAATTTTGTCCAGGGTCCGAGAAAATCTGCAAAAAAGACTAAATTTGTGCATTGCACAAGAGGGTCGTTTATTCGAACACTTATTAAAAAGAAATAATTAATCTCAGTATTTAATAGGTAATTTTTTTGTTTCAATTTAGTATAAAAGTAAATTTGTATTTGCCTTGTCGTTATTGTTGTGTTAATTTTTTCACATTATGTTTAATTAAACTATTGCCGTTGTAATATAACCAATAATGTATTTCATCATATTTAACCACATTCTGTTTGTTTCTGTAGTTTCTTTTTATTATTTTACATGGCTACTATGATAATGAAGACTATTTCTGTAAAAAAGTATGGAAAATAAGAAAAACTGAAATATCTCAAAAACTATTATAAATAGGTATAGGATATATTGAACAAAACTTTTAGGGTTTTTATTACTCTATTAAATAACATGAAAATATACAGGGTGTACCACTTAAAAAAAAGATATTTATTCATTTAAACTTGTTCAAATTTGAGCCGATGTGTTCAACACCCTGTAGCTTCTATTGCAAATATTAGGTAAAAATTATGTTAACTTGTCCTTGGCCTTGCTAAATTCCAAATTTGAATATATTTGTCACAAAATTTTAAACGTTATTTAGGATTGAATTGATGCTTGAAAATGTGACTTTTTTTCTTTAAACTTAATTATCTCAGAAACTATAAAGTTTTGTTATAGTAAACCCTTAATAAAAAAGATTTAAAATTATAAGCTAAATCGAAAATACGATTCGTATATAGGGTGTTCTATTTAAAAAAATACAACTTTATGCTGTCCTAGTTTTTTGGCTCACCCTGTAGAGTCCTAAATATTTTTAAAATCTGCGTAAAAATAAACTGTATCAAACAATAAATATAGTTTCTTTGTTAATTTCACCGAAAAGGCACAAACCTACTTCATCCAATCGTTGACTCACTCTGTACAACAATCGATAATAAAATAACCAATGGATTTTTCCAACACAAGAAGATTCACAATTTTATTTGGGAACAAGGCACAAGACAACAGATATCCATTATCGACTATATAGTCATACGACAGAACACAAAACTTCGAGTTTCCAAATTATAACAGCAAAAAACCAGAGGAAATTAACATCGATTCAGATAGACAAGCAGCGAATTACCCCAAGTACAACCTGGACAACTTAGACGGAGAAAGCATTAGATACTTATACCAACGAAAGCTAGATGAATACTTGGATCAATCTAGAAGTATACTAAAATATTTTTGAAAATATATACAAAGCAGCAAGGAAAGCATTAGGATATAAAGAAAAAAACAAGCAACAAGTCTTGGTGGACGAAGAAGATTGAAGATCTAGTAAAAATAAAGAAAGAGAGGTATGAAATGGTTAAGTACGAAAAATCCGAGAGAAAAATAAGCATATGAGGAAATCAGAAGAGAAGTCAAAACTGTCAGCTTTAAAAAAAACGAAATGTGGGATAACAAACGTAAAGAAATATATCTATACATTGCAGAAGAAAATGCTTTGAAAATTCATAAAAACCACAAAGAACACAAAACAGGAAACATCATATATCGAATTCATACTTGAAAGCCAATGGCTTATCAAGAATTGCTAAATGAAAAGAGGGTAAAGTGTATGGAAGAAACAGCAATAATTAACATGTAAGGAAAATAGATAATAATGAAATCGTTAAAGCTATAAGAAAACTAAAAATGAAAAATCATGTGGACCTAAGGGCATTTATACAGAATTACTAAAAAGTGGATCTCAATCTGTAAATAAGGACACAAGGAAACTTGCCAAAATTTTAGAGGTAAAACGATAATTAGCACAATAAATAGCGGACTCACAACTGCCCAAAGAAACTACGATTTGGTATCCTGAGTGCCGCAGAAGAAAAGGAAGACCTAGGAGAAATTGGAAGGAAGGAATAAGGAAAGCCATGTAGGTATTCATAACCTTCAAGATAAGCATAAAAAAGCGGACCAACTTGTAAGGCTGGGGTCTATCACTACATTTATTGGACCAGGGCTTGTATTTGGAATAACAAAAGTCGCTATTCGTGGGTTGTCCTGGTGGATAAATTAACATCAGACTCACTGGGAGCCACATGCACAATAAGCAGTTGCTGAGCAGATCATTAGCAAATTATGCCGTGAAATTTTGCTGCTAAGCAGACAAGAAATATGGCTCGTGACTGGACTTATAACTGGCCACTGCAGCTTGAGAAAACAGCTACATACAATAGATATTTTCAGTGAAGAACCACTATGTAGGCCATGTGATGAAGAGGACGAGACGGCCTCACACATCACCATCGAGTGCGAAGCTTTACCTACTGAAGACACCTTGAGCGATCAGTTCATTCGGAAGGCTTATACCTAGAAGATAAAATAGTGAGCAGGCTGCTAAACCTGGTCAAGGCAACTAACTTATTTACCTAGAACCGATATAACAGGCAACACAATAAATCTGAAGGCTGCAGTGTAAGGGCCTCTCACCCCTGGCCTGGTGTGTCATACATCTGCATTCTATATCTACTACTAGATCTACTTGGGGATCCTAGTAAATAACTGAAAAAAGTGTATTTTTAGTGGTCTGGTATTTATTTAGGAAATTTATTATTATACCTTTCCTATTTATTGAAGAAAGAACTGTCCTTTAGCTTTAAAATAAGATCACAATATTTCAGATATCTTTGTCAGCACCATGTTTGCAATGTTTTGTTGGTTGCATATCGAATTCAGAGAACTCTCCATCAAGTTTCAAAGAAATCGAAATTACTACAGCTACGAATCTTTCTTATTTTGATGTCCCTTCAAGAGGCTGGAGTAATTTTGAAACTAAAACAGTGCCACTTCCAAATTTCTGTGCCATCCATGAGTGGTCATTGCTATGCTAATTTTTAAATTTGTCACTTACAGTGGTCATGGTATTTCTAAATATTTACCATTTCTGTAAAAATAAAATTTTTGATTGTTCATTTTATTAGGTATATAGAGCAATAGTAATTTTTAATTTTGTTTGTAACCTATATGTAAAAAGATACGTATGTACTTTTTTAAAAATATATAACTAGTCTGAAAATGTTTTTGGTATATCAATTGACTCTTCTGTATGGGAAAGGTATCAACTATGATTAAGTATCCAACACAACGTTTCATAATTAAAACTAAAAAGTATCAATATGTATGTGACTGTAGGGGAAGAATGTTAAGGGTGGTATTACACTAACTTAACTATCTAGCCTATTCGAGTATGAGTTGGCTAAAGTTCGAAATAGATTTTCAAATTTTTCTATTCGGGAAGATAGAAGTAAATGAGAGAAATGGTAATCGAATTCATTGATAAAAATTGATATTTGCCTATGAACAAAATAAAAAAGACTATTACATTGAACCGTTTTCAGGATGACATTTTATTTCAAGGATCGTCCCCTAAATAAAATGTCAAATTGTAATTATTTTTAACACTTTTATTTATCAATTCAAATAATATTAAATTGCCAACAATATTGCAAAATATTTTTTATCGTAATATTAATAAATGTTACCTTTTCTATATAATCAGTTCAATACATCTATAGCAACTTAAAGTAATTTATTCTCAAAAATGAATACGAGAACCTTATGATTTAAAAATTAAATTTTCAAAAAACTTACTCAGATATACTGGTTTTGTAAAATTTAGATTTTAATATCCTTTTCAAATTACTAATTCCGAACAAAAAAGACTTATTATACTTATTTGAAGTAACATGTTTTATTTAAGGTTTTCAATTATTACTTAATTCAAATATGATTTTTATTGTGTTTCATATATGTTAAATCTAAGAGAATCTAATAAACATTTAATACTATCAACTCTACATTGTCATAATTTTTACCGTAATAATAATACAACAAAATTTTTATAAAAAAAATATATTACAAAACTATAATACAAAAATTTACAAAATATTTACAAGTTGCATGGATGATGTGGTGAATTTTGACTTGAAAATATGTGCTCAGTGAGAATTTGGATTGAGTCTTCTGAGAAATAGTTTTGTGGTCGCCAATGGTAGTTTACCACCATCCACTGCTACCTCCACCAGAAGACCAACCACCTGAAAGAAACGAAATATACTATACTGCGAATAATATCAATGCATTCGATACAACTTTTAGTAAAGAACTGAGTCTATTTAAATAATTTATTGATTATTATTTCATAATTTAAAAATGTACAACTTTAGGAATAATGACTTAAAATGATATTCAAAAACTGATTATAAGAACTTTGGACGGACATTCGAAATATTAAATTTTCAGAATTAGATCAATATGATACAAAATCATTGTACATAAAAAAACCATTGACTCATGTCTATATCTATATATCTTAGAAGTTATATTTGAAAAGCTGTAAAATTATTATATTTTAAAATCAAAAATGTGGATTTATGCATATAAAATTGAGTATAAAATAAATAACAATGTTTGAATTTAAAAATATAGTAATCTATTTTTTTTATCGCTTTGTCGAAATGAAGAGATACATTGTCCATATTCATAAGGATTTTTCAAATTATACAAGAAATAATAATATATTGTTTTCTTACCTCCACCTCCGCCAGATTTAAATCCACCGCCTCCTCCGTATCCGCCGCCGCCACCGCCAAATCCGCCGCCGCCAAATCCGCCGCCACCAAATCCGCCGCCACCTCCGTGACCACCGCCGCCGCCACCTCCGCCGCTGGGTACGATTACTTTAATGATTTTTATGGTGCCACCAGATCCGCCGCCTCCGTATCCGCCGCCACCGCCGCCTCCGTATCCTCCACCACCTCCTCCAAATCCACCTCCTCCAAATCCACCTCCTCCAAATCCACCTCCGCCGGATTTCAATCCGCCACCGCCTCCTAGAAAAAATAATGAATATATTTAAAAAAAAACATTTCATTCAAAATATCCCTGATGAATACGAGTACGTAAAGATGATTGATATGATGTTATAGAGTGGTCCATCTGAATGAATATGTGACAGACTTTACATTTTTATAAAAGTCATCTTTGGTATAACTTGGAGGAAAACAAAAATGTCTCTTTCTCCGATCTCAGAAAGGCTCGTCGCCATCCTATTTTTGCAAATGTTAAAAAAAATTAAATTATAAAAACTTCTAATTAATTAGGCCCTTACACTTTAAACTTTGGGCAAATACAAAAAATTGATATATTGAAGAAAGTTGATTATAATTGATAGATGATGAATATTTCAAAATATTCTGCGTGACATAAGAATATAAAGTTAATCTGACCATAATGATTGATGTATGTTAATACAATTAATAAATCACATGGAGAATTGTTAAGTCAGGAAAAATGTTTTTTGATGGAGATGATGCATAACGACAAAACAATTTTTACCATATCCGCCGCCTCCGCCTCCGAATCCACCTCCACCTCCTCCTAGTTGCCAGCCACCTAAAAATTATAAATACCAAATAGTGACACTTATCAAAACATCAGTGAGGTAAAATAACATCATATACTTTTCAAAATCTCTCGACGTTTGTACGTTATAAAATATAATAAACATTACAAAACATAATTTGACTTTCTGGTTGGTGAATGTAAAAGAAATTGTGAAATTACAATAATATTAAATAGAAGACGTATCCATCGATTTGCTACGAGTCACTCGCGAGAAGGTCAAAAGTTCAAATCATTTAAAATCAGTTCTAATATCTTTTTTAAGAAAGAAAATAATTATGGATTCTTTTTTAATTTTTTTTTATTTTTTAATTTTTCTCAAAATGTGCTACTTAATTTACTTACCACTGCTTCCACCTAAGTTCCATCCGCTTCCACCTCCGCCTGAGCTAAATCCTCCTCCACCGCCGGACTTCCATCCGCCGCCACCACCACCTCCTCCATATCCACCACCTCCGCCATATCCGCCTCCTCCGCCTCCTCCGCTAAGGATTCCGGCTAACAAAAACAAATATATTATAATTTTTGCAATTTTAATCAGATTATAATAATCGATAACAAAAAAATTACATGAGACATTTAAAGAAAAAAAATCGATTTTTGATTTCATTTATCCTTCTGCATAAAGAACGTTTAAAACAACTATAATAATTTAACTGTTTTAACTATATATAAAAATATGAATTTGGGCTTAAGTAAAAAAATAAAGTCAACAAATAAAGAATATTACTAAGTTGTAGACAAGAAAGTTTTGCAATAAAAGATTTTGAGCGGTAAACGAGACAGCTTTTTTAATGGATGAAAAAAGAGACAATAAAAATGATCTATTGAAAAAAATACTACAGACATTTTAAGAATTCAAAATACCACAAAAAATTTTTTTTAAAAGAAAATTTAATTTTGGAAATAAACTCAGTAGTTTTTTGGTCACGGTATATTGTATTTATCTATTCATTTTACTTTGAAACTGGATAAAATAATTCTTAATCTTATAAATCTTAAATATATTTACGAGGTAATTTAAGACTTCAAAAATTACATAACATTTTCTATGCATTTGCCATGTGGTAATTGACTGATTACAAATATTGAAATGTTTTAAGTAGGATATTAATTTTTCATCTAAAAATATCTAAGGTTGTACTATTTAAATATTGAGCCGGATTCACTAACATGATTTAATTTTAAAACCATCTTAAAGTGACAGCAGAGGGCTTAAAGTGACAAGAGCAACACTGAGTTAAGCAAGTTTTAAACCCTAAAAATACAAAAATAAAAAAGCATTTTGTTTTATTACTGAACCAATAAAAATGGAGAGTTTTCTTTGTTTTCGGTAGACAACTATTTCTCTTACATATTTCACGGCTTTATCGCAAAATTCTTATTCCTAATATCCCTATATAAGCGTTTATTTGTTGACATATGTAATATAAAACTGGCTATCTGGAAGATTTAAATTTCATGGCAACTAGATCGGGTTTAACTCTTAAATCTTCTTAGTGAATCTGGTGTGAATGCCTAACAAATTAAATTTATTGCAGTCTAGTTTAGCGTTTTGCCTCGCAAAAATCAAAATGTTACTATTGACATGAACTAGAATGTATTCAAATACAAATAAAATATATGATGGATTTTAACAAACCATTAAATGAGGGTTAAAACTTTGATACTTTGTGCGAAAAAATTTCGAGTTATCGATCAAAGAATTAAAAAAGTTGTTTAAAAATCACGTAGGAATAATTTAATTTAAAAATAGCAGAACTTTTAAAAAATCAAAAAAAGGGCAGGTTCGAACTAAGACTCTGAATTGATAATAATGATATGTGATATATAAAACCACTTAGAATCTATGTTGGGAGTTACAGTACCTTTTAAAATAAATCCTGAACAGATATGAAAACAAAAATATAATTATATTATTTTTTGGCTTTTCTTTGAAAGTATAACAACATATAAACTGCATTAATAACTTTATCATAATTTAACCTGCTTTGTATTTCTAACAAAATGAAAAGAGATAATACTTTGATTTGTTATCCCTTTCTCGGCCAAATTTATAAAATTCTAGAGTACTGTTTTATGAAAATAATTTTTTATGTTTTAAGAGGAAATTCGTCCTTAAAAACATAAAAAAACTTATTTCAAATAAGTAAATATATTTATTTTCAATGTACAAGGCATTCAAAGTTTTATTTGTATTTTCTAAGTATGTTCTAAATCATTTTCCTTTCATGGTACGAGAGATAAAGAATAACGGTTTAAATCGAAAAAAAAATAAATTAAAAACTTTTTTCGACAACGACTTCTTTGTAATTTTTCATAATAATTTTTTGTTTTCGGCTCTAATAAGATTTTTTAACTAAATATTTTTTGATTCCCATTTTTTTTTTGGTAATATGAAACTTTTATTTATTATATATTTAAACACAATCTATTTTATAAGACAATGGAATATTTTTTATACTAAAATGAATCGCCAATTTAAAAATACTAATGCATTAAAATTTCAATAATTTTTAAAATTATTTTGTTCTTTCTATTTTTTTTTAAACAATACTTTCGTATTGGCTTTAAAATACCCCCCCCCCCTCTATACACAAAAACATTTTTTTAAACCATACAAACATGCTGTGCATAGTATTTAAATAATACTATATTAATTTTCCTCATAAAGGGTTTGTTTACCAAAAACGTATTTTATTTTTATTTGCACTTTAATTCGAAAATTTTAACGGCATATCTTTTGAAAGCTTGTCAATGCATGAAGTTTAAGAAATAATATTTTTAAATTTAGTTCAAATCGACAAACTAGAACAAAAGTAAAATAAAAGTTAAAAAATTAACCACCTACCTTGTGCGGTAGCTACAACCAAGAGACAGACGAACACCTAAAACCAAGAAAAAAGAATTAATAATTTTGTCACATACCACGCTTGATGATTCGTAAAATAATTTAAAATTCACTGCGTAAAAATAACCGAAAAAAATCTGTTAATATTTGTTTGTTTTCATTTACCTTCATGGTTAAATCCAAGAGGTGACTGACTTGTATCATTTCAACTCGGATGAACTTATATAGTTGAGATTTAAGCCTTGATGAGACCCCCCTTTCTAATATCCCCTAGTCATCGTCTGTCTACATCCCTCCATATTTCAGAACACCCAAATCTAAAATTACAATAATTATTTCGGTACTTACAATGTAGTTTGGTAAATTTAATGGTTCTTCACTTACCGGCGACTTCACTCAACCTGTAATCAGAGTTTGCACAATTTGATCTAGTTCGTTTAAGTTATCTAAATCTGTAAATTATTCCTCACGCTAAGTACTTATTATCAACATAACATCAGCTGTTTGTTGCACGTTAAAATTACTTATTTACAATTTTATAAAATTATTTTTGTGCTGACTTGCAATTCTAACTTGAAGATTGAAAGGTAATTAATGGTTTGTAGTTAATGAAGAGAAAATTGGGGTTTTTACCACGCGAATAATATAATAAATCTTATTAATAAATAATTTTTTTATTGTATTATTTTTGTTATTGTTATGTATTGGTAGTATATTGTCAGCACTTTTAGTTAGCCTTGCAAGTGTTTTGTTCATTAGGATATATATATATATATATATATATATATATATATATATATATATATATATATATATATATATAAGAAAGATAAGTTTTCGGCCATGCAATTTTAGAATAAAATTGGAAATTCTCGGCTATGCGGACATAAAGACCGTGAATATTACTCTGATATTAAAAAGTGCAGAGATCTCCAAGATAATGGAGCTTTTCTATTATCTTAAGTAATATTTATTAACGATCTTTATGTCCACATAGCCGAGAATTTCCTATTTTATTATATATATATATATATATATATATATATATATATATATATATATATATATATATATATATATATATATTAAATTTTTATTTTTTATTTTCTTGGGATTAGGTTCACATTGAAAATATATTTTTCATGGCTTTGACGTTTCATTCTTTATTTAGGATATCTTCAAAAACAATCGTCTAAAATTTAAAAAGAAATTATGAATATAATATAAATACAACAATTACACACGCTTAAAATTCAATATTTAAAATAATAATGAAAAACTGAAAATGATTATTTAAAAGATTCTTTTTAGTCAATTTTACGCACCTTGAGATTTTGTCAAACATATTACTAATATCAACAAACCACCAAGGACTTGCATTTTATATTCGAGGACATGATGAACAAAAAATTAAAGGAATTTATTTTTGCTTTAAGGAGATATACATTTTTGATGTCATTAAGGGAATATACTGTGTCTAAACTAAATTGTTGTAGATTTGACTAAGATTCTTTATGTCAGTTCTGTCATTTATTGTATGTGTTTCCTTTTTAATGGCTATCATTTCCTTTATTATTAATTTATGATAATTTTTGTCCTTTCTTTTCATGTTTTGTCAATGCTGTAGTAGCATTTTTGGTATATTTATGCTCATTTAGTCGATTTTTTAATAATTGGCTTATCATTCCTATATATTTTTTTGGGCAGTTTGCACACGGAACTGAATGTATGGATGCAAATTCTTCTGAATTCGAAATTTCATACGCACATCAAGTTTTAAAAAAATCAAGTAATAGTAAAGTTATTGTACTGTTAGAAAAAATTAAATTATACCAAATTTGAACCCTAAAGTTGACCAATAAACTAAAAATAGTCTTTTTTTGGTCCATTTTTCGCATATCTTTAAATGGTTCTTAAATTTAGAATTTTGGCTCGATATGATTTTGAAAAAACTTTTTTTTTGCCTTCATGGGCTTATTTAAAAAAATAGCTGTGCAGCGCTGTTCCTACTCAAGTACTGATTCTTTTTTGATTGATAAGGTCCTATTTTTCCTCTTGAAAAGGTATAAAAACATTCAATTCGATTTGGTTGAAAAGAACCACAGATTTTAGCCATTAAGGAAACGTCTCCGTCCGAAAATTTTAAATATTACTTAGTTCTTGAAGACCAATGCAAAAAAACATATCTTTTAATTTTTTATTTTAAAGGCCAAAACCTTTATTTAAATGCATAAAATTTTTTTATTGTATATAGATTTTTTCTCATTTGCCTTAGATTACTTTTATTATTTTAAATGCTCGCCAAATCTAGTGTTTTATTTCGATTTGAATTCTAAGAAAAGCATTTTCTTCGTCTTAAAAAAATTTTATTATCAGGCAATTTATTATATATTTTTAATTAAAATCGGCTTTCTTATCGTATAATGTTCACAACGCTGTTACTGTTAATTGCCGTAATTTTTAGAGATGCTTTAAATCCTTATAGAATCTCCAAATTTCTTTCTTTTTTAACTTATAAGATATTATTTTTTCGCTTTAGAAAAGATAATAAGTATTTTTTCAAATTTTTGGAAATATACCTCTTCTTACAGGGTGATAACTCTGGATCTTTTTTAAAAATACAATTTTTTGTAAATAGTAATTTTAGGTCTCTTCAAGAAGAAAAAATAAAACCTTATCAGTCAAGACCTAATAAAAACCCTCGAGTTTCAATTTGTCCAAAAATCATTAAAATCACAGAAAGAGTGCTATACGACTGGTGCTGTAAAAAAACCAATTTGCATTATAGATATTTAAAGAACTAACAGCTGGGTCTTATGCCTTTTTTAGAATTCGTATAGGACCAAAATTCAAATTTGGCGAGAATTTGAAAATATTCATTTTTAAAAGAGCTTCACTCAGCTTCTTAATCACTTTAAGGGCTCAAATTCAGCATGAGTTATTTTATTGATATATATATATATATATATATATATATATATATATATATATATATCATTTTTCCTTATTTTGTCTTTTCTTGGGTTTAGGTTCTATATTTAACAAAAAATGCAAAAGAGTTGACGTTTTGCCCTTTATTCAAGGCATTTTCAAAATTTTTTCCTCCTAAAAATATTTTTATACAATTAAAATACACCACATAAAAAACACATCTTCAATTTCAAAAAACAAACAAGACACTTAAAAACAGTATTTAAATTTTTAAAATTTTTTAAACATATTTAATTTTACCGGTACACACCTTGACATTTTTGCTACTCTATTACTAAATAAAATTCAAACTTTACATCGTCTACTGAGGATACATGGAATGCGAATGTGTTTTATTTTTTTATATTTTACAATGCATAAAAAACAAATAAGGTATATGTTTAGTTTTATGTTTAAGAGGATACTCAATTTTTTGATTCTTATTTGACAGGATCGAATACTTAATATTTTTGTTTAAATTAGGTTTGCGTAAACGTGGCTCAAATTCCCTATATCTGTTCTATCGTTTTTTATGGTACTGTTATAATCAAAAGTATGTTTTTCGTCCTGTGTGTGTTTGTTTAACGATGTTGATGCGTTTTTCGTATATTTATGGCCATTTAATCTGTTCTTCAGCAATTGACTCGTCATGCTTATATATTTTTTGGGGCAATTTATGCAAGGGATCCCTTTTTAGTTCACGAAACAACTTAATGAAAATTACCCACATGTCCTTTTCTTTTTTCACTCATACAAGGACTTCCTGGACAACTTGATTAAATAGCGATGTAAAGTTCCTTAGAATATTACCATGAAACCTTCCACAATATTGGCAGGATTGATAATATGATTACCTATCATATTTGGACAAATCATTGATTAATAATTTGGAAAGTTATTGCTTACTGAATGTTTTCTTCTGGATTTACAAAGAAACTATCTTTGAATGAAGTTGCCAAACTTTTTATACTCTTCGACAAAAACTATTCTTTTAAATATCTTGTTACGAAATATTTCTTAAAAAAAAATATTTTTATTTTTTATAGAATGCCATACTTAATTTTTTTTTAAATTTAACTTTAGAGATTTAAACAACTTTTTGCTGGCACGTATTATTCAAATATTTCGTTTTGATATTAAATATGAACTATACAGCCTTTTCACCTATTACGGCCTTGATTTTCATTCTATTCGGTAGTCAAAAAAATTTTGTGTTAATTAACATAAAATATTTATGCCATCAAATTTATTATTACTTATATAAATAAGTAAATATAATTTTCATCAATCTAATTTTCCAGTTATTCCTTGTCTTAGGGTAAAAAAAAATTATAAAAATTTTTTGATAAAGATCGTATTCACAAAAATTACGTAGATAATAGTAAATTTGAGAAAAATATTTTAATTTTATTTTATAGAAAAAAAAAATATAACGTATTTATGGAAAATACTCTTCTCAAAATTGCTATAATGCATACCCTATATACCTCAGTTTTCTTATCCTTATTTTTATTTTTGCTTCCTCCGAGCGATACTTTTTATGCGTTATATCCTACAATTACGGACTTTTTGTTAATTTAATAGCATATTAAAAATATGTCCTATTGATCCCTTTGGAGGTTAAATCGATCAGAAATCTAATTAAAGCCCAGCATTTCGAATCCTTAAAATACAATTTATAGCCTTCAAATATTAAAATTTTCAATATAGAGATTCTGGTAAAAATAGGGCGTAATAAATTTTTTAATTGGACAATTGCGAAAGTCTCCATTCATTAAAATTATCTTTGAATGATGCATAAATTTAATAATATTTAATTATTTAAGTTCAAATGTATATCAATAAATGAATGTATGAATGGGAATGATGATCCTTGATAGAGAGTTTAAATAATTAATCAAAATATAGCAAACATTGCTTTAGTTAAATTTATAATCACCATAGGCTTTCATCAAACACAGTTACAAAATTGCTTTATGTCTTTCAAGAAGGTTGCCTTTATAGATTACTGAAAATTTAGACTAGAATGATTCCTTTTTTGATGTATAAGAAAAAAAACATTTATATTATTTGCTAACCTATCCAAGAAAAGATAAATGGATAATCTTAGAATTTTGTAATAACCATCTCATTGAAGGAAGAAACAAATATTCTATTAACTTATTGCATTTTAGATAACAACAAATTCTAAAAATCTATAAAATATGCTACTTTTTACAAATACTTTAAATTTAGAAAACAATATTTCATATAAGTTTTACTCAATAACTCATAATAGTCAAATAACCACATAATCCTATTAAATCTCCGACCAAAACCGTAAGGTCAAAATGTCTTTGGCTTGACGGCCAAGGTAAATTCAAAAGAAAGATTCTAAAGTAGCACGCAACAATGCATTAGAAAATTGTGTATATTTTCTTTTTATAACCTTTAGAGATCAACTTAGTATTTCTAATCAAATTTAAATAACGACCAATCAAGTTTGCATTTTATTTAGGAGAAATTTTTTTTGTAAATTCGGAGAAAAATATTTTCGGTAAACAATAATTTTCAAAATTATTAATCAATGATTTGCCCAAGATTATTATATTGACAATCCCGCCAATATGTGAAAAGTTTTATGATTGCATTCTAATGAACTTTACATCGGTATTTAATCAAGGAATTTTAATTTCCCAGGAAGTCCATGTATGGATAAAGAATGAAAAGAGAAAAGGACGTGCAGTAATTTTATTTAAAGTGTCTTGTTAAAAAAGATTTTTTTTTTAATCATGTATTCTCAATGTTAAAAAAAGTTTTCATAAGGAAATGTATTTTTTTTTAAGTCTCAGAACTTTGGTAAGAATGCTTCAAGGAAATTATTTTTACAATAGCGAATGTGTTACAAAGAGATTATTTTTTTATAAATATCTAAATTTCTTTTCAATATCTCCGAAGAACATCTGAAAAATTAATCTTTTTAAATTTCAGTTTGCAAAACAAAGAAGATTAAAGGTTTACGGTAATAGTTTAAATAATGTAACATATTCTCAAAGATTATTGCAGAAAAAAGCTAATTAAGAACATTTTTTTTTAATATAACTCCATCTATTTTTAGTATGAAATTACTAAATCATTTTTATTATTTAATACTACGTTAGTGTGCAATACAGAACCAATTATAAGATATTAAGTAACAATTCCTGTTTGGGAAAAAGTCAGGTATAAGAAGCACCGTGAAAGGAAGAGAGTACACATTAAACCACATTTATCTATCATGGTGTGGTTTCATTATAGATATGTTTTTCTGGTTTTAAAAATACCATACAAATCTAAGTTAATAATAACGTTAAATAATATTTAAATATTGACAAAAATATTATTAATATTTTTGTATATAGATTCTACATGTTTAAATTTTGTTGGTATGTCTAAATTACAATATTTTCATATATCATCTAGCCATTTATTTCCTTATAAAAATCTTTAGAATATTTTCCATCTATGGTGAAACTTAACATCTGATACATAGTTAAATGAATCAATCTACTCAGCATGGCTAGACAGCCCACAAATGAAGATAGTTGATGTCAAACTAAATAACTCTATGCGAATTATTAGTGGAACCTTTAAATGCACTCCTACTTGCTAGCTGCTCTATGGAGAGAATATATAAAAAAAATCCGGGGCTACTTTAAGAAACAATTGAAATCTCTAATTTTATCACCCTAAATTAAAGGGTCTGAGTTTCTGTGTTGAACCTTAAAAATAGTTTTCTATTTTTTGCATATCTAGAAAATAAGCATACCCCTGGATCTTCACAGCGAATATTTTGTAAATTACCTATTCATATTTATTTTCTTTATTGTTATTTTTTTTCTTGTTATGTATCTGAATTATTTTGAAATTTTAAAATTTTCTTTACTGATTAATTTTTAGGATCAAATAGTATATATTCTCTACAGCAATAAAAAATAGGCAAAAAAGAATTAATTTTTGTTGCTCTATGTTTTTATCATTTATAAGACCACCAAAGTTACAGTTTTTTTGTTAAACTTGTTTTCACATCGGTCTGCAAGAATTATACAGGCCGACAAAATTAGACCGGCTTTCTAAACCAGAAATTGGACTTTACTTTTTCTCAGGATAATTTAATTTAAAACTGTAATAAAATTTTCATAAAAAAATTGAACCGACTTCTAAAAGTGCACTAAAAAGTGGAAAATAACTAAATTTTTATATGAAATTGAACTTTTTGAAGTCGGCGCCAAACTAATACCTGACAAAATGTGATTTGCAGAAAGAGATTAAAAATACTTTATTTGTAATTGCTTTCTTACCATAATTTCTATATATTAATAGTTATTTATTGCATTTACAAAAAATTTGACGCCGACTTTAAAAAGTTCAATTTTATATAAAAATTTATAGTTAATTTTCATTTTTTAGCGCACTTTTAGAAGTCGGTTCAATTTTTTTTTATAAAAATTTTATTTTTCTATTTTTAGTTTCAGACTTCATTATGATATCCATAAATTATTTGAACCAAGTACTAATGAAGATTAGTGTACCTCGCAATGACTCCAAGGTGGCAAAAAAGTACCCATTTTATAAAAAATTGTAAATCACCCTAAAAAGAAACCACTAAAAATCCTTTGGTTCTTGGAGTTTTCCAAATACCAGTAAAATTGTGTCAAACAAATATTTAGTTTGTCATAGTAAATCCACTGTTTTAGCTCGATATATTTTATACTGCATATTGAGTTTGTATACGCCTCGAGAACCCCACACTATCAATTTTAGACAAAATTGGAATATGTAAAATTTTCTGTTCCTCATATTGTATCTTATCAACCTAATAGTAGTCAAAAATTTACTGCATAGTCGTAATACACGACCCCGAAAACCTTCTAATACCAAATCTGAAAAAATGCGAATAAGATAAAATTTTCAACCCACCATATTGCATCCGCTATATTGAATTTCAAAAAAATTATTTTAACTCTTAATCGAGTCTAAATCTAAACCCTTCAAAGCCCCCTAGTACCAATTTTGGATGAAATCCGGAAACTTAAAATTTCTAGACTTATATTCGCTATTTACATCCTCAAAAACGATTCAGTCCCATCTTTGAACAAAATCGAAAAATGTAAAATTTTTAATCTACTATCTTGGATTTGCCATATTGAATCCTGAAAAAATACTTTTAAATTCATGATTTACATCCTCAAGAATCCCCTATATCAGTTTGGAAGAAAATCGAAAAATATAAATTGATTATTTTGTCTGCCATATTGAATTTTTGAAAAATATTTTGGATCCATTATGTGCGACCTTGAAAACTCACCCGCACCAATTTTGGAGAAAATCGGACAAAATTAAATTGTTTTGTCCGCCATATTAGATCTGCCATATTGAGTTTTTAAAAAACAATTTTCGATTCGTTGTGTACGACCCCAAAAATTCCCCAATACCAATTTTGGAGAAAATCAAACAAAATTAATTTTTTTAGCCGCCATATTGTCAGCGCCATCTTGGATATTGCTGCACCAATTTCGCCCGAAAAAATATGGGACCACCGCAGCACTTCCTGAACATAACGTAAAAAATTTCATTTAAATCGTTGCCTCCGTTCCGGAGTAATCGGTGTACGTACACAAAAAAATACATAGTCGAAGAATTGAGAACCTCCTTCCTTTAAAAAATGGTATTTTAGGCCAGATTTGAGGTTACTTTTCAACGCTAAGCGACGTTTCTTCGCAAAATGCAATATAACATCTTAAAGTACTCGTGCCCTTCAGAATCGCTTTTTCACGGTTCCGATACCTTTTTTCTCGACGAGATATCTATTGTTGAAAATATCAGATTTGGTGTTTTGGTCATTACATGAAAACTGAATAATATTCAGCAGACAGGCTAACGAAACCAATTTACTCAGCAACCAAGGCTCTTAAGCGATAACACCACTGTAACGGCCTAAAAATAGGATTAATTTTAACAATTTTTTTTGGGAGTGTAGAAGAGAAGCGGGAAAATTGAAGTATGAAAAAAAATTTTTAATATATTTTGATACAAAATGGCGGCGACAAAGCCTATCTTGGAAATCTGGTTTTTTAAAAATTGAAAAACGGGTAACGGGTTTCCTGAACTATGAGATCTGGAACAAAAAACAAAGAAAATTTATAGTTTATATATAATTGGCTACTCGATGACGTAGGTTTTTTTTTTAAATCTAATTTTGTAGAAATGGTGTACTTTTAAAAAAAATTAGTTGATTTTCGGTCAAAAATAAAATCATAAATTGTTTATAAAAAAAAAGTTTACATCCAATCAAAAAACCACGTAGCAGGGAAGATAATGTGATTGTGAAGCTGCTGTTAAAATTTCTAATCGATCGGTGCAATAGTGTTTGACTAACGTTATAGCCCACTTGGAAAAAAATAATTTTAAGAAAAACGCGTTTAAAGTTTTACATGCTTATACACTTATTATATAGAATTGTCACACTTGAGGACTTTTGGCACACCTGATAGTCTTCTGTGAAACTGTAATGCCCTTTCACTTGAAAGGTAACAAACCCCCTTACCATTTGGACATATAAATCGAGATTTCGACATTTAGAATTTTTTTGTGCTAAAGGACTAAATGGATATTTATAAGCAATAAAAAAAAATATTTTGTCAATCTGTTACAGTGGTGTTACCCTTTAAACATAGATAACTCGGGCGCAGCGGGAGTCACGTTCCCAGTGCAACAGACAGGCAAGCGAAGCAAGTTTGCTCACAAATCCAGGCTCCGAAACCTGAGCCTAGCAATATTCAACAGTAGATACTTCGGCGAGAAAAAAAGATATCGGGGCTATTGAAAAATGATTCTGAAGGAACGTTACCTACACTATAAAAAGGAAATGCATTAAAAATTTAATGTAAATATGCTGGAAGCGAATTTCACCAACGTTTATTAAATGTATTTAATGTAATGTTTTAAATTTAATAATTTATATTTGTCTAACTAAATTTATTCCATTAAATTTAGCGTAATCGTACATTGAATTTAAAGTTTTATCTTTACTTTTTAAGATGACTATGTACATTAAATAAACAGTCAGTGTTCATTGAATTTGAGATATGTTAATTACATATTTAATGCATCAACATTAATATGAGTTCAAAGAATTCTGAAACTACCAGGAAAAGATGGACATTTTACCCATTGGTAGTGTCCGTTATCTCAACCGGTTTCCAACTCATTGGTTCCCGTCAATACGGCGCAGAGATGTACACTTCACCATAAGAAAATTGAGGCTTTTTAAGCTACTTATATCATACTAAACAAAAAGTTCAATACAAGTTGCGCCATCTCCCGGAATCTCATATAATGTATATTGAATAATAATATAAATTCCTTTAGTATTAGGGTACATGTGAATTAATTTTAATGTACAGAAGTTGAAATATCCTTTTAACGAACTGATATTTCAATGAATTGCTTTAAATTCAAAGTAAACTTAAATTGTTCACGTTTTTTAGTACAAAATCATTAAATTTAATGTAGAATGGACATTAAATTTAAGTTATTTTTAACAGTGTAGTGTTAAAAAGTAACCTGAAATATGGCCTAAAATGCCTTTTTCTGCAGATTTAAATTAAATTATCTAGAAAACCTGAGGTGCTGAAGCAAGTCGGGTACCAGATTTGAATTTAGGGCATTAAGAGCATTCGAAAAAATATAGTTCGATTTCTGGTTAAAAATTTTGTCGGCCTGTGTTATTTTAGGACACATCGATGAATTAGGATTAGAGAAGCATAGGCCTTCTTAAATCTCAATTATTGTCAGTAAAAACAAATTTTGTGAAAAATCGATCTCCTAATAAGGGCTACTCTAATAATAACGAATCTTCACAACCCTCTAAGATACTCTCTTCTTAAAATGATGGGCAAAGATAAGGACGAGATTTACTGTTTCGGCAACCAAACAATAAGGCACTTTTCACAGAAAAATTATGGAAACTCTAATATATAAAAGATCTTATAGATCGAATTATTGAAGATGGGCAAGAAGAGCTTTAACGACGCACTGAAATCTAAAAAAACTCATCTTCTTAGTTCCATATTAAAAAATTATAACGAAAATTATCGAAATGTAAAGGAATTTATATAAGAAAAAAATTGTAACTCAAATTTGAAATCAAATACCAAATTCAAGGGACGATTTCACTTGCTAAAACGTTCTTGTCTGGGCTCAGAAACGAATACTGTACCTAATTTCTTTTTCAGCAAAAAGTGTCAATATTTCATTTAAACAAAGACATGAAATCCTCTAAATTTTCTTCTACCAGTTTGTTCTGTCAACTAAATATGTATATCTATACTAGAACGGCAAATTTTGCCCCAATACCAAATATGAATGATGTTGCAATATAGAAAGATAAAAAACGTAAATGAACTATTTCGATTTTATATTTTCTCTACTTTTTTTTCCTTCTTTACAGGATGACATTATCAGTTTTTAACATTTCAAATTTTATGGACCATCATAAATGTTTCTTAAATATCGAAAAATAATTTTTATTGTATTTTTATAAGACCTGTTATCTCTCATATTATATGATGTATTGTTAAAGTCGTACCTCGTTAAATTATTCCGAAAGCAAAAAATGTATTCGGATAGGGAAAGAATATTTTTTGCATAAATGAATACAAAATGCACTAAGTAATACGTACAGTATGCTACCAAAATATTTAAAGATATTATAAATACCCCAGGTTGGTATTTAAGAAAATGAAGTTGACTATAGTCCATAAAATCCGAAATATCGAATTCAGAAACTCATAATGCCATCCTATAGGGCAGGGAAAGTGTAAACAAGAATGTACAATTTATTGCAAAATATTTTTCAAACAAAAATTGGAAAAAATTAAAACGAAAGAGTAAATTTTCTGGTATAGAATTTTCTTAACTTCTCAAACAATATTAAGTTTAAAATTGCAAAAATTTTTCTCAAGTTGATTTCGTTTCTTCTGCGGTAATTCCAACATAGATTCGAATTTATAACACCTTGTAGCTTTTATTTAGCAAGTTTTGTTATCTAGGTTACAAACTCAAAATTTATTAAATTTTTTTCAACACATTGTATTCAAGCTCATTTTTCATTTGGCCTGGATGAATGAATTAGAGTGGTGATTACTTCCCACCATGACTGTAAAACCGATCGAATTTTCCAATCTAAGCAGCCTCGTTACCTGACCTTGCCTAAGTGCTTTGGGTAATACTATTGTATTCACGAAATGTTTCAGCCTCAGTCCGTTGAATCCCGGACACTTTCTGGAAATGGAGTCAATAGTTTTATCCTCCTCCAGGCACTATCTGCATACCGAGTCATTCGAGACGACAATCCTATGAAAATGATCTTGCAAATAACAATGTCTCGTCAGCAATCCCACTATGATCCGCAGTTTTTTCTTCAAGAAGAGAAGCTCCCTAATAAGTAGAGCATGAGGTCCAACTGTACGTTCCTTGGCATATCTCATTCCAGAAGCTTACTAGTGTCTAATTATGTAGCCGTTCTTTGTGTGATTGTCAAGTACCTCCCTGAACTCAAACACCAGTTGTGAAGTTTCCATATTGAGTTCTCAAAGCTAATGTTGCAGCCTTACTATTGATCATACGTTAATAGTCTGTTTAAGTCTCTTTTACGGAGATGATCATATTGCAAAATAACATAAATTTCCGTTTGAAAAACCCATGCGTGGCTTCTACCGAACGTTCTAGTTCCGGCTCAAATGCGTGGTTTCTTTTAGAACCAGTAGGTTCGCAGAGGGGCAATGGGCATCTTTCCACAATTCTTCCTCAACTATACCTGTTCTTGCTCCTAGATGCCCCAAGCATTTGAGAAAATAAGTTTACCTTTTTCCTTCAAAGTTTCATTTTCTATGAATAACTAAAGAGAGGGAGATTTATTAGAGTCTCCAGTGCCCTAATGAGGCTAGTGCTCATCGCTCTTATCATTCCTATACAAACCATTTTTTGAACCTTGTCAAATAGAACACAGAGTTGGCGCTTGGCTGTACTATGCCACTATACAAAAATCGCTTAGAAGCTCAGAAAGCATATACAGCCTTGTTGGATCGAGCCTCAATATGATCATTCATCAAGTAGCTCCCTTATGTTGAAGGGTCCTTTCCAACATAACATCTTATTTATATTCATTATATTTGAGACCGAACAAAATGGTAGAAGAGAACTCATTGTTACCTTCATATTTCTATTGGAATGTTTTCTACTAATAATTAAGTCTTGAGTATATTTAATGCATGTGGTTCTTTATGTTTGTTTATGTCTTCGTTTTACCACGGTCTACTAAATATTCAAATTAAAAATAGCGTAATAATTATAAGTCCTTCTTCACAAAAGAACTCTTAAACAATAATATGGCATAATTTTATAATTTCGGTTAAAATTGACCTTAAAAAATTTTAGAACCCTGAATATTATTTATGAGTTTTTAATAAATACTACTTTAAAGAATAGGCATAATATAGTAATTGGGCAGGATTGTTGCTTATTTCAAATAAAATTTAAATAATTTTCATTTATCAATATTAATGTTTCCATAATTTTTTAAAATTATTTTATATTCATTTCATTGAAAAGGTACTCCTTTCAAGGATAGTAAATTATAGAATAAATAAAAATCATTTAATTGCTTTGAAAGCTGCATAAATATGTTTCTTGTGCATATGTAGTTTTTACCAAGAATATTGTGATGATATTTTAGTATCATATTGTTTGCGATAGGTATGCGTAAAACATTGGAATAAATATAAACTATGATGCAGTTGTTGTAATATAGATAGTAAGTACTGCGAAAACACTTTAAAAATAATGGAAATTACTATAGACTTTATATATTCTGAAAGGTATAGGAAAATAAAACAAAACTTTTCTTATAATTTGAAATGTTAGTTACATTGTGATTTTTTCGTACAATTTTTGTAGCTTGTTCCTAGGTTTTCTTTATAATCTCACTTAACAGCAGTGTTGATTGTATTTCACCTAAATCTAAATTTTACAATTCATTAATTCTTTTTACAACGCTAACAACATTGTTTGCGAGATATTATTCAAAAACAAGGCTTTTTGAAGACGAACATTAAAAATACTATTACATTTTTAAGGTTGCTCTTAAAGAATATTAATATTTTACCCAATTTTTACAGAAAAAATGTGAATTTTATTGGTTTGTCTAAATCACTCTTGAACATTTATGGTATACATAATTTGAAGGCCACTTAAGACATCTAAAACCATATATATTAAAAAAAAGATTATAAAAAGACTATAAAAATAATTTTTATTATGAATTTTCGAAGCAAATAGTAAATAGGTCGAAAGTTTAGCTGTGTGAGAAGAATTTGTAAACAAAAGAATTGTTACGGTTCGAACCTATTTTAATAATAATAAAACGTTTATTAATCCAAAGAAATGTAGTTATTACAAAAAATATCAAAAAATTGTTCAAAAAAAATATAATGGGTGAATTGGCTTTATATGCAGCTTCACATCCATAATTCGCCATCAGAAAAAAGTAAAGAAGTATTTTCTCCATTAGGTACCTAAGCAACAATTATAACTCGAAAATATGAGCAAAAAAATAAATAAATATGGCAAGCAGAAAAGGAAAGAAGAGGAAAAAGAGACCTTACACAGAATAAAATGAAGATAAGGAGAAAAATGTTTAAAAAAAGAAAATTAATTAATTAATGTAATCTGAGAGATCTTGTGGGTAATTTTCATGCAATATGCAGAAAAGAAAAGAAAAAATATCTTTAATTTATTATTAGATGTTATAGAAAATGCTGAAAATTCTGTCTTGGGATAGTTAGAATATTTTTCCGATGAATATTTGGATTGTAGGTCTATAAACTATTCTTTCGAATAAATACTAAATTTTATTCATGAGTATCTTGTGGAAGAAGTTAGTTGCGTGCAGCATACGACGATTATATATATTAAACTACTTAAATGCTTTAATTTATGAGATATTCTTTTCTGCTTGTAAGATCAATCTTACGCAAGAGTTTTGATGTTCCTGCATAGTCTTGTGGTAAACGTATCCAGACTGAGTGCATAGAAACTATCACAATAGTTTAGAAATTCCCGAATTAAAGAATCCCGCATCTTTTTGCGTCTTGACTAAAATACATTGGACTGTTAACTATAGGGAACGGAATAATGTTAGCTTTCTTCCATCCTAAAGAAAAGTAAGAATCTTCAATACAGGTATCTATAATATGAATGAATGGACATAAAATAACAGGACGACAAAACAAAATTATTGTTATATTTAGTTCAGGTTAGTTCAGGTTAGCTAGTGAAGCTAAAAGATTTAATTTTAATATTTTTAGACTATCTATTATTGTTCCCTCCGAAGCAATTGCGAGCAAAAATTCGTTTGTGGTTAATTTATGGTTGTAAAAAGAATTTGATTAAATTTTTTTGAGACTTCCACAAAATATCAATTCAAAAACACTTCTTGAAATGACGTTATTTTTTAAAATTTTACCAACATAAACAACATTGTTATGTCATTGTGAAGTTAAAAGATGCAAATTTCTGGTTTTCTGAACCCTTTGTCACTGTTTTTCACTTGAGAGATTCATTTCATGTGATATCAAATAATGTTCGACTTGTGAACTAAATATTTATTCTTTTGGATGCAATTACGAGATTGAAATCATACGACATTTCACTTGTCTAACAAATAAGAAATCAAGAAAGAAGAAAACAAGATTTCCTGTAGTTTGGGCGAATTGCAGAAAATGCTCATCGATTTTAAATTAGCCTCGGAGTGAAATGGATTGTTGATGAACTTGGAAAAAACGAAACTATTGACTCCAGAAGAAACCCATACTAAAATTGAAAGTAGACCTCGTAAAACCGTTCAAGAATATGTATTTGGGTTACTTAATCAAATTGGAGATAGAAAAACACGAAGCGAAATAATAGATAACGGGCAAAATGACAGACGTATGATAATCTTAAATCTGAGAGTACCAACTAATTTAAAATCAAAAATTTTTAATACTTGCATACTGGAAATACACCTTTTTAGTAAAGTGTACAGTAAAGATATAGATGGAGGATCAAAGTAAACGATGTAATCGAATCTACAGCAACATTAACATAGAGTTGAATAGGCCAGGTAGCTAAGCAGGGGGATCCAAGATACATAAACCATATCGCTCTTTAGCGGTCAAAATAACACGAATGTAAAGCTACACATGCCTGAACGATGTGAAGGAGAAAGTGGGAAAAAAATAGCACCAAATTGCGAAGGATCACAAATAATGGAAATGACAAAGGGAGATTTATATTCAAGAGGGTACATTTTAATTATTACCAATTTGTACAGTTCAAAGATAGTTATGTGTGACTTATTATATGGAAAACTCCTTATAGATAGGTAAATTTGTGTTCGGTCTGAATACGAATAGCATTTACCGCAGCTAATGCCACTAAGGAAAGAAAAAATATTGGTTAAAAGTTATAATAAATATAAGTAATATTAAAATATTTTAAAGAAGGAATCGCAACTTTTTTTTATTTTCTACGGAAGCAACAAATATATAATTAAGTAATAGAGACATATACGAATGTTAAAGTAAAAGTACGACTTTCCAAATTACTATAGAAAGACTAGTGCCATAAAGCGTATTACTAATTAAACCTCCATAAAACATTTTCCCACAAAATTTACGTATTTTTTATTTAAATTAGTAATAGTGTTTAGTAGATAAATCAAGCTTAATAGTTAAAAGTTAATAATTTACTAAATTGATTTTTTACTTAAATTGCCTAATATTATTATAATTGGATAATTTCCATATTCTATTTGTTTTGAATGAATTAATATATGTTTTTATTACCATATTGCACACAGATGAGAGATCTAGCATACACACAAACTGAAAACTGAGCTTTTACATTTATTTCACCTTTATTTCGTGTACTGAGCAGAGGTATGAAAAAATGAAATTCTTGTTAAAAGTAGAGTACGGAAAAGTTTACCCTTATATTCTCGTCTCTAGGAAAGGATTTTAATATATATATATATATATATATATATATATATATATATATATGATCTACAACCAGCAAGCACAGAAGATGCCAAATGAAATTTTGGCGAAACGTCTGCAGACTTCTACAAGAAACCAAACGAACGAATGTACTCCCGAATTAATATTGAATCACATGTTCCCATCCGTGAAACACTACGTAATATGTATATATATATATATATATATATATATATATATATATATATATATATATATATATATATATGGAAAACTCCTGATGGATAGGTAAATTTGTGTTCGGTCTGAATACGAATAGCATTTACCGCAGCTAATGCCACTAAAGAAAGAAAAAATATTGGTTAAAAGTTATAATAAATATAAGTAATATTAAAATATATATATATATATATATATATATATATATATATATATATATATATATATATACAATGCTCTCGTACAGTAGCGGAATAAACTAAATGGGTGCTTGTTTGGAAAACGCTCTAACCTGTCGAAGTTTATTTTTAATTTAGAGCTTTTTTGCGTAATAGCAAAATATACAGGGTAGTTCAAGTAGCTAAGTCCTCATCGATATTTTTTTACAATTGTAAACCTCTTTTTTTTCAAAATCAGAAAAGGCACATTCTTTTACACACGACAAAGTAAACATCGATGTTGGTTACATAAGTAAGTTGTCAAAAAAAATTACCGTAAAACTGCTATTTAAATAAAATGTTCAAACTGGGCTCCGGTAATAATATAATAATAACCAAGTCGATGATTTTTTTTTGAACATTGCCGATGATATCTGAGGTAATGTTTCGTTCTTCTTGACATATTGGGATTTTTAGAACTTCTAAATTGACGGGATGGGTCAAGTATACTTTAGTTTTTAAGAATCCTCACAAGAAAAAATCTAGGGGGTAAAATCTGGTGATCTGGCTGGCTACTCAATTATCTCTCTTTTGCCTATACAACGATTCGAAAAAATCTCATCCAAATAAGCAAGAACAGGGGCAGCGTAGTGGGACGGCGCTCCATCTTGTTGAAAAAAATGATTACGCTGGAACATACCGAGTTCTTGTGGGTCTGGATACAAAATAATGAGTGTGGGAATAAGGTCAGTTTAAAGAAACTCCAAATATCTCGCACCGTCAAAGAAATAAGGATCTAGGATTCTTCCGTCGACTATAACGCATTACACGTTCACTTTTTGAAGGTTTTGATTGTTAACTGTTGTGAACTAATTAGGATTTTCAGTTGTCCAGCAACGACAATTTTGTCTATTGACATGGCTATTTAAAGTAAATGTTGCCCCGTCAGAAAAAAAAAATATTTCTTCAAAATTATTGTTACTATTGCATAATTGTTGTATTTGCTCGTAAAATTGATTTCGAAGATCAGAATTATATTTCGATAACTCCTGAATTAAGCATATAAGATATGCTGGGTGACGCTTTGACTTTTTTAATCGTTTATGTATAATACAATATGCTACATTAAAACTGAAAGTTGTTTGAACAGGATGGACAGAGGATTATCTTTAACTGTCAACTCAATATTAAGCTGATCTTCTTCGGTTATTGAAGGTCGACCAGATTCTGTGATATCCCGAACATGCCCATATAACCTGAACTTTGCATCAACTTGGCTTAACAGGCTTTGGCTTGTAGGTTGCCAAACAGAGTGAATTGCATTAAATAACTCAACTACCTGTGTGCGTGTTCTATCTTCAAAATAAGCCATGTATTATATTCTAATTCTTTTAGTTTCGATTAATTTTATCATTTTCCCACAAAATAGCAATAAAGGTATATAAACATTTGGACACACTTGCTTCACATACCAAGAACGTGAAACACACACACACAGACACACACACACACATTTAAGATACAAAATGCTAATATCTAATGTAAAAACTAACTTTTCGAAACATTGGAAATAGAAAACTTTGTAAACAAATTTAATACCGTTAATGTTATTACAGGAAGGCTGGTGGAAGATCTTGCTAAGAATGTTATTTTACAATTTCCTTATGTAACCAACCTTGTCGTATATAAAAAAATTTAGCTTTTCTGGTTCTGAAATAAAAAATGGGCTGACAATTGAAAAAAAAAATATCGATGACGTCTTAGCTCCTTCTTGAGTTACCCTGTATATTTCAATATCACGCAAAAAAATTCTAAATTAAAAATAAAATTCGACGGATCCGAGCGTTTTTCTAAACATGTAACAATTTACTTTATATTGAATTTATCCGCTACTTAACAAAAGCATGTCCATGTAGGCAAGAATACGATATCAGATAATACTGAATTTAATAATGTTGAAGGAGAAGAAAGACTATCCAAAAAATGTTCAAATTCCACTGCTAAGCTAACTAAAATTGAATTATAAAACATCCTCCAAACAAATTTATATATATTTTATTTAAATCAGTAATAAATTTGGCAAATAAATTAAGCTAAGTAGTAAGAATTAATAATTTACTAAATTTATTTTTAATTAAGTTGCCTAATGTTATTTTAATCGTAAAGTTGTCATATTTCGTTTGTTTTGATGGAATTAGCTTGTTCCTTTTTTGGAGATTTATGGTGGCCTTACATAAATAAAAAAAGGCCTATTTGAATTTACGTCATGAAAATGTATTTATCACCCCTTAAAATAAAATAAAATACATTGTTTTCATTTTATTCTATATTTTGCTTTATCGGGTTACCGCTCTAACCGACTGTTGCATTCCCGTAACAGTATAACATTTGTTTGAAGATCATAGACAACAATGTTTCTTGCGAAGTAGTCGGGAAGTCCAACATATATCTACTACTTTGCCAGTATAATAGTGAAGTACTAACCGCTTAATTCATTAACACAGTCTAATTTTAAAACAGATCCAAATTGACAGTAGAGGGTTTAAACTGATAAATTTAACGATGTCAGGCAAGTTTTAAAAATACAAGGAGTAAAAAATCATTTTCTTTTGTTACCGAACCAACAAAAATGGCAAATTCTGTTTATTTTCGAGAGATAGTTTTTCCTCTTAACATTTCCCAGTTATTATCTTTAGATCTTTGTCCTTAATATTCCTATATAAGCGTTTAGTTGTTGCAACGTGTAATGTTAATTATTAGCTTTTATCCTCGACTTCATTTGCATTAAACTTGGGAAATAAATAGCAAATACAATTGTTATAATAAATTAATAATTAAAATTACAGTCTATATCACTCCTGACAATCTCCTCTTTATGTCTGTAAAGTTTCACCGAAATTGGTTCCAGCGTTTCGAAGATTAGTCCGTATAGATAGACCTAAGAAAAGAAAAACAGCCATATCACTTCTTACAACTTCCTCTCAATGTCTGTAAGGTTTCATCGAAATCTGTTCAATCGTTTCGAAGATTAGAACGTAGATAGACAAACAGAAAAAAACATCCTATAGCACTCCCGACAACCATCTCTTTATATCTGTAAAGTTTCATAAAAATCGGTTTAGCTGTTTCGAAGATTAGCCCATAAAGACAGACAGACAGATCATCAGCAGCCTATATCACTCTTGACAGCTTCCTCTTCATGTCTGTAAAGCATTATCGAAATTGGTTCAACGATTTCGAAGATTACAGACACACAGACAGACAAAAAAAAGTAGCCGATATTACTTCTGACAACTTTTTCTTTATGTTTGTAAAGTTTTATTGAAATCGGTTCAGCTGTTTCAAAGATTAAGCAACAAATGGCCGACTAAAAAATTTAATTTCCATAGCAACTAGATCGGGTTTAAGTTTGAAACCCTCTTAATGAATTTGGCTGATCAATAATATCCCATGATATGGCTCATTTTTAAGGTATATTTTATTTATTAATAAAATTTTACCAAGATCTCATAAAATCTGGGAAATTTTGATTTAATTGGTGAAAAAATTACACAAAACTGGCTTTCATGGCGAAATAAAATATCTGGTATTTTTCAACAGGCATTTCTTGTTTCCTATTTTGTAGGAACCAGTTAGATCACACTTGCATTTTGTCTACAAGAACAAATTGTCTCATTACCGCTTATAGGCAATTGACTATGTTAAAAAGGAAGAGGGGTAAAAGGAACTAAAACGTTTTAAAGTGTTTTCATTGTTTTATACGTTCAATTGATCTACAAATGTGACAAAATCCGAAAGTGCTACGAAATTAAGGGGTGTGTTGTTGATACTAAGGTAGGTTTGTCGACTTTTCAGTTTTTTGAGTTTTATTCAAAAAATAAGCATTTTTCATACATGTCTACAGAAAAGTTATATGTAATAAAATTTTCTATCTAAATGATACGTCATGAAGTTCAAAAAAGTCATTTTTCCCACAAATACACCCCAAAAATAAAATAAACAAAAGCAAAAAATTGCAAAAGAATTTTTTTTTCAAGCGAAGTTAGGTTGGCATTGCTTCATAAAAGAGAAAGCCAATATTACGCCCATTAAAAGAAACTTTTACAGAAGTCTGTATGATGAAAAGTCACCAAGATGACGTCTCAAACTTTGCTACTTTTCTCGACATTGGCAAATTTTTGCTTTTTTCTAATTTCGTGTTGTAACTTTTTTGTAAGTAAATGTACATACATTGCCCGCTTCAAAAGAAAGCTGACATCATTCCCATAAAAATGGTCTCCATGCCAAGCCAGTACCATGAATTAGTAGCTAATATATGGCCTTTTTTATCCCCACATTAAGTAATTTTATATTTTTGCGTGAAAATTTTTCTTAATTCAATAAATAAATTATGTGTTTAATGATATAAATAATTATCTTTTGAAAATTACTTTTAATATGGAATACGGAAGAAGATATTAAATTAATTATTACATTATTTTATACGTTTTTTGATATTTATTTTTCGAATGGTACGCCATTCATTTATTCTTAAAAGCTGTTTAATCGTGAATGAGTTCTTGTTTAAAGTTTACATTTAATTTAAATATCACCATTATACAGCCATAATCGCTTCAAGTGTCCACTTCTTCAAAAATAGCTTGGCTTCATTCACACGTTCAGTGGATGTGAAACGAGTTCTTCATTTTTTAGCATTGGTAAAAAGAATTCTTAAATTTTATCATTAAAAATTTTTTACTTTTGGAGAAATACTTAGATACATTTTTGGGTGAAAATGCAGGTACTGAAGATGTCAGTTCTGCATCTGAATGCATTGAAATTTTATTGTATAGCTTGAAAATATGTCGTCGCTATCAGCTATTCTAGAAACATTCAACAAGTGCGAAATTTACTTTATGGCAGCTGCCTCCAATAACTGATGTTACTAAACAGCATGCAAATACAACAATAGAAAGGGAATGTTTTAAACCCTCGCGGCTGGGGTTGGAAAAGGTCGAAAAATGGATTGATACCAATTTTACAAATAAACCTCCTGCACCTCAAATTTTGAAAGAATAGCCTGTGGATTCACCATAGGATGCCAAAAGAATTGTGGTTGCAGGAAGTTGGGAATGAATTGTTCCAGGTTCTGCAAAGAATGTATGGGTTTAAATTGTGAATGCTGATGTACCTGATATCACCGAAGAAGATATTCTTGAAGACATTTACGAAAAAAAATGACAAAATTATTAAAAATAATTTAACTGAATCCAGCGTTTGAATAAAAATAAATAAGGGGTAATTTTTATTCTGCTATTCATCGTACAGACTCTGGCTGAGGGCCATTTCAGCGGGCGTCATGTCAACCTTCTTTTGAAAAGGGCTATATCTGTACCTAAATTCATTTATAAAACAGTAGTGGGACGAAATTGAAAAAAAAAATGAAAAACTTGCTAATATCGAGAAAAGTAGCAAAGTTTGAGACGCCATGTTTCGGATACTTTTTATCATACAGACTTCTGCAAGAGCCATTCTAACGGGTTTAACGATAGCTTTTTTATGAAGCAATGCCTATACGTAAGTTCACTTCGAAAAAGTTATGATGAAAAAATTAAAAAAAAACTTTTGCAATTTTTTGCTTTTTTTTTATTTTGTTTTAGATGCGTATTTTTTTGAAAAATTACTATTTTCGACTTCGTAAGGTCTCATTTCGATAGAAGACTTTATTACTTACCACTTTTCTGTAGACATGTACCTACGAAAAATGTATAATTTTCCAGTAAAACTCAAAAAACTGAAAAGTGGACAAATTTACCTTAATTTTAAAGACACGCCCCTTAATTTGGTGGCACTTTGTGATTTTGTCATATTTGGAGGTCAATTGAAAATATGAAACAATGAAAACAATTTAACTTTTAGTTTCTTTTTCAAGTACATAGTCAATAACCTATTATTATTAATTTTATTTGAACTAGCTTTTAAAGCTATTAAAATTTCACCATTTTCCACTTGAAGGTTTTCAAAATTTTAATTTCTTGAAAACCTTAAAAATTGACAAATAGAGCTACTGTAGTTATTTCAGAATCATTATTCATTAAGCTACATTAATTTATGGTAATGATCAGACTGCATAAATTTCAGCAGTAATATAAATATTAAAATTAGCTTCCCCTCGGTATTCCTTAATAAGATATACGACTTGTATTAAATTTAATTTGTTTATATAAAACGCGATAATTTAGCAACAAGTTTGCAATATTTGGCAAACAGTATGTTACTGTTTTTCCTTCAATTAAAAGCTTCTTCACTGCAAGGTTGCAGATTTTGGAAAGATACATTTAAAAGATGTTATTATTTTCAAGGTTTGGGAACTAAACATTATCGTGCAAGTTTTTATGTGACCCAAATAATTATTAAATCAGATAAATTAGTTGGTTTGAAAAAGCTGATATGAAAAGTACTGTAAGTGATGCGAATTTACAGAAAAACCAGTAATTTAGTAAGAAGTCCGCAATATTTGGCCAGTATGTTACGTTTTTTGTATTATTTAAAAGCCTCGTCACCGCAAGGTCGAAAATATGTTAGTATTTTCAAGATTAATTCAAAAAATTTGTATGTGATCCAAATAATTGTTAAATTAATAAAATTTAATAAACTAGTATTTGGAAATTTGAAAAACTAGTGCCTTTTTTGACGGAAAATGGATCCTCTTGCAATAAAATAAATTTCATTCCTCTCTTGTCTCAAAAATCTTTCCAGAATATTTTGTAAACTTGTCTGAGAATAATTTCTCTTATTTGAATTTGAAGACTTCTTCTAGATATTTATTCAAGACTAAATTTAAAAATAAACTTAGTTTTCTTTCAAGAAGTCGGGCTTTTCTAATAAAAGGAATTGATATTTTTTAATAAAAAACAAAAATTTTTTATTATATCAACTCTAAATTAGAAACAAAAAAACACTCAACTACTTTTTTCTGTTCGGGAAATTGACAATTAATCCATTTTTAAACCATGAAAATATGGTCATGAAAATATAACTTGCACACGTATTTTTAAGTGCCATATATTAAATTTAAAATTTTGTATTTGAATTATAATATTGGCGACATCTATTTATTTCATTTTCTATTCTATTTTCTTGTCTTCATGTCTATCAACTTCCTGTCTTATCTCTATATCTTGCAGGTTTTTCTTCTGTTCTTTTTCATGCCTTTTCATATTTCTTTTCAATTTCTCACGTCTTTAGAGACTCTTTTAGTTCTTCGATAGTTGTTCGTTGCTCTCTTGGCTCTTTACTATATTAAACTCACCTTTTTTTGGAATCTATAACAATTCTGATACAAATTGTTCCGTATTGCCGGTATTAAGCAATTTTATTGTCAATTGAACTTCAAAACTTTAACATTAAATTGACCACGAATACAGGGTGTTTTAGCAGATCAAAGAACCTTTCAGAAACTTCTTGTAAAAAGTTGATTTTCTCAAAAAGTGAATTAAACTACTAAAATTATACGCCCTTTTCACTAAAATGTTCTACCTTCAAAACTGGTCTAATTTCAAAACTTGTCTGATTTGACAGTAACAGGTTTAAACTTATGAATGTTACAATAAGTCAGTCACTTTTTGAACCTTAAATATAAAAAAATTAATTTTTTTTTCCTTTTATTATCAAGCAGGTCAAAATAGAGGATTAATGTTTATTTCCGGGGAACAATTATTGTTCTTGTAGATTTCAGGGCTTGATTTTTAATTTTTGTACTAAATTTTCTTATGAAAAATAAATTATAATAATATTTTAAGCATAACTAGGCCCTTTTAAAATCTACACCTCCTAATTCACTAACATGTTTTATCTTTAAAGCTGGTCCAAGTTAACATATGCAACAGTAAATCGATTATATCAATGCAGCTTAAAAATACCAGAATATAGAAATCGTTTCCTTTAATTACCAAATCGCCGAAAATGAAAATATTATTTTTCTTTGGGTGACAACTATTTCTTTAACCAATTTCAGGGTTTCTCACCCTTGGTTTTAATCTTTAATTCTGCTATATAAAAGTTTGTTTCTTTATATACAATATAAATTATAACAGTATCATAAATAAAATACAACTAATCTCATATAAGGTACACTGTTAAAAATAATCTTAAATTTAAAGCAAATTTAATGTCCATTTTACATTAAATTTAATGGTTTTGTACTTTAAATCGTGGCTAATTTACATTTACTTTGAATTTTAAATCAAATTCATTGAAATATTAGTTCGTTGTAGATTAAATTTGATAAAATGATATCGTAAATTTTAAAATAAAGTAATACTAAACGAATTTACATTATTATTCAATATACATTGCATGACATTCCGGGAGATGGCGCAGCTTGTATTGAACTTTTTATTTAGTATGATATAAGTTGCTTAAAGGACTCAATTTTCTTATTTTGTGGTGTATATGTCTGCCCCGTACTGACGGGAATCAATGAGTTCAAAACTGGTCTAGATTGCGGACACTACCTATGGGAAAAATGCCCACCTTTTCCTGGTAGTTTCAGAATTGCTTGAACTCATATTAATGTTGGTTCATTAAATACGGTATAACATATCTCAAATTCAATGAACACTGTCTGTATATTTAATGTTCATAGTCGCAAGTATTGATAAAACTTTAAATTTAATGTATAATAACATTCATTACTCCATAATGGAATAAATTAATTTAGATTAATGTAAAAATTATTAAATTTAATGCATTACGTTAAATGCATTTAATAAACGTTAATGAAATTTGCTTCCAGCACATTAATTTTAAATTTAATGTATTCCCTTTTTATAATATGAGACTTCTATGTCAACGAGATCCGGTGTAAAATTTTAACCCTTTTAGTGAATTTGGGTGGAAATATGTAAGAATGGTCTCGACACACTCGACAAGACAAAAAATGTCAAATTTAATCCTGAAAAGGTACTATAGTATCATATTAATCTAAGATTTCATTAACCTCCATTAAGCTATAAAAAACATCATAAATACTAAAAATACCCTCTCTCTTGGTATTTCGCAAAAGGATGAACGACTTTTACCAAGTTTAGCAAACTTCATGTATTTACATAAAAAGCGGCAATTTAGTAAGAAGTCCGCGGTATTGGACCAACATGTTACTATTTTTATATTATTTAAAAGCTTCTTCACTGCAAGGTTACAGATTTTGGAAAGATGCTAATAAAATATGTTAATATCTTCAAGGTTTGGGAATCGAACATGACACTGCAAATGTTTATGTGACTCAGAAATTTTTTTTTAATCATATAAACTATTTATTTTTCTCACACAAGTGGAGCTCACTCTTGTATTATTATTTTTGCCAAAAGTGACCTTATGGTTTTAGACGATTAAAAAAATTGTAACGTTACCAGCCACAGGAAATAATCATAGAAAGTGATTAAACGGCCATTAAATTTTAAAACAAAAAGTCAGTTTTGATCTACTGAATTTCTTTTTACAAAAAAACAAAATTTAATTGATATAATAAATAAAATGCTGAAATTGCTACTGCAAAAGAAATTTTTAGCATCCTCATCAAGTTTTATAATGATTTAGCCGATTTAGATGTTCCCCCTCCATGTGTAGTTAGCCATCATTCTTACCATGTCAGATTTAAATTCGATATCTTTGTGTTTAGATACTGTGACAGATGGACAGAAGGGCAGGCGGAAAAAACTGACAGACGGGTAAATAAAAGACCGTCAGGCGGGTAGACAGATAGACGATCGCACAAAGAGATGAGCGGACATAGACTCGATATATCCTTTATACATTTTCTTTTTTCATTAACAAGTACAGAATCTCAACAACAGTAAAAATCTTGTTTTTGTATTTGCAATGAATAAAAAATGCTGAAATATCTGTTTATTTTAACGCACTTTCCCGTTGCTTTCTTTAATCAGTACTATCATAATTCACGACGTAAAGAATGACTATCAAAATTAGCCAATATTTGTTGCGAAATACTGCATTAATTTTTGGTACCCTTTCATTTGTTCCTTCCTAAATCTAACTGCTGGTAATTTTTATCGCCAATTATTAAATTTAAATTTTATGTTTATCTTTCGAATAACACAATGAATTATTTAAACTGAGAGTTTATCTTTATTTAAAAATACATAATTAATCATTTTATTACTACTTAATTTTGAATCTTAAACAAGTCGTTCACCAACACACTTCATTTACTTTAGAATTCATAAGGAAATATAAATAAAATACCATGAAATAATAGTACATATAATATTTAATCTAATTTTAATTTGTTCATTTGCATCAAACATAACAATTTTTAATTTTACTTCAACCGCAACGATTTTGGGTTCAATCATAGGGAACATTTTTAGAAAAATTTTTAATAGTCCAGGAGCTCAGTGGGTTTTCGTAGCCGATGAAGAAATATGGCTCCAGCAAAGTTTTTTTATATGTATTTTGACCCCTGATTAAAAACATCGAGGTTGGAGTCTCGAAAAATTGTCAGGTTATTTGTTATAAACCAAAAACTTGATAATTTTAAAAAGTTGCTTTTTGTAAATTTTTTTTTCGTGTTTCTAGTTTTTGAATTAAAAATCGTGAAACATTTGAAAAATAGCATTTTTAGCCATTTTTCAACATGAATAACTTTTGATTAAATAAATATTTTCAAATTCAGTGCCCAGCAACTTAATTCAACTCAAGAATTACAAGCTGGATGAATCGCAAAGCGAACATGTAATGGTTTCATGGTTTTTTAACGCTAGAAACAAACAGCGTTTCATCAAGTATACCGTACGCGCCGCCGTGTATAAAAGGAAGTGAAAGTATACTTATAGGCGCTTACCTACTGCACATAATCCATTATAGCTTTCGCTGAATGTTGCATTAATACTTTAAACACGTTTTAATTTATATCTAATTCCAATTATTAATGATGAGCATCTTTTCATAAAATAAACAATATATTAGCATAAGAAACTTCAGTTATTATAACTATGTTTGAGAGAGGGCGAGTCGATGTCTGTTATGCATAATAATTACAATCCTTGTTTAAAATGTGACATAATGAATAAAATAGCATATCGTACTGTACTAAATATATTGTACATATTTTATTAATAGCACATCAGTTAAACAGTATTTTGAAGCTTGGATTCAGCCATTAAAACAGTTATGATCGCATTAATATTTCCGCGAGCTAATAACTATTCAGGTTGCAACTTGTTAATTACGCTACTCCCTGTACTTTCGTTCACGCGCATTGTTCAGTTTTATATTCGAAACAGACAAGCTTTTGAGGGTAGCAAGATGAGTAAATCTAAAAAAGTCAAGAATCAATATCAACGCAACTATCAGCGGGACGCTCTAATATTTATATGACAGATACTAACAAATCTATTATTGTGAAAAAACATCGTACAAAAGAAAAATGATGAAAAATTATGTACAGCTACCCGATTATTTAAAGATCTCATTTACAACAAAAGTGTGTTAATTTTTTCACCAGAAAGTTTATTAACTTTGAAAATCAAGTTTTACGCTCAATGCTTTACATCATATGAAAGAAAATATATTGAAAGTACTAAAATTAAAAGAACTGAAGCAGCCCACCAATACATCTAAAAATATTTATAATAACTGAAGTTCCTTATGCCATTGTATTGTTTATTTTATAATTAGATGTTTATAGTACATAAAAATAAATGTATATTAAAATTTGTTTGAAGTATTAATCTAACGATCAGCGAAAACTATAATGGATTATCGAGACGCCGTTTTTAGTTGGCGAACATTTCAATAGATGGCGCCAATGTGCCAAAAAATAGAACCGTAATTTATCGATTTGTTATCTGAAGTTGTTTAAATATGGGGATGATGTGTTAAATTAATTTTGTTGTTTTTGTCTTTACACTAGTTTTAGACGTTTATTGACCTTTTCAGTGTGAAACTTTGTGCATTGAATTTAAAAATCATAGTGGAGAAATTGGCAAGTAAATATAATTCTTGATTAAGGTTATATTGACTGAAAAGACATATGTTGATAATTCTTTCTCTAGATACCAACATCCCAAATTTTTGATGTGAAGACAATAAATATAAGCAAATACCGGAACTGTTCTGTTTCTGGCTTCGATCATACCCTATAGATTTAAACAACAATAGATATGTTTGAAGGCTGTTTATCGTCTGTGGGGAGAGCCTTTTTTGATGTTTGACAGGCATAAACATGTTTACTTATCTTTTCTTTCAATTTTATTGCTCATCGTGATCTTCGGTTTTTTTTATTGGTAGAAATTACTATAAATCCGAAGATTACAATTAATATTAACACAAAGAAGATTTAAAAACTTATTTTGTTTGAAAATAACAATAATAATAATTTAAGCAACCATAAATTCATAATTTTATGTATTCTAGAATTGACGTGCCGATTATCATATGATATTCGTATAAATAATGTAATTAGAAAAGGATAACGTAAAATTGGCATCTGTGCACCAAGAAATGAAATATCTACTGTTTATCAACACTTTTTCAAATACTTCCAGTGCGTAACTTAATGTTTCTATAAAAATTATATCAAAATTATTGTTGAAAATCATCAAAAAACATGTTTCGTGATTTTTTAACATTTGTTATGTTTGATTCAACTTTTTTGTATGTTTGACACTGATGCTCTTGATGAATCAAAATAAACTAATAAGTACCGAAAATGTCGAATTGTATTATAAAATAAAATTAAAATTTTGATTTGTCGGGCACCCCACAATGATATAATTAATAAGAGTTTGAAAATAAGTTAAAAAGGTTAAAAAAATGCATGTTTGATGAATTATTTAAACAACCTACAAGAGTAATTTACATACAATTTTAATTTAAATGTAAAGTTAAAAAACTGAAATAAATATAAACACAAATGAACGGCTTAAATGAAAATTTTTAAAATTTGTGTCCGAGGGGACAAAAAACAGATTTTTATCTATTTCTATGTACTCTACATAATTTTTACATTACGTGATAAACGTGGATCAATTAATTTTTTTCCTACGTAGCCGCCAATAGACCAACATTTCATTAGAGGGCGCAGAACAATGTCACGGAACTTAGTATTGAGTGGCCGATCTATTTTTCCCTTATCTAAACTATGATGGATTATGAGCACTAAGTGAGGACCTGTAAGTAGACTTCTACTTCTCTTCATATTCTCAGGCGCGTAAGTTATAATTGATGACACTATTTACTTATAATTTATAAATCAATAAAAATATTATAATTTCGCATTGCGATTAACTCCAGTTTGCAGTTTTTGATTTTAACTATTAATTGCTGGATGCAAAATTTGAAAATCTTTATTTAATGACAAAAAATGCCATTTTTCAAATTTTTAAAAATTTTTAACTCACAGACTATGCGTCGGATGGAAAAATCACAAGGGAGACTTTTTGCTGAGAATCGTTGGAGGAATACAAAAATATTTTTTATTTTTATTTTATAAGAAAAACAATTATTTTAATTATTAACTATTTTTGTTAACTATAATTTCATTTTATTACTTAACCGGTAAAAATGGAAATTTTTGCTTATCTTCAGAAAATACTATCTTACTGATTTCAATGCTTTACCTGTAGGTTTTTTTAGTATCACTATATAAGCATTTATTTTTTGACATATGTAATATAAATTATACCAATATCATAACCAAAACAAAACTGACCAATTAGAAGACCTAACAACTATGGCAACTAGATCGGGTTTAAGTCCAAAACCCTCCTAGTTAATCCGGCTGTAAAAGTGCAAAAACTATATTTTTTCGATACCTTGAAAACTCTTGATAGTTGTCTGACAGGATATTATTTAGTTCCATTGAGGCTTCAAAAGATTTTCGAGAAATTGTAATGCTATTGTTTTGGATTTGTAAAACTCTTTCTTACAATTAGTAATATTCTGAGACCTTTACAAAAAAAAAACAAATTTATGAATTTCAAACTTATGAATTCCTCTTGCAAATGACTTCTTTATTTTAATTATTTGTTTAAGCGTTAAATATATACTAGTTAACAAGTAAATATAAATATTATACAACATTTAAGACCTTTAGAATTTTTATAGTTTTCAAGCAAGTTGACACAGCGTAATACATATACTTACATAAAAATAATTTGTATTTAAAAATAAAACGGAAGAATTTAAACTTGTTAATTTAAGTGTTTAAGTTAATAGAGGAAGTAAACTTGTTTGCTTCGCTGATTTGCTAAGAATATTATGTCAGACATGATCTAATATTGGAACCTTGGTGAGTCTGTGAATGAGACATTTTAGGCGGATGTAATATATTCGGCTCGACATTTTGATGCTTACGCTATACAAATTTGGTTTTTCAAATTTTTTGATCAAACTTTTTAAACCATATAACCGATGATCAGCAACACCTTGCCCTTCATGGCTACATTTCAAGCCAGTATGGTGTAACTTTCGTTCGTAGGTATCGGTGCTAGGCCCACTGCTTTTCAACATTTTTATTGTATGCAACGATGTGTAGTAAGGCAGTTTTCCTACCTGCAATAGTTTTAACTTATCTGCTAACTCTTGGTGGAGTATCTTAGTGGCTGACTCGTGTCTTTCCTTATAATCGGTTGCGGCAAACGCTTGTCATCCTCCAGTTATGTGCTGGATTGTCTCTGATGTTCGACAACCATATTAACATTGATCATTTTCAATTGAGGAATTTCTGATGATGAACTTCCGATAATTCTTTGTCGGAATAACCTGGTCTTGGATAGCTAACAAGAAACTTTCCATTTCGGGAAACATTTATCCTGAAATGAACTAGTAGGTCGACACTGAGTTTTCGACATTGTCTTGGATGACTTCATTTGGATGCCGTCCATGAAGTGGTTTCTGTAGCCAGACTTGTAACTTTTCTTGGTCTGTTCGGTGGTGAGAAGCAAAATCTCGTTTCCTCAGATGTAGCAGCGTTGAATCGTTTGCCTCGCATATTGCTCGATGTTATGTGGATGAATCCGCTAACCTGTGGAAATAAGAACGTAAATTTATTATTTGTTAATCGAGCTACTTTACCAATATCGACCAATCCTCTTGATGTCTTGTAAGCATTGTACATTCAATAGCACTCCGAAGGTGGTGCTTGTGCGCTTTGGTTACGAGTGTTCTTAGTTTCCTTTGCATGTTTCCAATATCCGTCCTGCTCCATTTTACAATTTCAAAAGAGTAGCTAAGCACAAAGCATACGTACGTGTTGAGCACCTTAAACAAATTTCTACTATTTAAACTAGTTTGCTCCAGCTGGTTTTTGGTGGCAGCCATCAGTTTAAGATCATGGATGTATAGAAGATGATTCAATCTTACTACCTCTTCGTTGTTATTTCTAATACTAAAGCCGTATCTAGTGGAGTTCAAAGGTCGTGACAGTGGGTTCATTGGAAGGCAGAACTACAGTGAGCTTAGTGAATCACCTTGAAATATTCCCCTTCGTATCAGGATTGTATTAGTTTCGATGGTATCGCTTGATGACACTTGCTATTGGATCCTAGTTCTCCAGGTTGACATGATGCGCTCTAAAAAGGAAACAAAATGATTATCGACCCTATACATTCTCAATATAGTCTTCAGCCACTCATGTGGCACTAAGTCGAAGGCCTTCTTATAATCCACGTAGGATTTCTAGGATTTTTGACCAAATAATAAGAATATCTGCACTTTCAAGGTATCGATACTATAGATATAATTTTTATTTGCAATAACATTTTTCTGAATCGGTACCGATTCTTATGATACAAATCGATACCAATATCGATACTTGTACATCCCTAAATCATAGTAATCTTTTTAACGATAGTAATAATATCCTTCTTTTAATTATTTCTGAACCCACTGAATATAATTGGAAATTATATGAACGACAAATAATAATTTTTTTTAATGAAGCAACTAGGTTGAAAATTCCTTAGTAGTATATATGTAATTGCAGCGCCAGATTGTCAGTAGTGCGATGACATACTTGCAATGTTGCAATGCCAATTCATTATATAACAGAATCTGTAAATGTTCTGCGAAACGTATCAATACTGAATTTAAGAATGCGAAGAATTTTTGTAGCATCAATTTCAAAATTTAAAAATAAATCACACTTCTGGTAATTCACAATTTTATGTTGCATTTTTTATTTTTTCCATTAAATTTTATCCAGCTAGGTTTATAATTTTACTCAAAAATACATATTTTCAGAATGTTGTCGGTATATTTTGATAAAGTAATTTAACATTTGATTGACCGAACTATTTTAAAGTTGCCTTTGTCCAATTTGTACCATTTTACAGGTGGGAGTTGCGAGCTTATTTTATGGAGATTGAAAATCTTCAGTTTTTTAAATTTTATTGGTCGTTAGAATTGAAAACAAATTACAATCAATCTACATGACTTTAACCGATTCCATTATACTATTGACTTATAAAGTTATGTTGCAAATGACTTCCGGATTTAATTGCTTGATTAGGTGTTAGATACAAACTTGGTAAATTAAAAAGTAAAGGTAAATATTATACAACACTCAAGAGTTTTATGATTTTTGTTACCTTGAAGCATCATCATTTTTATACATCTGCATAAGTAATAAAAAATAATTTTAGTCATTATATTTGGTCTCTTAAATCATCTCCTCAGTTGCACATAATAGGTATAGGTTTTAATAAAAACATTTAAAGAAGGTGTTGAAATAATTTTATCTTACATTTATTAGCAACCGTATTATCCATTTCTTTTTAGTAATTTATTTTAAATTAATTAATTACAAAATAGGATGTAATTAGGAAATACGATCCTTGAAGAGTTTACTAAGAGTATATGAACAATAAAACTTTATTACGATATGATGGTATAATTTTGCAAATAGTACCAGAACGGGTTTTCGAGAACGAGATTAGTCAGTTGTCTGTTCCCTTTTCCAAAAATGAGGTTACTAATTCAGCATATACATATATTTGTTTATATTTTTATTAAACTTTGAGCAAATTTTATGGGATTTCCTAATGCATGGATTTTTAAACTACGGCCCCCGGGCTAATACTGGCCCGCGAGCACCAACAATCCAGATCGCCATAGTTTATTTTGATTACATTGTAAAATTTAAAACGTAAGTAAATCGTAAAAAATAATAGTTTATATTAATTCTAATATGTTTAAAAGTTTTATAATAACCTTAATATGTTTAAAATTAGTAAATATATTCAGAAAATAATCACTTTTCAAGATCCTAATTTAAATCCAAACGATTTAGTTTTATGTCACTTTTATTATTTTACTATTAAAATTTATGACGCCGTGGGAAAAATATGTGCAACTTGATTACAAAATACCTGAAGCATTACTTTATTATTATTACAGCTAAACAATATAATTCTACACACTATTTAAACATTGTTTCCCAGATGTACCATACCTGTATCTTCGGAATAAAACAAGGTATCTGTGCAATAAGGGGGGAAAATATAACACTGCCCTCAGGAAATGTATTTTACTGAAGTAATTATTTACGGTTTTTAATGAGTGTATATATATATATATATATATATATATATATATATATATATATATATATATATATATATATATATATATATGATATTTTTACTATCTTTTAGCTAATATTCAAGCAAAGATACCATCATTAAATATTTATAAATATGGCAAGATCTTAAAATCGTACTAAAAAGCACGTGAATGCCTAAGAGTTCTAAGAAAATATATAAAGATACTAGGCTCAGTTCAAAGAACCAATTCGTCCTGATTAAATTTAAATTTACCACAAGTAATTATGTTTAGTTCAGTAAATATGTATCGATTTAGGCGAGCGGGGCTCTAAAATGACCGGGTAGCGACTATCAACATTCTAGTACATAGAATCACTTTTTTTATGTTTTTGTGATATGAATATAAAGTTAAGGGAAACATTAAAAAACATTTAGTGAAAAACTGGGAAAAAAATTATATTATTTTATGTTCCTGTCGCTATATATCAGACATTTATATACATTTTTTTTAATTGTTATTTAAAAATATGAAAGCAAGATTCACTGTTACTCAAAGATTCTAGAACTAGAAGAGCTGTGGAGGAAATTCAAAGAAATCGTAATTTGCAATGTTATAGGTAGTTGTGGAACTATTGCAATACATAGAAACAAACGATCGACAAGCTGGTTCAACAAAAGGATAAAGAAACAAATAAAAATCAAGAAGGAAAAATGAAAAATACAACTAAGTAAAAAAACCAAGACAACGAATACAAACAACAAATAATATTGATAAAGGATATGGCAAATCAAGCAAAGACTAGAAGAGGAAAAAATTTGGACCAAAAATGAAAGAAGCAGCAAAACCAATAAAAAACTGTTTTATAGAGCACTAAAATCACTATGGAAAGGAAAAACATAAAAAACAAAGATTGTTAAAAATAAAAAGGGACTACCGATAACAGAAAGTGACAAGATTATGACAAGGTGTAAGCAACATTTCGAGGAACTATCAAATAGTGAAGTTCAACTGAGATGGAAGATGACAAAGATGGAAAAAGTAGAATAATCAATCAGAACTTTGAAAAAAGGAAAAAGCAGTTGGACATGATAGGATAGTGGCAGAAATGATGAAAAATTTAGGAAAATAGGCAAAGGAATACTAAGGAAAATATGTAACAAAGCCCGGAGAAGTGAGAGAATACCCAAGGATTGGAAACTAGGAATAACAATACAAATACATAAGAAGGCTGACACTAGATTGTGTGGAAACTATAGAGAGATCACGTTACTGAGCACAGTACTAAAAAATACCTAAAAATATTAGTAAAAAAGCTGTTAGATGAAGCATATTACAGCTTGAGTAAAAGGTGGATTACTTTATGAAATAAATGAGAAAAAAATCATTGAGCAAGGGAGCAGAAGACTACATGGTATTTTTGGATATAAAAAAGGCATTTGATACAGTGTCACAAAAAACAATATGAGAAAGTCTAGAAAATAGAAACATGGTTAAAAGACTAATGACACAAACCAAAGGTATGTACCACAATAATAAAAGATAAGTGAGAAAAGAAAACAGACATTCAGGAACCTTAAAAGGCATAATAAGATAAGGTGGAGTTATGAACAAAGACAAATAAACATAGAATTCAACGAGTTGAGGCCGGTACCTATATATACAGGTGAGGAGGCATTCGCAGACGATATAATATATTCAAAATCCGAGACAAATCTACAGACGAAACTGCCCAAATGGGACAGGAACTAAAAAGGAAAAGAATGAAAATAAGTATAAAAAAGACCATAATCATGCATGCATAGGTAGAGAGTAAAAAAAGGTGGACAAAAAATTGGGTAATTAGAAGATAGAGCAACTAGATGCAATTAAGTATTTAGGCACTATACTGGATAGGGACGGAAATATGGAATTAATGGACGAATACAGATAGCTACCAACGTATATCATAATCTCTAAAATATATTCATTGGAAATAAAGTGATAAGCAAGATGACAAAAATTGCAATAGATAGGACAATATATAGACCCATCTTTATATATGGAACTGATAGCTTCATTCTAACAAACTCAATGAAAAGCAAAATGCAGGCCATTGGCATGAAATGAAATGAAGGACAGGATAAGAAATGAAAACATCAGAGAAGAACTGAAATTTACAGAAATGTGAGAACAAATAGAGAAGAACCAGCTAAGATGGTTCGGCACATTAGAAAAGTAAAACAATTACGGCAGGTAAATTCGCTGAAAGTAAAAAAGAAGAGAAAGACTGAGGAAAACGTGGAACGACGAGATTGAACAAATGTTAAAAAAGAAAGTAGAGACTTGAAAAACGGCGAGTAAGATATGAAAGAACAAGACATATATATATATATATATATATATATATATATATATATATATATATATATATATATATATATATCCGGCGGGAGGTCGGCCAAGGCGCGTTCAGTGTTGCATACTCCCTTTCGATCTATCCTTTGCACAAACAGATGCATGTCGATACCCTGATGAGCCAAGTAGATACGAAACATGTACCTCTGTGTATCACTGTAAAGGGGAGCGTAAGTTTTGACTTTCTTCTCGGTATGGTGGTACAAGTAGGCCACAATCTCGATGGTGGTGGACTAGGATAAATTGTGCTCTGTAGCAATTTATTCAAATTGTGCAACCTCTAACACGGGAGGAATATGATGGAACAAAGTTTACATTTACTGTTAGTATTTTAATGCGTCTATAAATATAGCGCAAAAGTTGAGTAACGAAGTTTTAAATTTTGAGTAACCAAAACTATGGAATGTTAAAATATAATTAATAAGAAAGTGTTTTGGAAAAGTCCAGCTATTTATGTCCAATAAAAGGAAAGTTATGCATTTTCAAAGTTGAGCGTTGTGTTCGTAGCGTATTTATCGCCGCAGCGGCGACAGGCGAATACAGTCGCTTGAAAATTGGTATGTTAGGGCGATACTTGAATAATTAACTTATATTGATTTTTTGTACACACTTGTTAAACCACAATCTGGAAGCTAATCGATATTTTTTTCCTCGATCATACCTTTTCACCCACTTTTGTATGCAAGACGAAGACTTTTATATATGTTTTGCAGCTGCAGCATAAGTCTATTTTGAGCCATTTTTGTGTCTACACAGAAAAAACTATTCTGCAACTTTAATGATAATTAGCACTCATTTTAAATATGTCTGATAGACATTAATATTAAACATGTGATTATAAATTCACAGCGCGGAGTAATTTAGAGCCTCGAGTGTTGAACGTACCAAGTAAACAGGCCCAAACAAGAATAGTATTCAAATAAGTAGCAAAACTAATTATATATCAATTTATTTTTCTTAAATCATATTCCTTTTTTTTATTAATGGCGTTGGACCTTATAGTAACTTATTCTCAATGTGCAGATGAATATTTAGAAATCATAAATAATAAGGATTAAAAATTAAATTAAAATCATGCTAATTCTATGGAATTATTATTATAAATTACTATTGCAAAAGTAAAAATATTTACCATAAATAAGATTCATTACTTACTTACCATTTATAGATAACATAAAAGTATTAAAAATTAGTAGCTTTTAATAAATGGAATTACGCACGTAGGGTAGAGTGGAACAAGTGCAATCAAAGAGTAACTGTTTCTTATTTAGTAAAGATAATACAATCTTTCTTGACCGAAAGATCCTTCATAGGTAAGGTAGAAGATATTTTTTCTTCAGAAAAGATTATAAAAGCAGGGGTTTCTCAGGGTTCCCCACTTTCTCCAATATTGTTCAATATTTACACTGCTTCTTTCTTCTCTAGGTGCCGTCTCCGCTTCGAAGGTTGGCAATCATCAAGGCAATCCTGATTTTTGAGACCGCTGCTCTAAATAACTCGTTGTTACTGCATGCAAACCACTCTCTAAGGTTCTTCAGCCATGAGTTTCTTCTTCTTCCTATGGATCTCCTTCCTTGGATTTTTCCCTGCATAATAATCTGCAATATTTGGTATTTTTCTCCTCTCATGACATGTCCCATATATAGTAGTTTTCTTCTTTTAATTGTTAGAATCACTTCTTTTTCCTTATGCATACGTCTCATTACTTCCTCGTTGGTTATTCTCTCTACCCATGAAATCCTCAGCACCCTCCGGTATATCCACATCTCAAATGCCTCCAGTCTTCTCATGTCAGACATTTTCAGTGTCCACGCCTCCATCCCATAGTACAGTACAGACAGCACATAGCATCTCAGCAGTCGCACTTTTAATTCAAGGTTTAGATCTCGGCAGCAAAAAAGCCTCTTCATTCTTATAAATGTGTTTCTGGCCTGTTCGATTCTGATTCGTATTTCTTGGGAGCTGTCATTGTCTTCATTAATGGTTGTGCCAAGGTACTTGTATTTTCTCACTTTTTCAATAGGTTGATTCTTTACACACACCGTACGAATGTCCCGAGTTGTTTTTGTTACTAGCATATATTTTGTTTTGTTTATATTCAGTGAGAGTCCATATTCTTCGCTTACTGTGACCATTTTATTAATTAGCATCTGTAGGTCTTCATGTGTTCCAGCTAAAAGAACTGTATCGTCGGCGTATCTCAGATTATTTATTGTCATGCCGTTAATTTTAATGCCTATGTCTTGATCAGCAAGTGCCTTATTTACTATATCTTCCGAATATAGATTAAAAAGAATTGGTGAAAGTACACACCCTTGACGAACCCCTCTCTGTATTTCTATTTCTTCTGATGTTATGTCTTCTATTCGTATTGTTGCTTTCTGGTCATAGTATAGGCTGGAGATTATTCTTATGTCTCTGAGGTCGATCCTTCTCCTTACCAATGATTCGATGAGTTGATCATGTTTAACTTTGTCAAAGGCTTTATTGTAGTCTATAAAGCACACGTGTAGATCTTGATTCATGTCTAGGCATCTTTGTGACAAGACATTAAGTGCGACCAGTGCCTCTCTTGTTCCTAGGCCTTTACGGAATCCAAATTGTGTATCGCTGATGTCCACATCTAGTTTCCTGAATATTCTGTTATGGATCACCTTCAACAGGACCTTCAATGTGTGAGCCATCAGGCTTATTGTACGATAGTCGCAGCAATGCTTGGCATTTTTCTTTTTTGGGAGGAGTATAAAAGTTGATAACAACCATTCATTTGGTATTATTCCTGTTTTATATACGGTGTTGATTAACTCTACCAGAATATGAATCTGGTCCTCCTCTATCAGTTTAAGAATTTCTGCTGGCAGTTGGTCCGGACCTGTAGCTTTTCCGTTCTTTAGCATGTTTATTGCGTATATCACTTCGTCTTTAGTTATGTCCGGGCCTATTTCCGCTTCAATATTTACAAGATTAGTTTGTTGTCTCTCATCTTTGAAGAGTTGTGCAATGTAATTCTTCCATATTTCCAGTTTTTGTTCTATTTCCAGGACCATTTTTCCTCTGTCGTCGTATAGTATATTGAGCTGCTTTTGTTTGGTGGTGCCGGCGAGTTCTTTGACTTTTTTGTGTGTATTGAAATAGTCATGCTTTGCCTGTAACTCCTCGATTTCCTCACATTTTTGTTTGTAATAGTCTTCTTTTGCTTTTCTGATTTTTGTGCGGATTATTTGTTGTGTTTCTTTATATTGCTGTTCATTTTTTCCTCTATAGCTTCTTCTCTTATCCATCAAATCAAGAATTTCGCTAGTTATCCATTCTTTCTTTCCTGTGGGTTTTTCTTTCTGCAGAATATCTATTGACGGTTCCATTAAGGCTTCTTTGACTCCGTACCATTTTTCGTTTATGTTCTTGCAGTTTCGGTATTCCTCCTTGCTTTCGAGTGTTTTTAGATTTTCGTTTATTCTAGCTTGTAGCTCATTCCTTACGTCTTGGTTCTTTAAGTGCTCTCTATTTATTCGAGTTTCACTGCTGGTATCCCTAAAACTAATTACTCAGATATAAGTATGTATGTTGATGACACAGTAATTACAGCCTCTAACAGAAATGTATACTTGGTTGTTAAAAAATTGCAAAAGTACATAAACATTTTACAAAAATGGTTAGACTATTGGAGAATAAAAATCTATCCTAACAAAACGCAAGTTATTCTGTTTATAAGATACAGAAAAAAACCCATATGATTCTATAAAAATCAAAAACGAAACTCTCTAATGATCTAACAAAGTGAAATATTTACGATTATAATACGAAAATTGCCTGGTCTGGAAGGATCACGTGGATTTCTTATTAAAAAAGCTCAAAAATTATATTCAAGTCTCTATCCTCTATTCAATAAACACCGTAAACTGTCGATGGGAAATAAATTTTTGGTTTATAAAACCATAATGCGCCCAACTAAGACCTATTCGTGTTAAAACTGGGCGCATCTAACAAACTACAGAAGAAGAAAACTGCAAATTTTTCAAAATAAAATTTTGAAATTAATAACACAAGCCCCATGGTTAGTTAGAAACTCCAGGATTCATTTGAATCTAAACATTTCAATTATGAAAGAATTTATCAGACAAAACAAATTTTTCGATAAAGGTAAAATACCCAAATGAATATATAAGAAATATTCTTGAACCTAACTCTCTCATTACCCATACATATCCACTGTCATGTGATCCTTTAGATCCGCAGCCCTAGATAATTGGGGGAGGGCATTCTAGGACATGTTATAGGTTGTAAGAAGAGTAATTAAGAATTAGAGTAAAACTAGATTAGTCCACTGGGTGACGCTTTGATGGAACACGGTATATTGGAATTAGGACTGTGGTTATCGTGCACACTGTTCAAAAAGCTTCATAGAATGAACGCAGTAGAATATATTTGTCTTTAGATTCAAGAATTGTAAGTAACGTTTAAAATTTTTTAAAAATATGTTGGAAATTATGATTCCAAACTCGGATTTTCTTAGATGAAACTTGAGTATTTACTACGCTGGTAGTTTATGCCAAACCCTCACAGTTAAGTGAGAAGAAATTTAAAAACAAAAGTACTCCCAAAATAAATATTAAAGCAAAATCACCAGAATCCCATTGAAATTTAGTAATTGAGCCTAGTCTTTATGCCAAGCTAATCTATATGCTAAAGAGTAGAGTTGGGTTATCTAGGGCGCCACTGCACCAGTAGCTAGGTTGAATGCAGAAATCTTCCACGATGTCGTTAGGAATTAGCTTTCAACCTGCTAATAAATAATATAAAAAATCTTTAATCGCATAATCCAAGGTCTAGCTGTATGGCTCTAGCAAGAATATATGCTAAAAATAAAATTTAATATTTTAAAAACTTTAGTACTCACGGGCGCCAACACCAAAAAAAACCTATGTATTCCATGATAATGGAATAGAACACCGCTTTACAAAAAAGGATAAATTTTAATTTATAAAATTATTTAGATTTTTATTATTTAAATTATAAAAAATATTATATTAAGTTTGCCTGTTATTCCGATGGTGAAATTCTTAACCGGGTTGTCTCGAACAGATCCGGCTGAAACACTGCTAAACCGTGTAGTGGTAGGAACTAGTAAAATATTGGTGCTAATAAATTGACAATTGAAAGTTTGAAAATCCACGAAAAGAGAATACACTCAAAAAGGTAGGCACAGATAAAAAGGTGAAGAAAAAGCCCTACCGAAAAAATACTTACAAAAATGAAATTAAAAATCAAAAGAATTTGTTACTCAACAAATATTTTACTAATGTTGATTTTGAAAAATATGAGGAACAACTAAGTAAAACTTTATCAAGTTTTACTCTGAAAGTATAGGAGCTCTTACTCTGCACTATGTCAAAACAAAATACGATCTAATCTGTTCAGTAACATCTAAAACAGAGTGGTTCTCATCTTCGTGGCTCTTATTCTCCTGTGCTCCCATGTTTTTTTAATTTGTCAATTTTAATAACCAAAACACGCAAAATTCTTGCCATATCATGCAACAATATGAACGCAACTCTGAGAACCTAATTTCGGAACGAGACATTATAATGTTAACTGCCCTTCGAACTACACTGCTGGAGAAAGCTTGTAGTGATCCGCGCGCACTACATGGGCAAGAGAAAGACGGAGCGAATATGGGAAAGCGCTCCGAACCTCGAGTAGCCAACGCGAGCTTCGCAATTATGGAAGCTCGAAGCCAGTGCCCATCATTTTAATTATGTATGTAGTTTCAAATAAACTGTCAACATATTAGCATTAAAGCTTATGACAAATCAGCTTTTCAAATGCCGCTGTATATATTTGCATGCGGGGACCATCACCTACCGAGTTAAATGAGAAGCAACTGTACCAAATTGTCTTAAAATAAATGATTGATAATATTTCCTAAGAATCATGCTTTCTTTTATTTGTTTAGTTAACGTATGTAAGACATTTGTATTATAATTTGGTCACTTTTACTCCACATTACCCTATTATATTTTTTTATTCATAAATCTTGAATTTTCTTCTAGTTGCGGTAATTGTTGGTCAAGGTATTATATTACTTATTGCATAACGAATGTTATGAACAACTAATTTTTATGAACGTGTGAAGATACCTTTAAAACGATGGACTTGAAAATTGCATAATTAATTCATGGCAGAATATTAAACTAGTTAAAAGTATTTTAACACAAACATAAAACCCACACTTTTTAACATACAAATTTGGTATGATTTGCATTAAAGATGCATAAAGTACGTGTATTTTCAATGTTTCGTAAACCATTAGAAAAATTACCACTTAATACCTTTACCTTACAAGGTATTGTATAAAAATTCAGTAAAAATACTTTATGTTGTGCTAAGTTTTCCTTCACATAAGTGTATTTAAATAACAAAACGATTTTCAGCTTCTTAGATCAAATTTATTACATATACAAAGTAAATGTCACCTGTTGCTTGAATATTTAATAGATATAACTCATTTGGTTTACTACTTGCAATCTTTGTGATATAGAGCTTTATTTTATATTTCCATTTTTAATAAATACATGTAACCAAAACTTTAAGGAGGTCGATTTTCTGCACATGAGCAAATGAAGTATAGTAGAAAAAGAATTAATTACGAAAGTTCATTTGACTCAGTCTAACTTAACTCTTTCATAATAAATAAGTTTGCAAAATAGTTAAATGTTTCCTTATATTATTTGAGTATCTTATGCAAAGATGCTGGCAAAATTGTAACATAACAACATAGCTATATTATCGACTTTTGCAAAAATTTTCGAATCAATCATTTATAATTCTGTTTCACAAAAGATTTCAGTATTTCAGCATGGTTTTATGAAAAATAGGTCAACTGTAAGTAATTTATGTAACATAACTCAATATATAGCAGAACATTTGGAAAATAAAGCACAAGTCGATGTAATATATACAGATTTTGCAAAAGCTTTTGATAAGGTCTCGCACGCATTACTGTTGAAAAAATTATATAATGAATTTGGTCTTCACCTTGAATTAATTAAATTCTTTCAATCATACTTGTATCGTAGAAAGCAGACAGTAGTAATAAGAGGATATACTTCAGAATCCTTTATAGCTACCTCTGGGATACCGCAGGGCTCCAACCTCGGTCCGCTCCTATTTATTATTTTTATTGATAGTTTATCAAAAATAATTAATAACAATAATGTTCTTCTGTTTGCTGATGACCTAAAACTATATTCCGTGGTAAGGAACGTAGCCGATTGTATACAACTTCAGGAAGATTTAAAGAGAATTGTGGAATGGTCTTATGTAAACAAACTCAGATTTAATGTTTCTAAATGTTGTGTACTTAGCTTTAGTAGAAAAAAGAACATCTTACACTTTAATTATGTAATGGAGAATTCAATTTTAGAACGGGTTGGAGAAATGTAGGATCTTGGAGTCATATTTGATTTTCAACTTTCTTTTAAGTCACATTTTTGTAATATAACAAAAAAAAACATCTAGTATGTATGGATTTATAGTCAGAAACTGTAGAGATTTCAGTGATGTAAACTGTATTAGACAACTGTATATATCTTATGTTAGGAGCATTTTAGAGTATGCTAATTTAATATGGAGTCCGTACTAAAATACTCATAAATACGCTATTTAAAGAATCCAAAATAAATGTTTAGGGTATCTTTATTACAGAGAAACAGGTGTATATGACTTAACAGTAAGCAAAGATGAGCTTAGATGTAAATATAATTTGTTAAGTTTGGAAAAGCGTAGGAATATAGGCTCTATTATTTTTTTTGTATAAAATAATTCACAATAGAATTGACAATATGAATCTTCACGCTGAGGTGAATTTTAATATCCTTACATATAGGACAAGAAATACATTGACTTTTTATTTAAAAAACCATCGTACCAATTATTGTACTAACGCTCCAGTCAATATGATTTGTAAATTAGCTAACGATGTTCAAAATGAAGTAGATATTTTTAGAATAAGTTATAAACAACTAAAACGTAAGCTAATGGAAATAATCTAAATAATTTTTCTTTATTACACTAACTTTTGTGCGTGTGTGTGTGTATGTGTCTGTATGTGTGTATGTATGTGTGAACGTATAACTCTATAATTAGGTATCTAATGTATCTGTAGAGTTTGTGTTGAATAAATAAATAAATAAATAAACAATTGCCACAAAATATACTGAATGTAACATACCTAAATTATAAGAAAATTTTATTCCACAAAATGTGTATCAACAACAGATTAACAGAAATGAAATGTATTGCTGATAATTTGTGGTGTAAAAATTGTGATTTACCTATAATGTTTAAAAATATTACGGAGGAAATTTTTGGGACAGCAGTATTTTGTTATGTAAAATGCATAAAATGTAATAGTATAAACTTAATTCAATCAAGTAGTTATAAAGTTATAAAACTATTTTTGGTACTTTAAATTAAAAATCCTTTTTATTAAAACTGCAACTCTTATTTTTTACATTGCAAAATCTACTTTTTTGTGTATATTTGGATAAAAAAATTCTAAAAGAGTTAAGGAAAACTAAAAGAACATATATTCATTAAATGAATACAAAAAAAGGTTCTTCTGGATTATTTTCTTTGGAATGGAACAAAAACTACTTATTTTATGCTAATCAATGTAAAATATATTCTACTAAAATGATTAATTAAAAAATCACTCTGTAAATAGATTTTAACTATGGGAACAAAATAGTATAAATCTAATATTACCATCCTAAGATCCTAAATCCATTAACAAACTTAGCAATTTGATAACTTTTGAGTCGTTTAAATGTTTTTTTAAAAATATATCAACCCAGAAAATTTATGACGACATAAACTAAAAAGATTGTGCCCTTTTTTAATATTTATAAATAAATCTGTCGAAGAAATACTACCCTGGTTATGTAATTAAAACCGAAGAGATAAGGGCCGAGGGAGGTATTAACAAGTGCCATCTGAAAAATACCGATTAAATGTATTAAAATATTAAACGATTTTCCCAGTATTAGAAAACAAAAGAATAATCAACTAAAATCACTATAATGGAATATATCGTTTGACAAAGTGGAGAAAGAATTAGTATAGCTACTGTTTTTCTTGATTGCAATAAGGAATTAATTAAAGACCAACAAAATGAATAAAATGGCATTCATGTTTTTTTCCCAGTGGTTACCTTATTTTTTTTATTTATAGAAAGATCTAGAATAGTTATATTAATCCTCTTGTCTAAAACCAATAAGATTAAGATGCTCCAATCTAGATCAATTCGCCCTCTGAGACAAACTACTCGTACTTTCAGGAAAAAAATCACCCCTAGAGGGTGTACTGAGGGAACCCTCCGTGTATTGGGGGAACGCAATTTTGGATTTTTAAGAAATAATAAACGTCAGTTGCGGTCTGAGATTCGATAGAGCCCCGGTATGGTTTTGAGAGTTTTTCTTAGAGAATTACGTGTCGTATATAACCGCTACTAATGAAGGATTTGTTTTGTTTCTTTTTCATTTGATATAGAAAGTTAAGGAAATATCCTGTGTTACTTTACTTAGGAATTTGGTGACTTTAATACTGTTTGTTTAAGCAATATAAATAACTGTTTATTTCCACGTTTTTTTTGTTTAATATTTTAAAAAGCTATTTATACGTTTTATTTTCAAAATTGGGTTCGTACATCTTTCTTTTTATCAGAACGACCAAAAGAAGCAATTATTCTGGTATTTCGATATTGTTAATCATTAATATAAGTTTCTCATTGTAAATAGTTTCGTTTTCTATTTATTTTTGTTAATAGATTTAAGTGCTTTGAGAAACTTGTTTTATTTAATTTCTTAAAAACCTTCACACAAATAGTTCGATGACGCGCCGTTGTGAGAGCTTCAAAACAAGAGACGTCCTCTGACCAGATAGACAGCAACATTTCAGTCCTGAAGTCGTGTTTAATGATATTGGTAGGCCCTAAATAATCTGCAGTTGTTTGGTACTAAAACTGCAAGAATGTAGAGGAACCATCAGACCTCCAGATTGCCTTTGTCTTTGTGATATTTATTTATAAGTTTTTAGAATAGCTAATTATATGGGGCAGCAGTATGATTGCAGAAGTAATGGAGAACGCTACCTAAAATATTCCGTTCTCAGGAGTCTACGATCAAATGTTGTCACATCTTAAGGCACCCTTAAACGAAAAACTACCACCCAAAAATGTTTCAAGTTCTGACTAATATTTTGCAAATAAATTGCATATTACTGTTAACGCAAAACCAAACTATCTGATGCAATTTGAACCTTGAGGACTGCAACTTCTTTTTGTTATTTAAAATTCGAACTCATTGTGTTTTTTTCTATAAAAATATCAGATAAATGGTTTAAACAAGTATTTTTAATAAGTGAATATAAAAATAAAGTTGGCCTTTTTAAGAAAATTTTTGTAACCACCCGTGAAAGGAAATTTCATTGACTGAAAGAGTTGCAACCCTTAAGGTTCAAATTGCATCATATAGTTTAGCTTTGCGTTAAATGTAACATATAACTTGCTTATTTGCAAAATATCAGTCAGAAGCTGTAGCATACTGATTAACCTTCCTGAAGGGTAATTTTTCTTTTAAGGGTGGTATTAGAAAATAATCTAGGAGTGGCCAACTTTACTTTTATATTCAATTAACGAATATATTTTAGTAGGAAAAAGAAGAAATGGTTTGACAACGATTGTGAAGGAGTCTTAAAGTCGAGGAACCAGGCCCGACAACGAATGCTGCAAGATCCAAATGAGTAAAATGCACAGAAATACGGCGAGGCCAGAAAAAAGGCAAAGAAAAGAATAAAAGCGAAAAAAAGAGCATACGAAGAAGGTATTCTTGAAGAACTAGAGTCAAATAGAAGGAACAACAGAACTAGACGTTTCTTCCAAGAGGAAAAGGATATAAAAAACGGATTTAGATCCAGAGTTGGAACAGTAATAAAGAATGACGAAGGTAACCTTATTACAAATGAGGCTGAAATGATAGAGACCTGGAGAAGATACTTTGACGAGCTACTGAATGTCCAGGCAGATGAAGCCCGGCCTGAATATACATACCTTACGGCCGAACCCATAGTAGAAGAACCTACAGTGGAAGAAGTGTCACGAGCTATTCAAAAACTTAAAAACAACAAAGCCCCAGGAAACGACACTATACCGGGAGAATGTTTGAAAAAGGGAGAAGAAACCTTGAAAAGTGCTTTCTATCAACTCATCTGTCAAATATGGAAAGAACAAAAAATACCAACCTCCTGGAAAGAAAGTGTGATAATACCAATATTTAAGAAGGGCGATAAAATGTGCTGCTCTAATTATAGGGGTATATCCCTTATTAACACAGGATATAAAGTCTTCTCTCTAATGATCTTAGAACGATTGACTGCGTGTGTGGAGTATCAAATAGGAGATTACCAGTGTGGATTTAGAAAAAACCGCTCAACTGTAGATCAGATATTCACGATTAGGTAATTAATGGAGAAATGTTGGGAATACAACAAAACATTGCACCAGCTATTTATAGATTTTAAACAAGCATACGATAGCATCATAAGAGTGGATTTGTGGAATGCCATGGCAGAACTGGGCATATCGAAGAAGCTAATTAACCTCACCAAAACATGTGTAGAGGGATCTACAAGTGCAGTAAGATTTGAAGGAAGATTGTCAACCTTCTTTACAATCAACAGTGGTCTTAAACAGGGCGATGCGCTATCTCCACTCCTCTTTAACGTCGCCTTGGAAAGCATCGTGCGAAAAACCAACACAAAAACGCTCCTCTTTAGAAATCAAGGTCTGCGTATCATATTGGCGTTCGCTGATGATATCGATATTGTAGGTGATACAACTACCAGTGTCAAGGAAGAGTTCTTCAAACTGGAAAATGCCACAAAGAAAATTGGCCTACGAATCAACGAAGAAAAAACAAAATATAAGGCTCCAACAAGAACGGAACAGCGAGACAGAATAGGACAGAACGTGACTATGGACCACTACAATTTTGAAAGGGTCCATCAGTTTAAATATTTGAGAGCTACGATCACCTCTGACAACAACATTACACAAGAGATTAACAACAAAATACAAGGAGGCAACCGCTGCAAAAGATAATGAAATCGAAAAATATATCCCGCCGCACGAAAATAAGAATATATCAAGTAGTTATAAGACCGGTAATTACATATGCAGGTGAAACATGGACGTTGACAAAACAAAATGAGAATAGACTGAAAATCGCAGAAAGAAGAATGCTTAGAGGGATATACGGACCGGTCAGGGACAACACCACACAGCAATATAGAACGAGAACAAACAAGGAATTGGAGGAACTATACAACCAGCTAGATATAGTGAAAATAATGAAAGCAGAAAGATTAAAATTGGCCGGGCATGGTATGAGACAAGATCAACGTATCGTCAAGTTGGTATGGGAAGAGAATCCAGAAGGAAAGCGGTCGCTAGGAAGACCAAGGATGAGGTGGAGAGATAACGTTGCAGCAGACTTACAAACCCTAAACGTCGAACGCGCGGAGGAAATGATGATGGATCGCAGCAAGTGGAGGCAGATTGTGAAGTCAGCAAAGACCCACCCCGGGTTGTAATGCTAGAGAGAGAGAATATATTTTTTCTAATTTTCTTCAGCTCCTTTTGAATTTTTGTATCCAAATAGACACAAAAAAGAAGATTTTTCAATGTGAGGAAAGGGATTGCAACTCTTATGGTCGAAACTACATCAGTTAGCTGCACATTAACATCAGAATTAAAACGCAATTTGTTTCATTGCAAAATTCCAATTAGAACCTGAAATATGTTGGACAATCCAATATCAAGGGTGAATTTTGGGTGTTTTTCCGCAAATAAAAAAATCCCTTGTCTCTTATTTGATCGTGGCTTACAACATATCTAATAATTATTAAAATCGGAGGCGTCGTGTTGGGATACCTTCCGTGTCAGCAAGTTATTTTAAAAAAGTATAGTCTACTCAATGTAAGAATATTAAAAAAATATATCTTTGTTGAAAGCGAGGTCTTTAACCTTATTAGAGATTTGTTCAATAAGTATTACGCACATCTGAATACGTAGTATTATATATTTTACCCTTCACCACATTACACCGTTCAATATTTTTTTAATTCACCTTTTGCATAACCTAAAATCTTCTTCCTACAATATGATAAATGAACTTTCTATTTGTAGTTAATTCGTGACAAAATATAGGGATTCATTTTATAATTAATCTGTTTATGGCTACGAACCTATGTTTGGTGGTTTGGTGAACGAAGAAAAAGTATTTTGATGGATTATGAATCTATATCAATACTAATTCATTCTTTACACTTTGACACTAATGTATTAACACATATAGTTGTTGAGTTAAAATGAAGAATTATAAATTTTAATTCGGTAATTTTCTCTTAGGCCATAGAAATAGGTAATTATAAAATATAAATACAAAAATGTTGATTTAATGAATTTGAGAGTTTTTTTTTAATTTTACGATTTGTACTTTCTTTAAACAGCTCCTAATTTAAAAGTTTAATTAACTTGTTTTAATAACATATTTTGAAATTCTCCTACACCAAAAAAGTCAATAGGCTCGTGGGGACTTTTACATAATGGTTTTTTAATTCATAATTCACATCAGTTAATAAACCGTTTTTCTTAGCCGACTTCTAAAGGAAGGAGGTTTTAAATTCGACAGCTTTTTTATGTATAGTATAGTGTATGTCGATTACTCCGTAACGGAGGCACCGATTTGAATATTTTTTTTTTATTATGTTCAGGAAGTTGCTGCGGTGGTCATTTTGGCTGAAATTGGTTCAGTAAAATAAAGATGGTGCTGATAATATAACAGATAAAAAATTAATGTGGCTCGATTTATTTTTTAAATTTGTATGGGTGAGTTTTTGGGTTTGTACATAACGAATCTAAAAATATAAAAAAAATAAAGATGGTGAATTATTATCGTGGATTAAAAATTTTACACTCTCGATTTTGTCGCAAATTGATATGGGGGAGGGGGGAGGTAGAGTTTGGGATTGTAAATTATGAATTTAAAATTGTATTATGTGAATCACATTTTGTTAAATATTAATATGGCGCAGAAGTCTGTTCAATTGTTTTTTATAAACATTTTTGTAGCTTTTCCTAAGCGCCTGTCTCTTATAACCTATATTTTGCACATCACTACATAGTATAAAACAAAGTCGCTTTCTCTGTCCCTATGTCCCTTTGTATGCTTAAATCTTTAAAACTACGCACCGGATTTTGATGCGGTTTTTTTCAATAGATAGAGTGATTCAAGAGGAAGGTTTATATGTATAATAACATCCATTAAATAGTGGAGAAATACTGTTATTTTTGTGGTTTCTAATGTGATGTCGTTAATTATCATATTTTTTTCCGCTTACATTGCAAACGCAGGCAGAACCCTACGAGATTTATCAAAATAATGTACCAATTATTTGTACACGTTGAAAAGGTCTACAGAAAACTCCGCGATGGTATATGTCTATCTCTCATGGATATCCCACAATAACATTTTTTTGTCATTTACTTTTTACGACAAATAATGGCAAATTTTGAAGCGATTTTAACCAATACAGCATTAATCCTTATCCAATTAAATAGCTTAAATACATTGTTGATTTAATATAGATCTATATGGTCCTTTACAGTACAAGATTTAAATGAATATTTTCGAAGATATTACAGATTTAAAATTGCGGGAAGTAGCGCTTGCGGCGGTACTGGCCGACCGGGGAGGCGGCAGCGTGCCTATAAATAGCGCGTCGGAGGCCGATGTAATAATTGTTGTAAAAATAAAATAAATAGTCACAGTTTTTCTGTAGTGTATTTAGTATCAGCATTGCACCCGTGCGAAGCCGGGGCGGGTCGCTAGTATCATAATATAAACCTGTTCCTCGAGAACTGATATAGTAAGCAACACAATATATATGAAGGCTGCAGTGTAAGGGCCTCTCAACCCTGGCCTGCTATGTCATACAGTCTATACCTGCATCTACATCCTATGATAATATATCTCTGTGGGTCTATCTGTAATAAAATATCTAATTTTTTTTACCATAAAGTTGAAGGTTTAGGATTAGTTATATGAATGAAGAGTACTTAATTTCTAGTCAATAGTTAAAGGTATGTAAAAAACGTTCCGAGTTCGTAACACACAGGGCGAGTGTTACAGCTAATCCGTCCCTGCAGCTGTGAGTAATTCACAACACTTTCTTGGATAGTAATTTGAAGGGTCTCACCTGGTATACATCTTGTTAAAAAAATTGAAATATACCTGGTGGTTCAATAATTATGTGTAAAAAACTTGATTCCATTGTAGCTTTTTGGGAGCCCATATCTCGGAAAAAAGTTTATATGAACTTGTAGTATTCCTTTCACTTATTTTTTCACATCAAGGAGATTCCCACATTTTCCTGGATGATGGATCGACGTTATGATCAATACTCTTTTAGAGCTCTGAGGTATTCATATCGCCACTGTTGCAGTCGATGCGATTCCATTACCTTTTATCGATTTTCTGATATTTAACACACTTTTTGGAAGCAATTCTCCAAGACTTGCTACTGAACAGAAGATATTTGTGACATCTGCAATAAGTTGTGCTTTTAGATATCTTATAGTGGGTACTAGATTTTCTTCGTACATGGAGTAAATTTTTCTTCAAATCAAGTCCTTATCATTTTCGTCAAATTTTTAGGAAACCACCTTGCCACGACATTTTTTTCCCACATTAAGAGACTTTAAAACAATATCCCTTACTGTGAAAAGTGGTGTTTTGGTCAAATCACCTGCTTCTCTTAATGCAGCACTCGTAAGCCAGCCTCTGTTGAGTAGAACATAGTATACATTTTTTACTCTTTCCTTGGTATCAACAGTTCAACACTTTCTTTTAGGCGTTTTACTACCGGACCCAGTGAACGCATCATTATTAATTTCTTCCCATGGGTGAAACATATTTCGAAAAAGTAAAGATCGTAAAATGTACTCTTCACCAGACGAAAACAAATTGAATAATCTAAATTAAATAACTACAATTTCGATTGGATGATATAAGGATTATAATATATTATTTAGAAGTTTTATCTACCTCAGAAACGAAAAATTGTTTTTACCCTCTTAAGAAAACAAAACGTTAGTAATATAGAAATACATGAATATCTTATATACCTATTACAAAAACAGTTTGATCCAGTCCTGACTACAATTAATTACCTCTAACGAACCCCAGGTATAAAACTATTAACGGGCGTCAAAAAAGAAAACGATAGAGGTTGAAACACACTTTAATGTATTAGCCTTCTAACACCCTTCTCACTATCCCGTAGACGAAGCCACGACGGTAACTGCTATGCGTTCAATTAAATACTTTCTATTGCTGATAATGTTGTAAAGGGTCTCGTTCAGTATTGTAGTTAATAAAATATATTTATAGAGTATTGAATGATTTTGTTGTTAATTTTCTTATAATTACACAATGAGGACGTAAAGTTTGGAATAAATTCATTATTTAAAAAACGTAGGATTTTTTTGAAACGAAATTTTCCAACAAATTAAATCAAACAGAGTGACTCAGAAGAAGTTTTGCTATAAACAACTTTGGTTTTTTAAATAGTGATAACCAATTTTTTGTACAATTTACTTAAATGTAACTGTTTTTGATTTATCAACAGTTAAAACTTGAAATGAAGTAGTAACAACAGCTAATTTATCATTTTATTAAATGTAAAAAATGCCTCCCATTGGTTCACAGTAGCTTAAACGATTTATATATTCATTCTGAATGTTTCTAACTTCTTCTGTAGTAATTAACCATATTTATTGAAACATTCAATTTTTTAAGTCTACTATGTTAATTTGCTTTACCTTTAAGGTAACCCCACAAAAAGGACCCAAAGGAATTTAAATCTGGAGACCTTGGCGACCACTCAAGAGGTTTCCTGCTTCCAATCCACCTATTTGCAAAAACATCATTAAGAAAATCACGAACTTCTTCTGCGTAATGTGGCAGGGCACCGTCTTGTTGAACACAGTTATTTTAATGGGTTGTTCTCTCCTTTAGGAAACAGCGTCGAAAAAGCAGGAATAAGATCTTCTTGTAAAAATTGTAAATTCCTCTCATCGGTTAAATTTTTATCAGAAAAAATCGACCCTTTAACAATATTACCCACCATTCCAGCCCACACATTTACTTTTTGTCTGAACTGACTGTGTCCTTCCCTCATCCAATTTGGCTTTATATCCGACCAATAATGATCTCTGTGTGTGTGTGTGTATGTGTGTCATAACTGGACAAAATGGAAGGAACAGATCATTGAATCAGTTATGCTGATAAGTAATTATTGTATTTCATTTCTAGATTTAACTGCCGATAAATCGAAAACAGTTACATTTAGGTATAGGATATGTAATAGAATTTTGCAGAGAGTTTAAAAATGTACAAAAAAATTGCAGGTTATCATTTAGAAAATCAAAGTTAATTTCAGTACAGCTTCTTTCGAGTCACCTGATTTATATATTGCAAATATTCTTCTTCTTCAGGTGCCATCTCCTATCGGAGGTTGGATATCATCATTGCCACTCTCACTGTATTTGCCGCTACTCGAAAAAGTTCTACTGAGCTACAATTGAACCACTCTCTCAAATTTCAAAACCATGAAATTCTTCTTCTTCTGATATTTCTTCTTCCTTCTATTCTACCCTGTATGATCAATCTAAGCAACTCGTATTGCATGTCCAAAATATTGCAGTTTCCTTATTTTTATGTTGTTAATTATTTCATAGTTTTTGTCCATCGCTAGCAATACTTCTATGTTTGTTTTTTTTCCGTTCAAGATATTCTCAGCATCCTTCTGTAACACCACATTTCAAACGCTCGCAGTTTATTTATGTGTTCTTGTTTTAGTGTCCAGTCTTCCAAACCATACTGCAGCACTGAAAATATATAACATCTTAAAATTCTCATTCTTAATTCTAGAGTGATGTCTCTGCTGCACAGAATGGTTTTCAGTTTTACAAACGCATCTCTTGCCATTTCTATTCTCGTTCTTATTTCTGTTGTTTGTTCATTATTTGCTGTTATCCATGTGCCCAAGTACTTGTATTTTTGCACTTTTTATAAATTCACACCTCACAACTTTATGCTTGTTAGCATGTTTTGTTTTTTAGTTATTACCATATATTTAGTCTTTTTGGTGTTCATTTTTAATCCGTGTTGCTCGCAAACGTTATTTGTTTCGTTCACTAGTTCTTGGAGTTCTTCAGTGGAGCTAGCTATGATAGCAGTGTCGTCTGCAAATCTTATGTTGTTTACAGCTCTTCCATTTATTATTATTCCCTTACTTCTCGTTAATAGTGCTTCTTTGAAAATCGATTCACTATACACATTGAATAGTAGGGGTGACAAAATACATCCTTGTCTCACTCCTCTTCCTATTTCAATTTCCGGACTTGTTTCGTTATCTACTATTATTTGTGCGCGTTGATTCCAATATAGGTTAGTTATTATTCTTAAATCTTTGTTGTCTATGTTTTTTCTTCTTGTCTAATTTTATTAAAAGCCTTCTCGAAGTCAACATAACAAATGTGTATATCGGTGTTCATATCCATACACCTCTGTGAAAGCACATTAAGTGCAAACAACGCGTCTCTGGTGCCTATACCATTTCTGAATCCAAACTGACTATCATCTATCCCCTTTTCAAGTTCTTTATAAATGCGTCCGTGTATTACTTTCAAAAACACCTTGAGTACATGGTTTATCAAAGATATTGTTCTATATTCGCTGCAGTCTTTTGCATTTTTGTTTTTTGGAATAGCGCAAAAGGTGAAGAGTAACCATTCTCTGGGTATATTCCCCGTTTTATATGCTGTGTTGAACAGATCTAACAATATATCCATGATATCATCATTCATGCATTTTAAGATTTCTACTGGGATTTGATCTGGACCTAGTGCTTTTCCATTTTTGTTGTTTCTTATAGCTGCTTTTATTTCATCGTTAATGCCTCGTTATCTTCTACTTCAATCTCTATCTGCTCTACTCTATTGTCTTTAAACAGGTCTTTGATGTATTCTGTCCATTTTTTAAGTTTCTCTTGGGTGTCTAAGATTAGCTTGCCTTTTGCATTCTTAAGCTGTGTCGGTTCTCTCTTTCTGTTACTATGAGTTATCTTTTTTATCTTTTTGTGCATATTAAAACTATCATGTTTTCTCTGATACTCTTCTATTTCTTCACATTCTTCTTGCAGCCATTTATTTTTCGCTAGTCTAATCTTGTATTTGATTTGCTTGTTTATTTCTTTATACTTCTGCGTATCTCTGTTTTTGAATTGTCGTCTCTCATACATTAGGTCCAGTATCTCCTCTGTCATCCATTGCTGCTTTCTATATCTTGTTGGAGTTAGTATTTCTCTTTGACTTTCCTCTATTTCTGTTTTCATTAAAAGCCATTTGTTTTCTGATTCTGCCTTTTGGAGAATCACCACTTTGACGTTCATTAATCTTTTATTGATATCTTCCGTAAAGAGTTGTTTTATGTTTGTATCCTTGAGTCTGGAAATGTTACTTTTTGCAGTGTCTGTTCTTCTTTTAATGAATATCATCTTAAATCTGATTTTGGCTACTAGGATTATGGTCTGGTCCTATGTCAGCACTTGGATATGTTTTTACCGACATAATTGCATTTTTATATCTTTGTCCAATCAGAATGTAGTCGATTTGGTTTCTTGTGAGCCGCCCTTCTTTATCCGCCGGTGACTTCCATGTATACAGTCTGCGTTTGGGTAATTTAAACCATGTGTTTGTTACAACCAACCTATTATTTTGGCAGAATTCGATTAGTTTATCTCCTCTTTCGTTTCTAGTTCCAAATCAGTAACTACCTGTACATTCTTGTGTTTTTTGGTCTCCCACTTTTGCATTTAAGTCTCCCATTATAATTGTTATATCTTGTTTTTTAGTGGACTTTATCACGTTTTCCAAATCTTCGTAGAAGTTTTTTATGTCGTTATCGGGCTTATCAGCGGTTGAAGCATAAATCTGTATAATGTTTAATTTTTGTTTAGTTGTGCCCAATTGTATCATCACAATGCTATTTGAAAATGCAGTGAAGCTTGTTACTGTTTGACTGATCGTTCTACTCAGTACAATTCCTACTCCATATCCGTGCGAGCCATCTTTGCTTCCTGAATAATATACAGCTTTGTTATTTACTACTATAACTCCTGCATCCGGCCACTGCAGGTCACTGACTCCCAGTATGTCCATATTGAGTTGTTCCACTTCTCTAATCAGGTTATACACTTTGCCAGGCTGGTATAGACTTCTGGCATTCCATGTCTCTATGCTACAAGGTTTTCGCAGGTTGATGACCGAGGAGGCCTTGCAGTTTTGACATTTTCCTCCCCTGCTGGATCTTGGTATCCGATTTCCATGATCAGTAGCTTTTTTTCTAGTTTTGTTGTAGCCATGATGACTTTACTAGGGATGTTCTATTTGAACCTTTAATGCATTGGTTTCCCCTTGCCTTATGCATCTCCACGCCGTTGACCATATCTGATTCATCCGCCTTTTGGAATGAATTCTCATTCCAAGGACAAGAAGGTGCCCTATATTCTTTCAAGTTCCTCCACCCGTAGCTGTTGACCTGACAGAGGGGACTGCTTATCCCAGCAGTCACTCAGTTGACAGAGCCTCGTCAGTTATCTAGCAGGGTGCACCACGTGCAGGAGAGGTTGTCCTTTGGGTTGATATTATTATTTTAACCATCATCCCTTACACCCCTTGGAAATTTATTGGAAAAAATTCCTATTAAAAACAAAGTCTACGAGCCAGAGCGATTTTTCAAAAAATGGTGTTTAAATAATGAATTTATTTCAGACTTTTTGTCCTCACTGTACAAATTTTTAGACAAATACGCAAACATTGACATTTTTCTGAATGAGGAAAAATAAACACACAATTAGTTTTAATATACAATGCCATTATTTCATGATTCGAAATAACAAAATTATTAACATATTAAAAAAATGTATAAACCAATAAATTTTAAATGATTTTGACATAAATCATATTCCATAAAAGTCAAACATCTATAAAAAATATAATGTATTTAGTAATATTTGTTGACCTAGGTATTTCCGATTATTTCAAACCTATTAAAAGAGGTATAAGGTTTAATCTTTTATTTAAGGTTTTAGTTTTACAATTTATTTTGTACAGATTAATAGCCATCGGTCAAGGATTGTTTTCTGAAAGTATTTCTTAACTGATTTTACTGATTTTGATTTATTCATAAATTCGTTAAAATATATTAAATCAATTTAAATAAACTTGACAATTGCCTAATTCGTATTGCTAAAAAGATGATAAGCAGAATTTTTTATCTAGTTAATATTCCTTGAATGTGAAATTATTAAAGAAATAACCATTATATCTTAAGGTCATGACATGAGTTGGTGTAAAAGTCCAAACATGTAGGAAGTTCACACATACCGGATATTATTGTACATCGCTATAATCAAGATTTTGTCTTTCATTTGACTAAGCTCTGAGGGATAACACTTGCTTAGGTAATACAATTTTTTTTTTTATCAAATTACACTATTAAGGTAACTTTCATAGTGAGCTAAATTTATATAAATTTGAAAGTATTGTAAAATATTTCTTTGTAATTAATAAATTTAGATTGTAGATTGTATATTGCGAGTGGGTTGTTATGGCTATGTTTATCTCTCTAGAGCACTTCGACCTATTAGATCTTTTGCATAGTACATGATCTAATATAAGCCCAGGATATTTATATTTTTCGTGAAGTCTATTATTCTTCTAGCGAATAGGTGATTTGTTTCTTCAGGAGTTAAAGTGACATCTTCAAAGCATTTAAATCTAAAGAACAGTGCCTTGCATTCACATATTAGGAGTTTTGCAGTTTCGGCTGCCCTATTTCAGACAGACGCGGATCCAAGGGAGGGGCGATCCCCCCCCCCCCCCAAGAGCTTTCAGTTCAGGAAAATAGACCCAATTTTGCTTCTTATACTATAGTTTATTCAAAAAATAGAGAGAGTAATATATCATTTTGTATCCTTTTTTTTCTTCGCAAACTACCTGTGTTCTTTAGTCCGATGTCTTTGGCAAAATCTGTTAGACACATATATGGGTTAGAAATTTTATAATCAAAAATACCGGTCTATAATAATGGACTATTTGGGTTGGATAACAATAGATATTTGGATGTGAAGTGTTAACAAGCATTTTAATTCTTGTCATAGGCGTTGGAAGAAGGTTTATTTTATCACTAAGTATTTATGGCATAGAATATTATTTCGGTTAGAAACGTAAAATAAAAAGTTTTTATAAGATTATTTTCTTTCTTATGATTTCTTAATAATTCACACACACAAATAAATCACAACTGTATTTTTATTATTTTTAATTTTGGCATAGAAACCGTTTTAGGCACATTCAGACTAAAACGTAGCCTTTTTCTCTCAAAAAATTCTAAGTTATAATTTAAATACTTACAAAATACCCATTGTCAAAAATACCATAAGTTAAACATATATAACAAAACAAATTCGGCCATATAATATTTAAAGTTTTTTGGGGCTATCGGTCATTGTATTATTAATTAAAAACATTTTTACAATATTTGATGTTTCAGTTTATTTATTTCCTAAACCATCTACAGAATTAAAATTCAACACTAAAAAGAGATTGAAATGTAATTAATTTTTATATGTTATAGAAAATTTAAATAATAAATTGTGTTTACGCTGGTAAACATTACGGATCTAATTCGTAATCAAAGTCAGTGAAGCTATCTTCGCTCAAATTAATTATAATTGGTTCCTCTATCTCACCGATTATGAGATCAAGTTTCTTTAATTCTTCCTTTTATTCTTTTATGATATGGATTTTAACTAATTTTCTACACCAACTTTATTCAAAAAAATCTTTCAAAAGTTCAGTTAACTTACTAATTTTGTAAGTTATGTTATTTCTAGCAACTCTACCTTTTACTTGAAAGAGATATTTCCTTCTCCAACGGACATTTTCCGGACAATCTATACGAACAGATTTGCTATTTGGTTTTTCCCAGCAATTTTCTGAGCTCAGTTCTTTTAATTTCAGGTAAATCCCGATCTTAATTGATTTTAGTTCGAATTTTGTCGACGGTTGGGATCTGCTTCTCATAATAAAATGTATGTACAACTTCTTTTATTGCAGTTTACATCTCTTCTGCCAACGAGGTTTTTCGTCTGCCTGTGATCAAATGTCGCTTGGGAGTACTAACAATTCCAGTTGTTTTTTTCTCCTTCAGTATTCTGTACATAGTATATTTTCCAACTCCTGTCATGTTGGAACACATCTCAACAGAGCTTTTAACGTTATTATCTAGATATTAATATTTTAAGGCATCATAAACATTCCTCGTAGTAAGTTTCTGGTTGAGGAAAAAATGCCCTGATTTAACGATTTTGGAATAAATATAGATGTGGATGCCATATCTTTTGGGTATCTCACCAATCTCAAATAAAATATAAAACAAGCACAAACAAGATAAATCACTAAGGACACACTGTAAGGTGTACTTTGCTCACTGACGGAAAGTAAATTGAACTATAAGAAATTTTATTGTTACAGTAATTATAATAATTAAATATAATTAGATTTACGGCAGTTCTCAGTTATCTGCGGCACTGGAGCAGGTACGTTGGAGGTAACAGTTTTATTACTCTCTCTAGTTCTTAAATAGAATATAGGAATGTGTATGCTTGCGATCGCCCCTCCCCTTCCCAAGAGCTTTGAGTTCAGGAAAATAGAACCGATTCTGCATTTTATATTAGAAATATGTATGCTGCTGACACTCCTCCACCGCTGACAACTTGTTTTCTTTCCTGCGATAGCCCCCCTCCCCTTACCAAGAGCTTTGAATTCAGGAAAATAGACCTAATTCTGCTTCTTATATTAGGAATGTGTATGCTGCTCGCATCCTCCCCCCCCCCCCGTCGGCAACTTGGTTTTTCTTGTGATCGCCCCCCCCCCCCCTCCACACTCTCGAAGAGCCTCAAATTCAGAAAAATAGACCCGACCCTGCCTATTACACTAGAAATGGGAATGTTGCTGGTGTCTCCTCCCCCCGTCGACAACTTGCTTTCGCTTGCCATACTGTACTTTTGTAATATCACCGCCCCCCCCCCCCAAAGAGAGAGGCTGGATCCGCCCCTGGTCTCAGATACCTCAAATATCATTCTCAGCTTTGCCTATTTTCTTGAGATGGTATTTCAAGGAGCAATGTTTTGTAAAGATAATTGTTATTTCTCCAATATCTCTTTTTGGGTGATTCAGAAGCATTGTTGTGTTCTTTGGCGATGGATTTATGAGTTTTTTTTTCGCTTGCCCGAGACCAGGTTTCTAATTTCGCCTTAAAGGAATTTTGGTTCCTGTTTTTTCTAGGCTGTCCGCTTCCTCGTTTTCCTTGATTCTTTTGTGTCCTGGCACCCACCTCAGGGTTACCCTTTTGCTCCTTGCCAATTACTTTAGAGATTGCCTGCAGCGCCACATCACCTTAAACTCGTAGATGTTTGACCTGAGAACCTTTAGCGCTGCTTGGCTATCTGATAATATGTACAGTTTGGTGTAGATTTGGATTGCACGCATTGCTGCTTAGATGATGGTGGAGATGTCTCCATGTTTACACACTTTCGAGACATCTTACAATCTAAACTATTGAATTCGACTCACTATCTTCAGGTGACTAACTCCTCCGCTTTGTAGCTACTTATATACCCAAATATGGCTTCTACAGTTTTAGGGAATATTCGAGAATTTTCTATTCAATTCCATAATATTTGCAATAGTGGCATATCATTTGTTTGTATACAGGGGCTGTTCAGAATAAAGCAGATATAAAAATCGATTTACATGTGTTTAAATGGCGATCTCCCTTATGTTAAGCCCTGGAGGTTGGAACTTCGTATATTGGTGATCATCCCTGAAGATCCCCATGCGGTGTTGCCAATTTGTGTAAAATTTCATTAACTTGGGAAAATATTTGGCAACGTCACACCCCTCTATTGTTATAACAATACAAATATACCACATGCATTTTTGCAGTTACATTGTTAATATATAGGGAGACATGAGACCACATATCTCTAAAATTTGAACCAATATTAAAAAGATAAATTTAGTTTTGTTTTTAGCACACCAAAAATAGTAAGATTTAGTGGATTTTATTTTAGATATATTTTGGCTGTTGTCCAGTATAATTTTTAAAGAATGCAGAATATATTTACTAACTGTTTCTAAAAATATATTCAACATACAGTGCTCTCAAGTTATTCGGGATCTATACACAACAAGAAAAACAAAAATAACTAATTTGTTTAATAGAATGAAATCAGTTTTTTCCTCTCTTAATTCTTTAACAAAAATAGGGAATAAATAAATATTAAAAATATCTAAGCAAACAATTTATTTAACTTTATAGCAGACTGTCTGGGTGTTCCTGTGTTCCTAACACTGCAACTCTGAGGTACCGGGTTTGATTTTCGGTGTTAGTGATGTTAACTATATAATTTGTAATATTATTCTCTTTAGTTGTGACAGGCTGCATGGCAGAACAGTCTATAGTCATAAAATGGCAATTGCTATTGTAAAAAAATAATTCTGTAGCATACTACGTATTATAGATAGGACCACCAAAAGGCTCATTTGATTGAAGTGTAGGGAGGAACATCAATTTTCCCAGATAACCAGCATATTTTATCGGGAAAATAAAAACAATTTTGCTAGTTACTAAATTTACCGAATTCTCCTACACTAATAGTTTAGGAGAAACCCCGCTTTAATTAAATCAATGCCTAAACTAGAATTTATTTGTGTTTAAATATGTGACAGTATTCAATTGTGAACTTCTGCAAACGGATTGTTCTTGGTAGCGTGTGGCCGTTCCGCTCACAATTTACTACTGTCCATATTATTTAGTAACTATCCTAAAACCTAAGAGAAAGAAAAAAAAAATAGATTGGACGAATCCGCTGCGACAAAGGCACTCTTGTAGTCTGGTCGATCTTGAAGTTTAGTTCTAAAGGTCTACCGTTAGTTATCGCTTACCAATACCAGGAACACAACTGCAGGCTTCAGGAAAACGGCTGTCAGCTGGCCAAAACAGGATTCTTCTTACGCTTCTTGATACACAAGTGCGCCGAGTGTTTACCCACAAAAAAAGGTTTTTATCGATAAAAGAAAGACTAGTTTCTCAAAACACTTATCTCTATTTAACAAAAATAAAAGAAAAATAAAACAGTATTTACAAATGAGAAACTTAAGAGTAAATTTTGGATTATAATTAAAAAACTTAAACCTACAAGCTCTTTAGGCCGTTCTGATATTCCCCTTAAAGAAATAACCCAAATTTGAACTGATAATATTAAGAAATTTTGATAAGTCCGAAAAATAAAACAACCTTTTAGAAATAAAAGAAAAAAAATCCCAAATTAATTTATTTAATTAAAAGTTAAAGGGATGGTGGACTCCCTTCCCCGGTAGAAAATAAAGTAAATTTCCCTTTATTATTTGAAACGCTGTCTAGAAGAATAATAAAAAAAGTATAAAACAAAAAAATTGCAGAAAAGACAGCAAAGAAAACCTTCTTACACTGGTAAAACACTAAAACACACGCCAAACTGACTTAGACAAATTCTAAATCGTAACTGCCCTTAATTAATTTCTCAAGATCCAACTCAACTTCCATCCCTTAGAACCGCCCTTCTCCCTATTAGATGCGTTGGTTCCGGCATGCGCGCTTTCCCACCAATAGAACGCCCTTACGCGATGCATCCCCGCGCGCGAAAAGGTAGTTTCCGTTCCCGAGCGTCGGTGGGTTTTCGGTACCCTGGTTCATAGATGGCATGAGTCATCCATGCGTCGAATTTAATTTAATTTTATATTAGGACTGACCAGAGCTCAAACTTATAATTACTTTATATAAATGTTATTAATATCTATTCTACAGCTACTCTAAAGGTTGCGTGACAGAACCCATAGAAAAAACCCCAAGGTTTTAACCATTTTCTCTCTTTCTTATTCTTATTTTCGTCAATTGGGGAAAAATGGGTAACAGTCGCGAACTTTGTACATAATAACAAATACTAATATTGCATTTTAGCGATTTTATTTGAATATTCTTTTGTTTTCTTATGATGGGAAAATTTGCTCAGTTCAAGTAAAAGAATGCTCTCTCACGGTCGCCACATGTGGCTATCACTTTACAACTTGACCTGAGACCCTTAACGATATGGTTTTTACGATTATTATTTACTTTGGCAGATCTATATCAAAAACTTCGAGAGGGTGGCATAGTTAAGTTTTTGGGTCACATAAATTCATCAAGTTTATGTTGTTTCTTCAGAAAAATAAACTACCCCAAAAGTAATAAAACTAGGCTTAAGTTTGTTGATGGATTTATATTTCCCGGATGTGTGACTATTTTTGGCCAGACATAAGATAAACAATTTTAACGGTCCAAATCTTTATACAGAGGGGGACTCAAGTAAATTCTTCCATTTAGTAAAATTTAATTTAGAGTTAATAAATGTTAAAATTAGTAAAAATCACAATAAACTTTTGTTCCCTTACAAATAAAACACCCAAGTAGGCTTATTACGACTATAATTTGAAGCGAAAAAACATCAAGTAGCTTGAGGTTAATGTCAAAATAATAAAGAATCATAATTATCTGTCTTATTTGAGAGCTCTGGTCAAAAGAATTTCTTGAAAATTTGGGTGTAATCAAAGAACATATCAGAATGATGGATTTACTTATAAAAATAAAAAAGGATTTTTTGTTTTTTTTATTAAGTAAACGTAAAATAAATTAAAAAATTCAAAAAAGAATATGCGTCAATAATAAGTCTACAAGGTATTTTGCTTGTAGCTAGACGATTTCTCATTGAAGTTCTTATCCTCTCAATAATTCTTTTTGGTATTAATTGGCAAGAATGCATGACACGTTGTTCTATTCGTTGTACATTTTTGACAGGTACTTAATAAACTAGGGACTTTAAATTACACCAGTGGATTTAGATCAGGTAAACGGGAAGACCAAGCAATAGGCCCACCTCTGCCTATCCATCGGTCTAGATATGTTCGATTTAAGTGCTCTCTAACCAAAACCCTGAAATTTGGAGGAGCCCCATCGTACATAAAAAATGTTTTCAATCTTTTAAAAAATCGATCTTGGCGGTATTTTCACTGCATCCATTTAGAAAACTGAACTCTGTGAAGAAAATTTTGAGGTTGAAGCACCTTGAATTCTTTGTAAAATGTATGGCCGCAGAAGTTGTTCCCTTAAAATTTCCCATACGTTACCCTTAGAAATATCCTCTTGTGAAGCAATTTTTCTTGTACTTATACCTGGATTGGCAAAAATAAGTTCTGGAACTCCTTTTTTTGCTTATGGGGTTCGAGTAGTACGACTTCCTTCACAATCATTTCCATTTAGTATATAGGTACCGTTTTCTTTTAAGCGTTGGTGTAATTTAATAAATAATTTTTCGTAAGAAATTTACGGATTTGGAAAGGATTGTCAATACAACCTGCGAGCTTCCTGACCACAACCATTAGCGTTGCCATACATAAAATGCATATCAATTAATTCTGCAAAGGAATAATCTGACACTTTATTTCAGTTTATACCTTAAAATACAAATTTTCAAAAAATTCTTTTAACTAGTGCTCTCAAATAAGGCAGATACTTGCGATTCTTTATTGTTTTGACATTAACCGTAAGTTACTCAGGTTTATTTGCTTCAAACTTATAGTCGTCGTAAGCTTACTTTCATATTTAGTCTAAACACAAATAAATGAAAGGTTATGCAAACGGAGTTTATCTTAAACTATTAGTGTAGCGATTTTTAACAAGAATATCTTTTTTATATAAATAGTTTTGCGGGAATCATAATTTTTAAATAGAATTCTAAAAAAGTATCATGTAGAAAAAATAGGGATAAATAAACCAGGTCGCCCTCTACTGGCAACGCCCTTGATTAAATTTACCGCTCATTCTTAATATCAAAAAAAGCATTTATAGATGTTAGTTGGAATACTAGAAAACACACCGGTGCTTCAAGCAGTTCCAAAGATCTTAAATAAAAATCCGTTTTCGAGGACTACCTTTAAATCGCCGTAGCCCCCTTACGACGCATTTGTGGACCTATATTTATATTATTATTTTTTCATGTTTCATATGTTTTATCTCCCTTCAAAGTATATAAATGAGATTTTCGGACAACCTGTATATTACTATTGTTTTAAAAATTCTGTTAAATTTGTAAAATATTTTTTATGTAGAATGTCCTATACCTAATTTCAATAGTTCTTGAAATATTCGTATATTAATTATAAGGCTGTACTCAAATAATATAGATAATAAATAATCCAGGTTTAAGGTCTTAGGTAGGTGTATAACTATGACTCGTGAAGACAGTTTATTAATAATTTTTATGACAAATAGGAAACAATTAGGGAAAAAAATATGTTCTTGGATTTTTAATGCATCAATTACAATAAAATTGTGATAAAACCACTAAACATAAAAACTACTTAATTTACATATAAAAGTTACATTATTTACAATTGAAATTGCTCCACTGGATCCCTATTCTTCAAGGCATTTAATATACTATATGTTTTCGCAATCTCTCTACTGCGCCGGTGATAAATTGGTCATAGTTTTTATATAGAATTTGAATCTTTCCGTTAATATGAACATTCACTCAATCTTTTTACATTCCGACAAAAATGCATCCAATGGCAGGTCATCAAAGTTAGAGGATCACTTTGACAGAACAGATGTGGAACATGAGTCTTCCTTCCAAAACAAATGGACCTATAAGGTTATTTGGTGTCTGTTATGTATTATAGAATGTGGTTTTCATCAGCCCAAAAATGTAAATTCTGTGAATTTATTATGTAAAACAGGCCTCATCGGTAAACAAAATAAGGTTAGAAAAATTTAGATTTAGATTATGTTGCTATATAAACCAGTTGGAGTATTGAAGTCTTGATGGATAATCATCCGAAGATATAGTGTGTCCTGTTTCAACGTGGTGCGGGTGAAGTAACTGTTCTGTTAGAGTTTCAGTACAATCGATTTTGTAACATTGCTTTGTGTCGCGAGCTTTCTTATGATGTTTGAAGGGTTGTCAGTAATATCTTGCAAAATTTGTTCCTCTACGTGAAGATCTTGTGCTCTCTTGGAAAGGCCCTCACCGCCACGTCGCGGCAAAAATGACCCTAAATAAAAAAGTAAAAAATTAATTCGTTAATTCTAATAATTATTTTCTAATCATCTTTCACCTGTTCCCTTAAGCTTCCATCAACCCTTTGAAAGGTTTTTGTACATGGCGATTTCAAGCTGGAAATCTTTCAGCATAAAGTATTCTTGTCTTCAAAGAATTTGACAGCGCTTCACCATAAATTAAGTGCATGCATATATTTTGCGTAAGAATATTCTTCCTTTTTTTAAAATTATTTTTACTTAAAGGCGGTTTTGACAAGTTTCGTCAATAGTAATTCATTATGTAGGTATTAACATTAACAACCTGATTTTTACCTTTTTGTGTTTAGCATTAGTAACTTTCGACTGTTTCACATGAAAACCGATTTATCTCGAAAACCACCAGTTTTACCGAAAAAGTTAAGAATACCTTTTTTGAAGAGGAATGACCAAGGTTTTTAAAAAATCAGTTTTTAGCTCTGCAGAATGACACCTGTCAAAAATTAGACTCCAACGAATGTGGCTGCAAGTCCGTTCCTGACTTCTCTGATGGTCTAAAACATCTACTGTAGTATGGTTTAATGAGTCTTTACAGCCTCTATAAAATATTGCAAATTCATTAAATTATACAAGTCGCTTCAAAACTTAGAGCCGGTAAGGTAAATCGTTGGGTACCATTTTAGGGCTCTGTATCTCCGTTAAGGGGCACTATAGGAATTTTTTTCTTTGACAAATTAGGGTTATTTTAACCTCCCCTGTATGCTTCCGAGAAATTAAGAGGTTCTTACCGGATACCTTGTATTTATTCACGCGATTCTAATGTCTAAAATTTCTTGATTCCACTCAAATACCTCTGTTGCATTCGCTAGTAACCCATTTCCAATGGTTTTATTGATTTCTTAGCTTTCTTTATGGCTTCATCTAATACTATTAAAACAGTAATGAGCTTATCACACACCCTTGTTTCACTTCTATCTCTGTTTCGAATTCTTTAAACCGTTCATTATTGGTTTTTACTATGTTTGTGTTCTTCCCGTACATCTAATTTATTAATTATTCTTCCTTTATCTATTCTTCTTTTTTTCAAAGTCTTTGATATGTCTTCTCTTTTCACATCACACGATCAAAAGCCTTTTTCTAAGTCTATAAAGCAAGCATGTATCACTTTTTTCTTGTTAGTAGGTTTTTAGTTTACTTATCTTATCGCAAATATTATGTTTTGTGTGCTTATTCCCTTCCTGAACCCACATTCTATGCTCTACTCAATAGTTTTTCTTATTCTTCATTCCATTTTGCTTGCTAATATTTTTTCAGGGATGCTTGCCAATATAATTCCTTTATAGTTTATCTCATTCATTAGTTTGTTTAGTCATTTAGCTCGTTTTTCTTCCATATACTTTATTATTTCGGGTGTTATGTTATCTCTTACAGGTGCCTTTCCCAATTTCATCTTTCTTATAGGCCCTATTATTTCTATTTCCTTATTATTTATCATTCTTTTTCGTCCTTTTCTATTCTCATCTATGTCTTCTTATTTTATTAGAAAATGTTGTAGCCATCTGTCCATTATTTCCTGTTCATTTTCTGTTCAAATTGAATTCGTGACTTCTCCTTTATTTTCTCTCTTACTGCAGAAATCATTGATCGTCTAAGAGACCTCATTAGCAGAAAGATTCAAATTATAAATAAAAACAGGTCTTCAAAGTGATCCTCTAATTCATGAAAGACCAATAACCATCTCCGTTTAAAACACCATTAAAAAAAAATTATTTTGTACCTTATAGTAATACACCACCCATTAATGATTTGACGACTCTGAAATTGGATTGAGACTTTACTGAGGTCCATTGCCTGCATTTTTCCCGTTGATCATGCTACTAGATGCAACGGATGAATAATGGACGTGTACATATGGCGAGTCGCACCCTGAACGAGCATCTTCTGAATTTTGACGACTTCGGTAGCCGGCCTCAAAGGAGATAATAAAAGCGCTATCATGTTTCTATTGTTCGCAAGCAGCATAACCTAGGCTCGCTATGATTCATTTGCTGTCAGTGTTGTGGTGCGAACTCAAAGGATTTTTTTATCTAGTTGGACGGCATTATGGCACGCTCTTTCGAAAAAAATTACTTTGCAGCGAGACCGACGACACTATCCCAGATGCTGTCCATTAAGAGACAAGGCTTTCGTGAACTCGACATCCATCGAAATCAGTAAAATTCAAAAGAGGGTTGTTAAGGGTGCAACTGGCCATGTTTATACGCATCTTTAGATTTTTTTCTAAAATTAAGGGCGATGTTGTAAGGAACGAGAATAAAAAGTGCGACTTTTTTAAGCTCCTTTGTTACAAAAGCTATGTAGTTCAGGTCAAACAAAAGTATAATAAAAAATTTTAGGATATATGTTGAATCAAATAGCTCATTCGTATATAGGCTGCATTTGTAATAGCACCTTTTTCCAGCCCCATATATCATAATATAGAAAGCTCACTTGTCACCTTGTTCTAAAGTTTATTTATTTTGTTGACTGCACAAAGAGGTAACAGAGAACTTGAATATTTTTTTTTCTTTTGTATTTTTGGTAAAATATAAAACAATAAAATAAAAAAAAGGACTTTTCTTGCGGAAAGTATAAATACCTTTTCAAATAGTTATGCAGTAAGAAGACAAAGAATTATTTTTGCAATGAGTATTATAAAAATGAAAGTTCTTTTATTATTTAGTTTAGCGGCAACTTTTTCAACAATTATATATTACTATTAAGTTTTATTTGTAACATCCTGCCAAGCTAGTTATATTTAGTAGTTGTAAAATAATTGCATATAATATAATATGAAATTAATATTTTGCACTTTCAGAGAACGGCTGGTAAACGCTTAATGGGGCGGTGTAAATAGGAGAAATTGGAGTGTTAAAGTTAGCAAACACGAATGTTACTATATCCTTATGAAAATGTTTAAGTTGTTGCTAAGAATTTTATTTTGGAGTCTAGATAAGCAGATAAAATATTGAGAATAATGAAGGCATGATTTAAGTATTAACTCTTAATAAATAGAACTTTAAAGTTTGATTTTTTAAGTTAATATTTTTTTAATAGGAATGTTTTTTTATTAATTGTATTATCTCTTTTATTTTCAAGTTTCCTTCACGTCGCTGCTACTCCGCTCTCCCCTGCTTTATTTTGCAATTTCTTTACGGTATCATTATCACAAAATATCAGATTTATGGACACTGGTTTAGAAGGAAAGCAAAAGTAATGCACACTTTGAATTTATGACACCATGATTTAAAGAGATTTGTCTGTTTCATAGGCGTAGACAGGAAAAACTGCAAGAAAATGTTATAGATATTCAAACTTTTAAAACAAAATTTGGGGAAAAAATTAAATAATTTAATTACTCGTATAAGTAACTGGAGTTATAGAAAAACTGTATATTTTTTCTTGTGACAAGATCATTATCAACCGATTGAAAATTTGATAGGCGAAACACTAAAGGCGCTTAAAGGGGTACTTTTTAAAAATAGATTGGCTTGTACAGGGTGTCCCAAAAAAGCTTGGTGCACAATTTTTATTTAATAATCATTTTTCTCTCAGTTGTGGTAATTTTTTCTCACAATAGTATAAAATTTAGTTTATTTTTCATACATGGTGCTCAAAATCGTTATTTATGTTTATTTTCAATTGCGTTTTACACTATTTTTTATCACCCTGTATTAAATGTTTATTAAATGTCAGTAGTGACACATACTTAATGTAATATAGAACAAAGAAAGTCATAGCCACCTATCTATCAGACGTTTTCTTATTTTTAAAGGAAATAAGTAGAAGTTTTTAATATTATCCCACAGACTCAGCCAAACGGCTCTCGCAATCCTTCCAGGAAAACATTCACATATCCCAGATATATTTAGATACCAAAGGATCGACCTCTGTGGGTACCCTTTCCATGCGGTCGGACCCTCGGTGATGTTATGCTGCTCTGTATTTCTCATAAGGTTCTGAACAGTTCGAGCACTCCTAAGTGGCACTGCTTTTGCATAGCTTTATACAGGTTTCGGTAAGGCGTAATTCTCTGATATTAAGCAGAAGAACACTACACCGGTTGTCGAATTCGAATTATGCAGATCATCAGGACGCTACCTGCCTACTGTCTGCGTATTTGTACCTCCAAGTCTCTGTATTTGGCGATCTTCTCAATATACTTGTCCCTTTGAGTGTTGTTGTTACGGAAGCCGACTTTTATTAGTTTTGCTCGCCTGACTAAAGTCTGACTTGTTATTTGCAATTGTAAGCACAGTTCGATCCTAATACAACTTGAACTCGTTGTTCTCCAGTATGGGTTTCGGACTACATTCATAGTATGGTATTTTCTCTACCTGGACCAGCTTAAATTTCTCTGCCTACTCTTCAAGGATGATTTTGATGGAAACTGTAAGCACAGTTCGATCCCAGTATAGCTTGAACCCGTTGTTCTTCATTATAGGTTTCGGACTGTATTCATAGTATGGAAGTTTCTCTACCTACAGCTGTTTGAATTTCTCTGCCTACTCTTGATGGGTGATTTTGGTGTCTGAATTGTGTCTTTCCTTGTACACCGATGCGAAAAATACTTGACATCATACTGTTATGTTCTGGATTGCCTGTAATGTTCGAGATTCATATCGACACTGTTCGTTCTGGATCGAGAGGTATCTGATTATATATTTCGGATAGTTTCTCGTTGAGATGATCTGATTTTGAAGAGCTAATAGGAATCGTTGGATTTCAGGAAACATTTTCCCTGACGTCATCCAATAGTTTGATGCTAATTTGTCGACATTTTCCTGATGACCTTATCTGGATGTCGTCTATGAAGAGGTTTCTGTAGCTGGTTTTGAAGCTTTTCTTAGTCTGGTTGGTGATGATAAGTCCGTTCATGGTCCCTCAACCTCAGCGGTGTTGAGTTGTTTGTCTCTCATATTGCGCAGTGTAACACAGAAGAGTCTAATCTGTGAAAATATGAACGTAAGTTCGTTAGTTATTGATTCAATTGCTTACCAATATTCATCAATCCTCTTTCCCGTGGGATTTGGGTGTCATTTCGCGTTCAGTAGCATTATGAGGAAGATGTTTGTGTGTCTTTGTCAGGAGTGTTCTGACTTTCATCTGTAAACTTGCTATGTCCGTCTTGCTCCATTTTACAATTCCAAAAGAGTTACTGAATGCAGGGCCCGCATCACCCGTTATAAAAACTCGTTGGTTAATTAGGTCACATTAATATTATTATTAGTTTCTCATTGGGATGACCTGATCTTGAAGAGATAATAAGAATCCTTCGATTTCAGGAAACATTTTCCCTGACGTCATCCAATAGTTCGATGCTAATTTATCGACATTTTCCTGATTGACCTCATCTGGATGTCGTCTATGATTGGGTTCTGTAGTTGGGCTTGAAGCTTCTCTTAGTCTAGTTGGTGACGATAAGTCCATTCATGGTCCCTCAACATCAGCGGCGTTGAGTTGTCTGCCTCGCATATTGCCCGGTGTGGCACAGAAGAGTCTAATCAGTGAAAATATGAACGTAAAACCTCTTTCTTCATGGTATTTGGGTGTCATTGCGCGTTCGGTAGCATTACGAGGACGATGTTTGTGTGTCTTTGTCAGGAGTGCTCTGGCTTTCGTCTGTAGACTTGCTCTATTTCACAATTCCAAAAGAGTAACTGAGTGCAGGGAACGCATAGGTTGGTTCGCAGTATCTGTCTTATGAACCCATTGATTAATTCGGTCACATTAATATTATTATTAACTTCTTTATTACTGTCAGTTTTCCGATTTGTATACTTAGTTTATGTGATAATGCAATTTAGGTAATACAAACTTCTGTCCTTAACGTAATCAAAATATCCCTGTAGTAAGGGACACATTGCTTGTTTTTAGTGCATGAGGGGAAGCATACACCTTCTTGGTTGGCGTAAAACTTTAACAAATAATGTTTATTGGGAACACTGAAAATTTTACATATATTAATCCAGAAAATAAAGGAAATAATAAAAATAATTTATTGCTTCTCAGGAACGCCCCTGATATTTTAACGTTTGAATAAAATAACGTTTCCTGATTTCCAAACACAGTGATTCTAAATGTTGATTTAAAAATCATTACGAACGCCTATTACAACCTGGCTATTTAACATCTAGTGCAGCGGTTACCAATATTAGTTTATGCAGCGTAATAATTGTACGTGATAAAAATCGGGGGATATTATCTTTTATATCGTTATATTTCTGTTTCTAATTAATGTTAATAATAATAAAGTATATAGAAAATAAAACAAGCTTTTGATAGAAAGCACTCAAGCTGAAATAATGAGATGCATTTTCAGGCCTCCATTCTCCTTTTAAAATCAAATAATTGAAATGATGTAAAATCAGATAACTCAAATATTTTTGACGGGTAGATAAGTACCTGTAACAATGATTTGAAATTCTATGGTTTAAATAAAATACAAAGGTGGTACGACCACCTTTCTAAATTTTTGGAAATATTAGAATTCATATTTCCTAGTTGTTTATGATTGAACAAAAGAAATAAAATACTTTTTGTTTCTTAATGAACCAACTTCAAATAACTTTATTTGGCAATTTTATGGTCATAAATATGTATCTATTCTTCATCATAGTCAAAAAATCAAACGAAATACCATAAGAAATAACAACAAAATAATACGAGTTGTCAAAAAATACGATTTGCATCAGTTAGGTAAAAAATGCTTAGACATTTCGCGGTAAGAGGCAAGCACTGTTAGAAGTTGTCAAGGGGGTAAATACAAGACTAGCCACGAGAATTGGCGACAGTTGGTAATGTTCAATGATTAAGCATGAGCATTTGAAAACGTCAAAGACGGTTTTTTTAATTTTGGAAGCTCATGTATTGATTACAGAAAAAAAAGTTGAAGTAGTAATTTGTAGGTAGCTAGAAAATCTATGCGCGATTCATTTTGTTAATTAGTTACTGCAAATTAGTGGAAAAGTTAAAATTAGCATTTTTTTGTTCATAAAATAATTGTTGCAAAAATAATTTCTTAGTTGGTTTTAATCTTTTAAAAGAAATCCTTCATTATAACAGAAAAATGAGTGATAAAGGTTGTTTAGTGGTTGAGATATGTTATATTGTATATACAGGGTGAGTCAACGATTGGATGAAGTAAGTTTGTGCCTTTTCGGTGAAATTTACAAAGAAACTATATTTATATTTGATACAGTTTATTTTTACGCAGATTTTAAAAATATTTAGGACTCTACAGGGTGAGCCAAAAAACTAGGACAGCATAAAGTTGTATATTTTTAAATAGAACACCCTATATACGAATCGTATTTTCGATTTAGCTTATAATTTTAAATCTTTTTTATTAAGGGTTTACTATAACAAAACTTTATAGTTTCTGAGATAATTAAGTTTAAAGAAGAAAAGTCACATTTTCAAGCATCAATTCAATCCTAAATAACGTTTTCAATTTTGTGACAAATATATTCAAATTTGGAATTTAGCAAGGCCAAGGACAACAAAACATAATTTTTACCTAATATTTGCAATAAAAGCTACAGGGTGTTGAACACATCGGCTCAAATTTGAACAACAGAAACTACAGAAACAAACAGAATGTGGTTAAATATGATGAAGTACATTATTCGTTATATTACAATGGCAATAGTTTAAGTAAACATAATGTGAAAAAATTAACACAACAATAACGACAAGGCAAATACATATTTACTTTTATACTAAATTGAAACAAAAAAAAGTACCTATTAAATACTGAGATTAATTATTTCTTCTTAATAAGTATTCGAATAAACGACCCTCTTGTGCAATGCACAAATTTAGTCTTTTTTGCAGATTTTCTCGGACCCTGGACAAAATTAGTGGCGTTATTGTTCTACAGGTATCCCTAATCCTGTTTCGCATATCTTCCACTGTTGTTGGTGGATTAACATACACCTTATTTTTAATATAACCCCATAGGAAGAAATCTAATGGGGTGATGTCGCAAGATCTTGGTGGCCACTCAATGAAACCCCCACGTCCAATCCATTTTTGCGGATATCGTTGGTCCAAAAACGCACGAACTTCACGATGGTAATGCGGAGGCGCACCATCGTGCTGGAACCACATACTGTCGAGCTCATCCCTATCGAGACCTTGAAGCAGTTGGGGTAGTTCTTCTTGTAGAAAGTTCAGGTAACTATGGCCATTTAGTGGTTCATTAAAAAAGTGGGGTCCAATAATTCGATTATGATGAATACCACACCAAACATTTAATGACCAGTGGTTTTGATGTTGCACCTCTCTAATCCAAAATGGGTTTTCTGTGGCATAATAATGCATGTTGCGTCTATTTACGGCACCGTTACTTCTAAAAGTAGCTTCATCACTAAACATTACCTTGCATAATAAATTTGGATTTAATTGAATTTCCGCATTTATTGTACGACAAAAGTTTACACGACTTTCAAAATCATGTCCATGCAATTCTTGGTGTAATTCCATGTGATATGGATGATACCTATATTTCTTGGTAGTACGATTAGCGGTGGATTGTGATGTTTCGCATAATGCTGCTAACTGACGGCTACCAATATAAGGATTTTCCTGAACATTTAACAATACTTGTAGTTCTTTTTCTTCATTAGTTACTAGTTTGTTGACCACTTTACGTTTTGGATAATCAACAGTACCAGAAAAATCAAATCTTTGCATTAAGTTTTGAAAAGTATGGGTATTAGGCTGGCGTCGATCAGGATACTTTATTTTGTAAATTCTTTGAGCAAGAAGGCAATTTTTTGAGCCTCTCCTATTGTATAAATCATATCTATTAACTCATTCTTTGGAAAATTCATTTTACAATATAAGATTAATGCAAAAAAACCAAACTACACTACATAAAAACCAAAAGAAGCGATTGCGGTTATAAATTTGACACACAGAAAAATGTTCTTTTACATTGTTTTTGCCATGGCTACTATGATAATGAAGACTATTTCTGGAAAATTATAAAAACTGAAATATCTCAAAAACTATTACAAATAGGTATAGAATATATTGAACAAAACTTTTAGGGTTTTTATTACTCTATTAAATAACATGAAAATATACAGGGTGTACCATTTAAAAAAAGATATTTATTCATTTAAACTTGTTCAAATTTGAGCCGATGTGTTCAACACCCTGTAGCTTTTATTGCAAATATTAGGTAAAAATTATGTTAACTTGTCCTTGGCCTTGCTAAATTCCAAATTTGAATATATTTGTCACAAAATTGAAAACGTTATTTAGGATTGAATTGATACTTGAAAATGTGACTTTTTTTCTTTAAACTTAATTATCTCTGAAACTATAAAGTTTTGTTATAGTAAAGATTTAAAATTATAAGCTAAATCGAAAATACGATTCGTATATAGGGTGTTCTATTTAAAAAAATACAACTTTATGCTGTCCTAGTTTTTTGGCTCACCCTGTAGAGTCCTAAATATTTTTAAAATCTGCGTAAAAATAAACTGTATCAAACAATAAATATAGTTTCTTTGTAAATTTCACCGAAAAGGCACAAACTTACTTCATCCAATCGTTGACTCACCCTGTACAGAGAATATTTTTTGATAACTTATTGTGGGAAAACAACGATCTTTTTTTAACCTAAACTTAACTTTGTTTTACTCTTAAAATTTTATTTTGTCATAAAGCAGTATTAGTAAGTCGGTTATTTTTATAAAACCGATTTTTATGTCAACGAAATGGTAATTTTATAAACAATTGGGTTGTAGCCTTAACTATTGCTTATTTGATATTATAGTTTCGATACTGCAAAAGTTGGGAATTATCCACAGACAAAAAAAAATTTCTATGATCAATAGTTGCCATTTTTTTCTTCAAAAAATCACTGCGGCTTTGTTTATAACAGTTAAAAAACCATTCCGGCTGCATTAAATAGTTAAAAGGTTATATTTTTCATTAATGTTGATGATTTTGTAAGTCCTCTAAAGGACTAATTACAGAAGACTTAGTGTTACGTTGAGCCGTGCAATTAAAACAATAATTTGGCATAAATAGTCAGTAAAGAGCAACGGGGATTGAAACGTGGTCGATCGTGCATTGACAGTTTGTTATACGGCAAATGTAAAAATCCAATAGCATGACATCTAGAGACTCATATTGCGTTTGTAGATTTGGAAAAGCTTACGGTACCGTTCCCAGAAAATAACTATTGAAAGTATTAACAAAGAGTGAAGCTAATGAACCAACAGCTACAATTCTTAAAATACTCTTTGAAAATAACATTTAGATACGTCGGGATTTCAATATGGCTAAATCACTTACATCGTCGAAAGATCTTAGACGGCCTGCTGCCTCTCATCGACTCTCTTCCATATCTATCTAGCAGCAGTTTAACAAGAATAGTGTTGGCGAAACTACTTTGTTTACATTCAGTTTTGCAGATAGTCAGGCCATGTTTACTTGGAATAGCTATAATTTTAGAATGATAATAGAGCAAGGTAGAAAAGGGGTTTTCAAGAATTTTATTTTTAAAATAAGCTTTGTTAAAAACCTACAAAAAGAGAATGGCTTTAGCTAGTATTATTCTAAAATATTAAAACTAAAAGATAATATTCAATAAGCTTTTAATAATTTTCACACTAAATTGCATTTAGATTGGAAGTTGAACACAATAATGAAATTAATATTCTCGATTTGACATTAATTAAAAATGTAAAAAGCAAAAAACTTAAAACTATAGTACACAAAAAATACTAGCCAGGTCATTACTTTAATAATAATTCACACCACCGTATATCTCAAAAAAAAAAACAGTGTAATCATTGGATTCACAGATAGGGTATTAATTATAACTTCTGCAGAATAGCGACCAAAAGCATTAAAAAATTCAAGAAAATACTCAAAGAAAACATTTTTTTAGAAGAACAAATAAACAGAATAATCAAACAACAAACTTTTAGATTTTACCAAAAAAAATCTTCCCCCAGAATTTTTCCGAAGACTGATATTACAAAATATGCCGCAATGCCTTACGCTTATGAATCATCTTATAAAATCCAATATAGTTTTAAAAAATATAATATTATTATATGTCATAAGGTACAAAGCTGTCTATCCTCATTCTTTAAATCTTTAAAAATAAAGTGTCTTCTAAAAAAAGGATAAAATGCAATTTATTCTGTACCATGTATGTGTCCAGAAAATACATAGGGATGACGATACAATACTTGGATAATAAATCAAATTGGATATAAATACACAAAATATGCATTTACGGCTCTACATAAACACGAAACTAGTCTAAAGCATGAACTTGAACTCAAGATATCAACTACCACACGTTTCTAGTGAAATAAATGATTTATATAAAAAAGGAACCCCATATCGTGAATGACAGAAAAGACATTAGCAATCTATGCTAAATATACCACAATTTAATTCATTAAAAGTATTTTTAAACAACCGTCAAAACCCAATAATCTCTGTATAACAACCTAGAATTAATCCATGCCCTCTACAAATTATTACTAACATCCCAGATATTTTTTTAAAAAATTCCGGCAATCCGACAACAGTTAGTTGGTGTCTCGAGTACATTTAAATTTATAAAGATTATAATATTAAGTGTGATTTTATTTATACATACATTGTGTTTCGTCATTTGTAATGTTAATTAGTTTTAATATTTTAGAATGATGCTAACTAAAGCCATGCTCTTTTCGCAGACTTTTAACAATGCCTATTTTAAAAATAAGAAAAGATTTAAAAAGCATAATAGGTAAAACGTTAAATAACCTTTAACAAATAAATTATAGACCTATAATCATGAAATAATCAGGGAATGTATATATATATATATATATATATATATATATATATATATATATATATATAAATATATATGGCTGCAAGTCCATTCCTGACTTCTCTGATGATCTAAAATCTCGTCTGTAGTATAGTTTAATGAGTATTTATAGTCTCTTTAAATTATTAATTCATTAAGTTATACAAGTCAGTTTAAAATTTAGAGCCGATAAGGTTCTATATCTCCATTAAGGGGCACCTTAAGAACTTATTTTCTATGACAAAGTAGGGTTATTTTGACCTTCCCTGTATGCTCTCGAGAAATTAGGCGGTATTTACATCCTATATATATATATATATATATATATATATATATATATATATATATATATACAGGTCCAAACCACCCGTACAGGCCTTATTTCCAAAATCTGATGCCACATTTTATAGGTAAATGAGGTATGCTCTATCGATTGGCAATCAACTTCCGATCTGTGCCGGAAGTGGGCTAAAGTGACCAGAAGTGGAGTTTTTTAAATGGAACATTAATATTTTTATAACGGATTCATATTAAGCTAGAAAAAATACACATCTTTTTTAGAAACATTTTTCTAAAAAATGCATTTTTCGACCTCTAAATGAGCTCCGAAAATCATCACGTGACCATATACTAAAAATCATCACCACCCCTTATAACACGTTAAAAAATGTTTTTCAAGAAAATCTGACATAAACATCTAAGGTTAATGACGTAAGCTCTATCGAATGGCACTAATATCAACTTCCGGTTTAGACCGGAAGTGGGTCAAACTGACCGGAAGCTCATTTTTTTCGAATGAAACATGCATATTTTTAGAGACGATTTGTATTCTACGAATAAAAATACACATCTTTTGTGAGAGAAATTTTTTGATTAAACGAATTTCTTGTCCTGTAAGTGACCTTGCAAACAAATCACGTGACCAATTTTAACTCTACCTACATACTTATTTTGAAAACTACGGGTCCTGTGAAAAAATATTTCGGACAAAAGTTATGGAGTATATAGAAGGCCACATAAGGGGACTTTTAAGTTGGAATTTTCAAAGGGAACGCTGTCAATTCCGAATACTTCGAATTACTAGGAAGTTCTAGGAAAAACTTTCTCTCCGAAAGCGCATTTATTGTGCGAAATGAGCATATTCCGACTCTCGATTCCGATTCAGCGATAGCAAGAAATGTAACATAGTGGACCTTAGGAAAGTATTGTAACCAGAAGGATTTTCAAATTATAACAATATATTCATGATGAAAAGTTATAAATTTTTTTAACTTAAGGAACATAAGTAACATAATAAAGCTATGAGCCATAAATTTGTTTCAATACAAATGTATGTTTGAAAACTTCGACTTGACCTTCACACGATCTTGACCTTGAGGTAAAGCTCAAGGTCAAGGTCGCCCTCATGTGGACTCCTACGCACTCTACAACTTTTGTCCGAAATATTTTTTCATAGGACGCGTAGTTTTCAAAACAAGTATGTAGGTAGAGTTAAAACTGGTCACGTGGTTTGTTTGCAAGGTCACTTAGAGGACAAGAAATTCATTTCATCGAAAAAATTTTCTCAAAAGAGATGGGTATTTTTATTCGTAGAATACAAATCTGTTCTAAAAATATACATGTTCCATTTCAAAAAATAAGCTTCTTATCAGTTTGGTAATGATTTTTAGTAGATGGTCACGTAATGATTTTTGGATGTCATTTAAAGGTCAAAAAATGCATTTTTTAGAAAAATGTGTCTTACAAAAGATGTATATTTTTTCTTGCTTAATCCGAATCCTTTATAAAAATATGTAAGTTCCGTTTAAAAAACTCAACTTCCGGTCAGTTTAGCCCATTTCCGGTACAGACCGGAAGTTAATTTTATTGCCAATCCTTAGAGTATTCCTCATTTATCCATGAAATGTTTTTTTTTTCAAAATCTGATGCCACATTTCATGGCTATATATATATATATATATATATATATATATATATATATATATATATATATATATATATATATATATATATATATATGTTTATGGGGCTTTCACGGATTCCTCCGTGTGAGATGCAATAGCAGTGGATATATCCACATTGTGCCGTTGTAGTGCTGAAATTACATTCAGCAAACGTACAACTATATACAGCTCCGTATATGAATGAAGCAAAATGCGAACAGTAAATGCCAAGCTTCGTTCCAACCATATCCTTTCTGTGTTAGAGGTTGCAAAGTTGGAACAAATTGCTAAGGAACACAATTTATCCTCTTCCACCACCATCGAGATGATGGCCTACCTGTACCACGGTTGGAACCAAGCTTGGCATTTACTGTTCGCATTTTGCTTCATTCATATAGGGAGCTGCATATAGTTGAATGTGATTTCAGCACTACAACGGCATAATGTGGATATATCCACTGCTATTGCATCTCACACGGAAGAATCCGTGAAAGCCGCATAAACATGTATTCACCATCCAGCGGAAGGTCGGCGAAGCCGCGTTCAGTATTTGCATGCTTCCTTTCGATCTGTCCTTATCACAGCCAGGTGCATGTCGGTACCCTGATGAGTCTAGTAGAGACGAAACATGTACCTCTGCCGTATTACTGTGGCGGGGAAGTTTTGACTTTCTTCTCGGTATGGTGGTAAAGGTAGGCCATCATCTCGATGGTGGTGGAATAGGATAAATTGTGTTCTTTAGCAATTTGTTCCAACTGTGCAACCTCTAACACTGAAAGGATATGGTTGGAACGAAGCTTAGCATTTACTGTTCGCATTTTGCTTCATATATATATATATATATATATATATATATATATATATATATATATATATATATGTATATATATTAAAATTTTACTAAATTATACAAGTCGATTCAAAACTTAGAGCTGATAAAGTAAATTGCTGAGTACCCCTTTAGAGCTCTGTATCTCCGTTATAGCCACTTTAGGATTTTTTTTCTGTGACAAAGTAGGTTTTAGACCTCCCCTGTATGTTCCCAAGAAATTAGGAGGTACTTACCAAATACCCTGTATATTATATAAAATGTATGGAATTTCGAAAGACTGTATAGGAAAGAGTTATTTTTCTATAAACGTTTTAGCTATTTTTTATGACGTTTTAGGTTGTCCTATGAAAGAAATTTCCCCTTTTGCCCCCGCTTACGGTCCTGTAAATCACCCGTACAGTTTGCATCAGTTAATTACTTGCAATATTTTAAAAATAACATATGAGATGAAAAATATGTTCTAAAATCCAAAGATTTAATTAATGGTTAAATTGATTCATTCTGACAAGTAAAAAATTTAAAAAAATATATCATATAGGATGTCGGTTATAACAAGAAGATTAAAAAGAAGGTCATAATTATTAACTTTAACAAGAAGGAACGAAGGTTTACTTGTATGTATCAATATATCTTTCTGAAATATTTAAAAAAATACTTCCTGTTCTCGAGAGTCTCGAGTACCAACGAAGAGATGTCTTAATAATATTTGTTTGGAATGCTTAATTACAAATAAATTAAAAACCTTTAAAGTGTTTTTTAATAAACATAATTGCATTAGCGGATTATTTATTAACTAAAGAATGTATATATTTTTTTCCATGACATAACCAGGCGTACTGACAGCCGAGTTCTCGCATAAACTAGGCTCACATCGGGAGGTCGTTTATAGGAATCATTTTCTGGCCTTTCGAGTCATACTTTTAGCTAAATGAAAATAACATATATTATTGAATTCGATTACATTCAGTCCCCCAAAAAATTTGACGCACCTTAAACCTTTTAGAAGATATAACATCTTTTATGCACTGGCGGCATTAAATCCTGCACGATTTTCACCATGAATTCCACTACTTTACACCCAATTTGCTATTGTAATTTAAAAGGTATTTTTTGGTTAATTTTTGGTCTCTAAATGTGAGAATGATCGTAAAAACTTCCTAACAAGTAAAATTTTTAAGGTATGATTTTTTCAGCAATAATGAACGAGTATTTTAATCACATTATTTTAAAAAGTAATTTGTAATATACTGAAGCGCGACGTTGCCAAATTTAGGTTTTCATAAGTTAGGGAAATTGTGCACAATCTGGCAGCATCACATGAGGGTGTCTAGAGATGACAAATCCACCCCTCAGGGGGCTAAAATAAAGAAAGTCCCCATTGAAACTCATATAATCCCAAATTGCACTCTGCCCCGTAGCCGAATCTACTTATAGATGGTCTCTGTATACGAGAAGTACGCCGTCGCTTTTCGAACTTCCGATATCCGATTTTTCTAGAAAATACCAGAAGTACGGAAGGGCTATAAAAGCAGCTGGCCGGCAGTCGTATCATCAGTATTGGTTTATCAAGAGGAGTGGTCAATATTAGATAGAGAAGCGAAGTGTGCGAACAAGCCAATAGTAAGAGCCTTGTATTAGTGTTATCTTTGTGTTGAATAAAGTTAGTTGACGCCTGTAAACATAGTATCACATCTGAACCGACGTACGTGACAGTACGAAAATGTCTAAAGTACAGAAAAGTAGCTTATCATAAGTATTTTGGATGTCTTGTTGGCGATAAAGATCGGGACTGGGCTCCTCACATACGTTGCCAAACGTGTGCAGCAGATCTAAGTAACCGGTTAAATGGCAAACGCTCTTCTATGTCTTTTGCAGCTCCAATGATTTGGCGAGACCAATAAATCATTTTAACGTCTGTTACTTTTGCCTGACAAGTGTCTGGTTTTCAAGAAAGAGTAAACAAAATATTGAATATCCGGATATTCCCTCAGCAATAAAACAGGTTCTTCATGGAAAAGGTTTACCAGTTCCAGCGTCCTCGGCAAAATTGGAGGAAGTTTTAGAAATGTATGATGACAAGGTAGAACCAGACAATGTATCAGAAAAGGACGATTTCCTTTTTCTCGAAAGTGAAGGAAAAGCACCCCATTTAATCGAACAATCTGAACTTGTCCAAAAAGCATGCTGAAGTATTAGGGTCTAGATTACAACAATGGTTTACTAGCCACTGGAACCAAATTTATAATATTTAGGAACCGTAACCTGGAGATATCCTCGTTTTTTACTATGCTGGATAAAATGTGTGTTTTTATTAATCCAAATAGTGTTATGGAAAAATTAGGATTTGCACATAACCCGGACAAATGGCGCTTATTTACAGATTTTTCTAAAATAGGTTTAACAGCAGTTCTGCTTCATAATGGCAACAAAAGACCCTCTATTCCTCTTGCACATGCAGTTGACATGAAGGAAACACACGAAAGTATATTACTTGTTCTAAATGCAATAAGCTTTGATACGCATAAGTGGCCAATATGTGATGACCTAAAGGTCATAGTACTATTACTGAGGCTTCAGGGTAGATTTACGAAGTACCAAGTTTCCAAGTTCAAGAATATCTTCGAAGAGATCAAGATATTCCATATCAAGTTAACGTAAAAAATATACCTCTTGTTGATCCTAAAAAAGTACTGTTACCTTCATTGCACATTAAACTGGGATTGATTGAAAATTTATTTAAAGCAATACATAAAGAAGGAGATGCGTTTAAATACCTTAAAAAATATTTCCTAAATTAAGTGATGTTAAGCTTAAGGAAGGAATAATTGCCGGACCAGAAATTAGAAAAATACCAAGGGATCAATAGTTTGATCAAAAATTAAGTGATGTTGAATTAGCTGCGTGGAGTTCTTTTAAAACAATTGCTTCGGAGATTTTAGGAAACAAAATAGCAGAAAACTACGAAAAACTTGTAGAAGAACTACTTTAAACCTACTGCAAAATGGGCTGTTGCATGTCTCTTAAAATACATTTCTTGCACTCCCATTTAAATATTTTTCCAGAAAATTTGGGTACGGTTAGTGACGAGCAAGAAGAAAGGTTTCACCAAGACATATTAACAATGGAGCAAGCCAGATGGGATTCAGCAATAATGGGGGATTATTGTTGGTTTCTTATGAGAGAAGGCAATCAGGAATATAAACGAAAGTCAACATTTGCAAAAAAGTTAAGTTATGTAAAATAAACTCTGTATTCCTTAAAATATCTTGTTTTTTATTGTTATGAAAAAATATTATATAAAAATGTTCTATACGTGGTGGAAAATTTTTGTTGTTGACTTCGCAATCGGGATACTTTAAACCATGGACAGCCATTATAATATCAGCCGCAATTTTTTTTTGTATTTGTTGACTAGAATCTTAAAAGGCAAATCCATTGATACAGCAATGCAAGATTTTTCAAATTTGTGTTAGCTGCAGTGGGAAAATTTTGCGAACTATTCCTGGACCTCTCAAAGGCGTTTAACAGTTTCGATCAAAGCATAGCATTAAAATATGTATCGTTATTGAATCAAGGGAAATATTTACTTGTGAATACAATCATATTTAAGGGAGAGACTTCCAGAAATAAAAATAAAAAAAGGTGGGGAGCAGTTTTTACCTAATAGTTAACTAAGCAAAGTAGACATACTCCAATGCAACATTCTGGACCCTTTATTATTTTTAATATTTCTGAATGTAAAACCATAAATTATGCCAATGATAGTAATATTGTCTCGCATTCGGATTTAGTTATTAATTTGAATATATCCTGTAATTATCATTTTAAGTATTTAGAGAATTGGTTTATTCAAAACAGATTAAAAATTAATATTTTAAATGTTTTAATTGATGATGAGGAAATCCCTAACTTTCCAAAATCATGTCCAACAGTTGCAAAATAAGTTGTCTTCCGCTCGTTACGCGTTAAGAGTATTAGCCCAACATTCAAGCTCTGAAACCCTAAGAATTGGGGATAGTTTTTAAAAGGTAATGATTTAAATTTACATACCATATTTACAAATCAAAAAGTAGCTTCAAGAATTATTAACAAAGCTAGCACTAAATTCATGCTGTAGAGTGTTTAAGGTCACAGATATACTCATAGTAACTGCAATTTCAATATTCGAATATATATTATTTTTAAAAAGACACGCTCATATTTTAGCAACCTTTTGGTAAATCATTCCTATAATAGAAGAAGTTTAAATGCTCTCTATAATCATCCTGGTCACAATTTGACATTAACTAAAAAAAAATGAACCGACTACTAAAATAGCGCTAACAACAAAAAAATAACAATATAAATACGTAATACACCTAAAAAGATGGAAAAATAATTTATTTGTAATTGGTGTTAGTAGTTATTTGTGTCATTTAGTAATAATTGGGCGCCGACTACAAAAATTTCAGTTTCATTTACAAATTTGAATTGTCTTTTTCTTGTTTGACCGCTTCTTCCGAAGTTGCTTTAATTTTTTTATAAAAATATTATTTTTCGATCTTTAGTTTTGAATTGTTATGCACGACCCTGAAATCTCCTCTGTTTCAATTTTGGAAAAAATCTGCTAAAATTTATTTTTTTGTCCGCCATATTATTAGTGCCATCTTGGATTTTACTGAACCAATTTCAGCAAAAATAACCCCCAGCAACTTCCTCAACATAATGCAAAACATTTGATTCAAATCGGTGCCACCGTTCCCGAGTAATCGATGTAAATACATAAGAAAATCCGCAGCCGTCGACGCTTTTTCTATTAGAAGTCGGTTAAAAATTGCTTTCACCAAGGAAGCTATTGTGTGATTTATTATATATGTAATTCTCCTTTCAGGCAGAGAATATGAAACATATATATATATATATATATATATATATATATATATATATATATATATATATATATATATATACATACAAACAGTTTATTTCCTGCAAATAACGCTCTGGTTCTCTCTCCATACGCGTTTCGATCACCTCAAGATCTCGTCAGTGGAGCTGTATCGGACCGAGAGCAACATTAGCAGGAAATAACTGATATATGAACCATAAATTTCAAGGTATGTCGGCAGGATATTGCACCTGCCATCTACTAACTTCGATGTCAGACTGAAAAATATCGCCAGTCGAACGACATCTATGAATCATTGGAGTAACGTGAAATTTTTAAAAAAATCAAAATTTCAGTAAGAAATAAAGAAACCTTTCTGTCGTATTTAAATAGTTTGTTATATATGTAATACTCCTTTCAGGCAGAGAATATGAAAAATATATATACAAACAGTTTATTTCCTGCAAATATCGCTCTGGTCCTCTTAGGTGCAATATCCTGCCAATATACCTTGCAATTTATGGTTCATATATCACTTATTTCCTGCTAATACTGCTCTCGGTCCCATACAGCTCCACTGACGAGATCATGAGGTGATCGAAACGCGTACGGAGAGAGGACCAGAGCGATATTTGCAAGAAATAAACTGTTTGTATATATATTTTTCATATTCTCTGCCTGAAAGGAGAATTACATATATAAAAAATTATTTAAATACGGCAAAAAAATTTCTATATGTCTTACTGAAATTATGATTTTTTAAAAAAACTATTTTGTGATATTGAACCATATACAATGGTATAATATAATGTTAGATTAAGAAATATAGAATTGTAATCACCATAGATCATTATTATGTGTAATATAAGATCATTATTATGTGTAATATTTTGTCGTGATTTAGATATGATTGCATTTTTAAAATTATTTCTTGTGAAATAAAAGTACCTGTGTGTCTATTTATCTTTTCAAACTTCAAAGTTGAAATTTAGAACATAAGTAGAACTTGAAATATAAACTTAACTCTAGAGGTAAAGCTTAGAAATCGGTAAAAGGGAATAGTTGTCTTTTAAAAATAAAGTTTTCCATATATGTCGGTTTGGTAATAAAAGAAAATCATTTTTTATACAGGTTTTTTTAGGTTCAAAATTTTATTACCTTATTGTTGCACTTATTAGTTTAAATCTTATATTATGAACTTGGTTCAGTTTAATGGTTCGTTCATACTTCCAAAAATTATCAACTATCACTAAGAATTTCCACTAAACTAACACACTACGAAATAAAAATGCATGGTTTTTACTTTAAAATTTAACAATTAGCAAAAATTAAGGATGACCAATCAAAATCGTCCATTAATATAAACGTGAATTTTTTGCTTTTCAATTGTGGTTGTTTAACTAATTTTACTCAAATTGTTTCGACTATATTATGTTATATTTTTACTAAGAAATAAAGAAATATGTCTGCCGTATTTAAATAGTTGTTTATATGTATTACTCTTTCAAAAAGAGAAAAGGAAAGAATATATACAAACAGTTTGTTTCCTGCAAATACAACTCTAGTTCTCTCTCCATACGCGTTTCGACCACCTTATGGTCTCGTTAGTGGAGCTGTTTCGAACCAAGAGCAATATTCACAGGAAACAACTAAAGGGTGTTTTTTTATAGAGGTATAGAACTTTTAAATGGAATAAAACAAAGATGAATTTTTTAAATTGACATGAAATTTACTTTATTCGAAAGATAACCTTCTGGCATTATAATTTAAATATGACTTCTGGCATATGACCGCCACATTTGTCAGAAACGTGAAACTATGCGGTTACCAAACGTTTCCTTCAATAAATCAATTGTGGCACGAGCTGTGTGACATGTTGCGTCGTCTTGTTGAAACTACAGCTCCTGCACATCATGGTTGTTCAATTGATGAACGAAAAAATCAGTAATCATGGCTCTATAGCGGTCACCATTGACTGTAACGTTCTGACCAGCATCGTTTTTAAAGAAGTACGGACCAATGATTCCATCAGCCCATAAAGCACACCAAACAGTCAGTTTTTCTGGATGTAACGGTGTCTCAACATACACTTGAGGATTATCATCACTCCAAATACGGCAGTTTTGTTTACTGACGTATCCATTCAAACAAAAGTGAGCTTCATCGCTAAACAAAATTCGCTTATGAAAATCAAGATCAACGGCAATCTTGTTTTGGGCCCATTCACCGAATCTACGCCTTACTAGGTGATCGTGTGGCTTCAATTCTTGCACGAGTTGGATTTTGTAAGCACGCAAACCAAGATCTTTCCGCAAAATCTTCCATAAAGTGAATGGACACATATCCAATTCCTGTGCACGATGGCGGATAGACTGATTCGGGTCTTCCTCTACGCTACGCTCTACAGCAGCAATGACTTCTTCTGTACGCACTGTACGATGTCTCTGTGGATGCGTATTATCATTTAAAGTAAACGTGGTGCGAAAACGTTCCATAGTTAATCGAATTAATTGCTCTGATGGACGATTATGTTGACCGTAAAATGGACGTAGTGCGCGATACGTATTTCGAACAGAACCATGATTTTCAAAATAAATTTGCACAATTTGGAAGTGTTGTTCAGGCGTCAGTCTATTCATGTTGAAATGTCAAACCAAACATAAATCACTTGACAGCTGACAAAATGGCCGCCAGTTAAAAAAGTGTTGCCAACTTAAAGTTCTATACCTCTATAAAAAACACACTTTACTATATAAAATATAAATTTCAAAGTATGTGGGTAGGATATTAAAAGCCCACATAATCACCGCAGCAGTTCCCAATTTTGATTTTCAAAAATTTAAAAATATCGCGTTGATTCTATACATATCCACGTTTTTAAATTTTTTAAACAGAATTTTAACAAGATAAGACAATATATATTTATTCTAATAAAATAAAATCTGTTCAAGAATGAATTTTAAGTTGTTTACGCAATCCACTAAACTTTTAAATCAATTATTTGTTCAATTTGTTTGCTGTTACACACGAAAAAGGTCAATTTAGGCACGCATTTAAAATGTTTCAGGTCTGTTTTTCTTTAAATTTCGCAATGAGAATCTTGTTATAGTTAAACCAATTATAGTTTTGTGCAATCATAAATGACACCGACCTGCTGGTCCTAAATCATTAGTTCATATCATGCTTTGGCAATTATATTTTTAATACACGAAACAGAGATAAAAAATAGCAAATAATAGATGTAAAAATTAAATAATTGTTGGTGATTAATTTGAAGCCTAATTAATGAATGTTTTAAAAGAATATTTATTTGTCACTAGTCTAAGTAAAATATATTACAAAATAGGCGAGCCATTCTTCATTTTGATGACTCCACATGTCTCCTCATAACAAATGTATGTCTTTACTTGAATAAATTTTATATTACAACCATTCTGATATCAGGGTAATCTGTAACTTGGTGATTTTCTATAGTACGAAACTAAGTTTAAGGTCACATATCCTTTGCCGTTGAATGGAAAAAAAATGTCTTAATTTCTATGACATTAATAAACTTAAAAATAGGAATTTTTACTTTAATAATAAAACCGTAATTTTATTAAAAGATAGAGATTTTAATAAGAAGTTTCGGAAAATTAGCCCTCAGTTCTAATCCACTGATATCGATGTTCTGTATGTGCAATATGTTAATGTTGTTATAGGGGATTAAGAGAGACTTTTTGATACGCCCTCGTATACAAATATTCCGATGCAATGAGTCATCTTTATTATAATGTACTGAAAGAAATATTATATCGATGAGTCATATTTCTATATAGTTCTCAAGTTTTATGCTGGTATATTTCTTGTTATTTTTAAGCAGTTCTATAGGTATATAAATAGGGATCGGATATGAGTTTTAATATAGTTGTTTAGTTGTGTTTGAATAGTGAAGGTATTAATAAGTAGTAATTAGAAGAAGTAGTTAATATAGTTTTGGAAGTGATATAGAGAGAAGTGTTGTGTTTTATTCTGTGGATCCAGTGAGCGGGGTGTCGGGTGAAATTAAGAAGACCCATAAAGTGCTACAGATGTGGGCTAACTGGACACATGAGATGGGACTGTCAGATTCAATTAAGGTCTAGTTCACCATCCAGGGATCGCATAGACGAGAACCAAGAAAAAGTTCAACATTACAATTTTAATATCAAATATAGACCAGGAAGACTGCATATCAAATCAGATAACTTTTCAAGGAGACAATGTAAGAAATAATATAAAAACTGTAGCAAAATAAAACAGAGAGGATGGTTTTCTATATGGAGAGTCACTTTTGACGTTGATCCAGACTGGAGTACGACTGAGAGAGACCAATTTCAACTTAAAGGGAAAGTCAATGCTACACCTATTACTACAATTGTTGATACTGGTGCTACAGTAACTGTGATAAAGTCAAGCCTTGTTGATAAATTTAGAATCCTACCATTGTCCAGAAAAGTAATGTTGAGAACTGTAAATGGAAGACTAGCTGATGTGATTAGAGAAATACAAGTTGAGCTACAACTTGGAAGGCTAAAATTAAACCATTTGGTGTTAGTTGCTGATATAGAAGATGAGTTTATTCTTGAAATAGGCCTGATTCGTCAACATGGATTACCTTTCGACAACAAGCTTAACATCTTAAAATTTAGCACTGAAGAATTAATTCTGCCAAAGAATCGTAATACCGAACCAATTAGAGGCATTGCCGAACAAACAACTAGAATAAGGGGAAGCACAAAGAAAATCATTTACTGAAGACTGAACGAGAGTTTTGTAAATCACGACGGATTGGTTCAACACTTCAACAAACCCTATAAATACCAGGTAGCAAAGGCAGTAGTCAATTCATATGACATATCAAGACAAACTCGGTAGGCTTCCAGCAAAATGACAGGGTTAGTTAAGGAATCCATTGAGAAAGAAGGACAAATTACTTAAGTTGATGCCATCATGGGAAGGGCCATATACTGTTCTGAAAAGAATCAATGACGTTATTTATAGAATCCAATGAAGTCCCAAGACCAAAAATAGTACATTTCAACGGATTGATGCTACACCACAGAGATATCGAAGGAATATCGATGAGTCATATTTCTAGATAGTTCTCAACTTTTATGCTAGTATATTTCTTGTTATTTCTAGGAAGTTCTATAGGTATATAAATAGGAATAGGGTATGAGTTCTTATATAATTTTTAGTTTATAGTTTCAGAAATAAAATTACCCGTTACCAGAGTAATTAAAAATTAAATTTTTGAAATTATTGAATTATTAATTGGTAATTATTCCTAAATTAAATTTTAAAATATTTTTCTTTTTTTGCAAATAATGCAGTATCACTTAAAATTGCAATATAACTATGATTATTTATCGTACTTGCGTAATTATGATTATCATTCACTTTCAATAAAGAACCGAATATGTATGACAGCCATACTTATATTAGGAATCGATTCGAGAACAAAATGAGCTTAGCTTTGACTCCAATGCGTTGGTCTCAAGATATTCTAAACAAAAGGTGTGAAAGAATATCAAATTATTATAAAAAAAAAATTTCATCATCCTTTTTTTCGCTTCTTCTCTGCGATTTTTGAGTTAAATCGATAAATTTAAATTTTTTCGATCATCTAGAATTCTATTGACGAAACTAAAACTTTTCATCATGCTGTACTTTTCTCCCCGCATGTGTCCGAAATATTGCAGTTTTCTCTGTTTTACTGTTATCTCGACTTCCTTTTCTTTCCCCATTCTTCTCAACACTTCGGCGTTCGTAACTCGATCCACACACGAAATCCTCTGAATTCTTCTATAGGTCCACATTTCAAAAGAGTTAAGTCTTCTCATTGCCTCTCGATTCAGTGTCCATGCTTCCATTCCATAATATAGAACACTGTATACGTAACATTTAGTCAGTCGCATTTTCAGGGCTAACGTTAAATCTTTGCTGCAGATAACCTTTTTCATTCTAATAAAGTTGCCACGTGCTTTCTCGATTCTGGTTTTTATTTCGACGGTATAGTCATTATTTTCTGTTATTAGGGTTCCCAAGTAAGTGTACTTCTTAACACTTTCTATGTGCTGGTCTCCTACCATTAGGGTTTCATTATTATTGGTGTTGTTTTTACTAATTATCATGAACTTGGTCTTTTTCGTGTTAAGAGAGAGTCCATATTCTCCACTAACTCTTAATATTTTATTCATTATTTTTTCTAGGTCTTTCAAACTATCAGCCATTATTACGGTGTCATCTGCATACCTAATATTGTTGACTAAAACTCCGTTTACTTTTATCCCTGCTGTTTCAGATTCAAGACTCTCCAATATGACCTCTTCAGAATAAGCGTTAAATAGTAAAGGTGACAATATACACCCTTGTCTGACTCCCCTTTGTATTTCCACATCTCCGGATATTTCCTGTCCAATTTTTACTGCCGCTCGCTGACTGTAATACAGATTTGATATCAACCGTAAATCTCTTTCATCCAAATTTTTGCTTCTGAGAATCTCTATCAGTTTGTCATGTTTGACCCTATCAAAAGCTTTGTTGTAATCTATGAAGCAGACATAGAGGTCCTGATTGATATTCAAGCATCTTTGAGTAAGCACATTAAAAGCAAATAATGCTTCTCTTGTACCCACCCCGTTCCGGAAGCCAAACTGTGTGTCACTAATATCCAGCTCCAATTTGGAATGTATTCTAGCGTGTACAATTTTTAAAAGGATTTTCAAAGTATGTGACATGAGACTGATTGTTCGAAGTCACTGCATTCTTTTGAATTTGCTTTCTTTGGTAAACATATGAATGTTGATGTTAACATTTCTCGGGGGATGGTTCCTGTCGTGTAAATTGTATTAAATAATCTCACCAATAAATCCAAATATTTGTCATCGATCAGCTTCAACAACTCACCTAGCATTTCGTCTGGACCAACAGCTTTATTAGTTTTTATCGATCTTAATGCATAAATGACCTCTGCTTTAGTAATTTCAGGCCCCATGTCACCGCTCAGACTGTTTATAGAAGAATTTTCGTGTTTTTGATCTTCAAATAGTTTTTCTATGTATTCTTTCCACCTGCATAATTTTTGTTGTGTTTCCAGAATAATGTTTCCCTCTTTGTCTAGCAATACGTTTGAGGTTTTTCTCTTTTCTATTCCAGCTGGTTCTTTGACTTTTTTATGCAAGTTGAAGTTGTCGTACTTGTTTTGCAACTCCTCTATTTCTTTGCATTTTCCAGAAAGGTACTCTTCTTTTGCTGCTCTTATTTTTCTTCTTATTTGAATTTGCAACTGTTCGTATATCGGGTCTTGTTGGTCTTGTGTTTCCTTCTTTCATCCATCAACTCCAAAATATCATCTGTCATCCAATTTGCTTTCTTGTATCTTAATGTTGTAAGTACTTTCTTGCTTGGTTCCATAATTGACGTTTTGAATAACTGCCACTGTTGTTCAACGTTGTCATCGTTTAACCCAGGCTTGCCTTGTCTTCTTTCTAAGTTTGTGTTGATGTCTTGTCTCAGCTTTTCTTTCGTTTCTTCTGATTTTAATTTGTGTATATTTAGTTTTTTGATGTTATGATTTGTTTGTATCCTTTTTAATGTAAGTTGGAATTTAGCGATAAGGGGATTGTGGTCCGAAAATACGTCCGCACCTGGGTACGCCTTTACTGAATGTACTGCGTTTCGATATCTGTGTTTTATCAAGACGTAATCAATCTGGTTTCTAACTATGTTGTTGTCCTTATCAGCTGGTGACTTCCATGTATAGAGACGACGTTTAGGTAGCTTAAAAAAGGTTTTTGTTACTACTAGATTATGCTCTTGACAGAATTCTATAAGACGATCTCCTCTATCATTGCGCACTCCAAGGCTGTATGGCCCGACAATGGAATCACATTTACCCTGGCCGGCTTTTGCGTTAAAATTTCCCATTACAACAGTAATGTCTCTAGATTTTGTGAGGCGTAGTGTCTGTTGGAGCTCATTATAAAAGTTTTCTATTTCGTCTTCCATTTTATCAGCAGTCGGTGCATAAATCTGTAATAGATTTAATTTGCCATGGGTTGTCATCAGCTGTAGCAATATAATTCTTTCGGATACCGGAATGAATCCTATTACTGATTTTGCTACCTTGTCACTAAGAATAATAGCGACTCCATATCTGTGTTGAGTGTCGCTGCTGTTAGAGTAATAGATTCTTCCGTTCTCCGACTTGAGTTCTCCAGAGCGGACCCATCTTGTGTCGCTTATACCCAGTATGTTGATCTTAAGTCTCGATATTTCTCGTTGAATGTTTCTCAATTTTCCAGGTTCATACATGCCTCTTACGTTTCATGTTGCAATTTTAAGATTTCTTTTGTATATTTTCAGTAGACAGGGATTTCGCTGGATTACGACCTGGGAAGCCCTGCCGTCCTTGTTCTCACTTCCCCTGCCGAATCTTGGTCTCCGAGAACCATGATTAGTACGTTGTAAATCGTCATCTTTCTCAGCCATTACGATTACTAGGGAAATATGATGATGTGGTTTCCCCTTGCCTTCCTCATCGCTGTGCAGACGCCTTTTTGTGGGTACCACTCCGCCGTTTGCTGTCTGAATCATGACCAGTGAAATTCTCTGAACCCTTGCTCATGATCAATTTACCAGTTACTTCACTGTAATTATGTTAAGAAGCAAGCACAACGGAGCTTGTTTCTAACGTAGCTTTCGGATCCGATTGGATCGATCCAGTGCAGTTACATCCATTTAAAGTTCAATGTAATGAACGGTTCTGATTAAAATTTCGATCGGATGCAACATTTTAACAGACATCGGATGGAAAATGTTTTTGAACCTTAAAACCCGAATCGAATTGATTTTTTAAATTTTTGATGAAAATTTCACAAACAAAAGCAGAAAACGACAAGGAAAAAGTAGGAAGTTATACAAAAAATATACAAAAAATAAATTGTATCTAAAAATCTCACTAGAACGGTCAAGAAGATAGCAGTTTCCCCTTGTCTTTTGATAGAATGTGTAAATTTATATAAGTAACCGATTAACTTGAAGCAAAGTGATTCCTATTTGATTAGATTAGAAAATATTTTTATTTTTTACCCAAAAATATTACTTTCCTACTATCTTCTAATTTAATAAATAAATGTTCAAGGTTTATAAATGATTGTAGTTTTTGATACCCTTAACGATAAAACTTTAGAATTACAAATGACCTCATTTGTTAAATTCTTATGCATACGATCGTTATGATTTTAAAATAAACCTAAAACTTAGGTCACTTGTCAATTATAGTATTTTAATAGATTCACATAAATGTGCTTTTGCATATAAACCTATAAATATACATTTGTCACTAACTTGTCATCTTTAACACGTACAAGGTATTATTACATAATTTCTAACATCTATTAGGTGTTATGAATGAACAAGATGGTATACGCATGGTTTTCCATACTGAATTTAAAATATTATTCAATATGTTGAGAGTTTTACTGATTTCGGATTTTGAATGATGTCGTAGTTCAAAGCGAAGCAAAGTTGATTGATGTAGTAGCCTTCCATTTAATTAAGCGGGTTATGGTCTCCGAATTAGAACAATAGAATCGAAGGTTCCAAAAATATTTTTAAATATTATAAACAAGATGACAGTATGGGAACAACTGATTTTCCATAAACCGTAATAAGAATAGATTAACAGTTTATTTGAAACTGACTGCAATAATGGAAATGATGGGCACAGGACATTAAAATGCCTCATTCCGAAATTAGTTTTTCAGAGGTGAGTTCGTATTATTGCATTATAATGTAAGACGAATATACAGGGTATCTAAGATGGAATCTCGGTAACAGTAAGGGTAAAAACACACAAAGCGTTTTCAATCAAGCGGCCCACCATTCATCCCACGATTACTGCAGCATACATGAAGCGGTGGATATTAGTTTTAAATACACGGTTGTCAGGCCGTAATAGATGTTTTCAATAGTAAAATCTAAAAATTAATTCCGAGTTGGATGAAGAGTTTATTATTATTTTATACTGGATGTCCAAATTGTAGAACAGGCTTGACTTTCGCTTAAAAAGTTTTTAAATCAATATTTATATCCATTATAATATTGTTAATTAATTTTAACCAGAAACACACTAGAAAATAAACAATTCAGCAAAATATTTCAATACTAAAGGGTTTTCCAATAAGAGGTGTTATTTTGATATTCAAAGAAAAATGCCATTTTTTAAGATAAATGATCGGATATTTATTACATTATAAAGAGGAAGGTATGCCGTTAATGATGGAAAATAACATCAGCCAAATGACCACCACGACCATGCCTACAGGACCATATCCTTTTCATGAAATTTTCCATAACCAAATCGCAAAGTGGCTGCCCTATGTCCTCGATAGCCTCACGAATTCCATCTTTGAGGTCTTGAATCGACGCTGGGCTGTTGGCGTAGACCTTGTCTTTCACGTGGCCCCAAAGGAAGAAATCGCAAGGTGTCACATCACAAGATCTCGGTGGCCAATTGTGATCACCTCTTCGAGAGATAACACGGCCCGGAAACTTTTCCCGTAAAAGATCAATGGTTTCGTTGCTTGTGTGGCACGTAGCGCCGTCTTGTTGAAAGTAAACGTGGTCCAGATAAATACCATCCAATTCCGGCCATAAAAAATCATTAATCATCTCTCGATAGCGCAATCCATTCACCGTAACTGTTGCTCCAGCCTCATTTTCGAAAAAGTAAGGTCCAATGACCCCGCCGGACCATAAACCGCACCAAACAGTCACACGTTCAGGATAGAGAGGCTTTTCAACAATAACTCTTGGGTTTTCCGAGCCCCAGATGCGACAATTTTGTTTGTTGACGAAGCCACCGAGGTGGAAATGGGCCTCATCACTGAAGATGATTTTTCGATGGAATTCCGGATCATTTTCATGCATTTCAAGAACCCAATCAGCAAAGGCACGACGTTGTTGATGATCGGCCGGCTTGAGTTCTTGCGTTAACTGAACTTTATAAGCCTTAAGACCCAAATCTTTATGCAAAATACGGTGTAATGACGTTTGTGGAATCCCTAATTCCAAAGAACGACGAGGAATGGACAAACCTGGGTTTTCTTCAACACTTTCGGCTACAGCAACAATATTCTCGGCTGTTCTTGAGCGACGTGCACGGGTTTTCTTCTTCACATAACTAACTTGTCCCAACAGCTCGAATTTTTTCACCAATTTCTTTATTGCGCTCCGACAAGGTGCTTCATGACGACCCAAAAATGTTCGAGTTTTACGAACCGTCTCTGCCAAATTTTCACCATTTTTATAGTGAATTTTAATAATTTCAATGCGTTGTTGAAGCGTGTATCGTTCCATCTTTATTTATGGCGTAGTTTCTACTTGTCAAACGTCAAAAACTTACAGCTTCAAAAGTGACATCTACCGAAATAGCGGGCTTTTCAAAATGACACCTCTTATTGGAAAACCCTTTATAACGTAAAAAAATGTTTGAGGTGAAATGCAAGAAGCAATAAAACCATCAGACGCTTGAAGTAATAAAACCGCTTTTGTTAAGTCGTGCAATTGGCTCGATGATTCGTCACTGCGCCGCTCGCGGAGTCGTGTGTGCAGTACAATTGATTTAAGTTAACGATATGTCGAATCGGCAGACAACTCGTCGGCCGCTTCATCGAATAACGTTTCTTGTGTTTTTACCAAGGAAGTTGGAAGGGGTAAAAGGAAGGAGAATACCCTAAACTAAATTTGGTTCCTCATATAACTCTGTACTCCCCTCAATGTGGCTATGCTGCACTTGCGCAGTAGGTCAAAGGACAGGACTGGATTTGAGAAACCTCTTATTTATGTTGTTATATTGAAAAATTAGAATTTAAAGTTCAGGTTATAAAAGGACTAATGAAATAAACACTGTCTTAAAAGAAATTTAAACATAATTCTAAATAAAATCTTATCTTATCTACAATGTTAAAAAGGATCTGGCCATAGGGATTAACTATATGTTACCCCTCTTTTATGTTATTAAGTAAAGTGTTTTCCATGTACGTTCTAAACTTTAAAATAATTAATTTCTGATCAAAAAAAACAACAAAATGAAATGAAAAAAATGATAAAAAATAACACTAGCGCAAACAAAACTTTAAAATCGTCGATCTATTAAAAGATCTTCAGTATAATCTTACATATTGATGTAATACAAAAAACGTAGGTACTTACCGAAAATAATGAATTTCCGGGATCGAACCACGCGATTTACAAAACAATACCATACACTGATACATTGTTATAATTTAAAGTCTATACATATGTCTTGACAACATACACAAATATAAATTCCGAAATTTAACTAATGATACTGCACCGCACAACAAGGAATATAAACGTCGAGGACGATGGCAAACAATCGCATTAAACATAAAGAATACGCCGGGACGCCGATCGTGTCGCAAACCCAGTCCTGGTTTCCCGTTCTCACATTGCTAACTTCATACAACAAATTTACTACAAAATTTCTTTTTGCGCTTGCTCCACATAGCCAGTCGATGTCAATTTATGACATTTATTTTCTGTATGGTGGAACACTTTTTTACGCATTTAGCCTATTTTTGTAGTTTTCCTATCCCTTCCAAGTTCCTTGGTTTTTACCCTAAGAAATACAGATTTGTTGGTATGAGAAAAAAGTTAAGTAATTTAAGGAATAATGAATAATGGCTGGATATTCTTGACAGAACTTTAAGGAAATACAGGGGCAAGGTGAAAAGTTCTCGGCCTGACAATGAAAGACTATGATTTTATTTTTCTACATAATCTCCCCTGACTTCAACACACTTGGTCCAGCGTTTCTCGAACATCAGTATTCCTTCCCGGAAGTGACATTTACGGCTCGCTCAACTTCTTCATTGAACGCGAAGCACTTTCCAGAAACAAATTTCTTCAGGTGTGGGAAGAGATGGAAATCTAAGGGTGCCAAATCAGGAAAATAGGAGGAATGGCTGAGCAAATCGTACCTCAAATCCTGCAGTTTTCCCATTGCCAACACACTTTTGGGAGCAGGTGCGTTGTCCTGGTGAAAAATGATTTTTTTTCTTTAAGTTAGGCTTCTTCTCGCCAATTTTGACATCCAGCTGGTCAAGAAGGTTAGAGTAATATTCGCCTGTAATTGTTCTGCCTTTTCCGAGGTAATCAATTGACAGGATCCCTTTGGCATTCCAAAACACACTGGCCATGACCCTTTCGGCAGATGCGATCGACTTCATTTTCTTTGGCGCTGAACCACCGGCTTCCACCCACTGCTTCGACTACTACTTGGTTTTTAGCGTGTAGTAGTGGACCCATGTCTCATCCAAGGTAACAAATTGCCGCACAAAATCGGTCGGATCCCTCTTGAATCGGTCCAAACATTGCTGCGAATGTCATTTACGCATTTGTTTTTGTTCTGCATTCAGCAAATGCAGCACCCACCTTGTGCAGAGCGCGTCCTGAATTCTTCATGTAAAATGTTTACTCGCCTATCGTCCAATACGATATTGTGCACCTTTTTGATAGTTTCCAGTGTGGTTGAAGTTTTTGGCCACGTCTTTCACGTGGGTCATCTTCGAACGCCGTGCGACCACGTTTAAATTCAGCTACCTACTTTTTAACGGTTGATATGGAAGAAGCAGAATTCCCGTAGACTTTTGTCAACTTTGGATGAATTTTCTTAGGGATTAATTCATCCAAAACGAAGAATTTTATGACTGCATGATATTCAAGTTTATCCATTTTAACGAAACACGCGCAAGACATGTAATGCAAAGACTCATTTACACAAACTACTGAAGCGAACAAGTTGAAGCTTGTCATACGAACCAATGACATGTGCGCTTAAGTAAAAAACGTAAACTTTCGTCTATTGGAATGCCATCTCCTGGTCCGACCGAGAACTTTTCACCTTAACCTCTATATTAAAAAAATTTTGAATTTTGAATTGTATTGCTTTCAGGCGTTAATATTAAATTTCAACTTTTTGGAAACTATTTTTAGTGAGCACAAAGATAAGATAGAATTCAAAAATTACTACACAATTAATTTTGGAAGGTGTTCTCTGAACATAAATAGCATCTTGAATCTGTAGAACCTAACACATTGTACAACATTACTGACCTTCTTTCTAATACAAAATGGCGATCGGATCGGAATTATCGGATGGAGACTTATTAAGATCAGATGCGTTGTAATCGGAAACGGCTTCATCCGATTCACTCTACTCCTTATTTCAATTATATGCAAACAATGAAATAAAAATTAAAAAGAAAGCCCAGCTGTTCTTCTTTCTTTAAAGATGGTAACAACCATAATCGACTTCAGGGAAAGGTGCCCAGTTATTTTACAAAAAAAATAAAAAAGTCAACTTGTTTGTCCTTTACCAGAATTAAAAGTTATTTAATTTCATCCAATTTCCATATATTTCTTTTCCAACTTTTTTCTTTTCTTGTATCTGTATCGGATCGAACCATAGATAAAATATTTATAGATTCGCAAAGTTTAATCCCAAAAACGGCATATTTACGACAATAAAATGTAAACATCGTAGATCAGATGTCGGCATGCGCATTACAAAATGATCAGGTAACCATCGACAGGACCGAACTTCGAAAATCTATTTAGTTAGTTCAATTAGTCATAAATGGTGTCTAAATCAAGCAAGTTATCAAAGTTGCAACCATGGTTGCAATCTTTAGTAAAAAAGTCGGTGTCATGTAACTTTCTTGTTCTGGGAGTCACATCATATGGCCACAAATAATATCTGTAGCAGAAGAGTCTACCGATGGGAGTTAGTTTAGTCATTTCTTATACTGTGAAAGTAAAATTGTGAAGAAAATGTATCTTACTATTTCTCTAATCTATTGTTTCCGTATGTGTGCGTTAACTTTCTTGTTGTAGGGTGGGAGCGAATAATTAACATTTTTAAGGTCCTGCAATTTATTCTCTAATTATTAAAAAATAATGACCTTCTTTTCCTTATCTTTTTTTTTAAATTTTTTAAGAAAATATTGATACGAAATGGGTTCGTCAACGAATATGCAGAATTTAAAAATAATTTTATATAATAATATTTTTCTGCCATAATGGTGAACGGAGCATATATTTTCTTCTCGCATTAATTTAAATTAAAATGATGAAAATGTTATTTCAAATAAAATAAGTGAACAAGGCCATTGCTGGGGGTGAATAAAAAAATATACCAACAAAAGAAATTCACATTTGTCTAACTTATTTCGTGATATTTTGCTTTTGTTAACATATTAATGAATTTTTAATTTGACGATTTCACAGTGGGGATTGCCATGACCACATGAATCATTACAATTTCATAAAATGAGTACGAACATAACTAATCTGAATTTACTTCCAAAACCAGTATTAATAATGAACAACGCTTTTTAACGTCATGTCGTCAATCTTCAGACATACAAAATAATAAATCAGAACGGCTGCAGAACAAAAAAACATTGAGCTGGGTGGAAACATCGGTTAAATATAAGATGGATGAAGTTATGCAAGATTATGAACATTGTGCAAATTAGCAACTGGAAAAAAGTCGTTGACAATTTGAAAAAATAATTCAAAAAGAGCTTAGAAATTATAGAGCCAATAGCTGATTCTGGCTAAAATATAAACCTTGTACTGAAATATTTTATGTATATAACAAAATAATAATGCATTATAATTACTGTAAGTTATATATGTATGTTTTAAAATATTCCAACTTCATTTTGAGGATGTATGTTTTTATTTAAGTAATGTAATAGATGTAGAAATTGTACCATTTCTTGACATATTGATGAAGGTAATTTTTTCATATAATAGAATAAACTATTCTATGGTTTGGTGCGAATTTTCAGATTTTTTTTAAAGAATTGATTGCTTAAAAGCTCAGTTTATCTTTTGGTAATCATTTGGAAAGTGCTAAAAATATATCATACTACATGTTTTGGAAATTTAATGTTATACGAAAACATTATAAATCCAAAAACGTTGTAAAGCAACACTATTTTTTACCTTATAGAGAAAAAGGAAAATAAAACAAATAAAATATGTACATATTCCATTATATTAAATAAAAACACAAAAACAAATAAAATAAATTACTTAAAACGCTATAAATCCGTTTAAATCGCACGCAACTCACAAAGCAAAAATAAACACAAAAATGGCGTTGAGCCGATACTGTGCTGTTTACGGATGGCGCTACAAAACAACCGATCGATAATAGGAAGTCGCTTATGCGCATGCCCTTATCTGATTAACGTCCAAAAATATGACTGGCGCCCGATGTGCAGAAACACATTTTTTCGTCCATGGTTTGCCATTTTTTGGCTTTAGCAGCCGACAAGAGTAGGGGTCCATAGTAGAGGTTAGTGGATCGGACCGATTCAATTCAAGGAAGTTGGAGAGGGTAAACTCTAACTTCCTTGGTTCAATTACTTACGTTGATAAAAATTCAGAAAGTTGGGCGAATTGATTCTACTCCTGTCGTTTCAAGACAGCCGATTGTATCCACAAAACACGAAATATAAGAAACGTTATGTACGTGCTACTTAGTCGAAGCGTAAGGTAACGTAAAATCGATGATGGCGGCTCCAACGGTGGTGCTATAACTAATGCGTACGAGGGAAATTATAAGTTATTTTTTAAGGGACACTTTGACGTTTTCACTTATGTTATATTAAAAAAGTTTGTTAACAGAAATAAATACAACAATAGCATAGATCGTCAAAATATTAATATATCACATGAAAAAATTACATATTTAGGAAAATAACACAAAATAGTTATTTATTAGATTTATATTTTCTGAATATTTATAAATAACAGTCCTGATGAATCAGTCATAAACTGCAAAAATTAACATTTAAATTATTAAAAACCAAAAATATTTTTGCTATGTGCATTTTAACAAACTCTCTCTCTTCAATTTTTTTTTTGATTTCATACATTCTTCTTTTGTTATATTGCATTTTGAAGTTATATTAAGAAAATCAAAACCACCGGAATATTAAAATTATTTAGATTGTTGAAATTTGCAAGTGTAAATATTATCATACCGTCGTATTTTTGTAAAAGTGAGGGTATGCTTTATAAAATTTATTGAGAAAATGTGATATGTTAAACAGAAAAAAACAAAAATATACAGCAGAAACAAATCGAGGAGGGTTCTACAAATTTCAACAAATATGTTTTGTTACATATACAAAATATGTCTATGTACAAATACGAAATATTCTATATATGAAATAATAATTTCAGTCGAGTTTTATTAACAACATAAGGTAGGTAAAAAATAGCATATTCAGTTTTCTTAATAACTTACAAAAAAATAACAAATGTTGATGCCTTGTTATCTTGTATAAAATAAAAAAGTGAATTCCTTGAAATAAAAAAATCATATAGGAAGTATCAAGTCATAAATACAGTCAGAGCAAAGCAGAGTAATTCTTAATTTTCCCAAATCTCGACATTTAAAATCATATATAAATACATCAAAATTAAACAATATTTTCAAAAATATACATTAAACAAAAAAAAGTTTTCTCAAAAATAACAACAAATATTTATAATTAAAAGCTTTTTAGGTTACCTATAAATAATATTAAGAAACAAAAACATACATTTTAAGGGACATATTCTTTTATATTAAAGAGAGGAAAAAAATAATAATTACAAAGGGTCTATGACTTAATACACATATTATATAAATACAGAAACTCAAAAAAGCCAGAGCAAAGTAACTAATTTTCAAAATTTTGTTCTAATTGCCTCAAATCTCCTCTCATTTTTATTTTTTATTATAAAAAAATTTCAAATTTAGTATTTCATGGGATATATCCCGACAATATTCATTGGTTTTAGCAGCTATTTTGTAGCCAAATTGATGACTACAAGATGAAAGATTATAACATCAGCTGGCCGCATAAAATTTAATTTAAAAGTCGATTAATTCAATGGATAAATAAAAAACTATATTAAAATTATTCGTAAAATTTACTATATTTATTTGGACCAAGGAGCAGTAACTAATAAAATTCCTTCAGAAGAAACACAACAAATTCCACTTTCTGCCACGGCATTTTGAGGCAAAACATATTGTCTAGTAAGAGCCATTAGTTTTTGTGCATTTTGAGATTGATCTTCTTTTTGTGCTAAAATTTCGACAGATCTCTGCGTGACTGTGCATTTTATTTCTTCTGGTTTAAATCCTCTAACATCTACTAAAATCTAAGAAAAATGATTAAAAATAACCGTGTCTCAGAAACAGGCATACATGTTTACATAAAAAAAATTTTCAATGTAAATTAACCAGTGTTTTTATTTTAAGTCTTGGTATATCTGAGGCAAATGCTTAAACTGGCATATACATTTTTGCCGGAGGAATGGGTTAGCGTCGTGAAGTTTTTAATTTTTTCTTAAATTGAAAGACGAAAAATAATTTTTTTATACATATACAGTGTGTCCCATGACAAAATGCCGCGATTGATCTCTCGGAAAATAGACAGGAAAATTTTTCAAGTTGGACTAAAATATTCTCCGGATATACTGGAAGTTGATGCCTTCTCGCTTATTTTAAATGAAACAGCCTATATACTATTTTATTTTTATATTCTACGCAAGATTATATACATATTTCAGGTCTAAGCGTTACTTCACCAAGCACTTTTAATTCTAAAGAAAACATCAAATTTCCATATTTATTTTCAATAGTACTAGATAAAATATTTTGTATGTAATATATTTCAACTATTTTTGTACAAACTTCAGTGAATATATTTAGAAAAACTTGTATTTTCAACGAAAAACCAATACGTTCCGGAAAGGTCATCGACAGACTCGCGAAAACGACTAATATTCATTTGACACGTTGCCAGATAAAAAATACTTTCGTGGTATAAGCTATAAAATTTGTACATCTCAGTCAACAACATAGTTTAATTTTTGTTATATTTTACACAGTCTCAGGGAAAAATTAATCTTAACCACCCAAAATTTTTGGTTAGTTCATGTTTAGCTTGATTTTGGTTAATTTGTAAAACTGAAACCAACCTGAACTAACCTGGATTGACCTAGACTTATGCTTTCGTTATATGAACTATAAAATTTATCTATTACAGTTAACAACAGACTTTAATTTTTGTAATGTATAAAAAAGGGTAAAATTAGTCTTAACCACCCAAAATTTTTGGTCAGTTTTGGTTAGTTCAGATTTAGCTTAGTTTTGGTTAGTTTGAGAAACTAAAAGTAACCTGAACTAACATAGACTTATTAATTAAAAATGTTATTGTCCAGCTGAGAGCGGATTAATCTGTGTTAGAAAAGAATATATGTGAATTTCACAGAAATCATATTCGCAATCTGGCAACAGCGCTAATCATTCGGGTTTTAGGAACGAGTCACACCATTATTTAATGGCGAAAGCCATTTTGTTTTGATTTATTTTTTTTTTGTACAAAAAATTTAACCTAAAGTGAAAAGAGTTTTTCACTGTTTTCCGCAAAACTGTATAAAACATTTGCCTTAAATTATTTTTGAAAAGTTATAAATTCACTTAAAAGATATTTTATTTGCCTCTATCCTTTAATTTTGTTGCATTATGGAACCGTCAATCACGCATTATGCATTAAATAAAGGAATATAAACAACTATTTATCTTAATTATTTCACAGGTATCTCTTGAAGTTCTTGGTTCTCTTTTTGAAAAAAATACCCAATCTGAGGACTTACATACTTACTTCAAATCTGTCTGGATGAAAAAAGACATTGTCCATGTCGGAAAACTGCAGACTTTCCCCGTGGTCTTTATTTTTTGATAGTTCTTTTTTCCATTCTATTCCTAAAATGAATTGTTATATTAACAATACATATGAGGGACTAAGTATTAAAAAATTACAGTAAATTTTAGTAAGATTACGTGTATAATAAAATATTCCTAAAGTTGGTCATTTAAAACAATTTAGTCCCAATGAAGACTACTCTTGGACGTTCGAGGACACCGTCCCAGAATATACACTTTTTAATAGACACACGTATCACGTATCCCTGGATGCTAAATGCTCAGAAGACCACATACTAAGGACTGGGCCTTCAATTTATCTCATTCTGTAATATTAGAAAATATCAAAAAATATCTAATATGTAATTCTTTACGCCGTGGATAGCATTTCTAGGGGGTAATCACTCGTCCAAAGTTCATCGCTAAAGATGTTTTTCTTTTAATTAAAACCGAAAAAGTTGATTTTTTCAGGAAAAATAACTTGAATGTTATTAGCTTTACGAAAAGGGATTGATACATCTAATTTTCTCATTAAGTGCGTGATTTGTATATTTTTTATTGGGGTGAAAACGATAATTTTTTTCGATGGCCTTTTAATAATGTATGTATTAATTTGTTTAGTTCGATAAACAACTTGTTAGTTGGACATGAACTTGAAAAATGAAGTACGCAGGCCTTTATCACAATAAAATTTATCGGAGTTAACAACTTTTTTGCTTAATTTTATAAAAAAAAATTAAAAATATATTTTTTTCTAAGGTATTCATTATGAACAATAACACAATCCATCCGGAACATTAAGTATCATTATCTATATCTTATACAATGGTAGTATGTAGTAGAAATCTACCATTTCGAAGGGTTAAACTATCCCTTTACAGCTTTATGAAAAAAAAAGTTCAATAAGTCAATCTCTGACTCCACTGATTCAGTCATAAGTTGTAGTATATTAAAGAATAATCGACAAGTATATTTTACGTAATAAAGTTCATTTCTAGAAGGTGAAAACTACCTCCAAGGTCCTCTCCAAACACAGGGTTCTTTCAGTTATGATTCAAAAGACTTATTATCTCGTGCAAAATCGGTTGCATATTTAGACCAGAGCTTATCTGTTTTTAGGTGGATGTGAAATTGAACATAGATAACAATACTTGGTTAAAAAGTACTTAGAAAGACGTTTCTTTTCGTGAAAAAAAAATGTCAAATCCGTCAATTAGTTTCCGAGATACAAACTGTCAAAGTTGACAGCCTGTTACGATGAATCAATAAATAATACCGACCTGATTCTTGAACCAAAAACTGTCTTGCCGAGCTCTTTTTTGATACAAATATTTAAATGTTTATTTTATCGAAAACTTTAATAAAAAATTAAAAGAATATTGCCCACGCGCGTGAAAAATGAAAGAAAGAGGGGTGGGGAGGTGTCATTTTAAAATTAAATTCGAAGATTCAAAATACATATCTGAAAAAATTTTTAATTTTCTCGGCTTCTAATGGAGCGATTTTGATAATTTTTTTTAACCGATGTACTGCGAATAATGGAACTCAAATATCATAATGCCATGTGCCCATCATGCATTCATTTTGTTATAAACAAATGACGTTATTTATGCAACTTACTTACAGCATACTGCACCATATAGACTTTCCAAGCGAATCTTTGTTTATTATTATAATTAAGCATACTATAACAATATATATTTACTTTAATTATCAAAATTATTTAAACAATCATTGTTTAAACAAATTGAAAAAAAAAATTGGTTTTAAATTATTTTATTCGTAAAATACAGATAAAAATAAAATAATTATTTTATATAAATCGTATGTGAAAACTTAATAGTTTTTAAATTATAAGTAATACAATATTTCTACAAATATTTGGAGATATATTTTTGGAGATGAGAGCATGATGCTTTAAAATGTAACCGTTAACATGCAAGTCGTGGGGCAGGAGTAAGAAACATCTGCTCAAACTGGCTTTCTAAAGGTATAGAATAGGCATTAAAGAGAGTTGGTCTGTAGTTATGTATCCCTGTTTGTGGAAAGATACTGGTTACAGTGTTACTGAAAATTGTATTGTATAAAATTGCACGTCATGGTATGTATAATTAATAAAAAAATGAATTCAATTTGGAAACAAGTTTTTCAATTTGAATTAATGTCTTTTTTACCATTATATTTACTTAGTAATCAAATATTTTTCTTAATTTTCTCGTATAGGTGAATATTATGAAACAATTCATTTTTGCCGAAAGGAATGGTAACTGGGAACTGCATATAAAAAGTTCACGTAGAATGTTGCCATATTTAAATGCCAGTGGTCATTTTCTTTATGCCAAATCTTTGGAAATATATATGCAGGATATGCACAATCTTCCAACCATAACGAACCCCACTGAATATAACAAATTCGTAAATCAGATTATTTTACTGTTAGATGATCTGAACAATTCTGGTCTGGCATTTGGACTGACACGTGTAGAGAGCAGTTTGAAATATAATATTTAGTGTTAAGAGTGATTTATTGAACTTTTTGAATATAATTTATAAAGAATAACTATTTTATTTTTATCTATATTTTACGAATAAAATAATTTAAAACCAATTTTTTTTTTCAATTTGATTAAACAATGATTATTTAAACAACTTTGATAATTAAAGTAAATATATACTGTTATAGTACGCTTAATTATATTAATAAACAAAGATTCGCTTGGAAAGTCTATAGGCTGCAGTATGATTCATAAATAACGTCATTTGTTTATAACAAAATGGATACATGATGGGCACATGGCATTATGATATTTGAGTTCCATTATTCGCGGTACCACGGTTTAAAAAAATGATCAAAATCGCTCCATTAGAAGCCGAGAAAATGATAATTTTTTTCAGATATGTATTTTGAATCTTCGAATTCAATTTTAAAATGAGAGCTCCCTACCCCTCTTTTTTTTATTCTTCACGCGCGTGGGCGATATTCTTTTAATTTTTAATAAAGTTTCCGATAACATAAACATTTAAATAATTGTATCAAAAAAGAGCTCGGCAAGATAAAATTTTTGATTCAATAATCAGGTCTGTATTGTTAATAGATTTACAAGTAACAAGATGTCAACTTTGTCAGTTTGTTTCTAGGAAACCAATTGATGGATTTGAAATTTTTTTTTTTCACGAAAAGAAGCGTCTTTCCAAGTACTTTCAAAGCATGTATTGCAAAAAAAAATCCAATGAAAATCCGCCGAGATAATCTATTTGTTTATGAGCAAAGATATCAACAATGTCTTTAAACAGTTCCCAAGGGCGTCCAAATCATCCGCTTTTGATTCTGAACAAAGCGTTGGAAAATTTGAGTTCCCTGCTATATGTCCAAAATAAATTTAAATACGTTAACGTGATATTTTGGACTCACACAAAATTAAAAAATGCACAATTTTTTTAAACGAAATTGGATTGCAAAATTATTGTGCAAAAACTATCGATTCGATCCTAATGAATTTTAGCGTGTTATTTTATCATAGTATAAAGGTTTCTTTGCTCTAGTATGAAGGTCCTCAGAGAAATTTCAATGGTCGAAAAAAACCTGCTCTTTTTACCTTTTTTTTTTTTAATTATTGCTATTTTGCAATAAGGGAAATATATTTTGAGGTTCCGACTAACTCTGTCTTATTAGCAAATTTACTTGCGAAACTTTTTTTCCTGTTCAACTTTCCTCTAAAATAAATACCTTCAAAGTTACACGAGAGAAAATTTGATAAAATACGTTTTTTTTTCGTTAATTTTATATTTTTATTAATAAAAACAATGCTGCCCAACTTTTTGAAAGTACGCATATCAAATTTATCGGTATTCAGGTTATTCGGAAGGCTCTTATGCAAAAATCTCCATGTTCCATTTCACATCCGCGAAACCGCGATATTTTACAGATAAGCCCTAGTCTAATTAGTAAGTTTACAAAAAGATGTTTAATCAGACTGCACCAAACTCGATGCATATTAGAAGTATTCAGAAAACCACTTCAGATATCTTTCTAAAATTTTGGTTTTTGTAACAACAAAGAGTAATCTGACTATTAAACACAATAATATAGATATTTAAAATTTTGACTTTGATATCAGCTAGTGATCCGGCAATGTCACATCTTCAAAAATATTTTAAGGAGTCAGATTACTGAATGTTATTAACCGAAATGTTAGAAAGATATCTGAAGTGAATACTTCTAATACGCCATCGAGTTTGGCGTACTCTGTATACGAAATTTTTTAGGAAGGGCTTGCCTTTTATCTTTATACAGGGTGTCCGGTAAGTACCTCCTAATTTCTCGGAAGTATACTGGGAAGGTCAGAATAACCCTACTTTGTCATAGAAAAAAACCTTTCTGAAGTGCCCCTTAACGGAGATGCAAAGCCTTAAACGGGTACCCGATGATTTACCTTACCGGCTCTAAGTTTTGAACCGACTTGTATAGTTTAAAGAAATTTTAATATTTTATAGAGGCCATAAAGACTCATTAAACCATACTTCAGATTATCGGAGAAGTTAGGAACGGACTTGAAGCTACTTTCGTTTGTCCTAATTTTTGACAGGTGTCATTTTACAGAGCTGAAAACTGGTTTGTTAAATACTTTGGTCATTCCTCTTCAAAAAAAGTATCTTAATTTATTTCGATAAAACATGCGGTTTTCGAGATAAATCCATTTTGTAACATTGTTTTGTGTCGCGAGCTTTCTTATGCTGTTTGGAGGGTTGTCAGCAATATCTTGCAAAATTTGTTCCTCTACGTGAGGACCTGGGTACCTATTCTCGTTCTTGAGAGAACGATCATCTTGATGGAAGGTGGGCGTGGTTCTTTTCGTGAGAACCACGGCCACTTTCCATCAAGATGATCGTTGTCTCGAGAACGAGAAAAGCTACCCAGAACACGGTTTCATACTTTTTCGTGAGAACCACGCCCACTTTCCATCAAGTGATCGTTCTCTCAAGAACGAGAATAGGTACCCTGGTGCTTTTCTGAGAGAGCCCTCACCGCCAGGTCGCGGCAAAAATGGCCCTGAATAAAACAGGTAACAAATCAATTCGTTATCCCTAATAATTATTTTCTAATCACTTTTTACCTGTTTTCTTTAGGCTTCGACCAACCCTTTGAAAGGTTTTTGAACTTGGAAATGTTCGAGGTGGAAATCTTTCAGCATAAAGTATTCTTGCCTTCGAAGAATTTGACAGCGCTTCACCATAAATTAAATGCATATCAGCATACTCTGCGTAGGAATATTCTTCCATTTTTTAAAATTATTTTTACTCGAAAGCGGTTTTGACAAGTTCCGTCAATAGTAATTAATTAGGTATTAACAATAACAACGTGATTTTTACCTGTTTGTTTTTACCATTAGCAACTTTTGAGTTTTTCGTTAAAAAATCAGTTTATCGCGAAAACCACCAGTTTAGTCGAAATAAATTCTTGAAGAGAAATAACCAAAGTATTTAAATAATCGATTTTCAGCTCTGTAAAATTGCACTTGTCAAAAATTAGGCCCAACGAGTGTGGCTGCAAGTCCGTTTTTGACTTCTCTGATGATCTAAAACATCTACTGTAGCATGGTTTTGTGACAGAATTTGATTATAGACTCCTGGTACTGTCATATTGAGGTAGCGTTAGCCGATCTATCTATAACCAATCTATTGCCACACATTAATTTGTAGCTATTTTAATAACCTTCAATTAAATTTCACAGTAATAAAGACACTCTGGAAGTCTGGTCGTTCAACTTCTCTCTTGCAGCTTTAGTACCAAATACTACTATTTAAGCTTACCAAAACCATGACTTAGAACCTCAGGGCTCAGGAAAGGCTGCTAATTAGTTTTTCAGAAGACATCTTTTGTTTTCAGGATCTCGCAACAGCGCGCCCGCAAGTTAATTCGCGTGAAGGTTTTAATTAAATTTTCAAAACAAGTTTCTCAAAACACTTAAATCTATTTAACAAAAATAAATAGAAAAACGAACTATTTATAGTGAGAAACTTAAAACTAATAACAATTACGAAAAAACTAACATAATTGCTCTTCTCGGTCGTTATTCTAACCAAAAACATAAAACCCAATTTTGAAGAGACACGTGTAAATAGCTTACTAAATATTAAACAGAAAAAGAAATAAAACGCGAAAAACAGCTATTTATATTACTTTATCAAACGATATTCCCTTAATTTCCCAAATTAACTGAAAACAAATCAAAACAAAGATAACCTTCTTTCCCGACGATTATACCCGTGACGTAAATATTCTACGGCACTGGTACTCACGGTACCGTTCTAACGACATTATGACTGAAATTTACTATTCCTTAAAAGAGTGTCTTCGAATCTTACACCCCTCGACACCCCTCTGATTCTCGTTATCCATATTAGCCGATTGAACCCTGTAAACGTCAATTTCTTTCCCTTAAAGTTTTCGATCGTTACGGATGTTTAATTCCCGAGTTGGCCTCTGAGCGTCTAAATCCTAATTTTTACATAACAGAGTAGTAAAACAAACTAACCTACGTCTTCCTATAACGAAAAGAATATATGTTAAAGACTGTAAAAAAAACTATTCACTTTTCTTGACTGTTTTGGCAATAAACATCTTAACTCGTTATTTCATGTGAATAGAAAAAACAGTGATTAATCAAAAGTCTTTTTAAAAATGGCCAAACGATATATTTCTTTTATAGTGAGTTTATTGGATCATTCTTTTGTTTCCTAATAATGGAAAAATCGTTCAATAATCTAAGATAATTTAACGGTTTGTGCATATACCATATGTTATAAACCTCCCTTATCTTTCGGTTTTATTTACATAACCAGAGCAGGATTACTTAGACAGATTTATAGGCAATTCTAAGAGAGGGTCTTATTACGTCTTCATAAATTAACTGACTTTATGTATTTTTTAAGAAAACATTTAAACGACAAGGATCATAAAAGTTAAGCTCGATAACTGATTTATTTTTCCTTTACACTTTCTTGGATAGTGATAAACAATATAACTACCCTATTCCCACGAGAAATCTATTCACAGAGTGATTATTTAATTATTCATTTTAACGGAATATAGTTCACATTCAACAGTGTAAAATAATTAATATTTGTTCCATTACAGTTTAATGAGTCTTGACGATCTTCGAAATGGTAGATTTCCACTACATGCTACTCGTACTTTATTACTGTTCGTTGTAAGTTTCTTGGAAAAAAATATATTTTAATGTCTTTTCCAAAAACTTCAGTTTTGAAACTTTAGATATTAAATTTTAAGCAGGCACAAAAATATTGAGATTATGGAACCATTATTTCCTCCGTATTTAACACACCTGCAAATCTATAAATAATTGACAGTTGGCTACTTGAGCTCAAAGTACAAATATATTTTTGTAGTTCATCACAAGAATATATTTCAATGGAAAATCAGAACTAACCTGAGTTTTCAAACCTTATGAGCAAGTCATTGGGTTTTTGTAACTTTCATAGTGGCTGTAAAAAAATTAAGATTTACTATCTTTACAAATCGAATATTGAATAAATTATAAAATAACAACATTTTGAAATTTGCGAATGATTTATATTATTAAACATCACAATGAAAAACCAATATAGTTTAAAAAATATATATCTATTACGATTCTATGCTCTTGGTACAATATTAAGTCCTTTTCCTTTTTTAATATTCCATGGCTGAGTTTCTGAAGATCCAAACCATAAATAAATAATCCCTGTCCCGAAATAAGCTCCACCACCAATTAAAAATATTATCGTCCACTGTAAAATACCCCCTTGGCTCCCCAGAATCCATTCACTTAAAGATGGTACAATAAAACCTGTGGTTTGTGCCAAGCACATATTTAAACCGAATATTGTTCCTGCAAAGTTGGGAGATAGGTCAGTAGGATTTCTGAGTCCTGCTCCTACACTGGCACCATTAAATACATTGCTTAAAATTAGGAGAATGAATGCAGCAGCGGCGTTACATTTGACTGTTCCTAAAGACATCATTATAAATCCTGGCAACAAATGAGAAAATACTACAAATGCTTTAGTCATGGCAGTCGGGCTCATCATATTTCGCGCTCTAATAAGATCAGATAAATTTCCAAAAAATATTCCACTAGTAAACTGTGCAATGTGCGGTAATATAGCTAGAAAAACTGATTCATTCGTAGTTATTCCCATATATTTTTCTATAAACTTTGGTACCACCTGCAACTGTATTTGTGCTCCCCAATAACTTCCAAAATTTAAAATTGTCAGTGCCCAACAATGAGACGAAGTAATGATTGCCATAAAGGGCGGAAAATCTTTACACAATGATACAGCTCCACTTTGACTTGTCCTAATATATTCTATTTCTTCTGAACTGATAAATCTATGTTCTTCGGGATTGCTGGCCGTTAAAAACCAAAAAGCTGTACAATATACCACAATAAAAATTGATAGAATATAAAAATTCCAGGACCATCCTATTAAAGGCGATGTATACCGAATCATCAACCATACCAGAGAAGTGCCTATAGAAGAACCCATTATTGCATTTAAAAATTTGCCTTTTTCATTGGGTGGAGCCCACCTTCCCACAAAACATTGCAGTGCTGGAAACACTGTTCCAGAAGCCAGTCCAACAATGAATCTGCAAGCTAAGGGTATACCCCATCCCCAATTTGCACCATGAGCACTCATAATGTTAAAGAAACCTGCAAATAGTAAAGGCCAAAAAATAGTATTTTTAGGTCCAAGCCATTCTGCGAGAATTCCAGCTGGTGGACTGGCAATAGCTATTCCATAAAAGTACGCAACTTCAATTTGTCGTTGAGCTTTGCTAGTCCAATTAAAGCGTGGTCCATAATTAGGTTCATTGACATGTATCCATTCTGGTTTTCCTCTTCTATGATCACAAAAGGCAGCTTTTTTCTTTTTGGGTTGTATTACCATGTATGGCATTATGAACGAAATGTTTGAAGCTAGAGCAGAGTTCATAAATGATGTCATAAAAATCATAGCAATAATCCATGCCCTTATTGGAATTTGACGAATTTTTCTAATTAAAAAACACATCTTTTCTTTGACATTTAATTTTATAACCTATTTCTGACATTTTGACATCTATCTTTGTGACATAAAACTTTTTCATTTGCAAATTTGTATTGCCAACTTTTACTTGAAACTGGATAGATATTTCGTAATAGGACGAGTCTATAACTATAATCACCGTCCTATGTTTTAATGACACAGTCCTTATAACAATGATCAGACATTGTTTTAGGTACCTACATTCCATTTAATCCTTCCAAGAAAAGAATAAAGAAGACGGTTTATTCGATCAGTGATTGTTTATCTGACTCCCAGCTATTTGATAATTTACCCCTTTTTACCCTTTTAGAGTACGAATTCTGAAAAATTATTTCTTAGTGGTTTCCTACATGGTGTTACTAACCTTTTACCAAAATGTAATAATGGTTCTATCTTTAATAGTTCAGGTTGTGTTAATGTGTCAGTCAGTCAATGAGGACAATACGACTTATAGGTATAGATGTACCAACTAAGCAGATTTAAATAAATATGTTAAAATTTTGAAAAAGGATTTTTCAAAATTCATACTCCAAAAGGGTAATAAGAGGTAAATTATCAAATCGCTGGGAGCCGGATAAACAACCACTGGTAGATGCAGAGGAGAAACATGTTTTAGACCGTCTTTTGGGGAGAAACAGCTGATACATAAAATAAATAAAAATAATTACAAACGGAAATGTCAGGTGGGTGTATATTTTAGTTTGATGCACATAAATATTCACTGCTTAAGTAATAAAATAAATGAATTTGAGACTTTTTTGCATTCTTTTGCACGCTGACTTAAGAATGAAGAGTATGTCTCGACAGGTCTCACTGGTTATGGTATTGTCGGCGGTTTTTGTAGAATTGTTCGTTTACATGGTGGGTTGGAATATATATCAGAGAAGGCTCCAATAATACGAGACAGGAATCAACCAGTCAAGAAAGGAAGAAAGGGGCCCTACCCTCGAACTGGGGAACGTGAAGTGAACGGTGAAAAGGTGGCGAACGCATATTCTGGAAATGTTTATCATTCATATCCTCGTTCGCCCGGTGGAAGACAAGCGAAAGGTAAAACATGCGCAAATGAAATGTCAGCAGCCAAATGACATATTTAACGCACGGATTTCAAAAAATAAAATAGTATTAAAAATTTTTATTTTATTTTTGATTCCTCAAAATAACTCGTCATACTATTTTTATGTTGACGAACCGTTTCTTTAAGACGTTTTATTTTTTGAATAAACAGTTGAAACATTAATTAGGTGGTATCCGATATTTTTAAATTTTCAAATTTTTTAATAAAATATCCTTAGAAAGTTGAATATGTCTCGCAAATATTAAGCAAATTTGAGATTACAGACATATAAAATTATTACAGGAGATTCTCATAACTCAATTATATGAGCATGCTATTTAAAAATGTTTTTCTAGGGCCAGTTCTGTTTATGGACTTAACATAAATACTTGTGTCCATAACAGCCGAGTATTTTAGTTTTAAACAGTTAAATCTAACATAACTCTTTTCACGACGCAACTTATAATAAATTTGAGAAATCACAATTTGTAAGCTATCTGAAACTTTTATTTAAATAAGTAACAAAATTATGTTAACTCGAGCACTTAACTTAATTAGACTGAGTTAAACACTATACGACACTACAATTAAATTAATATTATGATTATAATTTATCAGACATATAAATATGAATCCTACAGACCAACGAATGAGGTCCTTGAGCATAAAAACCTTATTTATGGTACATTTCATCTTTAAATCTCTACAAATCTTTATAAAATAATATATATATATATATATATATATATATATATATATATATATATATATATATATATATATATATATATATATATATATATATATATATTAAAAGTTGCATGTGAGATTCGCCAGTATCTTTAATGGACGTCTTCGGTCTGGCCTTTGGTTTCGGTCCCTGGTCATAAACAGTTTTTCTATCATTGTTCAAGTTTCAGGTTTTCTTTCAAATTTAGTTGTCAGGACAGAACACCTTGCAGTAAGCGGCTGGACATTTTGTAAATTCATACAATAAATAACTGGATCGTTTCCTTAATGGATTGGGATGATGGCTTTTAGTCATACTACGTAGAATTGTAATTTCCACCATTTCAAGGTTTATTAGTGCTGGCTTTCTGCAATTACTTTCAGTATATTACTTTGTATATATGATTGCTGTTTTTCTTGATATCCCTTTTTCTTTATATATTAGAATCTTAAAGTACTTGCCTCTGTGTACGCATTTTTATTTAACAGTTCTAGAGTGTCAATTTAAGATAAATTTATTCCAGGCAAAGTACAAATATTGTAATGGCAATTAATAACTTCACAAAAATAACAACAACAGCACTATTTCTTTTAATTCTGACGATTAATTTAAAGTACCAAAACTACTTTTTGCCTAAAATGGAACAAAATATACTACGGACATTTTCGGTCTGACGGCTCAATTCAATCTGTCATCCATTCTATTTTTTGAAATTCTCGGGTTTTAGCACGTTCATATCTGGTAACATTGGCTTTTCAAGAATACGGCTTTTAATGTCAAAAAGTTCCCATCGCCTTTCACATACCTTCCATATCACAATTTCGAGGATAGGGGCCAAGAAGAGAAGCCGAGAAAAGCCATTCAAGTCTCAGGCGGGACACTTCCACAGAGTGAAATAAAAAGGAGCGCAGAATCGACGATTCAGGACCGAGACCAGGATCACACTATTAGAGTATGGGTAAGAGAAAATTATTGTTTTAAAATAACGAAATATTTAAGAGACCTTGCATTGTTTGCGAAATGTAAGGAAGTGCGAAGCAATGGGTGCACTGGCACTTGGAGCGGAAATACCAAGGCTGTAAAGACCAGATGTTTGTAAAAAATCCACCAGCCCAGCAACCCAAAGGACCTCTAACTGCGAGTCATTGCAGATTGTGGGTTAACCACAATCGGCAAGGACTACAGAATCGTGGGACCTTCAGTCAGGGAGGTTTTAGCCGGTATAAATCAGGCACTATCTCCACACTTAGTGGTATCAATGTAACATTTCCCTTCTTTAAAAAAAAACAAAAAATGCTTTTGTTATAAATAAAATCTGTATATGTGGATGAAAGTTCATTTTAAGGTGTCTGGTGTTGTGTGCTGTAACTTACAAATTTTAACTGTATATGGATCGCCAAGTGGTAATTTTAAAATGTATCTTAGTGGGTTGGCAAATACACTTGTCTCCCTGGATGTTAACTGAGGAATTGTCATAACTGGGGGTTTCAATGTTCATTTTCAAGTAACTTCGAAGGAAGCGAGACGCGTTTGGAGAGAGGACCAGAGTTGTATTTGGGTGAAATAAACTATCTGTATATTTTTGCTTTAATTTTCTGACAGAGAATATAGGCAACTTGTTAAGTGTAGACTTGTCTAATATATTAAAATATTGCTAATAATGTTTTTTTATATGTTTTTAATCAATGGACAAATAAATCTATAACAGATTTGGTACTTTGGCAAATTGTATGTGATGTTTCAATCGGGGAAACAGCCATAATAGTGCGCCCAATGAATAGTCAAAAGTTAAACCGCAAACGGTTCTGATAGTTTTCAAATATGTTTGAGTCTTGGATGGAACAGAAAACTGGTCATTTATTAATCGTTTTTAATAGGGCTATTCTTTTGAGTCATTATCACTTTCACTTCTATCACTTGAAGTAATCATGATCACTTCAGCCCAATGACAAGTAAATGTATATTCAAAAGAACATGAAGTTATCAGTTCCACTTTGTTCACTTTGATCAATCGATAATTACTCAAAAGAATATAGCCAATTCTGGTTGGAACGCATTTAAGAGCCGTTTTACACACACAAGAATTATAGCCAAAATTTATTTCATAATTATGTTGAAAATTTTCATAAAACTAATTTGCTGTTTTACACATCAAAGAATTATTGTTAAAATTTTGGTGAAAATTTTCGGTATAAAAATATAGAACATGATCTGTATTTTTATGACTAAAATGCGGAAAGTGCGCGAAAATTGACGCAGAATAAAATTTGTGAATTGACAACCCGCATTAAGTACTCATCCGAATCTCAATATTTACTTATTGTTTCTTGCACAAAATATCCCTTATTTTGTGGTTTTGTGGTTTTTTGATTATATATGTTTTGAAACTTTCATATTTATGACATTTTAAGGTTATCACCAGATTATATCTTCCTTTTTAACTGCTGGAACGTCACATGTTACGAAAATGCGCATGAGCAACGACAAAATTATCACCAAAATTATATTCAGATTTCTTGTACGTATCACAGAGTGGTATTTTATTGTAAACATTATCTCTAAAGAATTTTCAGCAAAAATTTACTGAAAATTTGTGTTATAATTTTTGGAATAATTCTTGTGTGTGTAAAACGGCTCTAAATCAGTAAATTCTAAGTTACTACGCAAAATCCCGACAGGAAGAAACTGTTTTTGACGCGGCTTGGAACGACCCTTAAATATGACCTTAAAATGCGGAAAATAGTATAGCCGTTTTACATACACAAGAGTTATTCCGAAAATTATAACAAACATTTTCAGCAAATTTTTGCCGAAAATTCTATGGATATAATTTTTAAAATAAAATACCACTCTGTGTGATACATACAAGAAATGTGAATATAATTTCGGTGATTATTTTGTCGGTGCTCATACGCATTTTCATAACATGTGACGTTCCAGCAGTTAAAAAGAAGATATAATAACTTGCTCTGAGGATAACCTTAAAATATCATAAATATGAAAGTTTCCAAACATATATAATCAAAAAACCACAAAATAATGGATATTTTGTGCAAGAAACAGAGTAAACATTGAGATTAGGCTGATTACCAAATGCGGGTTGTCAATTCACATATTTTATTCTGCGTCGATTTTCGCCCACTTTCCGCATTTTAGTCATAAAAATATAGAACACGTTCTATATTTTTATGCCGAAAATTTTCATCAAAATTTTGATAATAATTCTTTGATGTGTAAAACAGCAAATTAGTTTTATGAAAATTTTCAACATAATTATCAGATAAATTTTGTCTATAATTCTGGTGTGTGTAAAACGGCTCTATGTCTGTGTAAAACAACTCGAAAGGAAGATTAAAGCTGTATTCTTTTGACTAAATTATCACTGATCAAAGTGAACAAAGTGAAACTGATAACTTCATGTTCTTTTGAATATGCATTTACTTGTCATTGGGTCGAAGTGATCATGATTACTTCAAGTGACAGAACTGAAAGTGATAATTACTCAAGTGAATATACCTTAAATGATTCATTTCAAATGTTACCAACTTTCAAATCTAAACAAACGGAAGTGATGCTTCTCTCTGAAATTCAATACTATATTTTTTACCCCCTAATAAGAGGAGTAGCCATTTATATTTCGGGAATAATAAACAGAAACTAATACTTATTATTGAAAATATGTTATTGTTTTTCAAAACATTCTCCACGATGATCAATAATATATTTTGTATGTGTCTAACCAATCTCGAAAGCATTTTTGTCACTAATATTTATTACTGAAAATGTGTTATTGTTTTTCAAAATATTCTTCTCAATGATTAATAATATATTTTGTATGAGTTGGAACCAATCCAAAAAGCATGTTTGTCACTGTGAAGACCGTATTCCCAAAACATGGTATAAAGGCATCAACCGCCTTTTCTGGCGTAGAAAATATGGTCCAGACAATTTGTTCTTCATGTACGGGGACAAAAAAATCATTGAATGTCAAATCAGAGGTGTACGGCGGATAATCCATTAATTTCACGTTTTGAGTACTCAAAACGGCTATATTCTTTTGAGTAATTATCAATTGATCAAAGTGAACAAAGTGAAACTGATAACATCATGTTCTTTTGAATATGCATTTACTTGTCATTGGGCTGAAGTGATCATGATTACTTCAAGTGATAGAAGTGAAAGTGATAATGACTCAAAAGAATAGCCCTAACATCATTTGTTTGAGCCGATTGAGCTCGTATTATCATGGTGGAGAATAATCCGTCATCTCCAATTTGTTTTTCCTCAGTTTATCGAAGATCTCCGACAAATAGTTACGTACCATTCAGGAATGACTATTCTATGATTATCTAAGGGCACGGTTGCGACATGGTCAGTTTTTCAAAAAAACAAGCAACCATTTGCTTTGAAGTACTAATTCTCAGGGACGCCTCAATCTCACGATAGGTCACATCACGATCTTGCATTATCAGTTCACGAATAACACCAATGTTTTCTTGCATTACAGCCAATTTTGAACGCCCTTCACACAACTCGTCCATCATCAAACGGCGGCCACGATTAAATTCACTAAACCAGTGATATAAAGTGGTTTTTGTTAAGTGTTTCATCGCATTACATTGCAATAAGGAATTAAGTTGACCAATACACTCATATTTAGTTAAACGGCAAAAAGTAGTCGAATAAAATTTTTCACTAGTTCATTCAATTTTTTAACTTAGATGAAATTTTGAAACATCCGTATGTCAAAACGTTTTAAGTACATATACTGCCTAAAATGTTAAACTTTACAATGGATATATTAGATGGAACCTAGCAACGCCAGTGTTGCCAGGTCCCGAAATATAAAGGGCCACCTATATATTAATTGTAAAGAGAAACTGTCTTAATTTTTTTATTCACACATTTACTGGAGATAGGGGAATGGAATATCGGATAAATAAGTACATTGCTGGTGAGATAATTTTTTTGATCATATTTAATGTGACTTAAGCCTATAGGGCATGTTACATTATTTCTCCTTACCCAATCGCTTTTTAAAAATCTAAAAAACTTATTCTGACCAGGTTTACATAAACTGAAAAAATTGTAGTACTTTCTTTGGAGAGTATCAAAATCAGTTTTCTTTAAAACAATTACTTTAATTTAATGCTTGATTTGTCAAGTATAACTAACAAAAAATAAATGTATTTGAAATATTGTATTTCAAATGCCAAAAAAGGTTTCAAATACACTTTTCAAGTAGTTTACTTCAAGCATTGATTGGCTACAACACGTTTCTATAGTAGCATCAAATACAGTTACTTTACATTAAATACTTGAAAGTACAATTACATTAAATAAATGAATTTGAAATATTGTATTGCAAATACCGAAATTAATACATTATTCAATTACTTTGCTTGAAATACTGATTGGTTATAACATTAATTTTTTTAATTAAAAATTTACTTAAAATTATTCCGAAGTTTTTAAGATTTTACCTGAAATTTCAGATTTATCGGAAGATTAATAAATAATATTATTGTTACAGAAATTTGAATAACATTGGAGCAACGCTTCAATGTGTGGTCAAAAATTAAGTATATTTCTATCTCTGTGGTTCATAAATTCACGGACAATGTGAAACGCCATATAAATCTGTTGTCGCGATCCGGTTGTAACTGGGTACTGTGTTATGCCCAACTAGCCAATATTTCAGAATGTAGTTAATTCCAAAGTTGGTAAACGTAGAAAATTGAAATAACGACCATTTTATGAAGACGCGTGTTGCAGTAGGAATATGTTTTTATATCGTCCCTTGGTGGTAAAGAATTGTGTATGAATTATTACTACCCATCTGCTTTGTTTTATTGTTAACTACAAGCTTTAGGGAAGTTTTTTTTCGTTCCGTTTAACAGTTCCGTTTCTTGCCATCTGAGAAGTGACACTTTTACATTAAATGTTAAATGGTATCTATTAAAGTACAAATTACTCACCAAAATTATTTAAAGAATTTCTTACGTCTTTGAAACAAGAATCATTAGCAAAGTCATTACATTTTTTTACTGTTAGAATCTGAGTTGACAATTTTTTGAAAAAGTCCATTTAAATATTTACATTTGTGAATTTATGGTATTGTTTGGGAAAAAACTACTGAAAATTTTAAAATATTTTTTCTTGTCATACTGACAGGTGTGTAGTTTGACCAAACCGCAACACTAGTATAAGCCATAGACATAGAAGTTAAATATAGAGACTGCTGATCGTGTAGAAGAACGTTGACTTACGCTTAGAAAGAGACAGAGCGTTTTCGATGACTATCGGGTGACAGGTGTGTGCAATAATGTTGGGGGTTTACAAGAGTGGTTATACTTATCGAAAACGCTCTGTCTCTTTCTAAGGGTGAGCCAACGCGATTCTAAAAGATTTACCGTCTATAACTTGACTTATGTCTATGGTATATCAAAATTACTGCCCTCGATTCATTGGAATGAACAGCTCGGAGCTGTAGAGGTGCAAGAAGCGCTTGCTTTTTTCAAGTAGTGCATGATGCCTCGGCGCTTGTCAGATCTGCTTTCCCTTTACCCCTCAAGCACCAATAAAAATATTTGGTGTATAAAGCCCTAGTAGCTATCAGTTATCATTTTTAGATGCTATTTTAGGGTAAAAAACATTTAGGTTTAAAACGTAAATTTTCTATTTATTTAATTAATTTATCAGAAACTTTTCAAGTATGATTTAATGAATGTTGACTTAAATTCACAAATATATAGATAAGAAAATCTTAGAAGAATAATTCCTCTTTTTATGTATTTTAAATTCCAGCGAATAGAAATACTGCCCTCGATTCGTGGGCAGGAGCAACTCAGAGCTGCTCAGGTGCAAGAAGACCTTGCTTTATTCAAGCAGTGCATTATGCCTCGGCGCTTGTCAGATCTGCTTTCCCCTTACCCCTCAAGCACCAATAAAAATATTTGGTGTAGAAAGTCCTACCAGCTATCAGTTATCATTTGTAGATGCTATTTTTGGGTAAAAAACATTTTATACATGAAATAGAGACACAAAAATAAGATTATTTCACAAGATATCGGACTTACGTTCATAGTTTTTTTAACGAATTGCGAAATATTTCTGGCCGAAAATGCCATGACACCAGACAAAATTCAAAACTAATAAGTAATAAATTAATATTTTTACCTTTTTGTCTTCAATATGTTTTGCTAGGCAATTTCGAAAAAAATAATTTGGAGGTTATTTACTGTTCAAATTAACATTTTAACCGCTTTATTCACATCTACTCGGAGCTACTCAGGGTTTAATGCACCTGAGCTTAAAACTCTTGAATCGAGGGCAATAAAAGTGAACGTACTCCATCTTCTGTCAATCTGAAAATATGACAGAAATGACAATTTGATATTTTTTACAGCATAAAACCAGGAGGCATAACACGAAAATTAAGAAGCAGTATTTGCTTTATTTTGGTTTTCTGAGAGTTTTGAATTTAAAATAATGTCCCAGCCTCAAGGTATGCTTTTTTTTAATCGTATTACAAGTTTGTCTTTTTATGTCTATCTATGTATAACCTTTAACTTTTGTATTTGTGGTTTGTTTACTACCTATTATAGGTGGTCTAAAACCAAAGGGATTATTTTTCTCTTAAATTAGATTTATATTTGGATTTAAATATCAATAAATTTAGGTTGCACTCTGTTAAATTTAGCAACTGTTAACCAAATTTAGCTTTGATTCCTTTGGGTAGTAGTTGATTTCTTTTTAGTTTATTGGATTTTATGTGGTCTTACAGGGACTTAACTATTCTAGAACTAATTTTGGTTTATATATATTTTTTAAAAATACAAGAAAGTCGAAACTGCCGACGACGTCAAACATATTTTTTAAGTGGGAAAATTAGAAGACAAAAATCTAAAGAATTTTTCATTCCTTGAAATTTTTTGTAAGATTTCAAGTGTATTTATATATTTAACTTTTTTTTGTAAGTTGTCCTTCCAATTAACAAATATTTGTATGAATAAAAAAATACCCAACAAGTTTTTCGAGATTAAGAAAGGATTGATGTTAAAGTGATAACTAAAATTATACATATTAATAAGTTTAATATTTTAAATATTTGTTCAGCACCTTAAACTATTTAATATTTCAGTGCTATTTTTTATATACTTCAGATATTTATAGTGGAATAGGTAATGAGAGTATGACTAGTAGGTTCACTTGGCTTAATGGCAGCCAAGGCTTTTAGTGACCATAAGAAGGTTAACCCCTTTTTATTTCAATTGCAGTTCAGTATTGAAGCTATAGGTTTGATTTTTCTATGTCAATAGTATTGTGAGTTTTTGAGTAAAAAAGTAAAGGTTATGCTGCTGCTGATTTTTGGTTGTGGGCTTTGCACTTAATGCATTTACCCAGCTTCAATTTTCTTTCTTCATGCCCGTATTTAGGATCTCTTGAAATAAATTTTTGTCGATGAGTGGACAATTGAACATAATATGTTCTATATCAGCAATTCCTGTGTTTCATTCACATATTAGGTCTTCTAATAACTAACTATTTTCTCTTAAAGTGTGCCTACTTTAACTAGACGCGATTTTTTCCAATAGCACTCAATAAAAGTGCATAAAGGTTCCTCGCTCCTGAGATGCAGCGACATGATAAATGCCACTGTATGTAAGTGTGCACAAATTTGCATCTCAACAAAATTGAATATAGACCACAGCATCGTCAACCTATGACTGTCTCGAGGACCTAAAAAGAAACAATTTGTTTAATAGAAGACAAAACATAACCTCAAAATCATACTATTTTTAAAAGTTATTCAAATAAATCATTAGAGCTTACCTATGATTACTGGTATATACTTACATGGAGGTCTCCACATTTCTAAATTCAGCAGAGCAGAAATTACTGTTTGTTGCGAAGAAATTGGCCACCGTAAAACAATCAATTCACGGCGAATTCGAACTATTTGCCTTAATAAATCCACTTTTTATTGTGGGAATCTTACAATCGTTTTAAAGGGAGTAGTAAACAAATTTGGAAGAAATTTTTTTTTGCACGGAAATCGTTTTAAAATAATGTTAATCAAACAATGTAGCCTTTTACAGTGATAGTGTTTACCAGCAGGTGATATCATTCACTTTGATTGGTGATCGTTGTCAGGTAACGTGAAGGTGATTTTATTACATTTGGATTATTAAATAAAAATTAAATTCCTTAAAAATAAAGAAAAGTATGGTGTTTTTTAGTATTTTTGTTATGGAAATTGTTATTCCGCGGCAAAATTATATTTTTATTTGAATACAGTCAACATTCTTATTGTTACGAATAATCAACAAACAGGATTAGGAATGATATATATATATATATATATATATATATATATATATATATATATATATATATATTCAAATATTTGCATTTCTATCACTTCTTATCATTTTCCTGACCATTTCATACCAAGCAGCGGAAATAAGACCTTATGAAAAATAAAATTTATATAATATCTGAGATTTACGTTGTCTATTTAGAAATTTGGCGGATTATACGACAAAATTTCCTAATTTTATATGAGCGACGAACAATTTATTATTACATTAAATAATTTAATTTTAATAATCGGGGTCAAAATTAATTTTTTTATAGGTTTTTAAAAATCTTAAGATATTATGGATTTATTCTAAAAAATTTGTAATTGTAACTTTAACTTGGACGTTTTTAGTTTTTAAACTTTCAAATATTTTTAAGTGTTTGTGATGATGGTAGTAACTTTATTTATTCGTTTTGCAGGTGTCCAACGTAGGTTGCGTCTTCTAAGACCCAATAATCAAAAAATTAAACAAAATTTGAAACCTCTTGTGGAAAACACTAAAAAAAAATTGGCACAATCCATATATTATGAGAATCATCCAGAAAACCAGAGTCCGCTGATAAGGGCAGAAAAGCGACCAGTTCACCAAAGGTTGGGTCTTAAACAGATCCGCTTAAGGCGTCTTGTACCATTAGGCACTAGCACAGCTTCTATACTACCTAAAAGAAAATTTTTAAAATTTCCAAATAAGGCAAGTATTGTTTATTTATTATAATAACTTGTCGCCATAACCTTTTTTCTGAAGGTAATTTATCTGTACTTCATTCTTAAAATGCGCGTCTAGGTGGAATACACTGCACTCATAAATTTATGCGTCTGCCCTATCGAGCAAAAACTTATTGATATTAAATATTGCATATATTCAGGATGAATGTTTAGCGTATGTGTGTGTGTGTGTGCAATAAACACAGTCTCATACCACAATATTAGAAGCAGGTTAGGAGCATAAGGACCAGCTTTCTTATAAGTCTCTTTAGTCCCAAGTGTCAATTCAGTCTTGGGTTTTGATTATATTTTGTACAATAAAACTACAATTAAGGTTGTATCTTTTACTACTAAAATAACAAAAAGAATATATATACCTACTTCAGAATATTTGTTACATTTATAGTATTTAAAGTAAATAAAGCAATTTATCACAGATGATTTTTAAAGATTCTACATTCAGATTTAGAATTTACTCCGAACAAAAGCATTAATTATAATGCAGTTACCAGAGTGTTACACTGGAAAGTCTAACCCAGTGTAGTTTTAATTGCTCTCCAAAATAATTATTTTTTTTTTAATGAAGCGTTTTCATAAAAAATGACCCCAATTAAAGTTGTGTTGAAGGTCAAACGTGGTAAATTTTAGTCTTATTGATAAAGATGATTATCAAGTGTCTGACCCAATCGTGATTTTGACCTTTATTTCCGATTTTTTGTTTTTGATATCTAGATGGTTTTATGAATAGAACCCCTGAATTTCATAATAAAAATAACAGAGGTTGACTTCAAATTAGGGTTAAAAAACTGGTGACCTTGACATTAGCATGCAAAGTTATTTGAAGGTTATTTCCCACCTAGGGATTTCTCCGCGACTGAAATAGTCCTAAATTCATCGTTTTGATTATTACATGTATCAGAATTCATTTAGATATAAAGAACTATTTACACCAGGGCTTGCGTTTGTTCATCGATATAATAAAACAGTAACCCGGACCCAAGAAATGAACATATTAAGATGGATTTCCAGGCTCTATTTCAGTACAGCCTATAAGGTATGCTTAAATAATTTGACCATTGAAGGTAAGGTTCTGATAAAAAGCCCACCTATTGATGTAATTTTCACTACTGACATAAATACATGTCTAAAAGTAGAGAATCACAAGCCATCAGTCTATGGATTTAAAAATAGGGATTTTAATAAGATAAGCACCTTATGACCTCCACATGACTTGAATGTGAATGTCAAGTTCACAAGCTTTTTAATCCTCTTCAATGCCAACCTCTATTATTTTTACTATGAAATTCAGAGGGAGCATTCATAAAATAATCGGGACACCAAATTGGCCTTGGAAAGAAAATCGAAGTCCAGGGCGAAGAATTCCTACTTGAAATGTACCTTCTTTGTAGGTTAAGGTATGAATGCTTTATTTGCTATATCCCCCTCTTGACTGTTATATTTTAAAATCGATAAAAATTACCCTTTAGGCACTTTTTAAACGTTAAAAATTTTAATGAATAACGTTGATTATTATGTGATTATTGTTTTTCCAGCTGCTGGTAAGAAATCCTAAATTTTGAGCAATCGTCATCGCACAAAACTTTTTTTGTGTCTTCATGACTGTTTTTACCCCTATTTTGTTTACATTTGATTTCAGTTTTTAAATAGCGATTTCAATTTTACATTTAAAATCAATTGAAATTGCAGTTCAGCCAACAAACATGACTCTATATTATTTACAAAGACATAAAATATAGAATAATTTTATAAAATTTTTCCAAAATGGAAGATAAATGATTTTAGCAAAAAAATCATAAATTGAACCGTAAAGAAAGGCAAATAAAACATTGAAAATCTAACCACCAAAGTAGGTATATTTCAGGCCAAATTTTCTTTTTGTTTTCGCAATCTATGACTAAAAATACACCTATTTTGAAAATCCGCTCAATTTTGGGGTAGTGTACTATCATCGACAAAATGCCCCGTCTTGTAATACTACCGCTAATAATTATTGAAACTACATTATGTTAATATTATCTAGAAGGTCTAATAAAGAACAAAAAAAGAAGAAAAGCACGCATGTCTATAGTGTAATAGTAATTCTCGTTGAAATTCATTAACCACGACGCCCACCAAGTTTCCAGAAAACCTAGCGATTTTATATCAAGTTCGCAAGAAAGTAATTTCGGTTTTACGTGTGAAATAAAACTCTTTTTCTTTTAAACAAAGAATAAACTTAAATCAATTATATATTTTTCATTTTGTTCAATGACCATTTGCCATTCTTGTTGCTGCTACATGATTCATAGAAATTTTGGTCCTTATCAGCAAAAAACTGAACCAAGTGCGATTTAAGATCATCATAATTTCTGAAAGTTTTACCATCCAAAGACTTTTGCAATAAATTGAAATAAGTGTTAATCAGATGGTGCCAGGTCAGGGATGTATAGGGGATGCGACCAATCTCCAATAATTTCTTGCGAATTACTAAAGATGAGTGAGGCTTTGCATTATGATGAAACACAATTCCTTTGCTGTTTGGCCAATCTTTGATTGCTTAATCCAGTTTCATTAGTTATTGACAGGAAACATCTGAATTGGTCGTCTGGCCTCTTGGCAGCTGCTCAAAATACACAACACCTTTGTAGTCGCACCAAATTGACAGCATGACCTTTTTTGGATGCAATTCAGCTTTACATGTAGTTTGCGCTTGTTCATCATGTTTGGATCAGGATCGTTTTAAAATGATGTCACTGTAAATGATCCATTTTTCATTAGCAGCGATGATTATTTTCAAAAAAGTGTTGGTTTTATTGCGCATGATATTTATATTGCAACTATTGATGTGTTTCGTTAAGCGAATCTTTTTCAATTCATGTGTAACCCAAATATTGAGCTTCTTAGGGAGTCTACGCCATTTTAAGTGATTTTCATCGATTGTATGCGATACATTTAACTCCTCTATGATGATTTTCTTCAATTAATTGCTTTCATTTGGTTATTACCAATTTCAATAGATCGACCAGAATGTTGGCTAACTTTGAGTGAAAAATCTCCAGAAAGGATTTTTTTAAACCAATTCTGACACGTGCGTTCTGTTATGCAGCCAATACCATAAACTTCATATATCTCATTATGAGCCTGCAGCATTCTTTCCTTTACGGAAATAAAAAAAGTAAAATTTGCCAAAAATGTCCTTCAAAACAATTATACCGCTGTCATGTGACAACCAAAAATATTTTCTAGTCGACCCAGCATATTAATTTTTGTGGTAATAGTTTAATCATTATTTTGGTTATAATACGTCTGAGGTGTTGCATAGAATATTGCTAGATTGATGTTAATTTAAATTTTCAAATATCTTACCTAAAAACGTGTATAATAATTGATAAAAAAGAAAATTTTTAAAAGGTACAGTTTTTAATATTCAAACTTCAAAAAAAATCACAAAAATGTGTTATCTATAAATAGGTATTAAGATAAAGAGATAGACAGAAATCCTCGTCTTGTAATACCACTCAGTTTGTTTAATGGTCATAGACAACGATGTTTCTTGCTAGAAATAATTGCTAGCCGAAGCGTCGTGATATTCAACGAAAAATAAAGACTATGGAAGTCCAACAGATATCTACTGTTCTGCAACCACCCAGTTTATGCTCGAAGTCTCCATTTAGAGATATTTTTACATTAATTGAATTAAAACATTTGCGCTCTTACTTATAAATTTTCACTTTTTAGGTAGAAAATTCTTTTAAACAACATAAATTGCATAGATACTACTCTGCACAAGCCCGACTGGAGAGGATTCGTACACAGCAACACAATCATAATGTAATTAAATTACGGAGATTCAATGGATCTGCTAATAACTTGATGGTAGAAGTTAAAAATCCTAATTTTGTTCCTGATAACAACAGCCCCATATTTGGTGGTTTCTACAAGTTTAAGATGATTTTAAATCCTCAGATTCAAGCAGAAATTGTCGAAATTCAGAAAGATAGTGTTGGTCTAGTTAGCCCACTTCCTCCATTAACAAGGATAACTCCGGTTACTACGACAATGGGAATTTCAGAAAGATTTACATTGCTCTAGTTTTGTGTAAGTTTTGTAGATGTTAATTAGAAGAGGACATTTTGGAACCGTGCTTTGAAGTATTAAGATCACTTATATCATTTGACATAATATTGCTTTTTACCTAAAAAATTTTTAACCATCTCTTCAAATTATACATGATGGATTAAAATTAAAGAGGTTAATTTTAGGTTTATAATTTTTGTTCCAAAAATTTTTTGTTACTAGAAGTGAGCTTTTATGTCTAAAAGGCTATATAACTTCTGTTTCACTTACATGATCTACCTTTAAAACCGGTCTAAGTGGAGAAAATTTTGAATCTTAAAAACAGACGCATTATTACTGAACCTGCATAAATGGAAATTATTTCAAAGCTTTATCCTTATATCATTATTGTTATAAACATAAGTATTTATTTGTTGACATATGTACTATAAATTATGACAATACCATAAGTTACACAGAACTGGTTGACTAGAAGATCTAACTTCTACGACAACTAGATCAGGTCTAATCTTAACCTTAGTGAATTTGGCTGTTAGATTTATAAAATATTTTTGCTTTCTATTCTGCTAATCATCCACGACAAATTAAAGCGTTTCTGTATTTAACATTACATATATGGCCCCAAAATGTCTTGTAATCCATTGTGTTTTAGAAATTATGTTTTTTTTAATATATAATTTAAGTTCTGATTCTTTTTTATTTAATTGTTGGCTATGTGTATTATGACTCTAAAGCCCAGTTTCACAATGTGTGGTTACCGAAAGGAGGTTATAACAAAAGCGTTGGTTATTTACAAAAAACTGTTTCATAATTGATCGTTTAAGTTTTACCGGAAATTTACCAATAGATGATCCAGTGGTTACTCGCTTGATCAAGAAAACATAACCTCAAACCTCATTACTATGCTTGCGCCATTTGTTTATCTAAGGTTTATTTAATTTGTTATTTAACTTCTGTATATAAAACTATAAAATCAAAATTTAATACTCAGATTTACTTTATGTAATATAAGTTCTCTCTGAGTTTGAATATGCTTTGGTTCATTAGGGGCAGTTATGAAAGTTAATTTTATACAGGCTCATAAACCATTTGACTTTAAAAATTTACTTTAAACGTCAGTATAAACTATTTACTTGGAAGTATTATTGTAAATTATTATTAAATGTTTAATCTCAAGCTCTAAAATAAAAAATAACTTATAATTCCATCTAAACTAAATTTCGAATGTCAGTGTTGTATAAGCCTACCCAAATTAACTTTTTTGGCCTGGGTTTATACCTATGAGAATCTTAATTAGAAAAACCCATTTATTATATAAATGATAAGATATCTTTCAATTTATTTTTTAAAAGTACCGGCGAAAATATAGAATTTAGCTGTGAAAGGCAACTTTTCTTATTTATTTCAAATTCAAGAACCGACTCTGAAAATAAAATTGAACTGTTGGTTTCATAACCAACATTCGGTTTTTATTTGTGAAACACCTGCTCTTCAAAACTCATGATTAACTTGAAACTCTTGGTTACTGAACCATTTCATGTTACCAACGATTGTGAAACTGGGCTTAAGATTACCTTGCTTAATTATATTTTATGGTGTGAAAGTAAACTACCAACACTACATGAAAAGATAACTAATACTAAATAATTATTTGGAAAACTTTTTGAAAATACATATTTTGTTTGTATAATTAAGAAATAGAGTCTGCAAATTTTTATAATTTTAAAAGTATTTGTTATAGGTAAACTATTCTTATGTGGTAGCTAATATGGTTCATTGTGTTAAAGGTTATTTGTGCTCGGACTTTTAATTTTTTGCTTCCTATCCTTATACAGAGGATCTCACACTTTCCTTATGGGAAATGAGTTTTGGTGAAACCCTTAAACACAAGTCTCAATGGGCGTCTTAAAACTCATGCCCTTTGAAGATCGATTCTTCATGTATTCTGCTGTAAAGTAAAGCTGTATATCACTTTGCCAGGTCGAGCCTTTTTTTGTTGAAAAAAGAAGAGATTTATTGACGACTTTTGACTCTGATGTTAAAGATATTTTTAAGATCAAGATGTTTTTAATTAAAAATAGAAAGTGTAGTCAATGACAGCTTTCTCTTTGAGCTTGGCGAGGTAACCTTCAAGGTCAAGGCGAAGGGCGCCATCGGGCAAAGCGAAATAGGGCTTTTTGTGCGTTCTGCAATAGTGTAAAGCTATTATATGACTGCTAGTATGTCAGTTATCTCTGTATTATGCATGTACTAATTCTTTTACTTAAGAGTAAAGTCAAATTAATAACAATATTTCTTTATTCTGAGATCACTCTAGGTGAAAATCTTCCAGAAGTAAAAAAATATTTTTAGTTAATTTTAGGTTATAACGTTATTTTTTTGCATTAGTGTTTCACATGGTGTTGTAGAAAAAATATAGTACTTGTTGATGAGTAAAAAATCCAATATGGCGGTCATAAGGAAAAACAAAGTTGCTCGTGGTTCCAAAAAACCGAAATGTTTTAAGTAAAATTTGACTAAATAGACGTATTCTGCGTAAAAAGGGGCCTTACAAAGGTATTTTCCAAATTTAAAAAATATTTCGGAAATTAAAAAGTTGTAGCTGATTTAAGACAAACCAGAAATTATGCCACAAGCACAAATAACCTACCCACATAATTGCCTAAAACTTTCCCCACTTAAAATTTGTTCCGCTTTTCTATCTTTTATAGTTTTCGAGCTCTATGTTCAAAATATGAATTTTTAGGACTTGGCGTCCATTGAGACTTTTGATCTATTTGTAAAGGGTTACCAGATTCCAAAGTTTCAGAGTTTGACCCAGAGCCATTTCTCGTATGGAAAGGGCGGGTTCCTTTAATAAGAAATAAAGTTACAAAAATATCGAAACTGTATATGTTGCATGTAAATATCCCATATATCTCAATCTTTGTATCTCTCTGATTAACTTATGGGTCCAGCTACACTGGCTACGATGGTATTTCAAAGAAATAAAATATTCTATTTAAATTTGGAGTCCAGATTTGGTTAGAATAAACTTATGATATAGGATGACTGCACTATTTTTAAATATTTTATGGTTCTCTTTTGGCTGGTCAAAAGTTTACCTTGTTACTAAATGCAGTGTAGACATTAGTACCTATTTAAAAACATTTTTTATTACCACAAATCTCGTGTGTGTTTATAAACCGGTATATATTTATTGTAGTCCAATTTTTTTTAGGTCCGGTTTCACAACATATAATTACCGAAAGGTTATGACAAAAGCGTTGGTTATTGACAAAAAACTGTTTCATAAATGATGGTTTAAGTTTTACTAGAAGTTAATCATGAGTTAAGTTTACCAGTAGATGATCTGCTAGCGTAACTAAAAAAACGTTAAATCTCTTACTACGGTTGCGCTTTTATTTATCCATGGTTAATTTTATTTATGTTATTGGGCTTCTGTATCAATTGGTATATAAAACTGTATAACCAGAATTTAAAAACTCATAATACAAGTTGCCTCTGAATTTGAATATGCTTAGCTTCGTTAGAGAGAGTTATTATGAAAGTTCTAAAATAAAAAATAGTTTATAACGCCGTTTAACCTAAATTTCTAGACTTTTTCGTTCCGAGTTTAAAAGTAGGAGAACCTGCATTACAAAAACCCTTTTATTATACAAATAATAAGATATTTTTTTAAATACCTGCGAAAAATAGTTTTTCTTTTAAACTACGAGTTTATTTGGCCGCTGCAACTGAGGCAATTTCGCCAGCTTCCCTTTGTCTCATCCCGCGCTTATACGTTCTTTGCCTGGGAACCCATCAGGAAAGTTTACACGTTAATCGGGTTTGGAAGACCGTCTTCTATAATAAAAATCCCATAAGGGTGCCTTATCTAAGAGGTGCTACATTCTTCTGCCGTTCAACCAGGATTGTTGATCAAGTATGTGACCGATTATAGTAGAAAAGTCACTTGTCACCTGTGTAACAGACATTTGCTTATTTCAGACCGATTATTGTTCTTGGAACTACCGGATGCAGAGTGAACTGTCTGCCACAGGTATATCCGTTCATTTTCACTGCATAAAGGAACGATTTGTGAGGCTTAAATTGCCTCGCTCTTCATAGAGTACTCAACCACGCGGAAACTTTTCCCTAAGCACTTGTTACTTGTTTAACGACCAAAACGGAAGTTAAAATAGAGGTTTGCTGTGAAAGACAACATTTCTTCTTTATTTATTATTTTAATAAGGGCATTAAAACTATTTCCATAAAATTGAAGTACCAACTGACAAAATTAAATCAAAGCTTCGTAACCAACATTACATTTTTTATTGTGAAACACCTGATCTTGAAAACTCGAGGTCAACTTGAAAGTGTTGGTTACTGAACCACTTGATGTTACTATCAGTTGTGAAACTGGGCCTTAGTCATGATCTTTTAACATGATACATTTAAATAACCGGCCACACTGGTCATTTTCTTTTCATATCTATCATTTGTTAATTTGTAACTATTAAAAATCGCGTTTATTCTATATACATTGCCCTATCGCTGTTTGTATATGGTCGTAAGAATATGAAGTATTTCTATCACTTAGAGCAGCATAGTTGTCGTAACTTTACAGATTAGTTTATCAGGTTTGGAAACGGAATCTACACAGTTACCGTAGGAGATGAGCAAGCATATAAAGTTTTTCACTAGTTGTCTATAGCATCTTAACAATAAAAGTTCTGCAAATGTCTTGTTTTTTTTTCGCATAGAGTTTAGCATTAATGTGATAAAATTTGAGTCGTCTATCTTGCCATAGATTCAATCACAGATAGCATTCTTTTCTATTTTGTCTTAAAATTCCCTAATTTTATCATGTTTTCTTTGTTGAAGACAACTATACATTTTAATAATATTGCCTTGTTGTATCCTGCAGTGTACATTTGTATATAAGAATAATGTTCATTTTCTACAATAAAGTTCAATAAATTAATAAATATTTTTTTTATTTTAAACCCTCCACTTCATTTAAATATAATTTTAGGTGATGCCATGAACACTGTACACATTTCACTCCAAATAATTTTGCATAATTTTAACTTCTTGTATTTATGTACTGGAACAGTTTAAAAATTTTTTTTTGTGGTAAAAGTTTAACCCTAGGAATCTCTAAAAATATTTTATTAGGTTACAATTAAACAGTCTAGTTTTAATTTTATAATTTTTACTCACGACATTTATTAATTGCTATTAAAGTAAGCTCTAAAAGAATATTTACATTAAAAAATATGTCCCAGTTTATGTTATTAAAACTTTATTATATCCAACATTACATATGTGATCTCAAGATTTTTAAAACCTTTGTTTTTACAAAGATGTTTATTTTATAAATAAATAGTTTAAATTTGGCTCCAATTTTTCAAGTAGGTCCATCAATGAGTTAAAAGAAGTGTAGTACCCAATATTTAACAAATTAAAATATTTATAAAAAATAATATAATTTAAAAATAAATAGTTTGTAAGACATTAGTCTTTGAAATAGAAACTATTATAAGAAAAATAATTAAGTACGGAACTTCTTTTGACTCATTTAAAACAGCAGGTCGTAACTAGTGTGTTATTTGGCAACGCTGTGTTTCTACTGTTTATGTTTATCTCTGAGAAAGTAGTCTAACCATACTCTTTCATAATAAGTTTACAAAATAGTAAAATGTTTACTCAAAGTATTCGAATGTCTTTTGGCAAAGAAGATGGTAAATATGTAAGTCTCAAACATAAACAACGGCGTTAGAATATAGTGAATGCATACTATCGTAAATTAGAAAAAATTTCACTCCACAAAATGTGTATGTTTATATCAGTAAGCGAGTTATGGAAATGAAATGTATTGCTGATGATTTGTGGTGGAAAAATTGTTATTTATCAATATCTTTAACATGCCGGTAAAGAGAGAAAATTTTGGATTAGTAATGGAGAGTGGAGATACAGAGCTCTAAAGAGGTACCCAACGATTTACCTTATCGGTTCTAAGTTTTGAACCGACTTGTATAATTTAACACTACACTAGTACTCCAGTCTTCCTATTTGTATCGATTTCATGTAAAAAATTTTTGCAGATATCTGAAAGTTTCAAGTCGTAAGGGGCACCCAGTAGATAATAAAAAAGTACAGCTAGGTCAGCCCTGTTGTTTTATAAACAACATCCACAGTCGGAAAATTCGATTTTCTGTCCGTAGAATTTTCTGGTTACATTTTAGAGAAAACTTGTCCAAATGAAAGTTGTGGGTATTGAAAAGACTTTTAATTTCATTTTTTATACGTCAAAATCGATAAATAATTTATCGAGATAATGGCGAAAAACCACTTTTTTGCACTATTTTTTAAATGTTTATAACTTTTGCAAGAAAGGCCGAAAGTGATGTATAACCCCTTGATGATAAGGCTATTATGGGCCTTTATAACTGTGCGAATGCTGGACCAAATCGGTTTGGTAGTTTATGAATAATCTTAATTGTTGATCCCAGGCACTGAATGTTCAAACAATAGTCCTTGTCCAGAGGACGATTCTACAGATATTTGCAAAAGCAGAATGGATTCTTTGAAGTTGGATTTTGGATTAGTAAGTATTTTTCATGCAAAATGCATAAAATGTAATAGTATTAATATAGTTCATACAAGTAATTATAAAGAAGATAATACACATCAGAAACGTTATGACATTAACTTCAGATTAGCTATATATATATATATATATATATATATATATATATATATATATATATATATATATATATATATATTATGTGTTTCGAATCTCCATTTTACCCGGTTGTTCCATAGATCTTTTCTAGGTTTAGTTGTTGCCTCTCTTTATTTATCTATACGCTCTTTCCAGCTTATTCTCGGTCGTCCTCGCTTTTTTCTGGTTGTCATTTAAATATTTGTTTTGGAATTCGTTGTTCATCCATTCGTTGTAGGTATCCAAACCAGATGAGTTACTATGTACCTAAGTCATCTGCAATGGTGTATTCTACCGTCATTATTTCCTTGATGCGCTGATTCTTTCTCTTCGCGATCTTCCAGCTGCTCTTCTCCAGAAGTCCATTTCCGTAGCTCTCAAGGATGATAGACTTTTTTTCTTCAAATGCCACACTTCGCCGCCATATAATATACTTTTCACTATGATCTCATATTTGCTTTTTGTTTTGATTAATTTTTTGATCCCATAGAATATTGTTTAGTAAAGTTGTGGCTTTTTTCCTGCCGTATTTTTGTCTTTTATCGCTTTGTCTAATGTTCCGTCATGGGAGATATTTGTGCCTAGATATTTGTATTAATATCAGTGCTTTATTGTAATTTGGTCGTTCAACACGAAGACTTGTTCATCTGTTTCAACAATTTAAGATCAGCAATTCAGTTCGTTCTTTTTTGTTATTGTTAGTATAAGTCTGGAACTTTCATTTCCATACCCGCAGATCGCTGCATGATCTCTAGATAGCTGAGAATAAGCAATCAAAAAAAAAAAAACAAAAAGTTATAAACAAATTAATTGTGTAAAAAAACTATTGAACATTTTTACTTGAAAATTTGCACATTTGTTTTATGCAGCCAGAGACTCGTTTCGGTGTAGTATAAAGTTAATGCAATATATTTTTATATTGTTTATTAACAGTTGAAAAAACAGCCATTTTAGCAGGCTTTTGTGTAATAAATAACGAACAAATTATCCGATTCGGATGGGCCTTGGCTCATTTTGCAGATATTTTCAATTCTACGTAATCAAAAGTCAACTAACAATAAATTTCAAAATCACTTCAAATGAGGATAACTCCGCCGGCCTATGATTTCCATACAGAAGAGATGTCCAAACATGCGGTGGAATTATTTTTCTTCTCCGTAAAGCATTCATAAACCTCTCGATATTATTAATCCGATATTACAGTGTGGATCGTGAAAAACTCTAATTTAATTATTTGCCCAAGCAATGATTTTTAATTAAGTAGTAAAATTGTTCGCAAAAACTGCGGTCTAATTATCTGAAAAATCTCATAAATACTAATATTGTTAAAAAGTAATTAAAAAGTAATAAAAAATGACTTGTTATCTATAATTAATTATGGTAAATTCAAATGAACTTGAAAAATTATTTGCCGTATCGATAATATTATGGTACTCTACCATGAACATAAATTGTAATGGTTTATTTTTATAAAGTATAGAATCTGAGTAGTTTATCAATCCTTATTGTTATAATAAATAGTATTGTTTATATTTGTAAAAGAAATGAAGCAATTGTCACCAGGGTTCTTTGGTAAGTTTCCTAAATTTTAGATTATGTATTTAGAAAAGTTATCAACTTCGCAATTAATTTATTGTTTAAAAGACCGGATTAACATGCATCACGTTAGGGTTCGGTAGAAGTTTTTTTGTTTTTTTTTTTTCAATCGTGCTTCTGTTTTATCTAAAATATTATTCTGTACGGGATGTTTTTCTTTTTAAATTGCAAAACTTGGTGAACCCGCGGAGATCTTTTGCACCCGGCTGATTTGTACTCTAGTGTAGCTCGAGCTAGTCTGTTGAGATCAACGAATTCCGCCGTAGAATTAACAGCACATCGTCATGTGTGCTGTGTGGTTGTGAAATGAAATGATAATATCTATATAGGGTGTCCGGTAAGTACCTCCTAATTTCTCGGAAGCATACAGGGGAGGTCAAAATAACCTTACTATGTTATAGAAAAAAAATCCTAATATGCCCCCTAACGGAGATACAGAGCCCTAAAGAGGTACCCAACGATTTACCTTATCGGCTCTAAGTTTTGAACCGACTTGTATAATTTAATGTAATTTCAATATTTTATAGAGGCCATAAAGACTCAATAAACCACACTACACTAGTACTCCAGTCTTCCTATTGAATTTGTAGCGATTTCATGTAAAAATTTATTGCAGATATCTGAAAGTTTCAAGTCGTAGGGGGCACCCAGTAGATAATAAATACGTAAAAAAGTACAGCTAGAACAGCCCTGTTGTTTTATAAACAACATCCATAGTCGGAAAATTCTATTTTCTGTCCGTAGAATTTTCTGGTTACATTTTAGAGAAAACTTGTCCAAATGAAAGTTGTGGGTATTGAAAAGACCTTTAATTTCATTTTTTATACATCAAAATCGATAAATAATTTATCGAGAGAATGGCGAAAAACCACCTTTTTTGCACTATTTTATAAATGTTAATAACTTTTGCAAGAAAGGCCGAAAGTGATGTATAACCCCTTGATGATAAGGCTATTATGGGCCTTTATAACTGTGCGAATGCTGGAGCAAATCGGTTTGGTAGTTTATGAATAATCTTAATTGTTGATTCCAGACACTGAATGTTCAAACAATTGTCCTTGCCCAGAAGATGATTCTACAGATATTTGCAAAAGCGGAATGGATTCTTTGAAGTTGAAACTACAGGCAAAGATGAAAAATCGATAGATGTTAAAAAACCGTTTAAAGAATGGGTACCTTTTTTACGTATAAACAATTGAAATAAGTTTGTTAATTTTAATGATACAAGTTTGTGAATAAGTGGACCTGAAAGCTGGTGAAAAAACACGAATTTAAAAAAAAAGTCTCCTACGACCAATAGGAGCTAAAATAGCATTTTTTTAAAATCATATCTCTTGTGTTTATAAATATTAAGAGTCGAAATTTTCAAAGATTTTAAAAGAAGACCTATATTTTATGATGCAAGTATGATATTCATACATCGTCAGTAAAGTTATAGCCCTTCGAAGTGAATGTACTTTTGCAAGTGCGTTGTACCGAGTGGTGGGGGAAGCTCGGCTTTTTCACGGTGTGCATTTAAAATTCAAACTTCAAATTGAAGCGCGCAACAAAATTGTATGATATCTCGGATTCCAGATAACGTAGAGTCTTCATTTTTTTTTAACTGGAGAAACTCTACGAAATATATATAAATATATATATATATATATATATATATATATATATATATATATATATATATATATATATATATATTTTGTCTTTTCTTGGGTTTAGGTTCTATATTTAATAAATACATAAAATTATTGACGTTTCGCCCTTTATTCAAGGCATTTTCAAAATTTTTGCCTCCACGTGCGGCCCATGTGATACTTCTATCTCCTTATAAAATGTCATAATGGATGTTTTGTTTTAGTAGCTTCAACCCAAACTATCAATGTTTATTTTCTTGATTCTTGAACCATAGATTATATCATTTTTCTTTTATTTTGTCTTTTCTTGGGTTTAGGTTCTATATTTAATAAATACATAAAATTATTGGCGTTTCGCCCTTTATTCAAGGCATTTTCAAAATTTTTGCCTCCACGTGCGGCCCATGTGATACTTCTATCTCCTTATAAAATGTCATAATGGATGTTTTGTTTTAGTAGCTTCAACCCAAACTATCAATGGAGGCAAAAATTTTGAAAATGCCTTGAATAAAGGGCGAAACGTCAATTATTTTATGTATTTATTAAATATAGGACCTAAACCCAAGAAAAGACAAAATAAAAGAAAAATGATATAATATATGGTTCAAGAATCAAGAAAATAAACATTGATAGTTTGGGTTGAAGCTACTAAAACGAAACATCCATTATGACATTTTATAAGGAGATAGAAGTATCACATGGGCCGCACGTGGAGGCAAAAATTTTGAAAATGCCTTGAATAAAGGGCGAAACGTCAATAATTTTATGTATTTATTAAATATAGAACCTAAACCCAAGAAAAGAAAAATAAAAGAAAAATGATATAATCTATGGTTCAAGAATCAAGAAAATAAACATTGATAGTTTGGGTTGAAGCTACTAAAACAAAATATCCATTATGACATTTTATAAGGAGATAGAAGTATCACATGGGCCGCACGTGGAGGCAAAAATTTTTAAAATGCCTTGAATAAGGGGCGAAACGTCAATAATTTTATGTATTTATTAAATATAGAACCTAAACCCAAGAAAAGACAAAATAAAAGAAAAATGATATAATCTATGGTTCAAGAATCAAGAAAATTATATATATATATATATATATATATATATATATATATATATATATATATATATATATATATATTTAGCAGTTTAATTTCATTGTAAATATTTATTGTTAAACACTATTACTATATATATATATATATATCTATATATATATATATATATATATATATATATATATATATATATATATATATATATATATATATATATATTATGTGAAATATCGATTTTCCGGTATTTCCCGATTTCCTATGATAATGAAAATAAGTCATTTCGTAATATTTCGTGGAGTTACCCCAGTTAAAAAAAAAATGAAGGCTCTACGTTATCTGAAACCCGAGATATCGTACAATCTTGTTGCGCGCTCCAATTTGAAGTTTGAATTTCAGAAACACACCGTGAGAAAGCCGATCTTCCCACACCACTCGCTACAACGCACTTGCACCTTCACTTTGAAGGGCTATAACTTTACTAAATATGCATGAATTTCATACTTATCAATTGCATCATAAAATATAGGTCTTCGTTTAAAATCTATGAAAATTTCGACTCCTAATGTTTATAAACATAAGAGATTGATTTTAAAAAATGCTATCTTAGCTCCTAATGGTCGTAGGAGACTTTTTTTGAATTCGTGTTTCTTCACCAGCTTTCAGGTCCTCCTTCACAAACTTGTATCATGAAAATTAACAAAGTTATTCCAATTGTTTATACGTAAAAAGATACCCCTTCATTAAACGGTTTTTGAACATTTTTTTTTAAATCCATCGTTTTATCATCTTTGCTCGTAGTTTCAACTTCAAAGAATCCATTCCGCTTTCGAAAATATCTGTACAATCATCCTCTGGGCAAGGACAATTGTTTGAACATCAGTGTCTGGGATAAACAATTAAGATTATTCATAAACTATCAAACCTATTTGTTCCAGCTTTCGCACAGTTATAAATGCATATAATGACCTTATCATCAAGGGGTTATACATTACTTTCGGCCTTTCTTGTAAAAGTTATTAACATTTATAAAATAATGCAAAAAGTTGGTTATTTGCCATTATCTCGATAAATTATCTATCGATTTTGACGCATAAAAAATGAAATTAAAAGTATTTTCAATACCCACACCTTCATTTGGACAAGTTTTCTCTAAAATGTAACCAGAAAATTCTACGGACAGAAAATCGAATTTTCCGACTTTGCATGTTGTTTATAAAAAACAGGGCTGTTCTAGCTGTACTTTTTTACGTATTTATCATCTACTGGGTGCCCCCTACGACTCGAAACTTTCAGATATCTGCAATAAATATTTTCTTCTTCATAGGAAGACTGGAGTATAGATTTTTTAGATCATCAGAGAAGTCAGGAGCGGACTTGCAGCCACACTCGTTGGCCCTAGTTTTGACAGGTGTTATTTTACAGAGGTGGAAACTGCTTTTTTAAAGACTTTGGTCATTCCTCTTCAAAAAAAAATGTGCTCTTAATTTATTTTGATAAAATTGGTGGTTTTCGAGATAAATCGTTTTTTATGCGAAACCTTAAAAGCTACTAGTGCTAAACAGAAAAAGGTAAAAATAAAATACCCAGGGTGTGCTGATGTGCTTTAATTTATGAGGAAGCGCTGTCTTAATTGTTCGAAAGCAAGAAATTGTTATGCTGAAAGATTTCCAGCTTAGACATTGTCAAGTGCAGAAACCTTTCAAAGGGTTGATCGGGGCTCAATTAATTTACATTATTATTTAAATGCAAAAATAGTAAAAACATTTAAATGTTATTTTGACAAATGTTCAATATGGGCCCCTCGTACTTCAGTACATTTTCTTATTTTTCGAATATTTTCCAGCTATACTGCAAATAATGTTCCGGCATTATTATGGACTTCTTTAGATTCCTGTGCTATTCTCGCTAGTAGTTCTTCTCTAGATTTACTGGTGTTGAATAAACTATTTCTGCTAGATAGCCTTAGAAGTAAAAGTCTAAGGGATTTAGGTCTGGAGATCTTGGTAGCCATAAAATAGGCCCACCTCGACCTGTCCATCGAGGGTCAAGTGTTGACGTACTATATAGTTAAAATGAGGTGAAGCACCATCACGCATATACCACATTTACATTCTTCTATCAAGAGTTGCCAATCATCGTAAGTCATTTTATTATTGAAAGTCGTGACATCAGCATTAAAAAGTTTGCAGTAAATCAATAAACAGAATCATTAGATTTTGAGTATACAAGTCAGTTTCGCCATTTGATAATTTCTTTATATGATATGCATTTGAAAACGCCCTATTTTTATTATTCGTTGGATAGGCATAATTATTTATCTGTACTGGACCGTGATCCATTATACATATTCTAAGCTTATATCACTTGAGGTCATTCATTGCATCTTCTCCAATTAGCTCTTTCATAGATACGTCGTCACATTCAGTGGGATCGGGATCAACACCAATAATTGTCGGCGTCGTTGGTCGAGAAGGTTGTGCCGAAACGTCCTGGGTTTCTTCTGAAATTAAATCTTCGGAAGCTGAAGACGGGCTTGGTTGAAGAAACTTTTTAATAGAGCTAGTATTCTTTTTCAAAATTAATTGCTTCTCCAGTTTTCTCTTTCGGCTCTGTGCACCAGAAGGTTTTTTTCTTATTATCATCAGTATCATCACACATCTAATAAAAATAAATAATCTCAGAAAAACAATAATTTCAATTATGAACCAATCATAATCCTGCTCTTCTATACTATACTTACTTTTCATAAATAGTGAAACTGGATTAGTTGACTTAGTAATACAATGACACCACACACTTCAGATCTTCACACTGTTACTACCACGGAACATGGATTGATACCCGCTTCCTGGTTTGTCTAGACTTTGGCCTTTCTACCACGGTAGTCCGTGGCGCCCACCGGGACCTGGCGCCCGGGTGTTGTCCACTCTTTACACCCTCTGGTAAGCCACCCTTAGTCGGTTTGCACAAAATTTATCTTTATTTTGAGATTTATAACAAAACAACTTGCCAAATAACTCGTAAGAAATATATTAGTAATTAACTTAAAAATCGCCCTGGTATAAGAATTGTTAAAATGGCATATCAGTAAACTAGCATTTTATTCGCAAAATAAATTAAATAAGCTTTTTTACGATGAAATTTATTAGTATGATAATAATTTGTAATGTATTTCTAATAGAGTCAGATACATAAGGTATATAAATTTTGAGCTTTGGGTGCATGTGATTTTCTAGAATATTTTTCTAGCGTGTTGATTAGTTAGTCATCATAGAATTTTTTTGATTATATATCAGCACTTCAAGTTATTAAAAAGTAATTGTAATGCACTGGCGGGTAATAAATGTACGATTTCTAGTCACCTAGCCATTATCGCGTTACAAAAAACATATCTTGGATATAAGTACTTAGACATGTACAAAGTTTTTGCTTGTTATAAAAATGTGTTATTTATTTTGAGTGTATGCTTATAGATACGTTACTGGTAATTTACAGTAAATATTAATTGTGAAATAATTGATTGTTTTCGTGAAAATGGAAAAAACTGTTTTTACTATAACCATCAGTGAAAACCAACAAATGGGAAATGAAATGCACTTGCGGAAATTAAGTAGAAGTAAGTTTATTATAATTAAATAAAAAAGATGTGCTCTTAATCAAATTTATAAAATTTTTGCCAAAATTTTCATGATCTCTATATTTTTATGAAAAGTAGCTCTTTAGTTTGATAATTAGAACAGAAATATTTTTAACCAAATTCAACCTAATTTTTATTTACTATTTGCATCAAAAATACAGATTGTTTTACATGAAGTCAATATTAATAATTGTATTAAAACTGATCATTTTGAGTTAAATTATCTTAACTCGGTTGTAGTCATTTCATACTGAAACTTTATTAGTGTTATTGTAAAAGCAATATAGCTAAATTAAACTTGATATTAGTGGTTCCTTGTATAGGGATTTGTCACAAATTTTGGAAGTGAAAATCTAAAAATGTGATTGTGATGGAATCAAAAGCTATCCAAGGATCACTAGGTTCAATTTCGGGGATGAAAAATTCATTAACAATCAGCGTTAATACTTAAGAATATTGTGTTAGCGTAATATATTAAAAAATAAAATATTTTTTGTATAAATTGGAAACATGGGTCACATGGAGCTTAAGTTACATACAAAGAAAAATTAAATATATTTAATGTTTTTATAAATCGGAACTTAAATAGCTATCATTATTATGGGTAGACATTTAAATATAACATTCAACTAAATGAGACTTCCTTAAGATATATTTGCTCTCTATTGACATTATTCTGGCATGCCGTTAATTTTTCACCATTTTAACATACAAATCATTATTTAATTAGGAGCAAACTCGAACTTTATAGAGAAAATAATTTCAAAAATATATTAATAAAGTATCGTCAGCTCTGGATAATACTTTTACCAGATCAGACCATATTAACAAGTATTAAATAAACTGTTAATAGAAACGAAAGTTTAGTGACTGAAAATAAAGAATTTTAGCTACCGAATTATGAACTTTTTGACACGAAAATTTTTCATTTTCGTCTCGCTCCTTAGCAGAAATATCTCAGGAAAGAGTTTTTTTTTGGAATAATAGTCTTGAGAATAATATCCGCCAAAATATATTGTTTCTACATGAGAAACTAGAAAATTTCTTAGAATGGAAGAAACACATATTACTTTCATACTTGTCCAGGGAATATTTGTATTGTAGAGACTATTATACACTGGAAATTTCAAAGATTAATCTTGATGTACATGATCTTTTGTACGTGTTCCTCATCTAATAAAGGCATAGTTAACAAGTTCAGTTAGCTTCCTGGGAGAAGGTTTCTTATTTTATCAAGTGTTGGACTGACCCCTTTAACAAATTTTGGTCTTTAGCAAAAAATGGAATGCATTCACAAAGAAAAAATCCCGTCTTTGCTCATTTCTTTGAGTTTAGTTTGATGCGCTCGCCTACCTATCTTCTTTGATGATTGATGGAAGGTTGCGGCTTTTTTTTACCGAGGGTCAGGGAGTTTTTGCTCCGTGTGCTTCAATTCTCTTGTGCTCCGGTATACATATCATGTTGTTTTTTTTTCAGTTGCTTCAGACGTTTGATACAGTCCAGAGTCCGCTTAAACTCATACATGTTGGATTCAATAGCTTTTAGTGCTTCTGGACTACCAGAGTATATAAATTTTGGTCCTTCTGGTGTTCCTAGTAAGACTCTGGGATATGTTTCTCCTACTCTAACGCCCTCTTTCATCTTGAATACTAAACATATATATATATATATATATATATATATATATATATATATATATATATATATATATATATATATATATATATATATATATATATGTTACCCTCCATAGCTCCAAATATACGAAAAAATATCTATCTATCTAATCTGTATTTTTTTGCGTCCCAATTTGCAATTCGAATGGGTAAAATTGAACAAAGTTTATCATTTTTTGAATTATAATTAAAGGCTAATTTTTTGTGTCAGTTTGGGTATTATATATGTCATTTTGTCAGTAAAAGCTGGTTTTGTATTTTTTATAGCGTTAGAAACGTAATTTTCTTCCCTGTTTTTATTCGATAAATGTATAAATTACTTAATTCGGTTAATGACTCTTTATTTTATGAATATAAAAAATTAAGTTAATTATTTATAATAACATTTATCACCTGTTATACAGGGTGCCTCATGACAAACTGCTGCAACCGATTTCTCAGAAAATAGACTTTTAAAATTAGGCAGTTTATTAAAGTCGATGGGGGCAATTTGGGTAAAATATTTGCTAAGATGGTGACAATTCCGGTTATATCGGATATATGCCTTCTTGCTTATCTTAAATGTAACATCCTATAAGTTATATCATTTTTAGATTCTAGGTAAAATTATAGACATATTTTACCTATAATGTTCTATATCTAGATAACTATTTTTGACATACTTTCAATTTTATGTCAAAAATTGCTTTTGAAGACCTAAACATAACTATTAATTTCTCCTATATGACTGACTGACTGATTGACTGACTCCGTAGCACTACAACCCAGGGTGGGTCTTGGCTGCCTCGACTATCTGCCTCCACCTATAACGGTCTTGTGCCAGCTCCCTCCATTCTTGCTGGTCAACTTCAAGGATAGCTAGATCCTTGTGGATGTTATCTCTCCATCTAAGCCTAGGTCTTCCTTGTGGTGCTTCCTCCCATACTCGTTTTATTAGTCGATAGTTTTGACTCCTTTGTATACGAAACCCTTTATTATTTAATTGGGGTTGATTTTTCTAGAAGGGGATCTACTTCAGTGGACGGTGTTGATATTCTGATAATGAATAATACACTGTTATCAAAAACTAAAACTACATATTAACTTGAAAAAATCTCTAAAAGTATTTTTTTAAAATGTAAACCCCCGTTTTTTTTTGAAAATATCATCTTCTTTAGCATTAAAAATAAGGGTGACTTTGTATAAGGTTGCCTATTCCCAAAATTTGAAGTTTATATTGACAGTCTAACATTTTTTATTGTAAAAATGCCAAACTGCTTACCTAAGTAGGAAAACAACTTATTTTAATAAATGTTCAAAATTTCCACCCTCCATCGTTATCACTGGATTACAATAAACGAATTTTTTTATCGTTTTCCATATAAAATAATCTAAGACTGTCAAATCAGGAGAATGATGAGGCCACAGAAAAGGTCCATTGTTCGAAATCCACTTGTCATAAAATCTTGCTTGTAAGAAGTTGGTACCTGAAACGGTTGGTCTGGTGGGGCGTCATTGTGTTAGTAAAAAATTTGATTCTGTTCCGCCAGAGGTAAATTGCTTAAAAATTGATTATCTTCTAGGATATTTAAATATCTTTCTCCTGCGAAAGTTAATACATACATTCCATCATTTGTTACAGCATAAAATACATTAAATTGCCAGGTTTCTTGAAAATTTCGCAATCTTACTACATAAGGATGAGAATCACTTCAAAAATCGGAATTGTGTCTGTTGAAAAGGCTATTATTTGTAAATTTTGGTTCATTAGTTCAAATTACATTGTACAAAAATTGCGGGTCGTCTGTGTTACTAGAATACACATTTTTTAATTGTTTAACATCAGTTATCTCGGAAACTAAACGTCGTACGTAAAAGTTAGTAAGGACCCAATAGTGGTTTTACAAAAATTGCTTTTTTAAAAATTTAAGAAATTATTTGTTTCCACAACATTATCACCACCCGAACGAACTTCCACCCTAAATATTATTGTTTAGGACTCAAAGTACTTGGGTGGGTCCATATAAATTAATGGGGCCACTGCGGACCCCCTGGCCCCTACACTATATTTGGTTTGGCTGTTTTCACTCGGCAAATGTATAAATTTACTTAATTCTATCAAAAATTCATTAGTTGTAATTGAATTAAATAAATTAAGTTGACGTGTATCGGCTTTTTCAAAATAAAACATTTTTATGAGGCGAACTGCCTTTTATATGTTATTTTTTAAAATTTTATAGAAAAAAAATAATTCATTTATGAGAATTGATTATGGATAGCATCTATAAGGAATCCAACCATCTAGAGGGATTAATCTTCTTAAAGTTGTTTGTGGAATATCGAAAAAATTCAGTATCTAGTTGCGCTTATTCTGTGATATATTTTTCCATAAAAAAATATATACTTGGCATACATTTTTTATATCCTGTGCGGCTTGTCTATGGGTGAAAGTAATTCCATTAAGGGGAAGCTTTTCTTGCCAAATCGCTTGCGAATTTAGGCTTTAAAATGTGGTTTGATTTACCTTTTTTAGAGATAGAGATAAATTAATTTTATTTATTTGAAAATACCTTCGTTGCAAAATTGTAAATAACTATTTTAAGACGTTAGGTTAAGGAGCGATTTTAACTGTATAGATATGAATCAGGGCATGAAACGTTAAATATAATATACAACAGTTCATTCAAAAAGTTCCGGGATTAATTTTGTATAAGATTTACAACTAGTGCTATCTGTTACCCGACGGCAGTACTATGTAATATCATGCCTTAGTTACCCACAGTGAAAATGTGAGCGCTGTAACTTCATTTATTGGTCAGCCGTGTTCGTTTGAAGTAAAAGTGTTTTTGCCACTGCGTCATAATTTTCGCTATGGAGCATCGCGCCGCAATCAAATTTTGTTTCATATGTTTTAGAGTAATATGCGCGGTTCAAGAATGGGAGACAGTTCGAGTGACAATTTCGTAAATCAAAACGATCTTCATTTCGTTTTTCGATTCTCGCGAGATTATCCATAGCGAATTCGTACCCTCGGACTAAACAGTGAACGCACAATTCTACAAAAATATCCTGGATTGACTTTTGAAGCGGATTTGTCATGTGAGATCTGAATTGTACCGCACCGGTGACTAGTTTCTGTTGCACGAGAATGCGCCAGTCCATTTCTCAATACTCATCACACAATTTTGGCCCAAAAGTCGGTCTCCATGATTCGTCACCGACCTTACTCGCCAGATCTGGCTCCGGCAGATTTTTTTTTAATTCCTAAATTGAAAATGACGATGAAGGGAAAACGTTTTGAAAACGTGAAGCGATTCAAAGGAATGTAACCAGGGCTCTGAAAGCTATACGAGCACAGTAAAATTTGTACAGAATTAGGAGGGGATAATGCTGAAAACTAAATAAAATCTTTTTCTATACTCTTGTTTTTATTCGTAAAGAAAATTGGTCCTAGAACTTTTTGAATGAAGTTTGTATATCAAATATCAATGGGAATCAGAGACTGACTTTTTGAACTTTTTTCCATAAAGCTGTAAGCAAGTAATTTAACTTTTTAAAAAGTCAGATTTCCACTACATGCCACTCATAGTTAATGTACTTGATGGTTGGTAATGAATTTCTTAGAAAAAAAAATTAATTCACTCTTTTCAATAAAGTTTAAATAATAATATATAGGGAGTAGGTTTCCCTGTGATAAAATTTATTGTGAAAAAAGTCAATACAATTCTTTTTTTTTTAATTCCTGTACAAGTAAAGAGTTTTGACAGAATGAAGTAACTACGTATATTTATTGGATGAAAACATTCACAAAGCAAGCCGTTACTAAGAAAAGTTTTAAGTGATGAACTTTGGACTAGTTTTCACTCCATAGAAATGCAATTCAGGCCGTAGAAAATATATATTGCATATTTTTTTTGGCATAATCCAACTTATCACAGAATGAGACAAATCAGAATGATCCCTTGTTAGTGGTAGGTTGTTATACTTAAAATTAAGAAATACTATTTTATTACAACTGTAACATATTTTTAGATGCTTTGTTTCCGGCAAAATCATGACGTTATAATGAAAAATGTTCTCATACAAGGAGAACATTTTTGTTTGAGCAATCGCCATAAAAATTGACTAATAATTAAAATTTTAAACAACTATTATTTGTTAAAAAGAGAAACAAAGATGGTCTACGTTTTGTGTTTTTAATTGTTAACATTCCATGACTGATTAGGTTCCAATTAAAACTGTATTATAGATAACATCACAAGTGTCGCGATAAAATAATTATTCCCAAGTAACGACATGTTGTGAAAAGGCGGTGATTTTGTTTGTTTCTCTTATCACTAGAAAAACTTACTTTAATTCCTGGTTAATAGACGACATAAATTCGAATATCAAAAATATTTTTTTGCTTCCTTGGATTATTCACGATCACATTGTTAAAAAATGATAAAAAAAAAATGGTAACTTCGCTTTAAGTAGTTGAAACTGAAAAACTTCCTTTCAGTTCCATAAGGCGCGAATTCATACTTTATTTCATTCATTTTTGAACTTCTTTACTATATATATATATATATATATATATATATATATATATATATATATATATATATATATATATATATATATATATACAGGGTGTTCGGTAAGTACCTCTTAATTTCTCGGGAACATACAGGGTTTTACCTTATCGGCTCCAAGTTTTGAACCGACTTGTATTATTTAATGAAATTTTAATATTTTATAGAGGTCATACAGACTTATTAAATCAAACTTCAGTAGATCATTAGAAAAGTTAGAAACGGACTTAAAGCCACACTCGTTGGGTCTAATTTTGGACCAGTGTCGCTTTACAGAGCTGGAAACTGATTTTTTAAATACCTTGGTTATTCCTCTTCAAAAAAGGTACTTTTAATTTATTTTGATAAAACTGGCGGTTTTCGAGATAAATCGGTTTTTATGCGAAAAACTTAAAAGTTACTAATGCTAAACATAAAGAGGTTGTTATTGTTAATAGCTACATAATGAATTACTATTGACGGAACTTGTCAAAATCGCCTTCAAATAAAAATAATTAAAAAAAATGGAAGAATATTCTTACGCAAAGTATGCTGAGATGCATATAATTTATGGTGAATATATATGTTGTTACGGAGATTTTCACAGATGGTGGAATGTACACTGGTGTTTCTCCGGTTTTCAATTCGTTCATTAGTAGAACGTTTTACCAACATTTCAGCTGGCATCTTCAAGTGATGCTTCCTTGACGGCTGTTCGGCTTGGAATGAGCGTGCTGGTCCTCTGTCTGCCTTTTTATAGTGGTTTCTGCAGCCAGACTTGTAACTTCTCTTGGTCTGTTAGGTGGTGAGAAGTAATATCCCGTTCTCTCAGCTGTAGCGGCGTTGAATCGTCTGCGTTGCAAATTGCTCAAAGTAGTGTGGAAGAGTCCGCTAACCTGGGGATTGTATCGCTGGATGGAACTTGCAATTGGATCCTAGTTCTCCAGGTTGACATGATGAGTTCTAAAGAGGAAACAAAATGTTTATCGACCCTATAAATTCTCAATCTAATTTTGAGCCACTCATGTGGCACTGAGTCGGAGGCCTTCTCATAATCCACATAGGCAGCAAAAAGGTTTCTTCGGATGGTACAGGCTTGGTTACATATGACAAAGTCAACAACCAGTTGTTCTTTGCATCCCATTGCTCCCTTGGTGCATCCTCTCTGTTGAGTTGCGATGATGGTATTTTGTTCACAATGTGAATAGATGCATTGTGTCAAACAGGAGGTGATTACCTTATGTAGAGAGGGAATGTAGGTGATCGCCTATACTTAGCTGGGTCATGTGTGTTATATCGGTCCTTTGGTAAGAGATACGTAATACTTTCTGTCAAAAACAATGGCATTTTTGCTGGGTTTAGAGAAACATCATTAAAAAGATTAGTCATTTGATGGTGTAAATACCAGAACTTCTTGAGCCAGTAGTTCTGGACCGGCTCGAGACCTGGAGAGTCCCAGTTATGGAATTCCTTGATTATTCCTGAGATTTCCTCGGTGATAAATGACTCAAACTGCATCTGGTTGTAGTCTTGGCAGATTTGGTGTCCTTCACTGATCCAGCCCGCTGCAATGTTACAATTGGCGGGTGTGGAAAGTTGGTTTCCTCGGAACTCTTCTACCTGATTTCTGTTGGGATATCCATTATCTGCCATGTTAGGTGGAGAGTATAGCTTGCGGTAGAAAGTCTTTTGTGATCGTTGAAACAGCGCATTGTCTCGTTTTCCGTTATTGCTGGTGTTGTATCTCTTTAGCCGTCTTGCAATAGCAGAGAGCTTCTGTTTCAGTGTATCGAGGCATTGTTGAGCCGTAATATTCGCTGGATCATGTTGCGAATGGTACTGGGCTCGATTCTTTATTTCTTCAACTTGTATTTAAAGTTTACTTGTTCTCATGCCTCTAATATACTTCGTCAGCTGTCCTATATTTTTTCGAAGATCTACGGTTTTTTTTTATTTAGATGGCCCTCTCATGGTAGTGTGCTGGGTTCCGTTTTTGCTGATAGCAACTCTATTGTAATTTTAATTTCCAAAGCTCTAGCTATCGCAGTCGCAGCACAATAGATTATCGTATGTAAAGACTCCAGAGTATAGGCCTTTGATACATTAGCTGGTAAAATTTAATATTATTAGTATATTATTATTAATACATCTTGTATTGATATTACTAATATTAGAAAAGTAGGATGTATACTTAATATGCCGCAGTAATTACCCCCCCAGTGACTATTTTCTGTTTTCAAAGCTTAAAGAAAGTATTCATGCCGAAAAGTTTTTATGTTACAAAGAAATAGTTAACACCTCGATCTGATGAGGTTGGATGACCTGCTTTCTAGGAATCCATAAAAATGTTTGACATTAAAGGAAATTATGTGGAAAAGTTAGGTACAGATTTTGTTTAGTTCTTATGCTAATTAGGTCAGAGGTGAACCATATGGCTCAACCCTCATATAAGATATTTCTGCGAAATTAAAAATTATATTACGTTTTCCTTAAAGGTTGTTAATACAATCTTAGTCGGTATTATAGATGTTAAAAAACAGTAATAAAAAATGATCAATTTAGATTGCTGAAATATTTAAATTTATCCTTTTTTGAGTCGAATGGGATTAAATTTTGTATTAAAAGCATAGCGCCATATTCATGAAAAATAAAAATAAAATAAAAATATCAACATTATCTACTTCACCTTCCATTAAAATCTATTCCAGATAATAAAATCAAAGGTGTCATGATAAAACGGTTGTTCTTTTTGATGCTCCCAAATTGTGTAGGCGAGAAAAGAGGATCAAATCAAAGCCCGGTGCAATTTAAACGTCCCTCCTGTAAAGCCTGCGCTCTCGTGAATGCCCAATTGGCGGTGTAGTTGTGTTGTTAAAAGCCAATTTTTTTATTGTTTAACATTAGCAATAATTGAATGATGGGACGTGATATAGTCTAGTAATGTTTATTTAGTGGGTGATACATATCCTCTGTCTTAGTCGCGAATCCGGGACGCGGTAATAGTTTTCCTGTTGCTTTTGACTGGATTTAGGGTAAGTTCTGGATTTTGGCGGCATCGAGAGATGAGTTATCGATCTTTGACATTGAAATGCTCACCTTGACCTGCAATAACAAAATTTTTGTAGGGTTGTAATTTAAAACTATATATGTGGAAATATTTGATCATTCTAACATATTAAATAGATATGGTAGGGTTATTTTCTATATTTAGTTTTTTGTCTAAATTAGATATAACATAACACTAGTTAGAAAATACAAAAAAAGAATTAATACTGATGTTATACCGACCGTCCGTGAGAGCATTTTGATTGCAAATTCAACAACAAAAATTTTCCACCACGTATAGATTTTGAATTATACATTGTATCAGTTATTTTTATTTAATACAAACATTTTTATATAATTTTTTATACATAAGTTCAAAACAATAAAAAAAAAAATTTTAAAGATAATAGGATTTATTTACAAAAATATAAATGAAAATACATTTATAGTAAGTCTCTTGTACATAACTTTTTTGCGAATGTTGACTTCCTTTATATTCCTCATCGCTATCTCTCATAAGAAATCAACAATAATCTCCCATGATTGCTCGATCTCATCTGCCTTGGTAGCGTTGCTCTATTGTTAATATGTCTTGGTGGAATCTTTCTCCTTGCTCGTCACTAACCGCATTCAAATATTCTGAGAAAAAATTTAACTGGGAATGCAAGAAGTGTATTTTAAGAGACATACGACAGCCCATTTTGTAGCAGCTTTTAAGTAGTTCCTCTACAAAATTTGCGTAGTTTTCTACTTGTTTGTTTCCGAAAAACTCCAAAACAAATATTTTAAAAGAACCCCACGCAGCTAATTCAACATCACTGCTGTTTTGATCAAACCATTGATCCCTTGGTATTTTTTTAATTATCCAACAAATATTCCTTTCTTAAGCTTAGGATCACTTATTTTAGGACTAAAATTGTTTAAGGTATTTAAACGCATCTTCTTTATCTAATGCTTTAACGAAATTTTTAATCAATCCCAATTTGACTTGAAATATATTGATATCTCGGAAGCCATTTTTTTACATGGTAATGGCTCTGTGTTGCTCAACTTTCTCAAAGACAAAGAAAACAGCAATACTATGTAAATTCATTCTGAAGCCCTAGTAATAGTCCTATGACTTTTAGGTCACTACATATTTGCCACTCATACATATCATAGCTTCTTTTAGAATAAGTGACATACTATCGTATGTTTCCTTCATGTCAACTGCATGTGCAAGAGGAATAGAGGGCCTTTTGTTGCCATTTTGGAGCAGAACTGCTTTTAAAATTAATTTTAGAAGAATCTATAAATATGGGCCATTCGTCCGGGATATTTGCAGATCCTAATTTTTCCATAACATTATTTAGATTAACACAAACACACATTTTATCCTCTAAAGTAAAAAACGAGGATAGCTCCTGGTTACGGTTCCTAAATATTGTAACTTTGGTTTCAGTGGCTAGTAAATTCCTTTGTTGTAATATAGACCCTAATATCTTGATCGCCAATAAGACATCCTAAATACTTATGATAAGCTACTTTGGTCATATTGTTAATTGTCCTTTTCTGCGATTTAGGAGTAAACTGATCACACATGTAGCAAAAACTATTCGCGGTGTTAACACAGCCACATTTCTGTAGATACTTTTGTATTGTCGCGTACATCTTTTCCGAGATGTGATACTACGTTTACAGGTGTTAGTTAACTTTATTCAACCCAAAGATAACACTAATACAAGGCTTTTACTATTGGCCTGTTCGCGCACTTCGCTTCTCTATCTAATACTGACTACTACTCGTGCTAAACCAATACTGATGATACATTTTTTTTTCGAGGAGGGGAAATCTTGTATAGACACCAACACGAAGTGCGAAGGTAGCGCCGGATTCTTACCGGCTAAAACCCCCCCTGGACTGAAGGTCCCCACGAACTACTTCGATTGATTATGGTGAAGCCATAGTCTACATAAGCGCACTGTAAGTATCCCTTTGATTTCCAGGCCGTAGCCTTGTAAACCTCCGTTCATCACACATGGTGTGTCTGCTCCAAGTACCGTTGCACCTATTGCATCGCACCGCCTTAAATTTCGCATTCAATGTAAGATTGGTCCACGCTCTCATTCATTCATCTCATACTTTACCTAAAAATTTGACCTGGGCTTCTTGTTCCCTTGTTCTGTGGCGCGGTCCTTGGGATTCCTTCACAGTATCTGCTTGCCGGTCGGTCTTTTTCCTTCTTCGGAGTTCCTCTTCGCTCATCTTTCTCCTCTCTTCTACCTGATATTTAATTCTCGCCGTCTCTAGCTTTGTTTACCTAGAGTTGCAATCTAGGTCTTTTATGTTTTCTTACCTCTTCTGGATTGTAATCCACTGCTTGTCTAATCAGTGGATTTTCGTGCTCTTCTGCTTTCTGAAAGACTTTAATAGCCTTTTGTCTTAGGACTTCTCGCAGAGGGGTCCACCTCATGTTTCTACGTATTTGTTCGTTGCTGACGAACCACAGGGCGTAAACTTCTTTATATGTTTTTCCCAACACAATCCTTTGTCTAGTGTCAATTCAAGATATTTGGCTTGATTAGTCCATTCGACTTCCTCGGCATCAATATTAATCGTCTTCTTTCTGCAGGTATCTACTTACCATCATTGGATGGGTAGATCTCGCCTTAATTGCGGTATCAGCTGCGAATGCCATGTTCGTGTTTCAAGTCTTGGGAATATCGTGAGTAAAGATGTTATAGAGGTGCGGTGAGAGTACGGACTTTTGTGGTACTTCTTCCTCTGGTCTTCTCGGTTAATACTGATGATATAACTGCCGGCCAGCTGCTTTTATAGCCGTTCCGTACTTCCCGTATTTTCTAAAAATATCGGGTATCGGAAATTCGAAAAGCAACGGCGTACTTCTCGTATACAGGGGCCATTTATAAGTAGATTCGGCTATGGGGCAGAGTGAAATTTGGAATTATATGTATTTAAATGATTACTTCCGTTTTCCGTACTCCACTTTTGTTGAAAACTGTCATTCAAAAAGTACTTTGTTTTATCAAACTCTTTTATTATAGTTAAGAAGTTTTTTGCTTTTTTGGAAATGTAAATGTATATATTAATATGACGTGCCTATGTTGCTCCAAAAACAAAACGAAGTGTGGTACTACTCCTTTCGAGAAACTCGAACCACAACGCTTGAAATTCTAAAATTCCTGAATTTATAAGATGAAATTAAAAAAAAAAATGGCAGGACTTGGTAGTAGGAACAAGTAGGTACATAAAATTGCTATAATAGCAATTTTTCCAAAAAGCCTGGTCATTTGTAAATAACAAATTTGTCACAGGTACGCATTCTGAAAAAATAATAATGGAAAAAATCGGAAATTGTTAATATGTCATTTGAAACAACCCCTGCAGAGGAGTAACGAAATAGTTAATATCTTGGTCATTTACGGATAATGTAAAATCGTAGTAAGAATTAATTTTATTAACATATCATAATGGTTCCCTATTGTAATAACCTATAACTATCTGTCTTGATACGTAAATTATTAAATAAATAAAGCACTATTATAATAAATTTTAATTTGTTATTTTCTCAGATCTAAACACCATTCAAAAACGTATCCACCTACGTGAAAACTATTAGTTGAAATAATATAGGTCAAACATATTTTTAGAACATATCTTTTAACTACAGACACACCACACCCAATCGTTGCAATTAGACATTACTATTTCGTTTGTTTCTTTTACTAACAATATACAATTTTCTATTTTTTAATTTTAATAAAAAGTACAATACAAACCACTACTCTATATTAACCCCATCATACCAATGGGTTGTCATATAACAGTTTTAAATAGTTGTCCCTTTTTGATGTGGTCAGTAAAGCTACGTTACTTAAATCTTATAAACTATGGCTATGACTAACAGGTATAAAACAAAGCATCTAACAATATTTCGGTCGGTTTTGCTATGTAAAGATGATTTTACTGCCTGACATAACCGTGAAGTATTTCGACCGTTAGCTATAATAATCTTTGGCATGGCCTAGATTATATTAACAGAGAAAGTAGTAAAGTAGAGTGTTAGAATATGTACTCTGTTGTTACCACTCATATTATAAAGTAACTGGACTGATCATGTAATTAACTGAAAATGTCTGCTCTGTGCTATCCGCCATTGCGGGGACAGTTTACTTATGGCAACACTGAATTCGCTATCGCTAATATGAAAATTATACGCTCGGAATATAATTGGTTATCTTTAACTGACAAGAGTAGCAGCAATTCATATAGCTTTCTGAATTTTTATCGACATAAGTAGATGAACGAAACGGATAGTAGACAGAGATAAAGTAACAGTATTATGTTGATCATAATCTTCGGATGTCTGCGATATTATTGGCGGTTGAAAAAATAAGTGAATTAAAAAATTTAATTGTATTTTTGATCGTCAAAAATAACTTAAAAAGCAGTAAGTTGACGAATTGTTTTTTCAAAATATTTTATTTTTTTGGAAATATATTAATTAGGCGGTATCCCCGTTACTCTTAATGTTTTCGAAATTTTAATTTAAGTATCCTTACATAGTTGAATATGTTCAGCAAATTTCAAATAAATTTGAGATTACGTACATACACAATTATTACAGGAGATTCTGTTCATATCTTAATAGCATGGGCTTGCTATTTCAAAATGTTTTTCTATAGTTAATTCTGATTATGGATTTAACATATATACTTGTGTCCATAACACCCTATTTTAAAATAGGGAGTTTCCGCTGGTCTTTATTGTGGTTATCGCAGGAACTTCAGTACAATAGACCATCTACAGATAGTACACACGCTTATCGAAAAAACCACGGAATATAATATACCTCTGCATTTGGCTTTCGTTAATTACCGGAAAGCGTTCGATTCTATCGAATCATGAGCAGTTCTCAAAGCACTGCACAATGCTCGGATTGATTCAAGATACTCTGCTCTGATTCAGCATATATATGAAAACGCTTACATGCAAGTTACAATAGACGAGGATATAAAAACCTCGAGGATACCTATAAAATGAGGCGTACGTCAGGGAGACACAATCTCTCCAAAATTGTTCACGTTGGCACTTGAAGATATATTTAGGGGCTTGGACTCGCATGACAAGGGAATTAACATAGACGGAACACGACTAAACCACTTAAGATTTGCTGATGATATTGTTATAATCAGTGATTCACCAGAACAACTCTAATGTATGATACAAGAACTTCATCAAGCATCAGCTAGGATAGGACTCAAAATGAACTTGTCAAAAACAAAAATAATGAGTCTAGAACAAATACAAATTAAAGTTGAAGATAAAATAATAGAAAACGTAAGAGAATACATATATCTAGGTCATAAAATACAAATAGGGAAGGAAAACCAATCGGCTGAAATTCCTAGAAGAATAAGTCTCAGCTGGGCAGCTCTTGGCAAACTAGGATTCATTCTTAAATCCAGTAACACCCCCATAAGTCTGAAAAGAAAAGTCCACGAATCGTGCATCCTGCCAGTTCTTACTTATGGTATTGAAACAACCTCCCTAACATGTAAAGCCATTAATAAGCTTCGGGTTACACAACGAGCAATGGAAAGGGCTATGCTGGGAATTAGTTTACGAGATAGAGTTCCAAATGGAGAAATAAGAAGAAGAACGATAATAACCGATGTGAGCAAACGAGTAGCGCAGCTAAAATGGAGATAGGCTGGACATATCGCAAGACATGACATAGACAGATGGACATACAGGATAACAGGATGGCGGCCAAGAGAGAACAAGAGAAGTGTTGGCAGGCCCCAAAAGAGATGGCGTGACGACATCCAGAAAATTGCCGGAAAAAACTGGATGGGAATCGCTACGGACCGACAGAAATGGAAAAATATGGAAGAGGCCTACATTCAGGAGTGGATGAAAACGGACTGATATGAATGAATGAATTATTGTGGTTTTCAAACGTGGAAATCTAACGAGTGAAACTGACATGACTTACAGGAGTACATCTTTTCCAAATGGGTCATAACTGCTAGTGAAAAGTAAAATATATAATAAATTACTAGATAATTTTATATATCGTAGTATAAAATTCGCCGTATTCGTAAAGTGACTATTTCATTGTGAAAAAATAAAATTTTATTCATTACTATTCATGAAATGACAGAATAAACAGTTTTAAGTCAATTTATTAGTGGATGTATTGAATATTTATAATATATTTATCTGACAAGGGAAGGTCGTGACCTTGTCATCACCGATTTTGATGACTTAAGAATTATACCGATCAAGGTTATCTGAAGAAACCTAAAAGCATTCGTGCCTTCGTTCATTTGATTGTTGTGAAAAAATTTTTAATGTCGAACGCATTATACGCTGACAAGTATGATGATACTCTTTTAAAAGCTCTCTCACATCAGCCGCCGTGGCGCAACTGGGTAAGCGCTTTACTAGTGCCCCAAGAGCTGAAGTTTCGATTCCCGCTCGAGGCATCATTTCAAAAAATAATTATCATCGGTTTTTCCAATTATCAATTATTCTATGTGGTTTGTACACACGAACATTTAAATACATACATATACAATAATAATAAGTGACGAAAAAACATTTCTGTACATTTTTGAATGGTTTTATTTTTCGATTAAAAATAATTGATTTTGAGATTTTTCGATTATTACTTTTTGTATAAATGTTAGTTTCTCAAAAATTAACACAATCTGTTTTAAAAAATTTTATTGTAACTGTGAAACTGAAAATGGAGTTAATGAGGGAACTATTTAAAAAAAGCACGTATTTCATTTTTTTTATGTATTAATGTTTAAGAGCTCTCGTCGTATCACTTGATATTGTTTTTAATTTGACATTTTCATTAGTTGATATATATATTAAAATTTTAATTAACAATATTTTCTGCTTTTAAATGTTCGTGTGTAAAAACTACATGCAATAATTAATAATTGGAAAAACCGATGATAATTAAGTTTTGAAATGATAAAAAAAAGCATTGATAAAGCGCTTACTCAGTTGGGCACTGGTGGTTGATGTGAGAGTTTCTAAAAGAGTATTGCATTTGTCAGGGTATAACGTGTCGACTTTAAAATTTTTTCACAACAATCAACTAAGCGATGTCACGAACGCTTTTGGAGATTTCTCATCTCTCAAAATCAATGGTGACAAGGTCGCGACCTTCCCTTGTGAGTATTTTTTTGTTGAAAAATAAAAATGTCGAATTAATACCATTCCCATTCTATAAACACCTTGTGTAACATAATAAATGAAAGTTCAATATATGCCAATCATTATGTTCGATTTGTAATTGTATTAATTTTGTTAAAAATTTTACTTATCTGTCATTATGTATTGATATATAAAGATGCAGAAATAAAACTAAACCCTGTTTCCGGTCTACAAGACACCCCATATAAGATAATAAATAAAAGTTCAAAATAGCAGTGCAAGAGCTATAAACTATACTTCCGAAATGTCAGCGAGTACGTTTGAAATACTGAAGAATATATGAATACATCATGGTTATAAGTGAAGCATAAAAATACTACTGATTTCCGGTATGTAACATAACTTAGAGCCCATTCGATTTCCAATTCTATTCTAACATAAAAATCTTTCATACTTATTTTAAGTAGCCAATTATAAAAAATTGTAGATTTTAAAATATTGGATCTAAGAATATTTTAGAGGATTCCGATTATCTTAGTGTTAAACATTTAAGTCCAGAATAATTCTTTTCATCAACAAAAATTATAAAAAATTTGAGAAATAACAATTTGAAGATATTTGTAACTTTTTTAAAATAAGTAATATTATCTTTTATATTTAAATAACATTATCTGCAACATTTCTCTTTGGCTGTGTTACTGTATTACACTCTCCAATTAAATATATATTATATGATAATTATTTATTGGGACATATACATATGAACCTAACAGGCCAACGAGCGAGGTCCTTCAGCATAAGAACCTTATTTATGGTACATTTGATCTTCAAGCCTCAACAAATCTTTACAAAATCAAAAAAAGTATTTTAAAGGTTGAATATATGAGTTCTGCCAGTGCGGGTAATAGATGTTTTTTGGCTGGCTATTGGTTTTGGTCATTGGTTTTATACAGTTCCTCTATCATTGAACGAGTTTCAGGTTTTCTTCCAAACTTAGTTATCAGGACGGAAAGTTTCGCAATAATAGGCTGGAGGTTTAGTGAATTCATATAATAATTGATTGGATGTTTTATATAGTGGATTAATAGGATGACGGATTTCAGTAATACTATTTAGAATCGTAGTTTTCGTTGTGTCAAGGTTTATAGCCACTGGCTCCCAAAGTGTTTGGTTCTTTGTGTACATTTTTGTTTAACAGTTCTAGAGTGTCATTCACGATAATTTTGTGGTCTATATTTACACCTTGTGACAGCATTTGATCGTAGACTTCTGCGAACGGAAGATTTTGGGTAGCATACAGCCATTCCGTCTACAACCAAACTGTTGTCCCGTATTAATAGATATTTTAAAAACCTATAAATAAATGTCCCAGTGTCAAAGGCAGTCTGGTTGTTCCTCTTCGCTCTTGCAGTTTTAATTTCAAATAACTACAGGGTATTTTGGGCTTACCAATACCATCAAACACAAGTATACTGTCTAGTTGGTCAGATGACGTCTTTTGAAATGAAACTCTCACAACGGCTCGCCCGCGAATTATTTGCGTGAAGGTTTTAATAAATTAAACAAAACAAGTTTTTCAAAACACCTAAATCTATTAACAAAAATAAGTAGAAAACGAAACTATTACAATGAGAAACTTATAATAATGATTAACAATATCGAAATTCTAGAATAATTGCTCCTGTTGGCCCTTCTAATAAGAAGATGTTACAAACCCAATTTTGAAAATAAAACGTATAAATACATTTCTAAAATATTAAACAAAAAAAAAATAAAAACGCGAAAAAACAACTATATATTGCTTAAACAAACAACAATATATTGCTTAAACAAACAACATTAAAGTCGCTAAATTCCCAAGTAAAATAACACAGGATATTCCCTTAACTTCCCAAATTAAATGAAAAACAAAATAAAACCTTCATTAACAGCGGTTATACACGACACGTTATTTTCTAAGACACTGCTCTCAAAACTGTACCGGCTCAATCGATTTTCAGATTGTAACTAAAGTTTATTTCTTCTTAAAAGGCCAGCATACCCGCGGTACCCCGCTGATACGCATCATAGTTGTACATCCTGTGGGGGAAATTTCGATCCTCGTCTATAGACTGCATAAGTAATCCATATGTGGGTTATTTACTTTACGCATTTATCTAGATCGGACCATATTAATCCTATTTTTTATACAAAAGGGTTAATATAACTATTCTATGTCTTTCTATAAATAAAATAATAAGATAACCATTGGAAAAAGACCTGAATGTCGTTTTATTTATTTTGCTGCTATTTAAATAATTCCTTGTTGCAATAAGAAAAAACAGTAGTTGTACTAATTCTCTGTACATGTTGTCAAACGATATATGCCATTATAGTGATTTTACTTGATTATTCTTTTGTTTCCTAATAATGGGAAAATCGTTCAATATTTTAATACATTTTATCAGTATTTTGCGGATACCACATGTTAATACTTCCCTCGGCATTTATCTCTTCGGTTTTAATTACATAACCAGGGTAGGATTTCTTCGACCAATTTATTCATAAATATTAACAGAGGGTACAACCTTTTTAGTTTATGTCGTCATAAATTGTCTAGGTTATATATTTATTTTTTAACTTTTAACGATTATTTGACGTGTTTTAGGATTATTAACAAAAGAAATAATTATTATTCGATTTCGCCAAAACAATTTTGTCCCCATAGTAGCGACGAGAATTCTAGGGATAATTTTGGTTTGACAGTTCCATTTCAATCAGTCATTCATTTTATTTTATGAAGTTCATGGTTATCACCTACAAAATGCAAACCTCTTGGAATAGTAAAAGTAGAATATTAAAGATAGTACCCGGTAAAGTAGAATGTATAGCATGTCACAATCCTTTAGTGTAAGCAGATTAAATATTGCAGAGTAATTTTTTCTTGTTTTGCAATAACATTTTGGTGTCATTTCTCTTCAATTAAGTGAAAGACAGAGATGAAGCGAATCTGTAAAAAGTGTAAAATTTAGAATATCTTCGTGTATCTGAAATGTTGGAGTATCGTTAAGTCGGTGTCATGTATCGCTTAATAGAGCCCCGAAAACTCAATTAAAATGTCCTATATTTTTTATTTAGTTGCCTCTTATTCACGAAATATATACCGACGCAATTGCCTGCAATGTAGCCCTCCTTTTCGATTTTTTAAAGGCAGATTTTAGAAATCTGAGAAAAGTTTATAAAATTTCTACGAAAATTTACCAGTTAAAAAAATTATTTTAAATTTAGTCTCCTTTAATGCTTTCCGATAAAAAAAAATAAACAAAATCGTGTGTCAATTCAGAAGGAAAAGAAAAATCAATTATTTCAGAACGTACTGCATGTCTGTCACGCACTTTGCCATTCTCAAAAGCCTTACTGTTCCGTTAGTCACTCGTCGAAGTTTCATCCTCTTTTGCATTCTTTGACGATGGGCTGATGAATACTAGTATTTTTGCTGGTCGTAGGGCAGGCGTATCACACCACATTAAGGAGTTTTTCTGCTTTTGCAAGGCTATTAGCTTTTCCGTATACTTCAAATAACTTTTGTCCTAGCTTTGAATTAAATAACCCTGCATTTGCCGAGAAAGAAATAAAGTTACTCATCTCCGTTGACAAAACAATCACTTTTAAAAGTCACTGTTTTGAAATAGATAAGGAAATGACAAAAAACATACTTACAGAATCGAAATTCTGATTCCAATTCAGCGAATAATTTCTAATTAAAAAAATAAAGCTATCATCGTTAATACGTCATTTGCATGTGATTTTTCGGCTCGTGTGGATTTACTTGTCAACACACTTCAAAACAATAATTGCAAATATTTATTATCTATTTTACCTATATAAACAAAAGTCTGTTAAAATAATTGTCGGTATGATCGCATAGTTTCTGATACTAATTGGTAGCTGATAATGAGACTCTAATATACAAGATAGAATATAAATAATACTTGCAATAATCTCTACTCAAAATAACTACATTATGTATTTTATGTAGTTCTTAATTATGGCTGCCCTCGTTATGAGGCAATAGGGAAAAATTAGCAATTAATAAGAACTGATAGTAATGCTATTTTACTCATATGTAGTGATTTGGGGTAGGGTCTGGTAAGAATTAATGCAGTCAATACAAAATAAACAAATATATAAGAACGTAGTCAAGGTGTTTAGCATTCTCCCTCTATTTTGTTTTAGAAGATACTTAAAAGTACCTTGAGAGAAGTTTAAGCTGATAAATTTGTACAAATCCTTCTAACTCACAAGTCGATAAAAGACAAAAAGGTGGCTTATCAATTATTAACTAAACATCGAAAGTTTATATACAAAAACTTCTTGTATTTCCAGTATTTTAAATTTGACTTACCATTATTGAAGTGCAAGGAGATATATAATATTAAAGTGAAGTTAAATAGTAGATATAGCAAAAAAAACTGATTAAGTGCGTGTCAGATAACGCAATTACTGGCGGCTTTGGTCTATAATATCGTTGAATGTCTGTTTTTAAATTAATTAAAGGCGAAATTTAATCACAAAATAAGGGCTTTTTGTCGAAAAGTATATTGATAGATCGAGGATTAAATTTGAAGATTTTTTTGTATTTAATAAATCAGTAAATGTACGAGGTGTGTAAATTAAATAATGAAACTGATAACGTAGTATTCGATATGGCAACACTTGGTATGCAGGATTTAGAGAGGCGGAAGGTAAACATATGATGCATCTTGATAACGGGTTTGAACTCACTTTCTTCAAACAACTTTTTGCCCTGACATCCATATTAACATTACATTTTTTGCCTCTTTAATTAGATAACCTTAGCATTTGTAGAGAAAGAAATAAAGTTACTCATCGCCGTTGATAAAACAATCACTTGTATAAGTAACTGTCTTGAAATAGATAAGGAAATATCAAAAAAATTGCTTACAGAATCGAAATCCTGATTCTATTTCAGCGAATTAGTGCTAACTACAAAAATAAAGATATCATCGATAATACGTCATTTGCATGTGATTTTTTTCAGCCCGTGTTGATTTACTTATCAACACACTTCAAAGTAACAATATCAAAAATCTATTATCTATTTTATCCATTTTGTTTTGATTCCGTTAGATTTATCTAAACAAATGTCTATATACTATATATATATATATAGGGGCGGATCCAGCCTCTCTCTTTGGGGGGGGGGGGGAGCGGTGATATTACAAAAGTACAGTATGGCAAGAAAAACAAGTTGTCAACGGGGGGGGGGGGGGAATGCAAGCAGCATACTCATTCCTAATATAACAGGCAGAATGGGTTCTATTTTCCTGAACTCAAAGCTTTCGGTAGGGGGGTGACAGGAGTTGGAAAATCCACTATGTACCGAATACTGAAGGAGAAAAAACGACTGGAATTGTTAGTACTCCCAAGCCACATTCGATCACAGGCAAACGAAAAACTTCGTTGGAAGAAGAGATGAAAACTGCAATTAAAGGGGTTGTATATACATTTTATTATGAGAAGCAGATCCCAACCATCTACAAAATTCTAACTAAAATCATTGAAGTTCGGGATTTACCTGAAATTAAAAGAAATGATCTCTGGAAATTGCTCGAAGAACTAAATTTTTGCTGGGAAAAACCAGATAGAAAATCTGTTCTTATAAATAGTCCGGAAACTGTCCGTTGGAGACGTAAATATCTCCCTCAAGTAAAAGGTAGAGTTGCTAGAAATAACAACTAATAAAATTAGTAATTTAACTAAACTTTTGAAAGATTTTTTTGAATAAAGCTACTGCGGAAAATTGGGAAAAATCCAAATAATAAAAGAATAAAACAAAATGTGAGAACTCGATCTCATAATCGGTGAGATAGAGGAACCAATTATAATTAATTTTAGCGAAGATAGTTTCACTGACTTTGATTAGGAATTAGATACGTAATGTTTACTAGTGTAAACACAATTTATTATTTAAATTTTTGTTTTTGTTGTATTTTATTGTTTAATGTTGTTTATATGTTTTTTTTTTATTTTTTTATATATTTTTATTTTAGTGTGTCCCACTCTTTTATTATATATGTATATATATATATATATATATATATATATATATATATATATATATATATATATTTAATTCTAATTAGTCGTAAGTTTTTTATTATTTTATTATTGTGTTTGTGTCTTTTTCTTAAGCGTATAGAATTAACATGTTTATCTTATTTTTTTGGGGCTATCGTATTTCCATATATAAAAGTAAATTAAATTAAGATATCAGTACAATAGAAATAAAAATAAGTAGGTCTAATTTTAATTACAACATAAAAAAAAGTAATTACATTTGAATCCCTTTTTAGTGTTTAATTTTAATTCTGCAAATGGTTTAAGAAATAAATAAACTGAAACGTCAAATACCCTAAAAATGTTTTTAATTAATAATAAAATGACCGATAGCCCCAAAAATATTTTATTATTATATGGACGAATTTATTTTTTTTATATGTTTAACTTTTTGTATTTTTGACAATGGATATTTTGTAAGTATTTAAATTATATCTTAGAATTTTTTGAGAGAATAATCCTACGTTTTAGCCTATTATTATAGACTGGTATTTTTGATTATAAAATTTCTAACCCATTCCTATGAAAAATATATGTGTGACAAATTTTGCTAAAAACACCGGACTAAAGAACACAGGTAGTTTGCTAAGAGGAAAAGGGTAAAAAATGATTTATTACTCTCTCTAGTTCTTCTATAGTATAAGAGGAAAAATCGGGTCCATTTTCCTAAACTCAAAGCTCGGGGGGGGGGGGGGGGGGGCGATCGCCCCCCTCCTTGGATCCGCGCCTGTATATATATACATATATGTATTTTCCTTTCAGAAAAATATAGGAAAGAATATAGAAACAGTTTATTTGAAAAAACTATCACTTTATTAAGTTACTGCCGTGAAATACATAAGAAAATATCAAAAAACATGCTTACAGAAACGAAATTCTGATTATATTTCAGCGAATTAGTGATAACTAAAAAAAATAAGATTTCACCGACAATAACTTATTTACAAGTGCTTTTTTTCAGTTCGTGTCGATTTACTTGTCACACATTTCAAAATAACAGTTTGAAAAATTTATTATCTATTTTATCCATTTTGCGTTGAATCCGCCAGATTTATCTAAACAAATCTTGTCAAAGTAATAGTCGGATTATAACATAGTTTCTGATGCTAATTGGCAGTCGATAATGAGACTGTAATTTACAAGATAGAAATCATATTTTCAATAATCTCTACTCTAAGTAACTATATTAGATATGTATTTTATGTAGTTCTCACTTAAGGTTGCACTCGTTGCGAGATAATAAAGAACAATTAGCAATTGGTAAAAAGTGAAAATAATGTTTATTTACTCATAGGTAGTGATTTGTGGTAGGGTGTGGTAAGAATTGATTCGCACCTTACTAATATGAATATAGGAAAAGATATATACAAATAGTTTACTTCCTGCAAATACAACTCTGGTCCTCTCTTCATACCCGTTTCGACTACCTGATGGTCTCGTCAGTAAAGCAGTATCGAACCGAGACATATCGGTAGGATATTAAAACCTGCTGACTTTTCAATGTCAGACTGAAAAATATCGCCAGTCGAATGATATCTATACAGTCACCGGAGTAGTGAGACAATTAAAAATTAAGATTAAATAAATCTATTTTTCTGCCGTGTTTAAATAGTTGTCAATATATACGTATTCTCCTTTCAGGAAAATAAAGTAAATGATATATACAAATAATCTATTTGATAAAATAATCACTTTTTTAAATAACTCTCTTGAAATTAAAAAAAATATGCCTACAGAATTGAAATCCCGATTCCATTTCAGCTAATTAGTGTTAACTAAAAAAATCAAGATATCAACGATAATACGTCATTTGCATGTGATATTTTTCAGCTTGTGTCGATTTACTTGTCAATTCATTTCAAAATAGCAATTTCAAAGATTTATTATCTATTTTATTCTTTTCGCGTTGAATCCGCCAGATTTATCTAAACAAATATCTGTTTAAGTAATAGTCGGTTTGATAACATGATTTCTGATTTTAATTGGTAGCCGATAATGAGAATACTTTACGAGACAGACTAGAAATAATACTTGTAATAATCTCTACTCAAATTAACTAATTTTTTTTAGTGTTTCCCAATTATATACAATTCTCGCTTAAGACGACACTTGTCACAAGACAATGGAGAACTTATTAACAATTAGTAAATAATAAGAAGCAATAAAAAAGTTATTTTACTCATATGTAGCGAATTGTGGTAGGGTCCGATAAGAATTGATTCTTCTTCTTTAGGTACCATGCCTGTATTCAGACGTTGGTGGTCATCATGTTTACAATTTCCTGAAATTTTTCTCTATCGGCTGCTGCGCGAAATAGTTCTTCTACCGTGCATCACTGCCTGATGTTACGCAGCCATGAAAGCTTCTTTCGGCCTATCCATCTTTTTCCTTCCACTTTTCTTTGTATTATAAGGCGAAGTAGCTGGTATTTAGGTCTTCTAATTATGTGACCGAAGTATTCTGTTTTCTGTTTCTTTATAATGTTCAAGAGCAGTCGATCTGTATCCATCATTCTGAGAACATCCTCGTTGGAAGTGTGCGAAACCCATGATATCTTTAGGATTCGACAGTATCACCACAATTCGAATGCTTCCAGTTTGTTTAGCGTTGTGGTTTTTAGTGTCCATGTCTCGCAACCGTATAATAGAATAGACCATACATAGCATTTCAGGACCCTTTTACGAATATGCATTGATAGGTTCCTGTTGCATAAAACTGGTTTCCATATCATAAAGGCCTTCCGCGATATTTCTATCCTAGCTATTATCTCTTCATCTGAGTCCCCATTTACATTCAATCAACTGCCAAGGTATTTGAAATGGTTTACACGCTCTATCCTCTTCCCATCAAGCCAAAGTTGACATTCATCTACAGTAACCTTTCCAACTGCCATCCACTTTGTTTTTGAGATGTTGATTTTAAGGCCTCTTCGGCAGCTCGCTTCATTGACTAGGTTTACTAATGTTTGGAGATCCTCGGTGCTTTCCGCAAGAATGGCCGTATCATCAGCAAATCTAATATTGTTGATTACTTCTCCGCCTAGTCTTACTCCTTCTTGTCTGTCGTCCAAAGCCTCCCTAAAGATTTCTTCAGAGTATACATTAAAGAGACAGGGTGACAGAACGCAACCCTGTCTTACTTCACGTTTGATGGGTAGGTTTTGAGTACGACTGTTTTCAATTTGGGTAGAGGCATAGAATTGATTACTACCCCAATAATATAATTTTGTTTAATATTATAATAGCAAATTTATTTATGACAAACACATTCAATAGAAAATAAATATATTAGAACGTACTCAAAGTGTTTACCAGTCTCTCTTTTCGCTCATTTCAAAAGTATCGTGAGAAAGATCGGGTGAAATATTCCTACGATTCCTTCAAATTCACAATTTGAGGAACGACGAAAAGATGGTTTATCATCTATAAATAAAAATTCAAAAGTTTAAAACATATATCAGAAACATTCATGTGTTTACAATACGTTAAATCTAATTAAACATAATTTACGTGTAAGGACATATTTTAATATTAAAATGGAGTTAACTATACACTGTTAAAAATAACTTTAAATTTAATGCAAATTTTGTACTTTAAATCGTGAATAATTTACATTTTCTTATAGTGAGGTATACATGTCTGTCCCTTACTGACTGAAACTAATGAGTTCGAAACTGGTCTAGATGGCGGACACTACCCATTGGAAAAATGTCCACCTTTTCCTAAGAGTTTCAGAATTTCTTGAACTCATATTAATGTTGGTGCATTAAACATGTGATAACATATCTCAAATTCAATGAACACTGACTGTATATTTAATGTACATAGTCACCTTAAAAAGTAATGACCAAATTTTAAATTTAATGTATGGTTACATTAAATTTAATAGAAAAAATTAATTTAAATTAATGTAAATTATTAAATTTAATGCATTACATTAAATGCATTCAATAAACTATTATGAAATTTTCTTGCAGCACATTTACTTTAAATTTAATGCATTTGCTATATTATGTTAGAGGTTTGTAGCAATTACTGGCGTTGTTAGCGAAAAATAATAATATTATTTTTATATGAAATTTAAATTTTTGAAGTCGGCGCAAAATTATTACTAAACGAAATAAATAACTACTAACACAAGATACATATAAGCTACGGTAAAAACGCAATTAGAAATTAAGTTTTTGCAATCTGTTTATATAAAACACATTTTGGCAGACAAAGAACTCATTTTAAAGCTTAGGGCATCTACTTTGAAATACCGAGTGCGCCTTTGAAAAATCCAATATGTCGGCCTGAACCCTGAGAGAAATCGAGTGTCTAGCAAAAAAGTTTGTAAAAATAAAGAATTGGCAACTGATCGGGTTGTTTTTGTTTCAAATTGTAGCTGATAGATGCCCCTAAAAAGCTGGTATGGTAGGGTGACAAAATCTTACATGGCGGATCCAATATGGCGGTCAAAAATCCAATATGGTGACCGAATTTTTGAAAATTAACCGACACGGGGATTTTTGGGGTCGCTGATCACGAATCCGAGGTCGGTTTTGCAAAATTCAAGATGGCGGATCCAATTTGTTGGACGTATTTTTTGAAAATCCACCAATTTGCACCACATTTGGTAAACAGGGGTTTTGGAGGTTGCCTATCACGAATTCGAGGCCAGGTTTACTAAATTCAAGATGGCTGAAGATTTCTAAAATTCAAGATGGTGGATCCAATATGGCGGAAACTCTATAACCCAATCCCCTATAATGGAACTGCAATCTTGGATTTTGAAAATTTTGCTAGAAACTCGATTTTTCTTCGGCTTCCGGCCGCCATATTGGATTTCTCAAAGGCGCACTAGGCATTTGAAAATAGATGCTTTAAGCTTTAAAATGAGCCCTTAGTCGATTTTTTTGGTTGCTTCAAATTTTGGTTATAGCTCTGATCAGGTTGACGCGGATTGGCCCATATATATATATATATATATATATATATATATATATATATATATTATATATATATATATATATATATATATATATATATATATATATATATATTATATATATATATATATATATATATATATAGACAGTGTGAACTACGAAAAACAGTAGGTGGCATTGAAGAAGGGTTTAAAGTACTCGTTGGCGTGCGCTACCTCCAATCCGGAGATGGGACTCCCCTATAAGTGTATAGTGTAAAAGAAGCTCTGTAAATAAAAAAACGTAGTTTATAATCCTGTTTATATGTTAAGAAATTAAAAATAAATTTAAACCGATTTTTATTATGGTATGATGGTTGACATGCTCAAATCTCCACTAGGTTGATCAAACCTTAGTTATGACCCTCAATTCTTAATTGTGATTATATTCCTTAAGCAATGTAATGAAATTTTTTAAAGCTTTTCGCTGTACGTATTATTTTTAAACATGCATCTACACCACTGCATTAAATAGAGCCTTCGTTATCTTAAAAACAAATCATGGTCTAAATCGAACACACAAGAGAGAATATGTATATCGATTCTTAATATATCATCAAACTATTAGCTTTATTCCTCAAAACTAGTCCATGGGAGGATCTAGGAAAACAAAGCGAAGTTTAGGAAGGCTCCACTACGATAGGTAGATGAGATAAAGCAGATAGCTGGAGGGAACTAACAACAGAAGGCACAAAATAGATATGAATGGAAAAAATTAAAAAATTAGGAAAGGCCTATATTCAGGAGTGAGCGTTAAAGGATCGGATAAGAAGAAAAATAAACTTTTGTGTTAATGGAACGCATACACTTGCTAAATTTCATTGCAAAATATTCAAAACTAACGAAATTATAATCCTATGTGGATGAGCTCACCAGTAAAATAATTATTTAGCATAAATTATATAGTGCAATTGTAATAATGTAATAATGACGTATGTTACAAAAATAGTGCATAAGGTGGTATCTAATTAATATAAAATTAAACTAAATATTAACAGACTATAATAAGCAGCTTATAATTAGTAAGAAAAATAATCCGTCATGTATGACAAACGTAATAATGAAATAGTTATTTATATTAATCCGCTTTTACTTCCAGTATTATCGAATTTTGTTAATAGTGTGTTTTTATCTTTAGTATAAAACATCCATCACAACTATCTAAGTAAAATAGTGGATATTTTAAGATGCCTGATATACAGAATAAATATTTTGTATAAATGTTATTGCACTCACTATCAATGACGTATTTGTTTTTATTCAAAAAAAATATCGTTGGACATTTTAAAAATATAGATTTTAATGATCTATCCAGACTCATTTCAAACTTCGAAGTCAGATTACATTTTTAATTCTTTAAGGGGATAGTTTGCCATTTCAATAATTTTTATTTAAGAATTTTTTTCGCCTGAAATTACTCCTGCTTGAATCTGGCTGACACAATATCTCAAATTTGAACCATCTGAAATAGAAAAAGTCATGAAATTAGTGAAATATAAACTTGTCGCCCTCGTGTGACAGGATAATTCACATGCGCTAACAAAAAACAAATTGGGGGACTTCAGAAATTTTCATTTTTTTTTTCAACATACATTGTTTAAACAATCGACTAAATATTAATAAAAATGTACAATTCTACGTTAAACTATAGCTATACATGTTTAGAATAAGCCCACAAAATTTCAATTTGATTGGCGCAATATTTTTTTTAGAAAGCCAGGTCAAAGAACGTTGTTAAGAGGAAAATGCGATTTACTTTTTTCTTTGAAAATATATCGAAAAAATAATATTTTTATAGTTTTTTTTTTAAAAAATGTAGCCTCTTACCTTTAATCAGCGAAGCATTTCTTCGGTCTTCTCGAAACTTTGCTCTTCATCAAATCTGACATTTTTAAGAGCTACCGTATGTTCCTTAGAACATTCGCTGCTGCGCCGAGTTGATTGGGAAATACGAGCCTTGACTTACTTCCGAGTGATATTCGCCTACTGAAACGTCCATTTACTTCAAAATCTGGACCAATTTTCACAATTGTCGCAGCTGATCCACTTCTACGTTTTGTGACGTTTTTATATGTATGTCTGTTGCAAGTAAATTTTCTCTTTTTTGAACGATCAGCTCTAACATTACCAAATTTCGTACTTTTTCGATCCATTTTTCCACTCGCAGTTTCACAAGCAAATAATTCTACGGAACGTTGGTGAACTGTATACGACCGTCATACAGAAAATGTTGTCATGAGCTGCTTTAAAACTGAAACGAGAATAAGCAGTTAATCAATGTCATATATTGGTTAACTGCAACCTTGACGCGCCAGGTGCTCGATCAGCACATCCAAGACGCTCCCCTCACTTTACATTTTTCGTTCTGTTCTCGACCTTTCTGCCTAAATAATAGGTTCTATAATAATTATACATATATTGAATGTGTATTTTTTAGAAAATCTAAATAAAAAGAAATGTCAAAGTGCCCCCTTAACAATTAGTGTTACTCATTATCGATGCCATGTGTAAAGTCAGTGGATGATAAAACGGTTCTATTTTATCTTGTTTTTGTTAATTCTAAACTTGTCTTTTCAGAAATTGCATGCTTATAGTTTTTTTTTTATTAATTCTACGTTTTATACGTGTAGAAAAATAATCTTGTTGAAACCACAGCTCCTGCACATCATAGCTGTTCAATTGATGAACGAAAAAGTCAGTAATCATGGTTCTATAGCGGTCACCATTGACTGTAACGTTCTGACCAGCATCGTTTTTAAAGAAGTACGGACCAATGATTCCACCAGCCCATAAAGCACACCAAACAGTCAGTTTTTCTGGATATAACGGTGTCTCAACATACACTTGAAGATTATCATCACTCCAAATACGGCAGTTTTATTTATTGACGTGTCCATTCAAACAAAAGTGAGCTTCATCGCTAAACAAAATTCGCTTATGAAAATCGGGATCAACGGCAATCTTGTTTTGGGCCCACTCATCGAATCTACGCCTTGCTAGGTGATCGTGTGGCTTCAATTCTTGCACGAGTCGGATTTAAAAGCACGCAAACCAAGATATTTTCGCAAAATCTTCCATAAAGTGAATGGACACATATCCAATTCCTTTGCACGATGGCGGATAGACTGATTCGGGTCTTCCTCTATGCTACGCTCTACAGCAGCAATGACTTCTTCTGTATCGAATTAATTGCTCTGATGGACGATTATGTCGACCGTAAAATGGACGTAGTGCGCGATACGTATTTCGAACAGAACCATGATTTTCAAAATAAATTTGCACAATTTGGAAGCGTTGTTCAGGCGTCGGTCTATTCATGTTGAAATGCCAAACCAAACTAAACATAAATCACTTGACAGCTGACAAAATGGCCGCCAGTTAAAAAAGTGTTGCGAACTTAAAGTTCTATACCTCTATAAAGAACACCTTTTATTTGCCGTAGTGAAATCAAAATTACCACAAAAAAATGAACATGCTGCAAGATACCGTAATAAAAATGATTATAAAACAGAATATATAGACAAGTCTCTAAAAACAAACGCTTGGCCAGGAAAAATCGTAAAAACTAAAAGAAGAGCTCCAAAGCTTTTGTTCCTCATGTCAGAGGCATCACAGGCAAAATAGTAAAAATTCTCTAGTTATTCTGTGGTAAAAAGTAAACGATCTATAAGATTGATTAAAAGAATAGCTTAATAATAAAAGAATAATTAACCTTACTCCACTTTCTGATGAAATATTTATAGTGTAAATATTTTCGTTTTGATATTTTCGGTTTGGATATGGTGAGGTGTTTTTTTCCGTGGTCGTTATCAGCAGAGGAGCTTCTGTTGGGGACAGGGCGAAGTCTATGGTTAAAGTATTTTTATATATCCTAATGATAAAATAACGTATTATATTTTTTATAATCTATAATAGGTAGTAATTATTAATATCGGAGCAATAAAAATTGTAAATAATGTTTTATTTTCTAAGTTTAAGGAACTTTTAGTCAAGGAACTTACAGCCGGATTCGCTAACATGATTTAAATTTAAAATTGCCCTAAAATGACAAGAGAGGGCTTAAACTGACAAGAACAACAATAAGTCAAACAAGTTTTAAACCCTAAAAATATAAGAATAAAAAGATCGTATTGTTTTGCTACTGAATTGGAAAACATGGAGAATTTTATTTATTTTCGGCATACAACTATTGCTCTCACGTATATCAAAGCTTTATCACAAGGTCTTTAATATTCCTATATAAGCATTTATTTATTGACATACGTAATATAAATTATGACAATATCATAAACAAAACCAAGCTGGCCGACTATAAGATTTAAATTTCATGGCAACTAGATCGGGTTAAATCTTAAATCGTCTTAGTGAATATGGCTATTAAAGTCTGATATTTTTAAAATTAATTTTGCTATTATTACCAAAAAGGACCTTTTTGTAATGAGGAATGTGCCTGATTGCTCCGCATTCAAAAATGTTTGGCTACTTTGGACTGTATGATGCGAAAGTTGGAAGTTATTTATGAATTGATTACTTACGGCAAAAAAATCTAGTAAACACTAAATTGTTATTGACTAAAACTTCAATATAAGGATAAAAATGCCAGTGGAGTTTAAATGACGTTTAGTACGGGAACTTGTCGCCATTTTGGAAGATATTGGCTAATAAATAAAAATTACCTGAAGTTAATTCAGGAATAGATAAGACCAACTTTAAGATGTAAAGAAGGGTAAAAGAGGATTCCCTCATATGTTTGCTGAATCAATTTGAATAGAGGGGTTGAACTACAAGCGTCCAAAGTAGCCAAAACAGACTTTTTTGAATCTGAAATCCAAGGTATTAATTTTAAATAAAAATATTTTATTAAAAAGTTATAGATAATTAAAGGGCCTTTAATTTAAGTTCTCTTAGCTCAAAGTTCATTAGGTGTCTATTGTTTATTTGTTTTGGATTAAATTTGCATCGATAACGGAGACCATTTGGCGACTGGACCTACAGTTTAACATAATTTTCGAATGACGGTTACGCGGTCTTCCCAAGCGGTCACCCATCTTCGTATTAACCACGCTCAGTGTCGGTCACTTCATTAATCAGACTGCAACGGCCCGGATACTGCAAAAAAATAGAAACATCTTGAAGATTGCTATTTTTTGCGTATCAAATAATAATTGTAAAAATACAGAAGAAGGTAACAACATCAAAATAAACTTTTTTAATTATCTTGAAAACGTTATTAGTTGTTGAGATATTTTAATTTGTTTATCCCAAGATGCTGATTGCAAAATGAAATGTTTTATTTGTTATCAAAGTTTTCGATTCGATTGAAAGTGCTTTCTACTATTCAAGGGTTCTACTTTCATGCAGTAATAGATTGAAAACTCAATAAACAACCATATATAATTAATAGCTAAAAAATTGAGAATTTGTATAAATAAACAAATGTAGCTAAAACATCGTCCGTCAGTCTTTCTGAATTTGGTAAATCGAAAGCTGGTTTCATTACAAACATGTTTAAAGAAAAAATAGTGCTCTACGACCAATAAGAGCTGATTTAAGATTTTTTTTTCGAAAAATCAGAACTGCTTTGTTTATAATAATTAAGAAAGGATACTGAAAGAATTATATTTTCTACGTAAAGCTGAACTTTTCTTATAAAAATGATTCATTAAATGATTCACGGGCTTTGACCCGAACTATTTGCCTTGGATTAAGTCTCCTAGTTGGGAAGTTTTGTTTTGTTTATAATATAATTATAATTTATATTACATATGTCAACAAATAAACACTTATATAGAGATTAAAATTAAAATATTAGACATGAAGTCTTGAAATCGGTAAAAGGAATAATTGTTTCCCGAAAATAAACAAAATTTGGCCGGTTTAGTAAAACAAGAAAATTATTTTTTTATCTTTGTATTTTTAAGATTCAAAATTGCGTGACTTATTCCTGCATTTGTCAATTGAAACACTCCATTATCAAGTTAGACTGGTTTTAAGGTTGGACTATGTTAGTTAATTCGGGGGTTTAAATTATGAAAATATGATATAATAGACTGGCCGTCCTCAACGCTATTTATTTTCAGAGCGTGACGGAGAAAGAAGAATTATCTTGTTCTAATGAGTACGCTCTACTTTAGGAATCATTTTTTATAATAGCAAATAGCTTTTTTTGGCAAAAAACTAATTTTAACGAAAAATATGAGCTCTTTACTGTTTAATGCCGTTGGACTCGCTTCTTAACTATTATAAACAAAGCGGTTGTGATTTTTTGAAAAAAAATCCTCACTTGGCATCTATGCGATCTTTGGAACTAGTTATTCTGAAAATCATATATCTTCATTTGGGACAAAGTTAAAAAAATTTTTTTTTAAATAAAGTTTATGCAATTGCGGATCTGGGAACAATGTTAAAATGTTCCAATGTCTTTCAATTAACCTTGAAAACTACTTTTAAACGTTATAATTTTTTGAAAAAATTCGTTTTTAAGTGCGTAGAATCTCTGTTGATTCTTCCTTTTGTTCTACTTTTGGCTGAGAGTGTATTAATAATGTAACAAACCAAGGTTATTTGAAGGTCACTTTTGAGATAAAAAATACGAAATTACTTTTTCTTTACAATCTAAGCGAGTACAGTTCTTGTCTCTAAGGCAATCCGTAGAGATCATTTAAAGGAATTTGGAGGTCATTCGTAGGTCATTTCCATAAAAGACAAATGAAAATCTACTTGTTTCGTAATTTGAGCAAGTTAAGAAATATGAATTTATTTTTTGAATGCTTGTGTCACGTTTCAGTATTAAAAATTTCCCAAAGGTCTCTCCAAAGCCATTCAAGGTCATTTGAAAGTCATTTCTGGAATAAGAAGAACGAAATTCCTTTTTTTTTTCACTCTGAGCGGGTAAGGATGCATAGGTCTAGCTTCTAATAGCTATGGTTGAGTCCGTGTCTCAAAGAAAATTTGAAGGTCGGTTGCTTCCAAAAGAAACACATTAAAATCACATGCATATAAATAAATAAAATAGAAAATTCTAAGCTGTGCGGACCTAAATTTTTAGTAAATATTACTCTCTTGTTAAAAACTGCGGCGAACTCTAAGACAATGGAGAAGCTCTGGGTCCGGACAATGACGACAGCGCTGTTTTTTCTTTACTTGAGACTCATGAAATTATTGCCGTGCCATATCTACGATATGACCGCTGGTGTTGGATGCATTGGCATGATGAGTGCTAGTAAAGACGAAACAGCACTGTCGTCATTTTCCGGATCTGAAGCTTCTCAACTGTCTTGAAGTTTTTCGCATTTTTTAACTCGAGAATAATATTTACTAATAATACATGTCCGCATAATCAAGAATTTTCTATTTTATTTAAAATTACACGGACGATAACTTATCTCTTTTTTCTTTTTAAATCTGTTCGCTTAAAAAACACTTATAGCTCTCATAAGGAGATCGTTGGTGCTTGCTTGAACTGCGAAACCTCGTGGTCAATAGTTGCGGATGCCGAATGATGCGACCTCTATCCTTTAGGTAGTATACTTCGTGTATTGAGTTTGATATATTTCAATGCAATCGCCTGATGAGTTATAAGTAAGGGCGAAACAGTGCTGTCGTCATTTTCCGGATTGACGTGTAAGGCCACTGATAAAAGTGGTCTAGGGTTCCTATACTTAAAGAATACATTTCCTGGGATCAATGAGGCCAAAATAAAAGAGGGTATATTTGTAGACCCAAAAATAAGGGATCGTATGAAGGACTATGACTGAGGAATATTTAAATGGGGTTAAGAAAGCTGCATGGGTGTAACTGAATTTCTTGACAATAGAAAAGCTGGAGAACCAGTTTTAGAACTTCTTCAAAATTATAAATCTTTAGGATGTAACAAGTTCTCAAAAATGTATTTTCTGGATTTATAATTGGCCTTCTTTCCTGAAAATCTCGGCACTCTGAGCAATGGAAAACCATTATCTGTCAAAATAGAATTAATATATGCTTGCAAACTCTTGCTGAACGCGAAATGTTCCTTAGGCAAAATAGTTAAAACTACATTTTGATTGAGATTAATATGTCTCAGTAAATTAAGTAAAATTAATTACTTTATAACAGTATGAGCTCTTTAATTGAAAAACAGCCATTCTAATTAATTTAATAGACAGTTAAATTTTGTCGATCAATGAATACTCTGTACGACAGAGCCGATCATCTGTGTTGAAAGACAAACTACTGAAGATGAAAAAATTAGCAGAAAACATTAGTTGAGCCTGAGCACAAGATGTGTTCTGAGACTTCTTTAAGCTGTTCAAAAAGGAGAACGGGTAGAAAATGTATTTTACAAGGTTGCTATTTAGGAACGTCGCTGATGTGGCGTTAGTAACTTTTACTTATTCGTAAAATTAAGATGTAATTGGAAATAAAGAAATTTACGTTTATTTTTTACAACTTATATAATGTTAATGAAATCTTACGTATAACAAACGCCATACAATGAAAAATAATTTAGCGACTAGTTCATTAAATCTGTAGATAATTATTGGATACACACTCAAAAATAGGATTCGTTTACTTTTTTAATTTAAGAGACTACAACCATGCGGAAATGATTAATAAAATTTTTATTTTTTTTTCTAGTGTTTGACATTGTCATTATCAGATTGAAACATATGTCATACAAAATCATTGCAATTAAAATATAAGTGTTAACTGTACATGTATTCTAAATTTTTTAGAATAATAAATTTATTATTAATTAAATAAACATTTTTATCAGGACAGTAAGACCACAAGGTAGAACACTAGATCCAATTCTTTACTTGCTATATACTAGTGACATCCCTGATCTACAAGAGAATACAATTACAACCTTTGTTACATCACTTATTGCCATTGAAAAAAATCATGAATAAATGATGCTGAGATCCTACTTGCTCACTTGACATAATACCTTGTCATGCACCTTGTCACAAAATCGCTAGAAAATCCATGTAAAAAAGAAAAGAGTTAGGATTGAAATATAAACAAAATGTATTGGTTGCTTGAGAAAAACTCTAAGCTATCTATATACAATAAACTGCTTCTTCACAAGTAATTCCATGATAACTATCATATAGCATCCTGCTCTGAGGCTGTAACATTCAAATTGTCCAAATATTTGAAAACAAAGGGCTAAAGGAGATTATTCATGTACCTTGGTACTTCCGCAACAGTAACCTCTATCGGGATCTTGGAATGGACACAGTGGATCAGATTATTTTCATATTTGCCAAAAACCATGGACAACGGCTTCTCCACCACGTGAATGCTGAGGCGATCCAGCTCCGCGACAACACCAGCATAAGAGAAAAACCAAAAATGACTAAATCATTTCAGCTAGTTAAGCGTAAAGCAAACTATAGAGCAGTAGTTACATGCTAAAATATTAGTGTAATTAAGTTGGCAAGCGTTGAGGTACATTAGTGAGTTAAACTTTAGGAGCCTTAAAATACTTAAGTTAGAATAAAGTCTATTTATAGCATGTAATTTCTGATGAGATTATAATGTTAATAAATGGTCTCTATAGCGATTTAATTAAAAATAAGATTTTTATAAAAAGATCAAACCAATTTTTAAGAAAAACGCTAAAAAGTGAAAAATAACAATAAAAATTTTTATATGGAATTGAAAATTTTGATGGATTGTACCGGATGCCTTGCCCTAATGAGTCCTAAACGAGGACGAAACAGCGCTGTAGTGATTTTCCGGAGCCAGAGCATTTTCATTGTCTAGGAGTTTTCCGCACTTTTTAATACTTATATAATATATAATTAATCTTATATATGATCCGTGATTGCACAGCCGAAAATTTTCTATTTATTTTAAAATTATACAGAAGATAACTTACCTCTGTTTTATATTTGTTGCCTTAAGAGCACTTAGCGCTCTCAAAAGAAGATTGTTGGTGCGATACCTATTTAAACTGCGAAAGCCTGCTGTACGTTTGGGTGCTCATACTAAATAATACGACCTCTACCCTGTGGGAATTATGCTTCGTGTTTGATATATGTCTGTTACCGTTGCGCCATGAAATGGCAGTTTTATATAACATTGTTGGCGGGTGTTGTTCTTGTGATATTGCGTGATCTGTCGATATGTCGCTGTCGTTCCTTATCTTCTGTTTTCTCGACTTGAAAATGGTAGATGGGGTGCGACTGTAAAGTCATGGATTGTTTCAGATACAATGCCTTGGAGTTCTTCGCACTTTTTAAGACAAGAATTATGTTTACCAACAAATTATATATATATATATATATATATATATATATATATATATATCAGCTGTGCCGACATAGATTATTGATAAACTTTATTTTCGCAATAAAAAGTGCGGAGAACTAAAAAGCAATGGAAAAGCTCGCTCCTTGTCCGGCAAATGACGACAGCGTTATTTTGTCCTCATATGAAACTCAGCAGGTCATTGCATTCGGCACAACCCATCATCTTTCAGTCGTGCCCTAACAACTACTAAAAAATAGTAGAAAAGACGCTGCTAGCGACATCTCGACGGATCACTAAATAATACAAGAGAAACACAAACCAACAATGTTGTATAAAACCTCCATGTATTCGCGCGATGGTATATCAAAAGATAGAGGTCGCATCACTCGGGACAGGCAATCAAAGTAATGAAGGGATTTCACGGTTTATGTAAGGTGTTGCACCAATGATCTCTCCATGATAGCGCTGCGTGATTTTAAGTTAACTTTTTTTTAATATTTGTTGACTTAAAAACATGCAGCATTCCTATGGGGAGATCGTTGGTTGAACTGCAAAAGCTCGCGGTTAGTTTGGTTGCCGGTGTGGAATGATGCGATGTCTTTCCTTTGGGTAGCATGCTTCGTGTATCGAGTTTTGATATATTTCTATATTTAATTTACCGTCGCGCCATCACGTGGTGTTTTATGAAACATTGTTGATTTGTGTTGCTCTCGTGTTATTAAGTGATCCATCGAGATGTCGCTAGATGCCTGTTGTCTGCTGTTTCTATTTTTAAAAATAGTTCATGGGACACGACTGCGAGATGATGAACTATGCCAGATACAATGGTCTGATGAGTTCCATATGAGGACACTGCTGTCATTTTTGGGAGCTTCACCATTGTCTTGAAGTTCTTCGCATCAATCTATGTCCACACAGTCGAAAATTTTCTATTTTATATCTATATACATATATATATATATATATATATATATATATATATATATATATATATATATATATATATATATATATATATATATATATATATATATATAATATAAGGAGAAGGTTATTATTGACCAACTAGTTAAACAACAAAAACTAGGAGATATCTTGGGGTATCGGTCCTAGTGGGGGCGTTCAAAAGTAAAACACTTTTAGTTGCGCTAAGCTTTCGAAAATATTTTTTTCCTTCATCAAGGTTAAAATAAAATAATAATACTCCTATTAACATGGACGTTATTCTTTAAAATTAATATGAAATATTTCTAATGGTTTAAATAAAATGACTAAAATGGAAAAAAGAAGGAACTTTGGTGTTTACAAATTTTACACAAACTACTGTTTAAATTTCATTCTTTTTTCTTCCAAAAAAAAATATATTTTCAAAGGCAAGGTCACTTGACCAAAATAAAAAAAAGTGACATTTCTTTCGGAAAAAAAAGCTTTATATTTAAACAGCAGTTTGTATGAAATTTTTAAATAATGCTTGTCACTTGTTATGCACTCTAAAGTTCCTTCTTTTCCTCCTTTTTCCCATTTTGGCCATTTTATTTAAAACCATTAGTAGAAAGTATTTCATATTAATCGTGAAGAATAACGTCCAGATTAATAAGAGTATTGTCATACCGACATCGCATACCGACTGAGGAGGCCAACCCCTGTCGCACAAGAAGCTACAGCCCAACAACAACATGAGAGCCAAACAACAACGAGAGCTCCACCCTCCGAAGGTGCTGCGCAGGAACCTCAGCCAGCGCTCACTCAGGCGGGACTTCCAAGACAGCGCATGAAATGGACAACATCCATGAATGAAACAATAATGCGCATTTTTTATAGGGTGACTGAACTAGAACGAGAAACGATCGGCTACAGACAACAATTACATGCCGAATTTTGCAGGAAGCATCCACACATGCAAGTGCCCCAGCAGAGAATAGCTGACCAATATAGAGTTATTCTTCGAAACAGCTTAATTCCTGAAGCTCAGCGGAATCTGAGGTCCAAGAACAACAGGAACAGCTGAACGACGATGCCCAACAGGACAACACTGAACTCTTTTATCAGAAACTGTCAACGGAAATGAGTGCTGCGGTGTTGGAGTATTGTCAGTATTGTCATTATTATTATTATTTTATTTTAGCTCTGATGAAGAATATAACTATTTTCGAAAGCTTGGCGTAACTAAAAAGTGTTTTTCTTTTGAAAGCTCCCCACCAGGACCGATACTCCATAATATTTCCTAGTTTTTGTTACATATATATATATATATATATATATATATATATATATATATATATATATATATATACATACATACATATCTTCGTTCGTTTGGTTTCTTACAAACGTTGCGCCAAAATCTTGGGATTTTTTGTGCTTGTTAGTTGATCTTCTACTTCATAATTTTATAATATATGATTGACGCTTTTCTATTAATGATAATATCTGTAATTGAGAATGCAAAAAATTACCAAATATTTCTCTTTTTATTCGGATAATTATATTAGCACAAAAAATTATTAATTTACAGGAAAAGTTTTAAATATGAAATTTATAGATTCTATGAATAATTGGTAAATTTTAATAACATATTATTCTGTTAATTATAACATGTTTGTATGTTATGATGCTTTGGTAATTCTCGTATTCAAGTAACGATTTTATTGAAACAATCATATAAAAAAAGTTTTCTTCTGGTTGACATTTTGCTTTCGTTATTGTACTGTTCCCTTAAAAAATGTTAGAGAAAATTGCATTTTTATTAAACGAAATATACACTAATGTCTTGTAACACGGTGTAATGTGAAGTGAAATAGTGAAAATAGTTTAATTTATTATCTACATATACTGTGTGAAGTAACGATAGTAACTAGTAACTACATTACTTACGATTCTAAGCATTGCGACATTTAAGGGGTGTTTAAAGGAAGTACAGGTATTGTACAAAATGTTTCTTATGCTATTTTGATAAATTGGTGACTGAAAACAGATTTAGTTTCAAAAAATTGCTGATTGCCAAAAAATATTTAAAATCAAAATAATTGGTGTCATCATTCAAATCTAATCTACAAGACATATTTACAATATAATTCAGCTAAAGACACGAGTGGATGAAGGTGATATGCATAACATAATCATGATTTCGAGAAAATCTCATCAAAAGTGTTTTTAGTTGTAAAAAATATTACGTAATAGATAAGATATGGGATATTTCATAAAACGTTTGTTACTGAGGTCTTTATTATCCTTACTTGGTGGAAGGGTGTGAGGAACTTATTTCATTCTTTTTATTTTGAAAAATTTATACAAAACATATAAATGTTGAAAGCTAAAACTTCATTAAGATGTAAAAAAATCATTACAACAGCAGAATTAATTTATTAAGTTACCGTGTATCTCTTTCAGGCCGTTAATGGAAAAGGGTAGATAGTTTATTTCCTGCAAATTCAACTTTGATTCTCTTTTCATACGTGTTTAGACCATCTAAAGGTCTCTTCAGTGAAACTGTAACGAGCCAAGGGCAAAATTTACAAAAATCAACTATTTGTATAAAATCTAAATTCCGAGATATGTCGGTAGGATCTTAAACTTACAGATATTGTCGATTTCAGCTTGTAAAATATTGACTGTCAAATGACATCTCTACATACACTGTCAAAGTAACTTTAAATTTAATGTATATTCATTAACTAAATTTAATGATCTTGTACCTTGAAACGTGAATAAGTTACACGTACTTTGAAATTAAAGCTTTATACATTAATTTAATTAAATGTTACCTTAAATTTCAATAAAGTAACTAAAAACATACCAAATTTAATGTTTAATTACATTAGATTTAATGTAAAAATTATTAAATTTAATGCATTAACATTAAATGCGTGTAATGAACGATTGATAAAATTTGCTTCCAACATATTACATTAAAATATATGTAAAGTTTTCTTACAGTGTACATCGGAGTAGCGAGAAACTTAATAATTAAAGTTTCATTAAGCTGTAATGCAATTGAAAATGTCTACAGATTTAACATCCTGTGAATTTTGCTCGCTCGATTTGGCACAGCTTCACTAACGAGACCTTTAGGTGGTCGAAATGCGTATGGAGGGAGAAACAATGTTGAATTCGCTTTATATAAACAATTTTTTCCATTAACGGCCTGAAAAAGATAAACATTATCTCATTAAACAAAGGTGTTATGTATAGGGTGTTCAATTTTCGATACTTTTGCAGGATATCTTTATTATTATTAAAGTTGAGTCATGCGATGCGAAGACGCAAAGAACAAAATTTTCCTAACCCTCTCTGTTTTTAAGAGACAGGGCGAATTTGAAAACGTTCCCTTTACAAGCCCCCTTGCATCCTAGTTAATATGTAAGTTAATGAAAAAGTAAAAACCGGCTATCATAGATTTTTTTACATAAAATTTGCCAGCATCCTTACTTTTTTTTCTAAAGGCATCAGTTTTTGAGTTATAGACAATTTTTTTTTGAATAGAAAACTGTATATTATTTGATAGCTCGATTTTAGTTGATTCAAGCTTTTCTATAATGTGTAATTGTTGACATTTAATTTCACTAAAAAGTCTAAAATTTTAATTTTTTTCAAAATTTAGATTTAAATTTGCTGTAGGCTATGAATATTAAATACATATCTTATTAATAATAATACTCTTAGAACAACGTTTTAAACATTATCTAAATTGGTTTTTAAGGTTTTCGTAATACAATATACATTGTAAAAAGACTTTACATTAATTTTAATGTAATGTGCTGGAAGCAAGTTTCATAAACCGTTTATTAAACGAATTTAATGTTAATGCATTAAATTTAAAAATTTTTACATTAAATTTAATGTAATTATACATTAAATTTCAGTTAATTTATTGAAATTTAAGGCAACATTCAATTAAATTTAATGTACAAAAGTTAAATTTCAAAGTACATGTAACTTATTCATGATTTAGTGTATAAAATCATTAAATTGAATTAATGAACGTACATTAAATTTAAGGTTATTTTTAACAGTGTAGTTTAAGAGTTGAAGGCAATTTTTATTATATACTAGACTTCATACATCCCCAAAACACAATAATTGTTAACCTTATTATGTCAAAAAAGCCAAAAAATTTACCAAACCGAGCACCAGATGGATCATTTTATTTTAACTACTGTTGAAAATGGTTGCCATTTCCCTGATACAGAATTGGCACACTTCAGCAATTTTTCTTAAGACATTTAAAATAATGACAGGTTTATCTTGTAACCTGAACTAACAGCCTGTTAGTACCAATCCATCTTTCAGGAAAATTAGTTTCTAAAAAAGTCTCACTACCTGAGGGTTGTGACTCGTTGCACCGTCTGGCTGTCCGGAAAATACTTGTACGTTTGATGACGGACTTTTGACGTTAAATAGGTCGATTTCAGCCAATTTAGTTCTATTGGAAAATTTTTTTAATTTGCCCCTAACAAGATATGGAAGTTTAGGCCTTCATGAAAAGATTGCACATTTATGGAGGACAAAATATTCATTCAAAAAAAAGTTATAGCAATCAATATTTTGCGTCTTGGGATAAACAAATAGCAATATCTTAGCAACAAATTATCTGATTTACTATTACAGAAAATCATTTTGGTCAAAACGACGAGGACTTGCTTTTAAAATAAAAAAATTGCAAAAATTTTGCAAGAAATAATTAATATGCAATCAATGTCCGACTTTAAGGTTTTTTTTCGGCATTTTTTCAATACCAAATTGACGAAAATGATCGCAAAAAAGCTTAATATGTAGGCTTTTAAAATTTCTACAACTTTTATTTGAAACTTAAAATATTTTATTCAGAGGGGCGAGGGCTTGTCTTTAAAAGCAAAAAAATACAAAAAAGGTTAATTTTGCAATAAATAACTGATAAAGCTCAAATTGTAGGTTTTTAAAATCTTTACAATTTTAATTTGAAACTTTTTTTTTCCAAAATATGTTTCTTGGCTTGTAGGTTAAAAAAACCTGTTTTAGCCAACTTTAACCCCCCCCCTCTTGACTCCAACCTATTTTTTGCTGTTACATTTTATGTAGGGTTTGTTCTTACATCGCCTTCCTATTATTATTAATAAGATATATATCAATATTCCATTGCCTGCTGCGAACTTAAGCCTGAATTTTCAAAGAAATCAAAATTTTAGATTTGTTAGTGAAATCAAATATTAACTATCATATATTTTCAAAAAACTTGAAAAAATTGATAATGAGCCGCCAAATCATATACAGGGTGTTCTGTAAGATACGAGGCGTTTTAAATGGAAAATTTTTTATTTCGCTCTGTACCTTCAACACAGAGAAAGCTAGGAAGCTAGGAAAATTTTCTTTGTTGCATCTTTTGTTTAAGAAAAATGTAGCAAAGCTTCACGGAAATCTAAAGTCCTTATCCTTAATATTAACAGAGATACCCTGCAAAAGTTTCGAAAGTTGGACACCCTGTAGACACTTGGAAACTTTGAAATTAATTAGTAATTAAAAATTTTATATTTTTTAAAATTTTTCTCTAAATTGAATATTGAACACTACGTTTCACTTTCACTAAGTAAATTAACTTGTAGTGGAAATACTCAAAGATATAACGCAAAGGACATGTAGAAAAGGGATACTTATTTCATATCCTTTAAAAATTGATTTAATACTTACCATAAACTTAAAAATTATCACACAATTTACGTTATATATGGATAATCTTCAAGAGAAAAATACAATAAATTAACAGGACACTGATAATGGAAAAGTAAAAAAAGTCTAATTTGTATTTACTTGCAACCTTTCATCATAAAGATATTTTTACGCAAAATGTCGAGCACTGCGTGTATGATTTGTCTTAGATATGATTCGTTAATTAGAGTAAAAGGTTTTTCAAATATTTGCGGAAAAATTTAGCAATCATTAAACTATTTGAACGTCCATTGTTATTCCGAACTTTGGGAAAAATAATTTAGTTATACTTTTGAGGTCGCGGTGCATTTTACAATTTTTTCCTGTATTTGATTTATACTTTATAAAATTAATCAGATAAAGCTTTTGATTGCATATTTTTAAGAATAATACGTATTTATGACAATTATTTAAAAAAATTCTTATTAAGTATAAATAAAAATAACTTCGGTGACTGATATTTGTGACACGTACCTGCCGGAGGTTTTGATTCAGATTTGTCTCGTTCAATTAAACTCAGTAAGTATTTTGCCTTTTTCCTTTTAAAACTCACATATTTTTGAAAATTTTTAGATTTTTAAATTTTATTCTAAAAGCCTTTCTTCTTACTATCTTAAAACTAGTTTATTGATTTTAAAACTTTATGCTGCTCCGTTCCTCTCGTTACTCTATCCCAAAATGTGATTTTATTATTTTATTTAATTTGACCTACACTGGCTTTCCTAATATTTTTGATTTTAAATAATGAAAAAATACTATTTTAAATTGTATATTTACTATTAACTTAGTTAAAACGTCGTGTTGGAAAAAATTTTGTTCTACAAGTTTTTAATTGAATTCGCGAAAAAATTTATCAAAAAATAATCAGGTTTGTTGAAAAGTGAGATAAAATACTGCTTTTTAATTAGCCTTGCTTTTGCATACCTTTTCAATTAGAAAGAGATTTTTGATCAACTAAAAATTGTAAAATTGTAGTTAATAAACTTTAAAAAATATTTCAAAGAAGAAAAGTTTAAATGTAGTACTTATCGATGTGGATAAATTTTTGAAAAAAAGGGGAAACTACTTAACTGCTCTCAAATTAATGGATTTTCATACCTTAAAAAAATTAACGAGATTTGTTTTGTAGCTCTAGTAATAGTACCCAATTGGAGCCAAAATAACGAACATTATTTTTTTGAGGTATATTTTATTTCCTTAAGGGTATGTTCCCTAGTTCTTCATATTATAAAATGTAATTTTTAATGTATTTTTGGTATCTAGAATGAGAGAGAGATATACATATATAGTCTATAATGTTTGACGGCATTAAATGCTTCATCATAATCAAGAAATCATGTTAAGCTATTGACTATAACTTTTTGTAAGGAACAGCATTTTGATGATTGTGTACGTTCCTCTGGCACTCAAAGATGATAAAATCACAAAGTGCTATTAAATTCAGGGATGCGTTTTCGAGAACGAAACGAAAGTGGCACTTTTTCAGTTTTCAGAAATAACAAAAAAATATGCATTTTTCATTATATACATATGTATATATATATATATATATATATATATATATATATATATATATATATATATATATATATTAGAATTTTTTGTAGAGAATTGAATTTCCTATCGAAGCGAATTCTTCGGAGGTGAAAAAAATTATTTTTTTTTGCAAAATAAATGCAAAAAAATAAAAAGCAAAAAAATTAAAAATCTCAATATATTTTCAAACTTAGTAGATGTAGGTATAGGCATTGCTTCAGAGAAAAGAAAGATGCCATTTTATCCGTTAAAGTAAGTTTTTGAAAAAATTTTTTAGGTCGGTGGCTAGATATTGCTATTCCAAATTAACCATTTTTTTTGCAATTTTTATCTATTTTTCTTTTACATTTTCTTCGCATTTTTAATTTAAAAAATGTATATTTATGCAATGAAAGTTAATGTTATATTAATTTTATAAAAAAACGGGGTTTTTAAATGTACAACAGAAATGTTGAGTTTTGTGTTGAATCTAAAGTATTTTTATCATTAAGTAATCAGTGTCTCAATCAACTCAATTTATTTTATTTTTTCATTGCTTCAAGCCATCATACATTGTGAAAAGCAATATCTATATCTTCAATAACATTTTCCTGATTGGCTGCATTTTTGCAGTAGGCTCTTGTGCATTCTTTACTGAAAATGCAGCATTTAATGTCAAATTTCCTGCAACCACAGTTTGCTTGACAACCTTTCAAACATATACATGCTATCTGGTCAAGCAAAGACTGTGGTGCAGGTGGATAGGTTACAGGAATCGGCATCAAACTATTTTTCGTCGATTTCCAACCTCATTCAATATCATTTAATTTATGTCCTTTGCATTGTCATATTTTTGGACTTGATTTTAAATGATGCTAAATGACATTTAGCTAAAGACATCTTTGGTTTCGCACAATATAATTAAGCCACGATCGATTCCGCTGCATTACCTATCATTTCCTCATTTGTATCATCTTGTAAAAAAAGTTTACATCTTTTTCTATATCTACAAAGTTTAAAAAAAAAATGTTATGAAATTCTTTTATACAATATTATAAAATGCAGATTTGGTATCAGAACCATTAAAAGCATGAATACGGCTAAGAAATTGCTGGTAATATGGATATCGAAAGCTAATAGGATCGTACAGTTGTTTATCTACTTATCTAATGATTGGCTTCAATAAATAAATGTTTTGATATTGATCAGTTAACAATGCTAATACCATTCATTCACATCTTGGCCAACTATAACTACATTAACAGCAGTAATGTTTGTCTCACGTATATAACTTTTATAACATTTATCATGCACCTTAACATTTTCAACACTGCTTAAAATTATATGTTTGCCATCATCTCTTTTGAGATCAGCTTTTATTACACATTTAAATGATGTCTCTTTTAATATTCTAAACGTTTCGATTCTGAATTCTTTAGTACAAGGAAACAATCCCTATTTTAATAATACGCGATCGATGCGCAAAAAAAACCATGGGATATTGCGTACCCACGTACGTATTTCTAAACTAAAAAGAAAGGTACAGAGTAACATCTCATGCTCAGTGAATTCGCGTCTGCGCCATAGTGAAATACATACATTCACGTAAAAGACATAGGTATTATACACATATATAATAATTCCCCTTATATTACTTTTTATTACATGAATATACATATTTTTAAATTAAAAATCCAAAGGAACTTATGTAAAAGAAGAAGAAAAATCGATAAAAATTGCAAAAAAGTGCTAGATTTGCACTGGCCAAATTTGATATAATTTTATTTTTCAAAACTCATTTTAATGAGTGAAATGTCACCTTTCTTTTCTCTGAATCAATACCTGTATCTACTAAAAAAAAATTTTTTTTGACTTTTGGCAAACACGTTTCAATAGAAAATTTAATTCTATATAAAAAATCGTAATATATGTTACTAAAAATGTATAGTTCTTGAGTTATTTTTGAAACACTGAAAAAGTGTCATTGTCACCTCATTCTCAAAAACCCACTTTGTGATTCTATCATATTTAAGTGCCAGAGGAACGTATTCAATCATTAAAATGATATTACTAATTTGTTCCTTATTACCTCGTTTTTTTCCTTATAGTTATTAACCCAAAAATTCATTTACGTTATTGCATGCTATTTTGAACAAACGTCTACTCAATATTTCAACATTGAAGAAACATTATTTTTAACTAAAATGTGGTTGTCGGACTTGCATTGTCTTTATTTTTATGTTTACTTATTTTGATGTACAAAACAAGCAATAAATGATTAACGATTGGAAATTTTAATTTCTTTTCCGGAAAAAACGAGGTAATCTCGTCCAATAGAGTCCAGCAGCAGGTTAGTAATCTTTTTAGACCCTAAATTTAAGAAAATTAATGCTAAAGATATTTGCAAAGTTGTTACTAAAGCAAGAAGATATGAAAGCAAAAATTTGTTATCTTCGTTTAAGGTACTTGTGTTCGCGAATTTGATTTATACAATTCAAAAGTATTTTATTTTGAATAAAAATAAGTATTTTAGAATAATATTTCATCTCGATTTATATTCAAATGTTTACTTTTCTCTCTGTTTAATAATATCTAAGTATTTCAAGTACACATTTGCAAAAAACATAGAAACACAAAAACCCATAAGTAACTTGGTAAAAAATGATGTAATTTTTAAGGTATTTGTCTAAAATTTTATAAGTCTAAAGAATCTTTGCTAATCAGTCCTTTTGAATATTTACGTTATCGACTAAAAAGTATGCAACGTTTGATTATATTTTACTTGCAAATATTTCAATAATGTAGACTATTTTAATATCGTTATATTTTCCTATTTTAATATTTTACTATTAGTAAATATAATCTAGGATTTCATTTCGAAAACTACAAAATCGGAAACTTTTAAATAAGTGCCATATATTTTGATTTAATTGTTTTTAAGATACTGCATGCAAAAAGTACACTTCTGTGGGTAATAGTTTTCAAAAACAACACTAAAATAAAGTGGTTTATAAAATTTTATCTTATTTCATCACGAAATGTTCACCAGCCGTGTGTATCTATATGTTTTGGACTAATCTCAAAAAGGACTGTATAAACTGGCCAGGCTAGGAATTCCCAAACTTTTGTGTCTCATAGACAATAAGCCAGTTTTCTGTCTTCTTAATGTGGAATTTTTATAAATTTATTAACTTAAACGCGTTTTTGACTGCTAAAGTCCTAGTTTGATGATCGAACGCATAATGTAGCGAATCGAGAATAGTATGAAAAATGTCAACATAAGAACAGACACTATTCATGTTTTTTACAATATTTTCGACACAAATACACAAAACAATCAATTCCTTATTAATACACAAAAAAATCAATTCCGCATTAATGTCCACATATGAGTTGATAATCTACTGTAGTATTTCCATGTTCAAAAATCCCTAAATCTGGTTTTAAAACGTATGAAACATTTAAATATAAAACATAGGCCGAAATTTTATGATCCTGGAAAGATACTGGTGCAAGTTGGAAAACTGGGAAAATTCTTGTCGTCCAATATTTTCCTTTATGAGAAAAACGTTGCAATAATCGATGTTGTTTTTATTAAATTCAGACTGTCAGTTGCAATTGCAAATTAACCTAGTTAAAATAGGTCTATTAAAAGTTTTAAAAACGGAAAAAATCCTGTCAAACGTAAGCTTTTCGACATTTATTAACAGCTTTTGTAATGAATTGAAGAGGTTGAAGCAATCTGTCACTCAGCTTTCAATATCATGAATCATTTCATTAATATTTTTTTGGATTGTGTTGTTGTTCAAAGGGATTCTTTTGAGTATATCACATTCAAGTTTGTGTAGAACAATTTTAACAATCTTTTCAATATCGCGCAAAGTTAGCTCTTCCTCGATAGTTTGCGACTTTTCTGACTTTGCTGTCGGTAGAGAGATATTGTAAGATGCCACAAACCATCATCGTCTTTTTGTCGTTGGGAGGAACATACTGTCCACCATAGATCTCTTGTGAAGTTATTCTTTCAGTGTTTGAAAGCATTTCAAACCTTTACCTGTCTTATCAGGATGATAGCTTGTCAGTTGTTTTTTCAACTTGAAGTGAATTTCGTAAAACAATTCAGACAAAGACAGTTTATTTGTCGCTCCTGTCATATTATTGTTAATTAATGTAGGACGTACTTTTTAATTAAGAAAACTGTTTTTTAAAATGTTAAAAAGTTTATTCATTAATATCACACGAACTTTTTCCGGTGTTTGTCTAAATGTTATATTATCATAAGTCACGTGACTGCTAGTTAAGATAAGAATAAATTATATTTGCGTTTGTGGCTCAAAAAACTGTATTTACCTGCATGCTATATTCTTGCAGCGTAAAACGGCGCTTAAATAATTTAATTTTTTTATAAATACACTTCATTTCATAGGAAAGATCATGTCATAAGATTTTTGACAAAATTATTCACAGCAAAAATTTCTTAATACAGTGACGTATGTAAATTTTTTATGAAAAGTGTTAGGACTATAGCTGTGTACAATCCAATAAAAAAAACTCTTTTTTGGTGTTTCACGATGCTTCTGTAATAGCTGTGTAATTCTTCAAAGTGCAAGACTAAATTCTGTAGTATCCTACTTCTCTTCTTCTCGAGGTGCCATCTCCGCTTAGAAGGTTGGCAATCATCAGGGCGATTCCCACTTTTGAGACTGCAGCTCTAAATAGTTCATTGTTACTGCAACCAAATCACTCCCTAAGGTTCTTCAGCCATGAATTTTTTCTCATTTCTTGGATTTTTCCCTGCATAATAATCTGTAGTATTTGATATTTTTTCCTCTCATGTCCCATATAGAGCAGCTTTATTTTCTTAGATGTTAGAATTACTTATCTCTCCATGTGCATTCATCTTATTACTTCCCCGTTGGTTATTCTTTCTATCCATGAAATACCCAGCACTCTCAGGTACATCTCAAATGCCTCCTCACGTCAATCGTCCTCAGTGTCCAGGCTTCCATCCCATAGTACAAAAGCCTCTTCATTCTTGTAAATGTGCTTCTAGCATGTTCAATTCTTATTCGAATTTCTTGGGAGCTGTCAATGTTTTCATTAATGGTTGTGCCCAGGTATTTGTATTCTCTTACTCTTTCAATAGGTTGATTCCTTGCATATATCCTATGAATGTCCAGAGTTGTTTTTGTAATCAGCATTTATTTTGTTTTGTTTATGTTCAGTGATAGTTCATATTCTTCGCTTACTGTGATCATTATATTAATTAAAAGAACTGTATCACTGGCGTACCTCAGATTATTTATTGTCATGCCATTAATTTTAATGCCCATGTCCAGATCACCAAGTGACTTATTTACCATATCCTCCGGGTAGAGATGAAAGAGAACTGATGAAAGTAAACACCCTTGACGAACACCTCTCTGTATTTCTATTTCTTCTAATGTTATGTCGTCTATTTGAATTGCTGCTTTTTGATCATAGGATAGGTTTGAAATTATTCTTATGTCTCTGATGTCTATCTTTCTTTTTACTAATGTTTCGATAAGTTGGTCATGTTTAACTTTATAGTTTATATATATGTTGTTGTAGTCTATAACCACACGTGTAGGTCCTGATTCATATCTAATCATCTTTGTGACAGGACATTGAGTGCAAACAGTGGCTCCTTGGTTCCTAGGCCTTTATGGAATCCAAATTGTGTATCGCCGATGTCAACATCTAATTTTCTGAATATTCTATTATGTACCACCTTCAACAGGATTTTCAGAGTGTGAACCATCAGACTTATTGTACGATAGTCAGAGCATTGCTTGGCATTTTTCTTTTTTGGGCGGGTTATAAAAGTTGATAACAGCCATTCATTTAGTATGGTTCTTGTTCTATATATGGTGTTGATTAATTCTACCAAAATATGAACTTGATCCTCCGCTATTAGTTTAAGAATTTCCACTCTCAGTTGGTCTGGATCTGGAGCTATTCCGTTCTTTAGCATGTTCATTGCGTATATCACTTCTTTAATAATGTCTCGGCCTATCTCCCCTTCTATATTTTCAAGATTAATTTGTCGTCTCTTATCTTCAAAGAGTTCTGTAATGTAGTTCTTCCATGTTTCCAATTTTTGTTCTATCTCTGTGATTATCTTTCCGTTGTTATAAAATATATTGAGTTGCTTTTGTTTATTGGTGCCGGCGAGTTCTTGGACTTTCTTGTGTATGTTGAAACAGTCATGTTTGCTTGTAATTCCTCAGTTTCCTCACATTTTTTTGTAATAGTCTTCCTTTGCTTTTCTGATTTTGGTGCGGAGTATCCGTTGTGGTTCTTTATATTGCTGTTCATTCTTTCCTTTATAGCTTCTTCTAATATCCATAAGATTAAGAATTTCGCTAATTCTTTCTTTCCTCTGGGTTTTTCTTTCTTTAGAATGTCTATTGAGGATTCCAATAAGGCTGATTTAACTCCGCACCATTTTTCATTTATGTTTTTGCAGTTTCGGTATTTTTCTTTGCTTTCTAGTGTTTTCAAATTTTCGTTTATTCTTGTTTGTAACTCATTACGTATGTCTTGGTTGTTTAAGTGCTCTGTATTTATCCGAGTTTCTTTTTTCCTCGGAGTTCTTTTGAATTTGATGTGCATCTGGGCCACTAAGGGCCTGTGGTCTGAAGAGACATCAGCGCCCGGGTAGGTCTTAACTGACTTATGTTGACTAAAATGTGGTTGTCGGACTTGCATTGTCTTTATTTTTATTTATTTTTACGACGCTTCGATTAGGTTGTATCTCTAATCGTTATCAAGTATAAACTGAATGTTTTGTCTTAAGACTACGAGCTTATATAGGGATTGTGTCCACTGAAGCGCAAAGTTTCGCTTCACTGTAAACACCTCAATGATTTGATGTTACAACGTAGTTGTTGTCAAAGATTAGGTATCTCAACACTCGGTTTACTGAAGATTCCATTATTGTTTTTAATGTTAGTTGCTTCTATAATTTTCTTCTTTTCATGTTGGGTTCCATATATATTGCCGCAGCCTCAGACCATTTTATATGATGTTGTTTATTCCAGGCGTGTTCTGCAATACTTGATCTCGACGTTTCCCCTTTTTGTGTATGAGTTTTTATGTTCCTTAATTCTAACTTCTAGTGATCGTTTAGTTTCTCCAATATACATTTCCCTATATAAGCTATATAAGTCTATTTGATTTCTTATTGGCTATTGGTCACTGTGTACTAAAATGTCCCAGTGATTCACCCATTGTCGTTAATCCTAACGGCGGAGTAATAATCTTTGTTTAACAATCACATATAGTTGATGTTTATATATTCAATTATATAAAAGGTGATGGATTCAATAAAAAGTTCATTCAATAATCATCATAGATTATATGTATTGATTTGTGTATCAAATTGCGATAAATCCTGCCCAAGTTTCTATATAATATTTTGAAGAAAAGTTGATTTTCTGAATATAGTATTTATTTACATAAATACTTGTTTTCTGAGAATACTTATAGGCTTAATTATTTTATTTAAAAGTAAATAAATAAATATTTCACAACTGTTTGTTATATCGGGATTTCCCAACAAATGGGTTTTAGGAACTAGCAATGTCTGTATTTTATTATAGGAATATAAGATATATTTTAGTGTTTTTATCGTCAGTTACAGGGTATAATTAGGATTTCAATTTTAAAACAAGGAACTCTAATTATTTTATACAAGACATACAAATATCAGTCAGTCACCGTGTCCATTCAGTAACCCACACAAGGATTAAGCACAGAAACAAACGAAATTTGCCGATGACACAACGTTTTTTTACTTGATAATTGTTAGCTTAGATTTGATGTCATTATTTTTTTTGTATTTAGAAAAAATTTCGGTACATGACAACTTTAAATAGTATCTGAACACTTTTAAGATGCCGAATAGATGTTGTGTTTCCAGTTGTAAGGAAAATTACTCAAACGGTCCGATGAAGGGAGTATTCCGTTTTTCAAAAAATGACGAACGCTTGTTAAAATGGTAACGATGTAATAGCCAGAAGAAATATTATGTTCAGCTTAACAAGTATATAATATAATACGAAAATATTACAACGTAGATAGTAAGATATTATTATATAATAAAAATGCATCGACCGATCTGGATATCTTTATGTAGGTTAACCTATTTCACTACAGTTTTGAATTAACTTTTGACAGAAAAAGAAAATTCCATAAAGTATCGTAAAACTGTCACACTAATAAAGAACTGGATAAGGTTCCTTTCAAATTACCGAAGAAATAATTGATCATTAATTGGCCGAATCATTTTCTGTGTCTTTTGTGGTTAATAATTGATTTTTGTTTTAAGAAAAATAAATGATTTTCAAAAAATACTAATTTTAAGATCGACTCTGCTCGTGAAAACTGGTAAATGTGCTAGCGTATATTTATATTGTGCGTTGTCGCCATTTTTTTTTTTTAAATTTTGACTGGTATTTATCCAAAGTAGAAATAATTGTGTAAAACTATTCTGATATCTGAAAGATTTGAAACTACGTCAAGATAAGGAAATGCAAATATCATTTGAGTTCGGTAACCAATTATAACCTATACATATATATAAATTGATCTAAACCAGTTTAAACTGTATTGACAGACATAACTCGCACTGTGTTAAGTGATTTTTTTGATTAGCGTTCTCTGTCAATATATTTAAATGTAAATAAAATTCTCTTCCTGTTAAGGGAAATATTACCAAAATTACGAGTAAGCTACCTCCATAAAAATTCATTAACTGAAATCGCTTAGCTTCCTAATACCCCAGCTGGTACTGCTACTGCGATGAATAGGTTTCAGTGAGAATTACTATATGTAAATTAATAGAAATGCTAGAAAATACGATCAAAACGGATGAGCGTGTGAAAGCCAAGGTCGGCAGTTGAATCTTCATGGTAATCTAAAGAAGAATCTTTAATGTTTTTTGCAGAAAACCTCAAAGTATTTTGAACCTAACCAGCCTCTAATTCTGCATATAATATGGTAATTTTTTCCCCTTTATTGAATGGAACTTTTCTTTGACATCTGCCAGATGAATTAGATCATCCTTTTGATGACATATCGTGTGTATCGAACCCTGTTCTGAGGTAATCATATCGCCACAGTTGTAGTAGCTGCGATGTCATTAACACTTGCCTTTTATCGATTTTGCGATATTTAAAACCTATTTTTGATACAATTCTCCATAGACTTGCTACTGAATTGAAAATATTTTTATCATCTGCAATAAATCGTGCATTTAGAGATCTTATAGTGGATACTAGATTTTCTTCGTACATGGAGTGATCTTATCTTCAAATCAAGTCCTTGTCATTTTCGTCAAATTTTTAGAAAACAACCGTATCATAGCCATAGAAGTTGACACATACTTTAGACGTACAACTTTCCACGGCAGCTGCGCAGCCCCCACTACTATTCTACTTTCATATGCTCGGCTGTTTTCAGTCATGTTTGTTAACATTTTTCACATATTCCGCAAACTTTATGATCCAAAATGAAAATATAGGTTTGCAGAATAATACGTCTACTTTCAAAATCATTTTACAAAATTAAAATCGGACTTCCATGACGCATCTAGGCGCATTCTTTTCAAGCAAAGAAAAAGGAAAGAATATATAGAAGCAGTTTATTTCCTGCAAATACAACTCCGTTCCTCTCTACATACGCTTTTTAACCACCTCATGGTCTCGTCACTAGAGTTATAGCGAACCGAGGCTGCGATTCTATAAGAGTAAAGGGAAAGAGAATGTCATAATAAGTATCTTCTATCTTTGTTCAGTCTGTATTAACACATAAGTATGTCACTATCCTAAAAGAGATAAGGAAAAGGAATGTCAAAAAATATGCTTACAGAATCGGGGCTCGAGAGAAATATTCAGGGGAAACAATTGCTATATAAAACATAAATTCCGATATATTGTTTCCTGCGAATGTTGCTCTCGGTTCGATACAGTTCCACTAACAAAACCAAAACGCGAATGAAAAGAGAATCAGAGTTGTAATTACAGGAAATGAACTGTTTCTATGTATTATTTCCTTTTTCTCTGCTTGAGAGGAGAATAACATATAGGCAACTGTTTTAACACGGCAGATAGATAAGTTTTTACTGAAATTTTGATTTTTAAAATTTCGCACTCCTTCGGTGAATGTATAGATGTCGTTTCGACTGGCGATATTTTTCAGTCTGGCACAGAAGTCGGCAGGTTTTTAATATTCTGCCGACATGTATCGGAATTTATGTTTTATATAGCAGTTACTTTCTGGAAATGTTGCTTTCGGTTCCAGACAGCTCCACTGACGAGACCGTAAATTGGTCGAAACGCATCTGGAGAGACGACCAGAGTTGTATTTGCCGAAAATAAACTGTTTCTATATATTATTTCCTTTTTCTCTGCTTGAAAGGAAAATAGCATATAGGCAGTTGTTTAGACATGGCTGCACTAGTGAGTCAATATATTTGCGTTTTCTGGTAAAAAGTTCAATTGAAGATGTAGAAAATGTACTTCCAATCGCATTTTACAACGCATGGCTTTGTGGAAGCACAGTTGTTCTACGTAAATCCTATATAATTTTCGGAATTTAACTTACCTCAAAATTACTGCAAAACATATTGTATGCCATTTCTTCAGTATTATTTCGGCTTGTTTTAAATACGGAATTTTTGGAAATTCTCTTATTTGAGGTTTCATGAACACTTTTGATTTTAAATAGACATGGAGTTTTTTCCACCAAATATAGACCAGCATATCTTTCTGCCTCCAAAGTTTTAAGAAAAAGTTTCATCAAATCTAATTTTATGTAGAATGGAAATAAATATAAATGTTGCTTGTCAACTGAAACTCTAATCGCATCATATTTTTTGATCTGATTTATAATTTCTACAAACTTCACAATGTAGAATTGCGCTGTGATCATACTGTCACGTAAAAACAACAATACGTAGTCAACTCATCTTGTAGTCCTGCAAGTAATGTCACTACTTTTAAATCAAGGCAAATGTTTCATTGATGTGAACTAACCTGAACTACGAGATGATCTTTTTAAAATATCCATTTTATGTGCTTTTTATTTTCCAAATTTATCACTTATTTGTAAACGAAAAAATGACTTTTATGACAACCTAGAGAGCATGCTATAACGTACTCGATTGCTTAAGAAACACTTTCAAATATACCTTTACTAAAAATCTTTGTTTTTTTTTGCGACGTTAGATAATGAATCTTCCAGAGATATATGCAAGGACAAAAACCAATTATTAAAAGACTTAGGGAGGAACATATCAAGTTATGGAAATATATCATAGGGAATAACATATTGAACATGCTCCTGGATTACTCCCCGCCGATGTACAGCTTTGAAGCACCTACTAAGCCAAGACTTAAGTGTGAAAGATCCATTGATAAGGTCAAAAATAGTATGGTGTACAGACGGTTCCAAGACCAAATAGGGTGCAAGAATATAGTAGTTCATTCTGAAATTTCACTTATATAGTACTATGCAGAGACTTATGTGTGAAAGATCCATTGATAAGATCAAAAATAATATGGTGTACAGACGGTTCCAAGACCAAATAGGGTACAAGAATATAGTAGTTCATTCTGAAATTTCACTTATATAGTACTATGCAGAGGAAATAAAAAGTGAAGAATTCGTTACCAGAAAATCTTAATCTACTTTACTATTCACTGGCAAGCGGCAATAAAACACTCACAAGGGGAGGTCGCGACCTTGTCATGACCGATTTTGATGAGACTGAATATCATTAGGGTAATGATGAGGTTGGATAGCCTCTTATAAAATCAGAACCATTTTGTGGGATGGTCAGATTAATGGCGATTTAGAAATGGACTGCGATCGCAGAAAAGCTAAACATTTTGTAGCCAAGCCCTCAACAACATAAGGTCCATATGAACAATGATTGACCTTTTGACGGGATACTGCCGTTTAAACAAACATTTAAACTGAATCGAGCTAGAGGATAAACTTACGTGTAAGTTTTGTCAAAAGGGAGAGAAAAACGGGAGAATACATTCTGTGCCAATCCGTGGTATTTTCTAGTGTGTACGTCCTAGTAAAGGGCACAGCCATAACAAAAGCAACTAATTACACCTGTGAAACCTTGTTAAAGTTTTGGAGGTTCATTAGGCAAGGTTTTCTAAACACGAGGAGGATCAAAGTAGCCTTTAGAAGTTGCAGTGAAGAGAAGGCTTGAGATGTATATAACTCCGATTTTGTATGTGTGCTTTTCGCATCTCATAAGAAATTTTAAAAATGTGTTGCCTTTTTTAACTCAATTAGAGTAAATTAAATATAGAGATCGTTTTACACGTATGACTGTAATTCTATCATATCAATTCGGTAAAAATTGTATTTGATATCTTTTCAAAATAACTAATTAATTCATTTATAATTCTGATGAAATTTTCTATTAGACTTAATAACATTCAAAGGTACATCCAGATAAAGTTGGAGGAAACAACCGATAATTAAATAATAACTGTGTTGACAAAATAAAATTAATTTTAATTATTTCCTGGAATTTATTACGATTTCAAAACACATAAATAAAACTAAAAATGCATTGTCGTTTTGTTATTAATTAAAATTTTAAAATAAAGAATGTATTATTGTTAATTTTTATTTATTTTCTTTTAGGTTCCCATAGTAACTATCAAACAATGAACACCTCCATACAAGATTTAGAATCAAAAGGCGGGAGTACAGGTGCATTGCCCAATATTGAGAAGCCAAAAGTATACCCCATAAGATGGTTAATTCTTATACTTTTTGTACTCTTTTCGGCTTCAAATGCAATGCAGTGGATCCAATATTCTATAATAAGTCCTGTAGTAAGAGAGTATTATGGAATATCGACTGAGTGGGTTAATTGGACGTCTCTTATTTATATGACGTTATACATTCCATTTATTTTTCCTGCAAGTTATTTATTAGACAAATTAGTAAGTTGGTTTTTTAATTTTAGTTCTACATACATATGTATATGTAATATAAGAAGTAATTTATTGGCATTTTAAGTAATATCGAATTTTAGTGGTAGTTAAGCTGATCTGATTTGGTAGGTACACATGTAGTTAATATTTAGTAAAGAAAGTATCATAATATAAGTTGAAAATCATGGTTCTTGGGTTTAAACCGTGTCAAATTGGAATTATTATTCGACGTTTTGCCTACGATTGTGCGAGTCATCTTCAGGAATCTTTACTCTACGAGATTAAAATACTGAATGACTATTTAGGAGCAACAACCCGGTATTTATACCCGACTATTGCTCAGCGAACCGTGATCCTGCGTTACAATCGATTTTCACGTCTTATATCTTCAGTGCAATATTCGTTGCCTCTCAGAGCATTAGTCAGTATTTCTGTTTCCGATTTCAGTGATTGTTCGTTATATATTGAAAGTGCTCTATGTTCTAAAGAGTTTATGACGAATTATTTTTGTGAAGGATGATGGTGTGACGTTGCATTGAGATATCGATTTGTATATGTTGGTTTCCTGTACACAGAATGTCCTAATTTGCCATTTTCTTTCCTTTGTACTAATACATCAATAAAGGGAAGGGCACCATTTGATTCAGTTTCCATAGTGAATTTTATGATAGGGTGTTTCTAATTTAGATGATTCAGGAGATTATGGAGGTTGTCTACGTTATGCGGCCAAACTAGGAACGTATTATCTACATATCTGCACCAAAATTTAGATTTTGAAGGAGCAGAAGACAAGGCGTTTTCTTCAAAAGCTTCCGTGAAGATGTTAGCTACCAATTTGGCACGGTCTAAAACCAAGAACCATAATTTTCACCTTGACCAAAGCTGTGAAAGCTTTCGCTTTTATCAATATAATATAACTTAGAACTGTACCTAAGTTTTATAGATTATTATGAGGCTTTTGATAGTATCGAGACTTGAGCCGTCGAAGAAACTTTCGATAATAGTCGAATTGATCATAGGTATACTTAAATCATAAGGATAATTAAAACAAAGGTTAGATGATAGTAGAAACAAATGATTACTGAACTACAAAGCAAATGAGACAAATTTGAATAAAAATAAAATAAAGTTTATGACAAATGAAGATGACCCGCGAAGTCTGAAAACAGAGGACAAAATACCTCTGCAATTAAGAAAGACAGTATTTGATCGATGTATTTTACCGATTTTTAAATCACTGCTTTAACATGGACATTAATTAGGAAGACGATAGACCAACTAAGTAAACCCAAAGGGTGAATATAAAACTAAAAGTCAGAATGAAAAACGAAAAACAAGAAAATACTAAAATGGAGGCATTGAATGGAACAAAAATCCAGAAAAGGGGTTTCTGCTAAATTGGGATGGATGAGAAAGGCGCACAGTCGAAAAGGATAAAGAAAAGAAGGAGATACCTATTTTTCATACTGATGGAAAAAGTTCGTACTGTTTAGTGTGTGAATTTTCTGTAGACTCAGGTTTGAATTTGTCTGTAATTTTTTTAGTTTGTCTTGAAAACGGCTAGATATAACTACTAACCGAAACGTCATGATATTTAACAAAAAATAAAGAAAATGGAAGCCCAATATATACCTATTACTTCGCAAATGTTTTCCACATCAGCACTAAGCAACTAAGCACTAAGTAAACGCTTAAATCCAATAATTTAGTAATGAAACTAATATTAATATGATGGCTAATCACATTATTCCTCAGATCCAACCGAGGCCCTAAAAAAACCTTCATTATTACTGTATTTTTAATGTTCATTATGTACAAGGAACCCTTTTTTCATGACAAGGATAATTCCTTGCGTTATTTGTTGCATTGAATTCAAATCCGTTTAACAAAATTGACTATCACGTCTGGATTTTGAGATGTTCTAACTTAATTACGGCACAATGGTCATTTTTGGGTAGCTTTGAGATTAAATATTTTAAAAACTAGAGGTCATAGATAATATTAATAGTAAGAATTTGGAATTTTAGTCCATTTCTACTACCCTAGTTCAGAATACTCTCCAAGATATCATGGACTTGATTTTGTAGTATTATCTGATAAAGTCACTGATGTATCATCAGCAAACATTATCATTAAGTCGTATCAACGAGAGAAGGCAGTTCATTAACTAACAAGAAATTTGTCTTTATGTCATACTCCAGGGAGTACCTTCCATTACTATTTCCGTAGAAATATCTACAAATTAAATACGATTGAGCGATAAAGCCTCTAAATCTTAAGGTATAATACTCATTTAAAATGAAGTCAAAATTAAGTGTATTAAATGAAGCAGACAGGTGAAAAAAGCTCGGCGTCAAACTATGTTCCAAGTCAAAAATCGTGCTGCGCTTTTGACAGCGGAAACTTAAAAAGAATTACAGCCAGATTCACTAAGAAGAAATAAGGCAGACCTGATCTAGTTGTCATGGAAGTTGCATCTGATAGTTGACCAGTTTAGTTTTGCATGTGACTAGAAGCTGTAGGCCAGTTTTTTTGATAATAATATTGTTTTAATTTGTATTACATATGTCAACAAATAAACGCTTTTATATAAAGAGAAGGTTATATAAGAATAAGAATCTAGATATAGTTGCCTTCCGAAAATAAACAAAATATTTCATTTTTGCCCTTTTAGTAATAAAACAGAGTTATCTCTTTATTGTTGCATTTTTAAGGTTCAACATCTACTTGACTTATTGTTGTTCTTGTCCATTTATACCGTCGACTTAGACCGATTTTAAAGTTAAATCATGTTATTGAATTAGGGGTTAAATATTTTGTCATTAACAATGACTTAACATGTGTTAGGCATCGAAATGGGCAATATACTATAATTCATAAGTAGAGAAACTTTTTATAATTTTTATTTCTTTGTGTTCATGATAAGATGGTTTTGTATATTGTACCATATAGGAGCCATTTAGTAAGAATAAAGCAAAGATATTATGCATTATAATCTATGTATCACATGTTTTGTTTCTTGAAAAGAATGATATTATCAAAATACAAAGGTTAAAAGTATAGCAACTTAAGTACAAAACAGATAATTTTATTTTTAATAACATAAGAGCTTTTTGTAGTAAGTCCCTTTTTTCAGGAATTTAAGATATCTGTTCTTCATAGAGTTTAAGGACGTATAAATATATTCCTAAAATTTTCCATTTTAGATCCTTTGGATTTTCAGTTAAGTTTAATATTTTTTCCCAAGAATTTTTCGGTTCAAATCGTTTTACACTTTGCCAATTGGCTTCGGGTCGTTATTATGCTCACATTATTTTTTGCGTATGAAGCATGTGATTTTCCAGAATACATAAATAAAACGACCCACTATGTCGTTTGTTTTTACAAGTGGACCAATACGGAACCCTCCAGAATACCTCCAAATCATAGCGCCACCACCTCCGTACTTCACCTTTGTTCTGATGTACTTAGGATTGAAACGCCCCATTCTAGAAATTTCATATGATGTATATAATATAAATCGGCTTTCGCCGGAAAATAAAACTGTGTTCTCTTGCAAAACTGAGTCTAGCTTCTCTATTTTTCCTTAAACTAAAACGCTTTTCGGCTGACTTCCTATCATGTAAACTGACTTCTTCAAGTCTTCATTTTTTGGTACTTGCAGATAATGCAAAACTGAGTCTAGCTTCTCTATTTTTCCTTAAACTAAAACGCTTTTTGGCTGACTTCCTATCATGTAAACTGGCTTCTTCAAGTCTTCATTTTTTGGTACTTACAGATAAAGAAACTTTAGTTATATCTTATTTTATACAAGATGCACTCATAGAATGATCATTAGCGGATAACATTTGAACAGCACGAATTGCATTAATGGACTTCTTCTATTAAAATTGAAAATTACCTTAGATATTATTGATTTATTTTAAGTCCTTAATAATTCCCTATTGTTTTTCTTCATTTTTAAACTTTTACAGAATATTCTGTTTTATTTGCATTGATAATTGTACGTCGCTGATGTTTCCGGAGTGCGGCATGCTACTGCCAGATGGCATAAGGGAAGCAGTTCGGCCGCACTAGGTGTGTTCTTATTGGTGTCTTTTATATCTAGTATATTTTCTGATCTTTGGGCGTTATCTAACAGCAGGTGTTAATTGTCATACCTACCTTATCTGAAAGATGTTATTTTTGCAGGTCTCTACTATCAGTTTGTTATTGGTGCTATCAATTTATAACCTCATTACTATCTTAATTTTAAGGGTTCTTTCCAAGATCATTTTTGCGTCACGCCACTTCAAAATAAAGTGAAACTAAATTTTAATCTTTACTGTGTAGTCAAAGATTAGTTATTTTGTTTTTATAATAACGCTATTTACTTATCGACGTTTTGTTTTTTTAGAACTTTAGCCAATTCTGTCCGTTGCACACGTAAAATTTTTTAACCCGACAAGATAGCTGAATTGGATCAAATCAAAGAATTTACAATTTTTTCAATATAAAAGTGCTTAAAACATGACAATTGGTCGTTGATATAAAGTAGTCATCTCTCACATTATGTAAACAAAAGACCGGTACAAAGAATAGTATGATATTATGTAAACGGAAAGATAAATTTGGTAACGACAGTCACACAAGTAAAACTTGGTGGTAGGTTGTTATAGTCATGTTGTTGGAATAAATTTAGCCGTATCTAAGTGAACAAATCAGCAAAAACAATAAAAGAAACTGAGAATTAACACTTTTTTAAAAATTTTATCTTACTTTAATATTGGTAAATCATGTAGATAATAGTTACCAAGGAATTACTTGTTATCAAATGGAATAGTCACGAGAAAATAGAGTCAAGTGCACATCGAACTACTTGACTTAAAGATTAAAGGCGTTAGTAGATATATTTGTTTTATTAAAGTGACGATAAATATTAATTCTCATTGACAAATAGTGATATAGCGAGAAACGAGAAATTTCGAGTCGCGACGAGAAATTCTGATAAGTCGAGAAACTAATAATACCAGTCGATAATTATATTAAGAAGGTCTAATCTTTGCTGATGTAAAATAAAAAATATTAGATCATATCATAAATCATAGAAAATATTTTTTTTGTGATATTTTAAGCCGTAATCTGTACCATCGAATGCAATTAACTTTACCCTGTAAATTTTTGAAAATTCATTTTTTTAAAATGTAAAAATTTGTATCAGGATCTTGGCACTTTCCTTTGAATTACACTAGCATTTGTGGATTAGATCAGGTTGAAGAAATTAGCTTTACAGTTTTCTTCTTTACAATTATACATTTAGCTTATCGTGGGGTTTACTGGTATATTAATTAAAAAAAAATGGCACGAAAGTTTAGATTAACCTGCATTAAAATGGAGTCGAAGCGTTTGGCAACGTCGCATGAGCTCCACTTTAGATCTTTGAATACATTTAATATTTTTGATCCATTGATATCTAGAAATAATATAAATTAATTGTTTATTGTAAGATTTCCTTTGTAACGACTGGGTACTACACTTCATTTGACTCACGTGGAAGTGAGTGGATATCCTTATTATGATTACATGTGGAAATAATACTAATTATTCCCAGCAGACAATAAAGTCAAATAAAAGAAACTAAAGGAATTAACCTCAAGGTAAAAGATGACTTTCAAAAAGAACAAAATAAAACTAATGAATCTGACAAGATATCAAGTCCCAAGTCTAAGCAAGAAGAAATATGAAGTACTTTAACTAAATTTAAAATCATAACTATGCAAATTTGTAAAAGGTATTTTCCTAATGAAATTACTATTATGGAATTGAAAAATAGGATAAATCATCTCCTGTAATGGAAACAACTAGTGGCTCGCCTTGAACATCCAATATTTTTTCTCTACCCTACCAGCCTACTGTCTTTCTTCTGACTGCAATCAGTGCTCGGTATTTTTTCAAGCGTCATCTACTAGGTGTGAATTGGGACCATCATTAACATATTTTCCATAAAATGATTTTGCGCCTGTCTAAGTCACTTTTATGCCGTTAAACTGACAGTGAACTAGTGGTAACAGCAAAACTGTCTGACTAAGTTCCTGTGACATTTTATCGAAGGTATATATTTTTGTTGTTGAATAATTTTTATTTTCTCTAGAAGTTCAGATTTGAATAAATCTGGTAAGAGATTCTTATTTTTCTGAACCATGCACTGAAATATGTCACTTTTTTCCACTTCTCAAAAAGCTTACAATTTATTTATTTATTGCTGTCATAAGCGTCATACAACGTATAGCATAAATACAATTATAATATATAGGTACAATAACAATACACATATATAAAGTTTCATATAGGATTACACACTTGTTCTATAAAGTTTTGCTACGTGCGTATGTAGTTGAACATTCAAAGAAATGCATTTTGATCTGCTCTCTTTCCACAGTCGCACCGTACCGATTCTCAGGAGAGGCCTCATTTCATCTAATTGACTCCCACATAGAGTCTACTGATAACTTTCCATGTTGCCCATTCTTTTTGTATCCTGGTGGGAGATCATATTGTCGTAGTAGGTAGAGCTCTCTGTAAGCCTTTAACAAAATGTATCTTGTCCCTGAACCAGAATCCTTTTGTTTTTCATTTTGCTGATTATTGGTTGTCTAGTTGGGATTCTGAGCCACTTCGACTCGAAAATACCCAAGTTATCCACACATTTTTTAAAAAAATTGACTTCTTCACGTGTTGGGCTATGTTTGAAGGAAGGGAGAAGAATATATAAAACTGAAATCGAGAAATCAATATTATATAAACCCAGAAGACGAAGGTCGACCTGGTATTGAGTTTATTATTAATAAAAAACCCCGAACATGATAGTACTGAACAGTAAAAAGGATCGGTTTTGTTAGTATTATATCACATTTTCTAAAAATGTAAACTAAAAATAGGAACTAGAATAATTTTATGAAAGCCTGAATAACGCTATGGAAATATTTCTATCAACTTATACAATAGACATGGGAGATTTCAAAGCTATACTTGAGAAGAAACAAGAACAGAATGAACAATACGGCGGCAACTGCAATTCTGATCAAAAAATGAAAGGGACGCAAGGATGCTCGAAATTTTAACATATATGACATGAACGCGCTTTTAAAGAAACTTCAACATGAGGCAGGAAACGTTGTGAAAATTAATAGTGAAAAAACAAAAACAATATTCCGAACATTACCAAATGGAAATTTTATGAATAATAAAAAACTAACATCTTAATAAAACTGCAGGAAAAGTAGCTGGCAGAAAACAGGAAATTAATGACAAGAAATAAAATTGAAAATAAAATAACTAAAATAATCATTTCGGGAAAAAAATGCGAATAATTTATAACAGAGGCCAAAGAAACGAGAGCATTAATAATAAGAGATCAAAAAGTACACAAGGCTGCAATAAGTTCGCATAATACTCGTAGTTGAGTGTTTTTGTTAGCAGATGGAACTATCTTCGTCTTCTTTGGAGCCGATTCTTTCCTTTTAGTCCATTGTTTTGAGTATTTCTTCGTCTTAGGTGTGAAGTAATGGATCTAGGTTTCATCGATGGTTATAAATGGATGCAACAACTCGGTTTATTGCTGTGAAACATCGCCAAAACTCGACTGAAACATCCTCATGGCGCTGTTTTTGTTCCATTGTAAGCAAACCCGGTACCCATGTTGCGCAAAGCTTTTTCATGTTCAAATTTTCAGTTAATATGCGATATACAGCATTTTTTGAAATTTTTGCCATGTCTGCTGACTCACAAATCTTCAGTCGACGGTCCATACCATTTTGTGGTCACCTTATTTAGTCGACCATCGCGATGTTTGTCTTGCTAGCTCGTATGACTTCATAAAAACTCTGCTACCCAACATTTTAATGTTGTAAACGAAGAAGCAGAATCTTCCAGAGTAGAATCTATCCCGGCTTTGATATTGGTTGGACTAAGATCTTTCAAATGAAAGTATTGCATTACAAAACGATGATCAACTTTTTCCATACATAAAAATTCACTGGGAGTATTCACTATTGATGGCTGTCCATTAAATATTAAACAACGTAGCGTCTTCATACTTTAGGTTGGCACTTTCGACCATAGCAATTTTTTTCAAACAATAACTGCCATCTATGCGTCCAGTCGGGCATTTCTGGGACTATCCTAGTATTAATTATTGATGTATATACGTTGAACATAACATTTCTAATGTCCATTTTTATACAGTTCTCTTTAGTGTCAGTTTTTTTCCTTAGTCGCTTTCTTCATTGGTATTCTTCTACATCTTTTATGAAAAAACCTCTATATACACCATAAACTTAGCTTGAGTAATTTGGAGACTTTTTCCTTAATAGAAGTTTTGATACTTCGTCGGTTCCAGTAACCTTCTTTCTTCATTAGTGATTAATAAGTGTATTGCAATTATCCTATGAATATCCTTATAATGATATTTTCACTTTGACTTGAGCCGAGTATTACAAGATTTGTTGGCTCTGATAATTTGTCTAGTTAAATGGAAAGCGACTTTAACTCATTCAAGTTTTGTTTGCAATAAAAACTAGTACTACCACTGTGTGAACTTTACTAGGTATAAAAATAGTCATATTTAATAAGGCTAATTTTCACGGTGAATGACGTAATACTAAAAATAGAATCGTTACTTTTTTAGTTCTCATATAACTAGATAAAACTACATATAACAATGTGTTAACTGTGTGAAAACGTAGTTATCAACAACAACATATTTGCAAATCTACATTACCTATTTGAAAAAAATATTTGCAAATTAAAATTTTAATTTTAAGTTAAATTTAAGCACACGTTGTTAAAATTGAATAATAATTTTTATTTGCTTTTCTACTGGTAAATGTTTAACAAATAATTATCGATCGCCGTTATTTTTCACATTTTGTGCGAGTAAAGCATCCTTTTATTATTTGCATAGTTAAAATTATTTGTTCATGTTATCTATTTAATAATTAGAACAAATAATGCTACTGATTATTATGATTATATCATATTTTGACACTTTCAAGTACCTTAAATAGTCAAATAAAGAAAATTGCATATTTGTTCTTTGACATTTTTTATCTAATCACCTTATGAAATTTTGTTGAGTCTTCTAGATAATTCTAGTTGGACGTTTATAATTAGAAATGTTTTTTGTAAATAGGAATGTTATTTAGATAGTTAACTGCATAGCTAATTACGCATTTGACTGACAAAAATTCGACCTTTTATAAATAATATCTTATTTCGTCTCCTTCCATTTTTTCTTGATTTATTACCTATTTAATTAAATTCTTCCATTTTATGAATCTTAAGGGCTTACTAGATCAGTATGCAAACTTTTTAGCCTAAAGGCCAACCTAACTCCTCTACTAAGTCCCAAGAGCTAACATCATATAAAATTACACGCACAAATTTTCGTATTGGGATTAACATGCAAGTGAGATATTTATGGCCCGTAGCGCAGGGATCGACTCCGTTCAGTTTGCAATTTCAGTTGGTACTTACGTACAAGTGTGCGCGTGCTGCGCGTTACCTATTATTACGACTATTTGCGACGATGTATAGTAGTTACATTTTGCGGAGAGTAGAGAAATTAAATGCAGGGATTAGTAAAGCTACAGTAATATAGCATCATTTTGTAGAGAGTGGTAGAATTACGCAAAAACCTCAACCATGCCTAGTTAATCGAAGTATACAACACCATTTTGTAGCGAGTAGCAGAGCTACGGACTGAGGACGGAGGCTACAAATACGGGAGACAACCGAGTGTTTGATAAATGCGATGTAAAAAGAGAAAGAAAGACTGTATTTTTAGTTAAAAAAAAGTGTCTTAATTTAACAATAAATCTAATGCATTCTATTTACTCAAAATTTCTGCTTTTAATAGTATTAACTGGCATCTCTTTTGCGTGGATTTATATAAATATGGAAAGTTAATAAAAGGCAGACAGAGTGAGTGCAAAACATTTAAAGAGCCATGGGAATATTTATATTTCGTGATTGAGTCAAGTAATAAAAGAATGTGTCTAATTTTCAATGAAAGAATATTAATCCTTATGAGGTTAATCATTTTCAGAGATACTCTACATTTACCGAAAGCCTAGGGTTAGAGAAATCTAAGTCTTTAAACGCGGATCGAAATCTCAGCAATTGTTATCTAATAAAGTAAATGCTGAATAAGAAGCAGCAACTCGTGCTAGTTTCCGCTTGGCTCATTCAATAACGAAACATGAAAGACCATTTACTGACGGCAAATTAATTAAGGATTGCATAATTGCAGCAGCAGGAAACATGTCCCGAAAAAGCTAACTTATTTATAAACATCGCTTTGTTAGTAAACACTGTGGCTCAAAGAATAAATGATATTGCAGAAAATATATTAACTAAATTGTCTGACCAAAATTGACACATAAAGTGATTCTCTTTGGCCTTGAATGAGTGAACAGATGTTTCAGATACTGCTCACATTTTTATTTGAGGGATAGATAAATATTATGAAGTTTATGAAGAGCTTCTTGACCTTCATAGCATTCATGGCACGATTTCTAGAGAAGATATTTTTAAGGACTGGAAAATACTGTTCAGAAAAACAACTTTCAATGAAGAAACTTAAGTTGTATAACTACTGTTGTTGGCAAAAATATGTGTGACAAAAATAAAGGTGTCTTTGCCCTCGTATCAAAGGCTGCAGAAAATGTATTTTGCATTTTTCATCAATAATTTTTGTGCAGTAAGTTATTCATGTCAACTGTGTATTGTATCAGATCATATGCATTTAATCATCGTGAGTTTATTGAAGATTGGAGACAATGACTTATTATATAATATTGCAGTATGCTGTCTTAGTTGCGTGCAGTAGTCCATTTTTTTCTGAATGAAAGGAATCGTCATCTAGCTGAATTATAAACCAATGATTGGTTATGAAAGTTATCATTTTATCCCAGTTTCTGCTTGATTTATGTACCCATATTAAGTCCTGCCATGTTTTATCCAAGTAGTAAGGGCTATGCCGATTATACTGAAAAAATCGGAAAATCAAAGGGCACAGAAGAGAAAGGTATATCAAATAGTAGATCTAGTTACAATCTCCATTGGATGTATTTTGATGGGTGTGTAGGTTTTGCAATCAAGTTAAAGATCGGGGTTTAGCAGATGACGTGGATGACGTTATAACGTCATCAAGCATTCAAACGGCGGCGTATGATTGGTTGCCGATGTTCAGTATAGGTGGCTTTGTCAAGAGAACCAGGAGCAGCGTGTGATGACTGGTTGCTATGTTGCCGCATTTTCTGAATTTCCTGCGTTGCCGCGATGAATTGTTGGATATCACCTCTATTTCCTGGAACTAAGTGTGTGCCTGTATTGTCACTCTAGCATTTCTATTTCCTAGACTTTCCTCTTTATTTACTACAACTTAAGGGTGAGTCTGAGCTTGCACAGTAATTCAATTACTTATAAAACACACCCTGTACGTGACATGTCCTTTTTACCTAGAATCTAAGGAGTATATTGACAGCTGACAGATGATAATGATAGGCATAACTTGTGTGATTAGTTATGGAACACCCTGTAAGTGGTATACAATCGGATACCCTGTATATAACATACATCCTTTTTTATTTTAACTTAAGAATATGTCTTAGCATGCGCAGCAATTTGATTGCTTATGAAACACCCTGTATAAGGCAGTTAGCTAACTGAGATTTCATCTCCAGAAGGTTTCGCAATTGAAACGTTGGGTGCTTTAAAAATGAATTTTGAATCTCGTTTTTCAGATTTTGATGCAGTTGTAAACGATATTAGAATTTTTCAGAATCCTTTTAACACTGATATAGAAACCCTTGCCCTAGAACTAGAAAAGCAAATGATTGATTGGCATTGTAGTGATATTTTTAGGTTATTGTTTATTTATAATGGAAAATGTGGGAGTATGTTCAATCAGAAAGAGAGTTTTAGGACTTTTTTCATTTATGGTAAAACACCCTACTCCTTAACTAAACGTTTTAAAGAAATTATTAAATCCTTCAATTTCATATCTTTTTGAAATCGAATTTCGCTTATTTCCTTAAGATTTTCGCCTATATTTTTTCGATGGATTATAGTATTTAGGACCAATTAAAATTTTACTAGGTATGCGGTATTTATATAATCGATATATTTAATTTAAAACAAACAATCTCACTTCTTTTGGAGTTTGGTTGGGATATCGATCAGATAAAATCTTTTTTTGTAAAAAAAAACATTTGGTTACAAGTGTTGGCCACAAATCTTTCACGATGAACCTCTTTTAATTTTAATCGGTGTTTCTAATATTTTGGAAAAAGGCACCGTGGGACTGTGTAATTTCTCGTGCAAGCGGGTACACGATATCTATATGGAATCTTAGTAGATATTTTTTCTAGTATCCCTCGTGAGTCCAATGGTTAATTACTAAAATTATGTCTAATATTCAACTATACTATTTTTCTTTTAGGTCAAAGTATTATTTTTAGTAAATCTTTTAATTTTAACGTAAGTGGTTATTGATCGGAAAGGTCAAATGGAAAACTAAACCAAACTAACTTAAAAGATTAAAATAACACAATGACAATTAATTAAAAAATATATATTATACTATTACTAATACTTGATGATAAAAATAGGCAAAAATATAAAAATTAAAGATATATTGCTTATTCGCAGGAATTATTATATTCAATGTTTAAACTAGCTTATCTAAGACACATGCATATAATTCCTGGGATTATGTCAAGAAATTTACAGAACAGTAAGATCTGTCACTAATGCAGTGTTATTAAGAAACTTGCAGGAAGCCCGTATTCATGTCTTATACGTAGTCACGATTAACAAAAACAACTAGAAAGTCATATGTATGAATTTCAGATAATGTTAACTGCATTTAAAAAACTACCAGATTTTGTCTACTGATATAACATTCATCAAAGTCCTTGGTGATATCGGCATGGTTTAACGAAATATTGCGTATTCTTGCTAAAAGTAGATGACAAATACTTGAACTAACTGACAAGACGAGCAAAAAAGCCTGCCATTTTAAGGTCACCATTTTAGCATATGTTAATCTGTCTACATTATGTAATAATTATAGTAAAAGAGATTTCGTGGTCAATTCCTTATCTCCATTTATTATGTTTCTTTGTTCAATTTTCTCTCTGTTCGGTTCATAAACAAAAACATAATTGTCTTTATAATTACTTGAAAGCAAATGTACTTAAAACGATTATTTTCTAATACCTATTAACAAAAAATTATTTTAGGGACTTCGATTAGCGGTTACCATAGGAATCTTTGGAACATGTCTTGGTTCATGGATCAAAGTAGCATCAGTTGATCCAGACAGATTTTATGTTGGATTTGCCGGACAATCCATAGTCGCTTTATCTCAAATTTTTGTATTATCAGTACCTGCAAGATTGTCTGCTATATGGTTTGGGCCTGATCAAGTCTCATCTGCATGCAGTATCGGTGTATTCGGAAATCAAGTATGTATTAAATGTGAATAATATATTTATCTTTTGTAATTATAGTAGTAAAGTTTATGTGCTTTAAACTTAAAAATGATGATGTCTCTATTAAAAATGTATTCTGTTTATAAATACATTTTTTTTAGATCGGTATTGCTGCAGGATTTGTTATACCTCCCATGATTGCTACAGGAGGGTCAACCGAGGAAGTTACCAAGCAGCTTTATATTCTTTTTATTGGAGTAGCATGTTTGACATCAGTTTTACTTGTTCTTATACTTATTTGTAAGTATATAATAAATTGGTTGTTTATATGTATTATCCTTTCAGGCAGAGAAAAATAAAGAGTATATACAAACAGTTTATTTCCTGCAAATATCACTCTGGTTCTCTCTCCATACGCGTTTCGACCACCTCATGCTTTTGTTAGTTGAGCTGTATCGAACCGAGAGCAACATTCGCAGGAAATAAATGCTATATGAAATAGAAATTCCGAGGTATATCGGCAGGATGTTAAAAACCTGTCGATATTTTACAAGTAAAAAGCAATCATTTTTACATCTTGGAATGATGAAGAAAATATTTGAAAATCAGAAAGTTAATTTATTATATACGAAATTATATAGTTGGTAAAGCTTCTTAATACTTGTAATTTGAAAATTTGATTTTTAGATAGTTATTAAATATTTTAATATACATTAACAGACATAATTCTAAGTATTTTGGGATTAAGATAAGAAATTAAAACAATTCAAACCACAGTTATCTTACACATTATCATTAAAATCATAATTGATACTTTCAATTAACTCGAATCGTCTATCCTTCAAAATTATTGACATGTCACGAAGTTTGAATTATTTTAGGATTAAAATATATCTGGATAAAACAAGTGCTATTCCCATTACATGAATTTATTAGACTTTGTCTGTCTGTATAGATCAAAATTTGCAATTGATATTTAATACCCTAATCGAGATTCAAATGCTTTGAATCTGAAATTACTAAAAAGTATATCACAGAAAAAATTTAAAAAATTTTTATACGTCGACTTCTTGTTAAATAACATGTACCGATATTTATGTGGTTGGGAACTCAAATCTAGGACCTCGGTTATGCTAACTACATTGCATACCAATGAGGTCAGTTTTGAAAGTATTTTAGGCAATAAATTTAGTTAAAATTCACTGCAACGTAAAAATTTGTTTTATCTTCAATAAAATAATCTAATTGTTAAATCAAATCATGCCACTTAATATATTTTACATTCTATATTAAAAATATGGAAAAAACATAGGTCTGCAAATGTTTCCATAGGGAGGTGGTGTTATAAAAGTGGTTTTTATTTAATTTATTAGGATTTATGAGGGGGTTCTATAGGTTGGCAACCTCGTTCTTCTGATTTAAATCCATTCAATTATTTTTTATGGGGTTAATTAAAAGCCTTACTATATAAAACTTTGAAAAATTAGCGCGGGTTGTCTGCTGGTTGTGGTTATAAGTAAAAAATCTAATATTTTTAGAAAAGTTAAAAGATTTATGAGACAGCGCATGAGGAAATGAACGGAAATCATTTTAACACTTATAACAAAACTTTTAATAACAAACCAAGAGAATGAAAAATTTATTGATTTGTTGTATTATTTTATTTAGATTATTATTCAAAAATGTTTTCTGAGCATTATGTTTCGTTTATCTCGGAAACGATTGACCTTACGACTTCATATCTGGTTGACCCTTATTACCTGAAAATGTTTTAAAACATCGTAATTTACTGATATACACTCGACCAAAAAAATAAAGGTCATAAAAAAATAACCACCTCTTTGGCCCCACGCTACTAATTGCAATATGGGTCATCTGATATTATTAAAAAGTGACCTCCAATAATGCTAACATATCTGAAATATTCAGTTCTGTATTCTAAGTAAATCCTAATAAATTAATAAAAACCACTTTTATCACCATCTTCAAGGGCCTATAGCTCATTATGAAAGCATTTGTAGTGATGTCGGTAATGATACCATTGATCAAAGTTTCTTTAATTCGATCCGATTTAATTAGTCATTAAAAGATAATTTATTTAGCTCTTGTTGTGGTTCAAAGGTGATTACAAAACATTTATATATTTTTAATAAAATGACGATAGATTAAAAATTTCAATGACTTGCAAAAGTTTGACAATACTCAAAAAATTGAAGTCATGTTTTCCAAATTTCCTGGAATTTTTTTATTTCTGAATATTTTAATGAAATTCACAATAGTGGATCCATTAATGCAAAATAAAAATTTGGAGTTTTTCGGATTTTAAAACCAAAAAGTTTACTATTTCCGAAAGTGAAAGTTATCTGGTCGCAAATTATTAACCTCTAACTTTGAAAATCCAAATTGAGCCTTGTTATTGGAATGTTACGGAAGATAAGAGTTTCTTTTAATTTACTTTAATGTCGAAAATACATCAAGGATTTTATTATACTTCATATAAGTATAAAATTTTTTAATCAAATTAATAAATAGTATACTAAAAAATGATTATTTATATTGTTTAATTGATACAAAAATTTCTATTCGAAGGAAAAAAGAAAAATTTTTAAAAATTTATTGGTTGTTATGATAATGTTTTTTGTAAAATATAATATGGAATCTATCAATTCTTTTTTCAGTTTTCAGAAGTGCTCCACCAACTCCACCATCTTACGCAGCTCAACAGCAAAATGAAGAAGAAGTTGACTTTATTCAATCATTAAAGAATCTGTTTAAAAATCGCAGCTTCATGCTTCTTTTGGTAGCTTACGGCATCAACGTTGGAGTATTCTATGCTATTTCGACTCTGTTGAGTGAAATTATTCTAAGATTTTATGAGGTAAGAAATTTGTGCTTTTATATCAGGTGGGCAAGAAAGTCATTTTGATTTTAAAGTGTGAAATAAAACTCTTTTTTTTTCATACAAAGAATAAACTTTAATTAATTATATATCTTCCACTCTGTTCAATGGTCTTTTATCATCTTTCTTGTAGCTTTGTGATTTCACGGTCATAGAAATTGTGGTCCTTATCAGCAAAAAACTGAACCAAGTGCGATTTAAGGTCATCATCATTTGTGAAAGTTTTGCTATTCAAAAAGTTTTACAAACCTCAAAATCAATAGTAATCTGATGGTGTCAGGTTAGGGCTGTATAAGGAAAATGACATCACTTCCCAACCAAGCTCCGATAATCCCCCACGAGTTACCAAAAATGAGTGAGGCTTGCATTATCATGATGAAACATAATTTCTTGCTGATCTTGACCATTTTTCTTTGATTGCTTCATCCAGTTTCATTAGTTGCTGACAATAAACATCCGAAATCATCGTCCGACCACTTGGAACCAGCTCAAAATACACTTGTGGTTCCACCAAATTGTGAGCATGACCTTTTTTGGATACAATTCAGTTTTAGATTTAGTTTGTACTGGCTCAGCATGATTGGGTCATGATCGTTTTCGAATGATATTACTGTAGATGACCCATTTTTCATCACCACTGACGATTCATTTCAAAAAATGGTTGGTCCAAAATATTTTAAGTAATTTTCCATTATTGTGTATCTTTCCGTAATCTTTCGAATAGTTATATAATGATTCGCTTCAGTTATCGCTTTGATTTAGTCATTACCAGTATCAATAGATCCATCAGAACGCTGGTCACTCTCCAGAACAGAATTATTTAAACCAATTCTGTCATAATGTTATTACAGACACTCTGTGTACTTCTTTGATTGTTCAACTACAAATGTGCGGTGTAGAAAGCGGATTTCAGTAATTTATTCCAGTGTCAAATTTTGTCGGAAGAGAAATATTCGCAATAAAATGTTAATAAATATTGGGTTTTTCAAAAAATATATAGGTTAACATATGCTCATAATTTACTTCCACTCTCGATATAGTGCCTCGGAAATAAAGAACTGTAGTGTTCGTTATAGTTTGGTAGTTAAATATCAATCAAATTGTCTTGTTCAAACGTACTATGTACTAAATATCTTTTAGTTCATTTAACGGCATAGATATGGATGACTCTGTCTAGATTTTTCAGGAAAAAATAGTATATCACCGATTTCTTCTAAATTTTATAACTAGTACCAACGAGTACAATACACAAAAGCAACATGGGTTCTCAAAGAACATGTTTGCGAAATATTGGATGCTGTCAATAATAATAGTTTCAATAAATAAGAAAACCTTTTTCAACATTTTTTATAGGGAGTTTTAACAACAAGATTAATTAATATTTTTCTACAATAATTTTTGGAAATGTTCTACGATTTCAATACACAGTTTCATCCAGGCGCGGATCCAAGGGGGGGCGGTGGGGGGCGATCGCCCCCCCCCCAAGAGCTTTGAGTTTAGGAAAATGGACCCGATTTTTCCTGTTATACTACAGTTTATTTAAGAACTAGAGAGAGTAATAAATCATTTTTTACCCTATTTCTCTTCGAAAACTACTTGTGTTCTTTAGTCCGCTGTCTTTAGCAAAATCTGTTAAACACATATATTTTTCATAGGAATGGGTTAGAAATTTTATAATCAAAATTACCGGTCTATAATAATGGACTAAAACGTTGCCTTATTCTTACAAAAAATTCTAAGTTATAATTTAAATACTTACAAAATATCCATTGTCAAAAATACAAAAAGGTAAACATATATAAAAAAATAAATTCTTGCATATATTATTAAAATATTTTTGGGGCTATCGGTCATTTTTTTATTAATTAAAAACATTTTTAGGGTATTTGACGTTTCAGTTTATTTATTTCTTAAACCATCTGCAGAATTACAATTAAACACTAAAAAGAGATTCAAATGTAATTACTTTTTTTATGTTATAAATAATATTAGACCTACTTATTTTTATTTCTATTGTACTAATATCTTCATTTAATTTACTTTATTATATGGAAATACGATAGCCCCAAAAAAATAAGATAAACATGTTAATTCTACACGCTTAAGAAAAAGACACAAATACAATAATAAAATAATAAAAAACTTACAGCTAATTAGAATTAAATATATATAAAATTAAACAGTGGGACACACTAAAATAAAAATATATAAAAAAACATGTAAACAACATTAAACAATAAAATACAACAAAAACAAAAATTTAAATAATAAATTGTGTTTACACTAGTAAACATTACGTTTCTAATTCCTAATCAAAGTCCTATCTTCGTTCAAATTAATTATAATTGGTCTCTCTATCTCACCGATCATAAGATCGAGTTCTCACATTTTGTTTTATTCTTTTATTATATGGATTTTCCACAATTTTTCGCAGTACCTTTATTCAAAAAAATCTTTCAAAAGTTTAGTTAAACTACTAATTTTGTTAATTGTGTTATTTCTAGCAACTCTACCTTTTACTTGAGAGAGATATTTACTTCTCCAACGGACAGTTTCCGAACGATCTATAGGAACGAATTTTCTATCTGGTTTTCCCCAGCAAAAATTAAGTTCTCTGAGCAATTTCCAGAGATCAGTTCTTTTAATTTCAGGTAAATCGCGATCTTCATTGATTTTAGTTAGAATTTTGTAAATAGTTGGGATCTGCTTATCATAATAAAATGTATATACAACCCCTTTAATTGCAGTTTTCATTTCTTCTTCCAACGAGGTTTTTCATCTGCCTGTGATCGAATGTGGCTTGGGAGTACTAACAATTCCAGTCGTTTTTTCTCCTTCAGTATTCGGTACATAGTAGATTTTCCAACTCCTGTCATGTTGGAACACATCTCAACAGAGCTTTTAACATTATTATCTAGATATTGATATCTCAAAGCATCATAAACATTCATCTTAATAAGTTTTTCGTTGAGGGAAAATGCCTTGGTTCAACGATTTTGGAATAAATATAGAGGTGAAAGCCATATCTTTTGGGTATCTCACTAATCTCAAATAATATATAAAAACAAGCGCAAACAAGATAAATCACTAAGAACACACTGTAAGGTGTACTTTGCTCACTGACAGAAATTAAATTAAACTATCAGAATTTTTATGTTGCAGTAAATTTATAAAATATATTTAAACATAATGAAATATAATTAGATTTACGGCAGTTGTCAGTTACCAGCGATACTGGAGCAGGTGCGTTGGAGGTTTCGGTAGCAGTTTTATTGCTCTCCCTAGTTCTTGAATAGAGTATAGGAATGTGTATATTTGCGATCACCTCCCCCCCCCTCTCAAGAGCTTTGAGTTCAGGAAAATAGAACCCATTCTGCCTTTTATATTAGGAATGTGTATGCTGCTTGCACCCCCCCCCCCCCCCCGTTGACAACTTGTTTTTCTTGCATACTGTACTTTTGCGATATCACCCCCCCCCCCAAAGAGGGAGGCTGGATCCGCCCCTGGTTTCATCACTGACTGGTGGACTTTCTCAAAAATTTGTATATGAAGGAACCATTCAGTTTTTGTTATATCTTTTTCATTTTGAATCGCAATTTTATATACCATTGCTTTAAGTTTCCCTAATAAAAACTAATTCAGAAAATTTAAATCAGCCTACCAATAATTTAGCTAAATTATATCCAAGAGATGGAGCATTATCGTGCATATATCACATATCGTTAGTCGAAATTATTTATGGTAAACTGTCTGTAAAACTGTTGGTTATAAATCGAACTTCATTAGTTAACAATACCTAACTGAAAATGTGGAACGTTCTCCGACGAGTAAATTAAAAATAAGTAAATTTAATTTCTGTCTATTCTCTCTGTACTTCGAAAATTTTTTTTTATAATATTTATCATACTTAGTTTTACGAAGTTTTGAAAAACTTATATTCTCACTAAAATTAGATTACAGGTGGGCATTAACTAATTTTCGAAAACGATTTGCTAAAATTAATATATTTAAAAGAAAACTAGATTTTCTAATTACTTCTCAAGGGATAAATTTAGAAACTGCACATTTAGACTTTTAACTATTATTATATTAGTTGCTTTTCTCAAGGACTGTAAATCTAAATTTAAAAAGTGAAACTTCATTCAGATTTTTACTCCATTTTTTCCATATTTGTAGGGTGCCGATCAAGATGCAGGACGAATTGGACTTGTAATAACAGTGGCAGGTATGGTTGGATCCGTATGCTGTGGATATATTTTAGACAGATACCGTAAATTTAAGTAAGTATTTTTGTTTGTAATTAAGGCTCCAAATTAATATTTAATCAAGAATACTGTGATTAATTTGAAAAGTTTCCTTGAGATGAAGAACTATATGTGATGAGTTTTGTTGTAGATTTTGGTTATCAATAAAGTTAATAATACTAAAATATTATTTTTGTTTTTAGGGAGACTACTATAGTTGTTTATGCATTCTCATTGTTTGGAATGATATTATTTACCTTTACAATAAACAAGGGACTAATTGTAGTTTATGTCATTTCTGGATTGCTTGGGTAAGTAAAAATATTCTGCAAAATGTAAACTACTCGACTATCTTGTTTTCTGTTTCTAATAAAGAACATCCTAATAAGGGCTAAATAAATCATAAGAAGGAATACTAAGCTATAGCGTCGTCAATTCGTGTTTCATCAATTTACGTCTTGATTAGCCGTAAATAAAATTGTTTTACCAAATTTATAATTAAAAAATTTGCTTGTTCGATTTGGAATCACACAATATTTATATATTTCTTTCTTAACAGTATCTTAATTTCTTTCCAGATTTTTCATGACTGGACTTTTGCCGGTTGGTTTCGAGTTGGGATCAGAATTGACTTATCCTGAACCGGAGGGTACCCAAGCAGGTCTTTTAAATGCCGCCTCGCAAGTTTTTGGCATCACGTTTACCAACATTTATTCGCCTCTTTTCTATAATGTTAGCGATACTTGGGCTAATATTGCTATGTGTATAGCATTAGCTGTAGGATTATTCTTGGTTTCTTCTGTTAGTTCGCATCTTCGACGACAAGCTGCTTTATCAGGGTCAAAATAGGAAATAACAATTTACCATAGTTAAGCATCAATCGTTGGTAATTCATTACTTTTTTAGCCATACCGTGCTACTCGTCACGATAGGTCGAATTTCTCTTTGGATAATATTAAAAACATAATATAGCGCTATTCTGTAACGAAAATGATGAAGCTGTTTAATCAAGAATGTGATAGTTGATGATGTAGTTAAATTAGTTTAATTATATTTTGATGAAATGGTGACATCGAAAAATTCGTTACATTATAGAATTATGAAAGAATTTTAAGTAGGAAAGGAAGCGAAAGCGGAAGCAAACGCTAAATTAAGTTCTAAGGTTGTAATTTTATGTAGTGCAATTAGGAGATGAAGTTAAGTTATTCAATCATATATCTATTTACACATATGAAGTATAATTGATTTAAATGAAAGTAAGCCTCAAATAATCTTGACTTTTTAAAACTGATCAAAATTTAACATAAATATAGGTTTTTAACTTATCTTACAATTTAAGTGATTTAATATTTTAATTAGGATAAAATTGTAATTGCGTCTCGATGCCGCTTGACTTCAATATTTACTGAATTTAGTAATATTATATACGCACTATAAATATCTATATAAAATCTCTTAGAAAATGTATGTAATGAAAACAAAATGGACAAATTGAACATGTTAATACGACTCACGAGGGGCAATATACTCCGAATGCCCTATAATAGTAGTGACTCTGGAACAACCAAACAGTTACATTGTTTCAAAGAAATTCCTAACCAGTTTTTTCAAGTTACAAGATCCCATTCAGAACCATCATCTGGACATTTAATCACTGCGGAGTTTGTGAAATATTATTGAGATATTTCTGTACTGTTTGTTTCTTATTTGACTCAAATTGTTAGTTAAACTGGGGCAAGGACAAACTAAAAACTAAGTTTTGAAAATGGATTGAACAAAAAACGAAACGAACAACTAGTACTAAGTTGATTTTGAAATTCTTTTCTTTATAACTTATGACATTACATGATTTCTATTTTCCATCGATTTTTCGAATTGAGGTTAGGTATATCTTAATACTTATTTCGTTAAGTCTACAAATATAAGTAGGTTTATTCCTAAATATCTTGACAATAATTATTGATGTTCCATGCTGTGCAGTAGTTTAGTACAAATAATATTGACTAGTCTTTGTTAGTATTAATAAGTTAAGGAAATCAGTAAAATTAGAATCCTAATGCATATCTACAAATTGTTATTAAATATTTTCATAAATTTGTGTTTTTTCTTGCAAAGATTATTAGCAGTTGTGTGTTTACATAACTTAAAATTTGTTTTTGGTTACCTTTCAGGGTTTGGAGCCAGAGGGGTTTCAAAATATTTAGATGGATCCACCCAAGTTTTTTTTAATGTATTATTGTGACCTCCTAAACACGAAATTCTTGGATGGAAGTTCTTCAGTCTTTTTCCGATTATCCGATGCTCATAACTTTGGACTCAATAAATATTTTCTATTTCTACTGGCAGGATTTGAAAGTTTAAATTGTTTTTTTTTTGCTTTCTGACGGTATAAAAAATAGAGTTTTACCGCTTTTGTTTTTTGTCAAATAATACAAGAATCCAAATCAACTAAAACACTCATTATACACTTATCTAAAAATATTTTCATTTTACTTTATAGGTATTTTTATGCATAATCGCAGGCAATTAAAATTTGTTAAAAATTTGCATGATATGTCTAGTTAAGTGATTAAGTAAGTCTTCATGCATATCTTATTCGCAATAGAATAGTAAAACTACTGAAACTCTATTTCATCCATCTAGTTTAGTTCGCAGGCATGAAACTATATTAAAGAAGGGTCGTATTAATAATAATTTGAAAATGTTTCCTATATATATATATATATATATATATATATATATATATATATATATATATATATATATATATATATATATATATATATATAGCTTTCATTAGTTGCAAAGCGAAGAGTATTCTTTGTAGTCGTTTATGCCATTTAAAAACACAGAGCGCGCGAGCGCATAATTACCCTGTGGGTAGGCAACCAGGACTCTGCGTACTTGATAGCGCATGCACAAAAGCGATTAAATGTTATTTGTTTATAGTGCAAAAAAGCAATAAAAAACAATTGTTTTGCCTTGCGATCCATTTTATTTTATAGTTTAAAACTCTAACTTTCAAGCGGCGCCAGCAGAATTGAAAAATATTTATTCATTCATCAGAAAATGGCGAAAGTGTCAAACAATTTTCCAATTTTCTGCGAATTATTTGTTAATAACAATTTTTCTCTCCTACTTCCACCCAAAAAAAATTATGGGTCAGGAAGTCAAAATCCATAAGAAAAACTTGGGTGGGTCCATCTAAATACAATTGGCTTTTGGGACCCCTCTGACTCCAAAACTACTTGGAAGTATTAACATTATCTGCACCAAAAGACAAATTTTGAATTACGAGAGAATTGCCAAAAAATGAAGTAGGTAAAGGCCGTAACCGTTGCAATTTGACGTTAGGTTGCATAAAATAATAAAGTAATATATTGAAGGTAACATATTTTTGGCAATCCTTTAAACTTAAAAAAAAGCGTAAAAAATTATTAAATATTTTACATTATTTTTTTACGCACCCTATACACTATTAAAGGTTTTTTTTATTAAATTAGTAAAAAAAAACGTTTATATTAATGTTGTGTTTATGTTGTGATTATTATGTGATATATACAGTATATTGTACTGTTATCATCTGTTTATAGAGATATGTTATGGAAAAATCTACATTATAACTCTACTTCTTAACTGGTGTAATTTAGTTGAAACTTTGTATAATACAGTTTTGTTAAAGAAGTAAATTATTCAGCTAAAGCAAACATATAGCAAAAAGTATCATGATTAAGAAATTTAAGAAACTTTATCTATCGTTGACTAAACATTTGACAATAATTACATTATAGAAGAATTATTGTGCACCTACTGTATATTTCTTCTAAATTATTTTACATTGAGTTTATAAATAAATGTTATTGTTTACCAGTATTACGATTTTCTGACAGAATGGCGGATGAACTGATTAAAATTACAAATAATAAAAAAGAAAGTTAATTCGTCCTCATAATAACTTGTTTACTGATATTGTTATTTAAAAATTTATTTTTATGGGTTAAAAATATATCATATGCTAAGTTCTGATAACTTTCTTTGTAATAATGCTTTACTCTTTTTACGTACAGTGTTATAAAATTTTATTTTTAAACATACTATATGTTAGTCTATTCTCTTAGAAAACATATTGTTTTAATAAGTTATACGAAAGAGTTTGAACCACTAGATTTCTAAATAAATTTTTTACGCAATAGGCTGTAATATACTGGGTGTCAATGAAATTATTGCTGACCCTGTCGTCGATTCTTTGCTCTGGTAAGTTATCCGATTGACCGCTGTCTAGACATGCAAAAATGTATTATAATATGGGGACATAATATTCCTTTGATGTGAGAACAAAATCCGAGAACGGATGTGATGCTGTTGTTCTGTTGCGAAGTTACATTCATAGGTTAAATAAGGGAAGGTTACATTACGGTGTTCTGTTCATGTCTCTACCCACCTTTAGAGTATGCCCTTAGGTACGGTTCGCAAGGTCGCGAACAGCGAAAATGTAAACAATTCTGGTTGGTTGAATATGACATAATATCCAACTAGTAAAAGTATTGTGTTGTACTAAATAAATCAAAATTTTGCGTTTTTGTGTTTTCGACCGTGTAGATTTCTCCATTTGATTTTCTCATCGATAGTGCGGACAACTTTCTTATTAATTAATTATTAGAAAACTTAATTCTAAACATCTCAAAGGTAAAACAATACTTACATAAATGATATAATATATTCAAAGTGTCTAATGTTACGTTAAAGATATTTTATAGTAGTCATAGACATCTTGAATTATAAATATTGTTACCTTTGCTCTAGCTATTGTTGCGTCACTGTTGACTTTTAGAATAGAGATACATATTGATTTGCTCTTATCTTCAAAATTATTAAGTTTAAATATAGAGAATTACTAACCAAATATATTCAAATGATAGATTGGTTCCAAATGAAATGCACATTATGGAGCATCTATACCTTTCAGTTAAACATATTAAAACGAAACAATGTCAGACCAATATCAAGCGTTGTTTTCTCGCAAATATTCAAAGAGATAAGATGTTTATTATATACTTAGCCTTTTCAATATAATTTAAAATTTCTTAAATACATAGGACGTACCAGTAATATAACCCAGTTACATGTCTAGACACTAAGAATGTGAATCTAAATCATATATAGAATTTTCAAAAATTTCAAAGCGATATTATTTTCTCATAAAAATGGAAATATTAAATTTTTTCATTGCAGACACCTTCATTATATTATTTTATTAAAATACGTACAACTATTTTATTTCTATGTATGTACAAAGTGGGTGATCATTATTGTTTATATGTTCAAACGGAATTTTATCCTAGGAGGTAAAATTTTAAGGTTAGTTATTCTGTGATGACATATCTCTCAAAGCATATATTCAGTACAAATGCGTCACCAAATTTAGACAATAAACTGTTGACAATATTAATATTATATTAATTGCTTGAAAATTTTTAAACATAATCAGGATATTTTATTAATCGTTATATTCATCATATGGGTAGGTAATATTTACCACTAATATTGTCTAGTTTAAAACTTTGAAAGAAAATTCCATTTTTGGAATATTCATTTGACTTACGTGAAAAAGTTTAAATCATATTTAGGCAAAATTTTAGTACTCTAGAAATAATAGCCCCTATTATGTTGAACATGACATATCCTATTGAAAAAAATTCTTGAAATTCCATTGAATAATTGGAGAATTTTTAAAAGCTTCGTAATTTTAGTTGTAAATATATCAAATTTAGAAATTTCTAATTTTAGGTTAACTGTTAGAGATATTTTGACAATAATGTCATATAAACATTTATCGAAATTGTAATTTTTAAGATTTATCGTAATAAATGTAAGTTTTAATGATCTATTTGATTTTTTTTGCCTTTTATTATCAAATTTATCTTCACTAATTCTAATTTTTAACCGATTTAAAAAAAAGGAGGTTATTGATTGGACGTATTTATTTTTTGCTAATGTTAGCTGAGGCATATTTTTTGATGAGAGCGAGATATTTTCAACTAATGCTAAGGTGTTTTCAGTGGCGATTTCATAAAAATACTGCCAGGGTAGGTTAATTTTAAAGAGGTTACGAATTGAAAAAACTTACGAATTTTTAGACGGGCGAAATTTTTCATTATTCGCTTATAACTGTTGATAGGAGTGATACATCTTGATGAAATTTCCAACCTATTCTAAGGAGATTTCCGAAGTGGCTCCATTATAATATAATCACGATAGGTGTATTGCAGTAGGGTTAAAAACTTATAAAAAAGAAGAAAACTTTTGTTCTTAGCAAAATTTTGACCTGAATTCATTCGCTATAACTTTTGATACGAGTGAGACATTTTCATGAAATTTTTAGCATGTTTAGGGAGTGGTTTCATAAAAATATTTCCAAAATAGGTTTATCACGAGTAGGTGGAAGTTCACAGTTGTAATGTAAACTACGTTGTCGAATAACATTTCGAGTGATATAACACGAAATAGGCTGGTAGAACTTGCATTTTTACTGACGGTGGCCACGTCATCAGTTGAGGATTAAGTGTTGACGTTCATGACAATGTACTACCTACTCCTACACATTTTATATAGAATATATGTATATCTGCAGGACCACAACATACGATATTAAATCAAGATAAAGGTTAGACAATGATAAACTAAAATTAGCAGGTGACTTATTATCTATTGAACTTACAAGCTATCAGCATCGTTCATGTTAGGCGGGGATCTAAGGGAGGGCTGTGGAAACAATTTTCTCCCTCCAAGCGGTTCGAATTCAGAAAAATAGACCCGCCAATACCTGCTGCGTTAAGAATTTTGGTGGCATCTCTTCTCCCATTTTCGGTCGTCTACTCGCTTTTGCTTGTGCAATCACCCCCTAACAGCTTCGAATTCAGAAAAATAGATTATGGACGTGAATGTTGCTGGTAAACTCCCCCCCCCCCTCCCATCAACAACCCGCTTTCACTTGCTTTAGTCTAATCTTTAAATATCGTCCTTCCTCCCTAAGGAGAGAGGCTGGATCCGCCCCTGGTTCATATATGACTCGCCTTGTGAGTGTGCATAATCAGCATCAAAAGTTCAGGATAGACGTAGGAAACGTGCTGTATAAAGAGCATTCAATCGCGAGTGATACTTGTCTCCAACTACATCCGATAAATTACCTTAAAGGGTTTTTCGGGGTTCTATTGTAAAAATATTTCTATTCCAGCTTCTTTGGCAGGGGATAAAAAACCCAAAAAATGAAAAAAAAAATCAGTTATTAAACATTTTCATCCACTTCATTCGCATTAACGATGCCGAATGATGCGATCTCTATCGTTTGGGTAACATGCTTCCTGTATCGATTTTGATAGATTTTTATTTTATTGTCGCACCACCAAACGGTGGTCTTGTACAACATTGTTAGTGGATGTTAGTCTTGGTTATTAAGTGATCCGTTAAGATGTCGCTATTCTTGTCTTGTATGCTGTTTTCCCGGTCAACAAATAGTAAATAGGGCATGTCTGCGAGATGGTGGATTGTAACGAATGTAATAATACTTTGTTATTTTCTTAGGGAAAAAGTACTCACCTTTGACTGCTAATGAATGGGCCATTTTCGAGATAAATGTATTTGAATATTCCATCCAATTTAAATATAGGTTCGTAATAAGGGGGCAATTATCTCTACTAGAGACTCTTTTGAAAAAAGTTATATGAGCACGTGATATTATTTTCATATGAATTACATACCGCCGAGAAATTGCCCACCTTTTCTGAATCAGCCTCAATAAAAAGGCCGTTTTTTATTGGCCAAAGATTGCCCCAACCTGTTAGTTTTCTAAGCGATCGTCAGTCTTGATTTAATTAAAGTAAAACGTCTGTTTTTTGGTCTACACATAATGCTTTACTGGATACTTTTTAACTCAACAGGCAAGATGTAAGGTAAAACGGTTTGTATTACCTAGCTTTAGACCGAAAGCTGTCTCCAAAAACGTAAGACTTTTACTTTACCTTTTTCGGTAACTATAGGTTCGTTTCAACCCGCGTCAGAAACAGTTTCTGACCGTCAGGATTCTGCGCATTAACTTAAATATCATGTGTAATAAGTTAATGCGCAGAATCCTGACGGTCAGAAACTGTTTCTGACGCGGGTCGGAACAAACTTTCTGTTTTGTCAACAAGTTTTTGTGGAATTTGTTGAAAATGAATGAATTTATCTCTATTAAATTTATTGCAAAAATTGCTCTATAGTTTTTATTATTTACGTTTTCGTACAATTTTTTGAAAGCAGTTTAGTTCTTTCGTAAAAATAATTTATTTATAGACTGCTCTTATTCCGACTATTAAGATACGGACTTCGAAATATCATATATGCTAAAATTTCGGTTCTAAAAATTATAAGACCGGTTTTTTTTTAACATTGTGTCTACTTTTAAAACTGGTAATATGTTTTACCAAGAAAGTGAATGTAATAGACAGAAATAGCCAGTGTCTTATTAAACTCTGTTATTTACTCTAGTCAAAAATCGACAGTGAGAACAGAAAAGCCGATTTTCTAGTAATTTTTAAGCTCGAAAATTTTGATAGCTATCTGTATGATGTGTTATCTGCGCTCAAGATAATCCTTAAGTTTCAAAATAATTGTGATGCAATTTGCGACTTTGATTACAATGTGACATCTAAAAAGAATAACATTGATCAATTCATTGGTCATCACTTTCACTGATGACTATTTAAAGCAGGTAAAAGATTTTATTCTAAAGTTTTCACATAAGTTTTCTATCCTTGGAAGTTAACATTTGCACCTATTTTGATTCGATAATTTGAAAAATTGAAAAGTAAATATTGTTTGGTAATATTTAATATAATATATACAGGAACTTGTAGATATTACAGATAATCTCTGCACATTCGGAAACCAAAACACATGCAGAAATAAACTTTAAAAGTTCCACCATCTACAGGATAGGGCTGAAAACTTGATTTTTGCATAAAAATAATTGTCTTCATTTTAAAAAATACGTAACAAAAATAGATAATTGACAATTTTTAATCAGTCATTCTTTAATTAGGATAAAGATTTAGAGTATATATAAAATTTATTATTAACAAAAAAAAACGCACAAAACTTAATTGTTATGATCAAATATTTAAATTTTGACAAAAAACAGCAAGAAATGTAAAGCGCGATGTATGCTATTCCGAATAACTCTTTTAAAACAAACTAGTTTTAATTTACTTGCATAACTGCATTCTTTTTGTTGTACGATAATTAATTTAACAATGGAAAAAAGAATACATTTTATGAAGAATAAACATATACAGAATGTGCAATTTTAGTGATACTTATATCCGAAATGGCAATATACAGTGTATCCATAAACAACGTCAGTAGAGTTAAGAAGATTTGTTTACGAAAAAATAAGGGTGGTAACTTATTTAAAAAGTGTTATAATCTCAATGGTTTTCTATTTATAAAAAAAAAATTAGTTTTAAATGTATATTTTATTTAGTTCTTGATGGGTCAAGTTGATATTTGACATGAATGCTAATCTAATAAACAGTATAATCTACAGGTAAAACTGTTATCCTAATGTACCACCTTACCAGGATATCAAAATTTATTTCCCTCATAACTTTTTTATGTAGTGTTCTATTTGGTTAATTAATATGTTTTTTACTTCTCCGATGTTGATATGTACTGGCCTATTCTGTACTGACGATAACCGACAAGTTCGAAATCGGTTTACAGGTGGCGGTGTACCACCATGGGAAAGGCTTCCAGCCTTTCCTGGTATTCTTGCAATCTGAGATAGAGCTTTGTTTCTAACTGTCTTACAACAGAGTAGGTTTGTTCTTATAGTATAAGATTTTTTCAGTTGGTTGGGAACTAAGTTTCTTTTATATAATTGTATTTAATAACCCAACTGCAAGGATATTATCCCCTTTTGGTATGATACGAGTATTATTTATATGAAGTTCTGAAACTATATGACGTTCATTTTTGTGCTCTTTTATTAACATTTATAAAATATCATCGAACGCGATAAAAATACCAGGAGTACTACTAATTTTTTTACAGCCATTCAGCCTACAAACTGACATCTTTATTATGATCATATCTGTCAAAATGAAAAAATTATAAGATAAATTACCTTTAATAGCTGGGTAAAGTGTGGAGGCGGTGATGCCCCCCCCTTTGGATCCGCCCTTGTAAAAAATAATGTTTCGTATAAAAACGTGGCATGGGATTAACTTAACCGTTTAAGACGCTAGAAGTGATAGGGACGACCACACAGAACAAAAAAGATTTGTTCAGGTTAATTGGGACGGTGGGGATCAGCCAGAGTTCAATCTTAAATTAAAATTTCTGTTCCAATTTTCCCCATTTTTGCGCTTTTTTAAAAAAACGGTTCAATTTTTTACAAAACTGTTATTAAAAATCATTTTTGCTATGTTACAAAGCATTTTGGGAGTAATTTTGTTACTACTTCTTCTTATTAAACAACATAAGCTGTTTTGACTTAAATCTCCCGTAGTGAGTTTTATGTTACTTACATTTAGTTTTCCGGAACACATATTATACCCTCAGTCCATTTATTGCGGTGTCTACTCTAGGTTGCTATTCCCGCAGCTTTTTTATCCATCTGCTACGTCATTTTATTTACACTGTTAGTCCCCTTACTTCTATCTGGTTGAATATGAAAAAGAGGAATTTTCCCCTGTCACCATAGTTTCAATAAAAAGTTAAACTAATTGCTTAGTTAAAAACTTCGTAAGAGGGTTCAACAACGAATTGAGGACTGCGGTACCCGCCACATTAACTCAACATTGTTTCTTTTTTGGTCACAATGAAACGTGATTCTCCGTAGAAGTTCTTCCCTACTATTGACTGGAGTGGAATACACCAAGGTTTGAGGTGTCCCCACAGGTAAAAATCCAACGGCGTTAGGTCGGGAGATCGATCAAGCTAGGCAATAGTCCTTCCTCTACCTATCCAACGGTTGAATAGATGTTATTCACGTGCTCCCGCACAGAAATGCTGAATTTATGTGGTTCTACATTCTGTCAATGATTCCTGCCCAGACATTAATTGACTGAAACTGATGTTGATGATGTGAAACAATAGTTGCATGAGGATTTTCATCAGCCAATACATGCAAGTTCCGGAATCAGTTTATGCACTTTTTGAAACACTATGGATATAAAAGCTGTTATTGAAGAGCTTCATTTATTATTTTTTTCGACGTATCAAACTGTGCTTATAATTTTCGACTGCTCGTTGAAGGAGTGTCATCTACAGCATTTAAAATATTTTGCTCTAATTGCGGCGTACATACTTTGCTTCACTGACTAGCATCAGTACTTCTTTTCCCAAATTTCCTAAAATTATGAAGAAATTTATAATATTACCTTATTAAATGGAATCACCTACCATTCTCCCTTACTCGTTGAAATATTTTCTGATCTGGAAGAGTACGATTAGGATATCTGTCGTGATATAACGTCCTGGCTTCCAAAGCATTACAAGATGTAAGACCATACATCAGATGCCTATCTCCATACTCAATAAATGTATATTCCATATTCCAAAAATCTGTAAATTAATATCCAAGTTAAGATTTAATGTGTCAGCGATGTGAAAGTTGACAAGTTCTAAAATGCAGGATATTTATTTCTTTCGTACCTAGCAACGTTTGCAATACCAGTACGCTGTTTTTCGGGACGATAAAATAAAACGCACATTTTTTGCAAACCTAGGTCGAACTGCAATTCACAGAATTAGACGTTTTTACCTAAAGAGGTAAACTTCAATTTTGTATCGAATTTTTTTTATCATAAGGTTGAAGGTTGAATATTTGATGGGAACAAAGATGTATCTTTTATCGAAATACGCCAAATATATGATGTAAATAAAATAACGTTTTCTCGAAAACGGTTAGTCATTTGAAGGGTCTTACCTAGTACATATACATCATATTAAAAAAAACTAAAATATACCTGGCGGTTCAATAATTATGGTTAAAAAACTTGATTCCATTGCAGCTCTTTGGAAGCCCATATTTCTGAAGATTAAGCCTATACGAAAAGAGTTTATATGAACTTGTAGTATTCCTTTCACGTGTTTTTTTTTATATCTGGAAGATTTCCCATATTTTGCCGGACACCCTGTATACGCTGAAACAAAAAGATGAACTTGCTGATGCAGGTACCATGGTTGAAATAATGTAAAGAGAAGAAAAATACTTTTTAGAAACCCGTTAGCAACTATTAATTTCGAAGTAATTTGTTCTCTAGCCTGAAGCGTTAAATTTTCCCTAACAATAGTGGTATTATTTAAATTTCACAGCTTATATATAATTTTACTAATGAGTCAAGATACAACAAAACAGTTTTCAACAATAATAAATTAATAAATTAAATCTGAATTTGCCTGTGATCATTTAAAATATCGACTTCTACGTAAACGGTTTATCCTTAGATATTATTCGTTAATTGAAATAAATACCTTTTTAAATATTTGCCGAAAAAATTACCAGCTATTAAACCATTTGAACGCATATTGATAATCTCAAGTTCGAAAAAAAAAATTAGTTCAGGTTAGTTACTTGCTGCGCATTGTTTCCATAAATCGAATTAGATGACAGATCTACAGCCTCAATGACATTTACTTAAACACTTTCATAAAATAGGAACAACTGTGTTGCCTTTGCAATTTTGTGACTTTTACCTGAAATTTTGATTTTATTCAGTGTACTAGATCTAACCCTAGTAAGTATTTTAATATATTCTTTTTTCAGTAGCTTATCAAAAAATATACTCCGATAGGAACTAGGCGTAAAACTTAACCTTAATTTTTTCCTTTGACTAGAACAATCAACGACATAAAATATCTTATCGATATCCAAGAATCCCTAATAAAAAAGGTTCTCTTTATTGGAGTCGATAAATTACACCGTTTAGTTACAAATTAGACTTAAACTTTTACCCCCTAATTCACTAACATGGTTTAACTTTAAAACCGGTCTGGATGACAGAAAATAATCTAAATTGACAAGGGTAACAATAAGTCAAGCAAGTTTTGCACCTTTAAAATACAATTAAAACAATATCATAAGAAAACAAAACTGGTCATCTAGAAAATCTAATTTCCAAGGCAACTAGATCGGGTCTAAGTCTTAAACCTTTTTAGTGAATCTGGCTATTATTATTTAAATTTTAATGAAGAAAAAATCCAGTTATCAGGCTTAAAATTTAGTTAAATCTTGCAATTAGGTATTTAAAAGGTGATCTGACAATTAAAACAACGATGAAAGTAAAATAACCATTTTTTAATTTTATTTAAGTAAATGAAATTTTTAACAGAAAATTAATTAATTTTAAAAACAACGATATTTTTAAAATGACAATTTATTTTTGTACATTTCCTGATGTTTCCAAAAAATGTGGAATTCAAAAAAAAAAGAAATTTGGCCGTATTTAATATAACTTGGTATCTATTTGAAAAACTGATTTTACAGGTAGTGTAAAAGGCAGGATCGGGTCTATTTTTCTAAATTTTAAGCTCTTGGAGAAGGGGGGCGATCACAAGAAAAAACAGGTTGCCGATAGGGGGGAGGATGCGAGCAGCATACACATTCCTAGTATAAGAGGCAGAATCGAGTCTATTTTCCTGAATTCAAAGCTCTTGGGGAAGGGCTATCGCGCAAGAAAAACAAGTTGTCAACGGTGGGGGGGGGGGAAGGGTGAATCGGTTCTATTTTCCTGAACTTAAAGGTCTTGGGCAGGGGTGGGGCGATCGTAAGCATACACATTCCTATACTCTATTCAAAAACTAGAGAGAGTTATAAAACTGTTATCGAACGTCCAACGCAGGTGCTGCAGTGCCGCAGGTAACTGAAGACTGCCGTAAATCTAATTATATTTAAATATAAGCTTTTATAAATTTTCTGTAACAAGAAAATTTCTGATAATTCAATTTAATTTCTGTCAGTAAGCAAAGTACACCTTACAGTGTGTCCTTAGTGATTTATCTTGTTTGTGCTTGTTTTTATATATTATTTGAGATTAGTGAGATACCCAAAAGATATGGCTTCCACATCCATATTTATTTCAAAATCGTTAAACCAGGGCATATTTTCCTCAACGAAAAACTTATTACGATGAATGTTTATGATGCCTTAAGATATCAATATCTACATAATAAGGTTAAAAACTCTGTTCAGATGTGTTCCAACATGACAGGAGTTAGAAAATCTACTATGTACCGAATACTGAAGGAGAAAAAAACGACTGGAATTGTTAGTACTCCCAAGCTACATTCGATCACAGCCAGACGAAAAACCTCGTTGTAAGAAGAGATGTAAACTGCAACAAAAGGAGTTGTACATACATATTATTATGAGAAGTAGATCCCAACCGTCGACAAAATTCTATCTAAAATCAAAGAAGATCGGGATTTACATGAATTTAAAAGAACTGAGCTCTGAAAATCGCTCAGAGAACTTAATTTTCGCTGGAAAAAATCAGATAGGAAATCTGTTCTTATAGATCATCCGGAAACTCTCCTTTGGAGAAAGAAATATCCCTCTCAAGTAAAAGGAAGAGTTGCTAGAAATAACACAATTTACAAAATTAGTAATTTAACTGAACTGAAAGATTTTTTTGAATAAAGTTTGTGCAGAAAATTGGAAAAAATCGATACAATAAAAGAATAAAAGAAAATGTGGAAACTCGATCTCATAATCCGTGAGATAGAGGAACCAATTATAATTAATTTGAGCGAAGATAACTTCACTGACTTTGATTACGAATTAGATACGTAATGTTTACCAGCGTAAACACAATTTATTATTTAAATTTTCTATGACATATAAAAATTAATTACATTTGAATCCCTTTGTAGTGTTCAATTTTAAGTTTGCAGATGGTTTAAGAAATAAATAAATGAAACGTCAAATATCCTAAAAATGTTTTTAACTAATAATAAAATGACCGATAGCCTCAAAAAAATTTCAATATAATATGGACGAATTTATTTTATTATATCTGTTTAACTTCTTGTATTTTTGACAGTGGGTATTTTGTAAGTATATAAATTATATATAATATATTTACATATATATATATATATATATATATATATATATATATATATATATATATATATATATAAAAATATATATGGAACTTTTTGAGAGAAAAAGGTTAGTTTCAGTCTGAATGTGCCTAAAACGGTTTCTATGCCAGAATTACAAATAATAAAAATACATTTGTGATTTGTGTTAAATATGTCAAAATTATCTATATTTTCTGATGTATGTGAATTATTAAGAAATCATAAGAAATAAGATAATATTATAAAAACTTTTTATTTTAAGTTTATTACGGAAATAATATTATATGCCACAAATACTTAGTGAAAAAATAAACCTTCTTCCGACGCCTATGACAAGGATTAAAATCCTTTTTAATACTTCACACATCCAAATATCTTTTGTTTTCCAACCCAAATAGTCTATTATTATAGACCGGTATTTTTGATTACAAAATTTCTAATCCATTGCTTTAAAAGATATATGTGTCCAACAGATTTTGCAGACATCGGACTAAAGAACACAGATAGTTTGCGAAGAAAAAAAAAGGTAAAAAGTTATTTATTACTCTCTCTAGTTCTTGAATAAACTATAGTACAAGAGGCAAAATCGGGTCTATTTTCCTCAACTCAAGGCTCTAGGGGGGGGGGCGATCGCCTCCACCGCTCCCCCCCCTCGGATTCGCGCCTATATATACATATATATATATATATATATATATATATATATATATATATATATATATATATTATATATATTTCTGGGGCTGTAGTCAGAAGGATGGTTGGCAACAAAAGAAAACTCTTTTTTGTTTGTCTAGCTTTTGAGAAATTTTATTCCCTTCATCGGGACTTATACAAAAGAGAAAATAATCTTCCTGAATTCAATTCTTTTAAATAAAAATAAAGAAAAAATGCTTACGAAAGTAAGTAAATATGAAATTCCATATTTTGTTCAACAGATACAGTCATTAGCATTTAACACGAAGATCACATAATATGAAAAGTAATGTTTTCAAGTGCAAAATTTATTTAATTAATTAAGAAACTGATTTTTCAGCACATGGACGTTGTTGAAACGCCATTTAAAATTCAAGAATGAATTTAATACTTGACAGTTGACACTAAAGCCCGTTTTAATAGGTAAAGTTTACACTGTCCAAGAACAGGTAATTGTTCTCGAGGCTGAGGTAATAGTTCTTGAAAAGTATTATGTCATTAAGCGGAAAAGCAATGGAAAATGAAAATTTTGACTCAAATCGGTAATAACGATCAAAGCGAAATGCAATTTAGATATCAAGAAAGGCGATCTTCTCACCCAGTCGGACAAGTGCGATAGTAACATTCAGAGCAGTCGCTAAAAACTATCCGATTGAGAAAATTGAACAGTTGGGGACGGATTTCTATTAATTTCTAGTTGTAATAAGTAATTGTTTATTACGCGGAGGTTTTCTATGTCTCCTCTTTTGTTCATGGGAAGTGGTTCGTTGTTCATGTGAACTATTTCTAGGAAGACTCTTTTATGAAATTTTTTTTTGCTAGGTTTTTGGGTCTCTCAAAGTTCATTATATGACCCTTATTCAGCATATGCTCCACAAGAGCACAAGAAAACACTCCTCTGTTGCAATCGGTTTTATAAGAACTTATTCTACCTGAAAGATTTCTAGAGGTTTGAATCTTATAAATAATGTTCCAGTTTTTTTTTCAGTGAGATAGGTGTTTTTGTTCTAAAGTAAAGTAAATGTTTGGAAATTCAGTGGAAATTTTTACAATAAAAAAATGTTAAATTACCAATATTTCAAAAATTGCAAATATTTGGAATTGACAATCTTATATAAAGACACCCTTAATATTAGGTCACTTTGTATTTATTTATCATCAAAATATAAACACAGTCCACTGAAGTAGATATCCTTCTAGACGGATCAAAAAATATAATAATAATAAAGGTCTTTATTTAATAAATTATTCTACATTTATGTTTTCAGAAATCGTGGGCGAGTTTTAATTCGTCCTAGATAAAAAATATCTTTGACGTCTGTTCAGCTAACCCACAAAACTAAATGTTATGAAAAACAATTAAAAAAATTAAAATTAAAAAGCTACAATATATATGAAAAGAAAAACAATATTCAACTTATGGAAAAATTAGTTAACAACATAAATATTAATCTGAATTCAGCTCAATATTAATCTAAAAAAAAACAATGTTGACAAGTCTTAAATGAAAGAAAGAAAAGAGGTTCAAAGACATACCCAAAGAAAACGCACAAAATTTACTCAGACACGCAGAATACTCCCCAAAACCATGATCCTAAATCTCCGTGCTGACACTGATCTACCCAATAAATCAATGGCATAATTATTTAAGTATTTGGCAACATTATACCAAAACGATCTCTTGAACAACTCCAGCGAGGGGAAGGGAATAGTAAGCTTTCCCTTAAACCGAACATTAATATTATGTACATCGCATCGAAATCTGATTTTATTATACAAATATGGGGGTGTTTTTTGATTAAGTATGGAGAAAAATTGACAAGTAAAATGCAATTGTCGCCTCTGTCGCATGTTCAACCAACCGATTTCCTTTAATTTATAAGTAACATGTTCGAATTTTTGTATCCCATATGTATTCGTTTAGTGTCCAAGGCAGACAGGTATGGCCCACATACAGTATCACAATAATTCATATGCGAGAGCACTAAGCTTAAGTTCACTATTTAGAAAATGACGATTTTGAAAAATGAGTTTCAGGTTTATATAAGCTTTTTTTAATGATTGTGTAATGTGGTAAGAAAATCTTAGATCTTGGTCTAGGTGAAGACCGAGGTTTTTAATTGTATTTTTAAAAGTTATGTTAACATTATTCACCTTTACTAGCTCGCAGTAGTTACTCATAAAATTATCCCTATCATTCTTCTTACCAAATAAAATAGCTGTGTTTTTTTTGTGGATTCAATTTTAAAGAATGGCCACAATAAAACTGAACCAAGTTATACAAATCAAAATTTATAGCGGACACTGCCTGGACATTCATCAGGGTAAAAGGATAAATACAGTTGTACATCATCAGCATAGTAGTGTTGCTTACAGGATTTAAAGACGTTAGGAAATATAGAAATATATATACTAAAAAGTAGAGGCGATACAATGGATCCCTGCGGGACACCAGTCGCAATGCCCAAAAAAGATGACTTCTTTTCCTTATAAACAACAGCCTGGGTCCTTCCCGTTAGGAAGTTTGATAACATTTCTATTGCTGACTCCGATAAGCCAATATAATGAAAAATGGACCTTAATACTGCAACCATGATCCTTTCTAAACCCAGATTGATAAATTGTTAATATTTTATTTGTTTCGACATGTTCCCTAAATTGATTGTCAATAACTTTTTCCAATATTTTTGAGAGCGTTGGTAATATACTAATTGGTCTAATATCGCCGAAATTTTCAGGATTTGATATTTTAGGAAGGGGAAACACACGCGCCTCTTTCCTTTTTTCAGGCCCGACCGAATGTAATATGCAGTAATTAATAATATGCGTAATGTATGGTAATAAAAAAGGCATACAAAGATTAAATGTAAAAATATTAATACCATCCAGACCTGTTGCGTTACTCTTAATATTTGAAATTATTTTTATATGTCTATAATTTTTCGTATACAAAAATGAAATAACATATAGGATCTATTTAAAATAAGCCAGAAGGTATCAACTTCTGGTATAACGGGAAGTACCATTATCTTGAAAATATTTTAGTCGAATTTCTCTCATCGACTTTAGTAAACTGACAGATTCTAAAAATTTTCCCAAGTTTATTTTCTGAGAAATCCATCGCGGTAGTTCATCGTGGGACACACAGAGTATATATGTCGTAACTCTGTTAACGTATGTCAAATGTGTCTAAAAAAGGCATCTTCTTTCTAATTTTACCGACCTAGCACGTATTACGGTTTTGGAGATGACTCTATTTAAATTTCGCAGCCTATATGGCATTTAACTATTCAGCAAACCTACAATAAAATTTTGATTTCACAATGATAAATTAATAAATTAAATTAAAATTTTTCTCTGATCGTTTAAAATATATCGACTTCCTCGTATACACTTCATCCGTAGAAATGATTTGTAAATTAAAGTAAATGCCTTTTTAAATATTTTTAGAAAAAATTAGCAGCTATTAAATTATTTCAACGTATATCGTTAATCTCAAGTGTGAAAATAAAATAAGTTGTACTTTAAAGTTTGCCTAATATTTAAATATTATTTCCCTTTGTATTGCTGTGCATTGTTTTCATAAACCTGATTAGATGACAGATTTACAGCCTCAATGACATTGATTTAAACGCTTTCATAAAGTAAGGAAACCGTGTCGCCTTTGCAATTATGTGACGTTTACCTGAGATTTTGATTAAAATCCGTCTGCTAAATCTAATCCAGGTAAGCATTTTAATAAATATATTTTTTCAGTGGCGTATCAAAAAATACATTTTGATAGAAATAAACTTATCTACTAACCTGAATAATGGAATTTCTCAAGTTGAGAGAAAAGAAAATGTATTTGTATCTTATCTGCTGTTTGCCACCTTACAAAGCTTTGCATATCACCAGCGATAGGCGTATCATAGTAATATAATGCAACTATATTAATAGTCGTAACTCAAGTTTAAATTTCTTTAAACTTAACACAATCTTTTTATAAGGGTTAATTAACAAGAATGATATCTTTAATTCGGCCCTCCTTGGATTTTTTTTATTAATAAGTCCTAAGCGAATTTTGAACAATTCCTGCAAGTATAGTGAAAATTTTATTACATTACTATTCTTTCTAACTTTACACTTTCTTGGCTAACTTGTGGTGATGTTATTGGTCCCAAGCCCGGATAAAGGAGGAGGATTCTTCGGGCAGGTCAGCATCCTATCTAAGGTATAAATATGAACGCTACAAAGATGACAACTCACGCAAAGCATAGGCTAAAGGGCTCGAAGAATAGGGATATCATACGTTTCGTAACATGGAATATAAAGGCCTTCAATAACAGAGATCAGGACATTTTAAACAAAATAAAGATCGCAATATCGATATCTGTGCTCTATAAGAAACAAGAATAAAGGGTAATGATCAGAAACAATATGAAAACTATACACTAATACACAGCGGGGTGGAAAGATATGAAATAGCAAAGGAAGGAGTTGCAATGGCGATTCACACTAGGTACCAAAAAATATTGTGTAATGCTCTTATATATCATTACGAATACTAACTGTCAAACTAAATATTGGTGACCAAAAATTAACTCTAATATATATACATATATATATATATATATATATATATATATATATATATATATACATATATATATATATATATATATATATATATATATATATATATATATATATATATATATATATATATATATATGTATATATATATATATATATATATATATATATATATATATATATATATGTATATATATATATATATATATATATATATATATATATATATATATATATATATATATATGTTTCCGATGACAAAGAACGAACGAGAAATGTTCTTTAGCCAACTACAGTATGTTATTGATTCCTATTCGCAGAACCAACAGTTAATATTTAAATGCACGCGTTGGTTATAAGATAATTCTGGGGGTTCAACAAAGGTTTAATGAAAATATACCCAATGATAATGGACAAATGATGATAGATCTTTGTTCTCTCAATGAACTGCAAATCAATAATATTTTCTTCAAGCACAAATATCAGTATGAATTGACTTTCTCGAACACCAGAGACTTCACATCAATAAAACTCGGCTAATGTAGGTAGCGACCACACTAGGCTACTAGGAAAAATTAACAACAAAATAACAGGGCAAAAAAAACAGAAAATCAATAACGAAAACAGAAAAAATAAACATTGAGTCACTATGGGACCCTTCAATAAAGCAGCTGTATCAAAAAAGACTAAAGGAAAAAATTGACGACAACCCAATAAATGAGGAGGAAGACATTAATACCAGCTGGGAAAAATTGAAGAATATTATTAAAGAGGCTGCTAAAGACACTCGAGGTAGTAAAATTAATAACAAATCTAAGATTATACCAAACAAAACTTCATGGTTCTTTCACAAAGTTAAGAAGAAACGCAAAAAAAAATTAGCATATCTAAGATATAGAACACTAAGGACTGTAGAATTGTATGGACAATATAAAATAGTTCACAACGAAACTTCACTGTTAGATAAATAAAAAATAAGTACTGGGAAGATTTCTCGAAACGAATGTAAAATGATTTTTATAGGCTTCAAAAGTCAATGTGGCGACTAATCAGAAAACAACGAAAAGAAGTAGCTTAATGGAACAAATCAGATTAGTAAAGAAACATGAATTGAATATCTCACAGATTTATATAAAGCAGATAATAATATGTATAATTGAAATGAACACGCCTGAAATAACGACCAACGAGATTATAGAAACACAAGCACGAGACGTACGACTAACACTCTCCAAGCTGAAAAACGGAAAAAACCCTGGTCCAGACAATATTACAAATGAACTGTTTAAATATGGTGGATAGAGCCTGCAATCCTTATGTCTAAAAAGGGCAACAAATAAACTGCCAATGAAATACAGAGAAATACATTTGCTTAATATAACCCTAAAACTAAAAATTAAGATCATAACAAATAAAATTAATAGCATAATCACTCTATCGGTGTTTTGTATTAAGACAAATAATCGATAAATCAATCGAATACAACAAGCTAGCATATATACGTTTATAGACTTGGAAACAGCCTTCGACCGCGTCCAGCTTAGAGATATATTACATTTTCTCCATGATAGGCATATCCCACACGACCTAAATAAAGGTATCGAAAAAATATATTTTCAAGTTCAACCAAGATCAACGGGGAACTTACAGATCCAACTTCAGTTGGTAGAGGAATTAGATAAGGGGACTCCTTAAGCCCACTTCTCTTGAAGGTTATCATGGATCAGATAATAATGAGAGTACGCAAATTGAGAGGATACAGAATGGGTGACCGCGAGATTAAGATCCTATGTTACACAGATGACGCTGTACTGGTGGCAGAAAATGAAGACGACCTACAAAGACTACTAAAAGCATTCAACCGAACAGCAAAATCTCTTAATATGATCACATCTGCTTCAAGATGTAAGCTTGTGGCAGATGGAAAAATCATTCAAGAGGTGATGAAATTTAAGTATCTGAGAATAGAAATATCCGGCTATGGAGATGTATTAGCAGAGGTTAGAGAACAAACTAACAAAGCAGCTAGGATAGCAGCATGCCCAAATAACACCATTTGGCAAAATAAACATATCAGAGTGGAAACGAAGGCCAAAATTTATAAGACTAAGATTAGATCAATAATGACATACACTGCAGGAATATGACCTGATACAAAAAAAGACACAGTAGACGATGGAGAAAACGGAAATGGAGATATTACGAAAGGTAGCTGGAAAAACGCTAATGAACAGAGAGCGAAGCGAGAACATTAGAGAACTATGTGAAGTGGATCGTGTAAACTACTAAATATTGAAGAGAAAGATGGAATGGAACAACCACATCAGTCACATGGACGACTCGAGAATAGTTAAGATAGCACGTGATAAATTACTCGTAGGTCGCAGAAGTGTAGGGTGGTCTCGAAAAATATGGAGCTACAACTTAGGGCTCGAATAGGAGGAGGAGACAAAGAAAAATGGACATTTTATGCCTCAACTGAAGGAAGAGGAAGAAGAAGAAGGTATAATTTTGCAAGTACAGCTTTTTTGGGACTATTAAAGACTTTAATTAAAGGGCTACCAAACATATTGAATAATAGAAAATATAAAAAAAAAATTAATCCTTCTGAAAAGTATACTATAGTTTCTGTTACAAAAAAATCAGTCAAATTTTGCCGGCCTGTGTAACTGGAGCAGATATAATTAGGTGGGTCTGGTTCGATTTGGACCTAATTTTTTCTAGCTTCCTCGTAACCCGAGACCGTGCAACCATTTCCTGTCAGACAATCAAGCACACTCTTGCCGTCAGACACGAGTCGTGAAGCTAAGACGCTAGTATTAATTTTACTATTAAGTTTTTTAGTTAAATATCTTTTTGTAGATACAAATTTAAAAACTACACCATGAGAATACCATTTTAGTGTTTTTATTAATTCGATATCGAGATTTTATTGGTTTATTATTTACAGAGAAAGTTAGAAAGACAATTTTTGAAGGTCGCACTTAAACCAGTGTAATTCAATCTAAAGCAATATATTTTAGGTAGATACCACTCGGCATCCGTAAAAATTTGTTTTCAATCTAAACTCTAATAAATTATATTAAGACTGTGACAGTTCACTTAATAATAATTATGTTACAAACTTTGCAGTAAGTCAGTCATCTTTTTAGTGACCTGTTCAATAGATTTTACAATAAGATGTACTACTAATAAGTGACTTGCTTTTGTTGAAATTTACTTTAAACAGGTATTATTTTTTAATGTATTTCTTTAATTATAAATAAACTTTAAATGCTAATAAAACATATTAGAAAATATAACCTAAGTTCTCTAAAGAATTAATTAATTTAGAATATAAAATATACAAATGGAATATTGCTGTGTACTACTTTTTGAAGATATTTTTTGTATTTACAGAATTTTCATTACACTTATTTCGAAAACAGAGTATATTAATATTACTTGCATAAAGATTTTCCATCATGATTCAGTAACTTAAATTAACAATTACATAAATAAATTGCTCATAGTTTGTAACCTCTATCAATTTTAACTATACAGCTTTGATTAGTAAATAAAATGTATATTTTTTAAAAGAAATGTTCAATGATCTTTTTTATATTAGGCACCTTTTGTTTGGTAACTTTTTATTTACAACGTTACCGCGGTACTGAATTTAATTTATTACCGTAGTATAAATGATACTTTTAGGTCCAGTTTAAAAATTAAAATGAGGATAATTCACGGCAGTGTGTTAATAACGAAGATAATAAATATAACGATAGGAGGTGCCGTGAAACTAAAGAAACCAACGTGTGGCAGTCGGGACCGATTTGATTTGAAAAACTAATTTCGCTAAAAAATTGAATTTCCTTCAAGAAAACGCTGTTAAATCCGTAAGAAACTAAAGTTATGGCTTAGATACGTAGACGATACCTTTATTATCTGGAATGGAACGACGAAGATCTTCAAAACTTCCTTTTCCATCTCAACTATTAAACTCATGGAGAAAATACAAAATAAATTACCTTTCTCGGATGTTTTTGTTGAAAGAAATGGCAGACAAATTCGAACCTTAGTTTACAGAAAAGCCACACACACACAGGACAATACCTAAACTATTCATAAAATCACTCTAACAACACCAAACAAGGAATTATAAGAAATCTCGTATATAGAGTTTTAACTCTCTGTAACTCCAGCGAGAAATTGTTGAAAGAGATAGATCACATAAAAATAATCTGACAGTCAACGGATACCCAGTATATCTGGTGGATAAAATTCTCGCAGAAAGAGATATTTCGGAAAAAGTTGGAAAAATAGGAAAACGATATAAAATCGACGTTATTCTCAATTTAAATAACTCTCTGAGAAGCCGGATCACTAGGATCAAACCAACAACTCCAAGGGATATGAAGAAAAGTGTGTATCAGATACCATGTGAATGTGCCAACTCCTACGTTGGCGAAACAAAAAGAACCCTTGACGTAAGGATCAAAGAACACCAAAAATACACATCTACACATCTCGAAGAGAAACAGGAAAATCTGGTGCTACCAACCATACCTGGACTTATGGACACTACATAAAATGGTCTGAAGCTAAAATTCTACACCGAAAATAACACTGGAAAAAACAAAAATTTAAAGAAACCGCGGTTATACATCAGAACCTGAGTTGCTTTAGCTTTAGATATAAGAGAAGTGTGGAAACCACTTCTTAATAATTGTAAATTAAAAACAAATGCACCATAAATGAGACTCTGGCGTAGTGCGCATGACTGCACCCATCTAAGTCACACTCCACTGCATTTGCTTTTAGTATAAATATTTGTGTATCTTAACAATTTATTTAGTTTCACTTGAAAACGGCTAGAAATAACTACTAGCCGAAACGTCGTGATATTTAACAAAAAATTAAAGACAATGAAGTCCAACAGATATCTACTACTTCGCAGGAAACATATGGTTTTGCGTTCTGTCATCGCGCTAGTTGAATTGATGTGAAACCCCCAGTATATCTCGGTCGAGGTGAGAACCTCCTAGTTTTTTATTTTTGATTAAAAAGTGTACTTAGAACTTGTGATAAAGATCGTTATAGATTGTTTTAGTGGAAAATTACAAATGTACCCATTATAGAATGGAAAAAATAATGTTTTCTCATTTGCTTTACTTAAAAAATAAGTCTTTTTCAATTTTAATTAATGGGGACTCCTTAGTGGGTTAGCCAAAGAACCATTTCAATATTTACTCACAATTGTCGCAATTTTTTTAGGTTTCCCAATCTAAGACTACAAAATGAATAGCTCCACACAAGATTTAGAATCAAAATGTGGAAGCACAGCTACATTGCCCGACGTCGAGAGACCAAAAGTATACAAAACAAGGTGGTTAATTCTTACACTTTTTGCACTATTTTCTGCATCAAATGCAATGCAATGGATCCAATATGCTATTATTAGTCCTGTTGTAAGAGAGTATTATGGAATATCCGCTGATTGGGTTAACTGGACATCCCTGATTTACATGATCATATACATTCCACTTATCTTTCCTGCAAGTTATTTATTAGAAAAAGTAGTAAGTAAAAAATCTAGCGTTTAACTAAATTTTTCCTTAAGTATCATTTCATGGCATATACTAATTTGTTTTAACAAAATATTTCCATTTGTTAGTCTGTTGTACGTATATATGTTCGAAAATTGTAAACGTTGGTAAACCGAATAATAAAACGTGTGAATACCTAGTAAATCTTTTGAGTCCAATCGTATTTAATATACATGATCATAAATAGAAAGCAGAGATATCTAAAAAAAGTATTTTATTGAAGTGATCATTACTTGATGAAGATCCATTTTATGTACATAATACGAAAGAAACCAAACTGTTTCAGATCTTTACTTTTTTTTTATAATTTCAAATTATATTTTAAATAGATATGACATGTTACTTCGTCAAATGTCAAATTGACAATGACAAACAAAGTTATTGAAGGTGTTCAGGTATCTATTTAAAAATTCAAGGTTTACAAATTTTAATGGTTGTACTGAAATCAGAAAAAACAATTCGTGTTATTAAATACATTTAATAATCGTGATTTTTTAACATCTAATTGGTCATTCAAAATATTATCTTTATTCTTAAGTTTGATATTTTCAATATGTAGTATTTTCAAGTTTTCAACAAAGCTGTGGTTTTGAAATAAAAGATGTATTGCGTACGCTGATTTGTATTTTATGTGTAAGTGACCTCTTTTGTGCTCATTAAATATTCTATTAAATGTGTGACATATGAAACTTTTTTGGCATGAACCTCAATTTAATTTATAAACTTTGCATTTTTGCTCTTTGCAGGTCTTATCTTTATTATTTTGAATTTATTTGTTAAGGTTATAATTTGTTTTGAAAGCAATATTAATATTCTGTATTTTTTATATACTTTTAATTATGTTTTTAATATGTTTAATTATTTGGAGCGTATACGTTAACTGCTATTTGTTTATTGTATTGAGATATATCTGTAAATTTGTGGTGTTTATACGTACATTAATTATTCTGTGGATCGTAGAGATATAACAACTTATAACAAATCCAAGCATCTTAATTCTCATAAACTAACAACATACCATTGCATAATTCATAGAATCATTAATATACCCATAAATATCACAGGAAAAGACTATATGTTATACAGGCAATAATTTCAACAAAATTAAGAAGACAGAATATTAATATTTCTTTCAAAACGAATGATAACCCTAGCAAATAAATTAAAAATAACAAAGATAAGACCTGCAAAGAGCAGAAATGCGGAGTTTATAAATTAAATTGTGGTTCATATCAAAAAAACTACATAGGTTAAACAAGTTGCACCTTTAATATTAGAATTAGAGACCGCAAATTAAATTACTTACACAAAACAGAACACAATTCAGCATACGCAATACACCTTTTACCTCAAAACCCACAACTTTGATACTTCAAAATAGTACATATCGAAAATAAAAGCATAAAGTTGAGTTTATTGGAATCATTAGAAATTAACAAACTTAAGAATACAGATAATATTTTAAATGATCAATTAGATGCTAAATTTATTTAATAATAGGAATTGCTCTGGTTTTTCCTTGTTACGGTACAATCATTAAAATTCCTATAATAATATTAATTTCTTAATTTTGTTTTGTCATATCAATTTGACATCTACCGAAGTAGCAGTACTACGAAACATGTGTCTATTGAAAATATAATTTTAAATAAAAAATCGGTAAAGATCTAGAACAGTTTGGTTTCTTTTCACAGTATATTCTAAAATATATATTTTTTTTAAATTGGAAGAGAATTCGATTACCCATTAAGATATGGATTTAGGCGAATAAATCAACATCAATGATCAGTTTTACTATGTAAATCGTTAAATTACAATTTGTTCTATTTTTATTGTGTATGATGTAACCGGATTTTATATTATTACCGCTTTTATTCTCATATAATAGGAAAAAAGCTATAACATCTTGGTGATAATTGCGTAAAAAGCTTTTATCAATAATAATACGTTTGTAATAATTACACCTATAATATGATAACACTTCTGTGGCATTGAAAGTAGCAAATTTTCAATTAAATTAAAATTTATAAGCGCTTCAGAAAAATATACATTTAATAATTTTATTTGGTTTAAGGAGTCGCTAGCCAAATAGAAACTCTAATAGTTTCGTTGCTCGTCCGACTGTCCCTGTGTGCTTCCATTGATAACAGTTATGTAACTTCGTTATTTTCCATTTTTTGACAGAAATTTTATTTTCTTGTAATTAACGTAAAAATTGACGTGAGTCGACATTGCAAAAGAAATTAGTATACTTCCCCGCATGTGAAAATTTGGCCTCATCGACTAAAATATCGTCTTTAAACGCAATATAATATTTTGCATAACATTTTTTATTAAAAAATTTCCATTGTCGTAGAATTACTTTAACAAGTTTCACTTCTTCGTATCTTTCTTAAAAGCAATGGTAGACAGTTTATTTCTATTGAATTCCACTTTGTCTTTTCGCGTTTCGATTATCTAACGATCTTGTTAGTGGAGTTGTAATAAACCAAGAGCAAAATTCACAGAAAACAACTATGTAAGCTAGGGAAGCTAGTAAGATTGCACTTTTCAGGTCAAATCATTTAGAGGGCGAATTTAAAGAACAACAGAAGTTCTCATTAGCATATCATGACTACAAGTTAGCTAAAACGATAGTCAAATATGAATGAATATAGAAAACTTTGCCCCTTTTAGCTCAACTGATGAGGATATCATTTTTCCTGCCATACTACAAAATTACTCTAACATAATAATAAGTTTAGAGTACATGCCGATGGCTTGGAGGTAAAGAAAAGTACTCTTTATTCCAAAGGTAGGAAGAACAGACTACACAAACCCTAAGTCTATCTGTTCTATTAACCTGACCACAGATACGGTGCCACATCATTACAAGAGTCGACAATGCGCTACCGAATGGTCAATCTGCCAATCTGCAACGACGAGACTTTGAACCAACAGTACTCTCGGAGACTAATATAGACTGCGCCTAACAATATAACCCTTGAAACACTTTTTGGTGGAGCCTTGTAGTGGTCAGCCTGCTAAGTGAACTAAACGAGACTAGTTTGCATACACAGGTGTACGCTGCCGACTTGGTCATTTTGTGCCCTGGTTGCGATATCCGGGATCTGGATGGATCAATGATGTCACTGCTATGCAAAGAAATCAAAACATTAAGTTTACTATTAAATCAATGAGAGACATAACATATATTCATTAATCGATAGCAAGACAGAAAATGAAATAATATATGATGCCTGTTTCATTTATCAAATTAAAGATGTTCAGAAATATTAAAATTATGTTAAATGTTAAAAAACACACACTAGTTATAAACTAAAAAAAATAACAAGTAGAATTTGAAATTTGATCATAATACTCATAATGTTTTTCGTTGTAATATGTTCAGTACATTGCCTTTGTTATTTTATTTTTATCACTCTTTTTGACATCGATTTTTACATATTTGCTAAAATAAATTTTATTTAAAATTTACTAAAATTATATTATTAAGATCGTGAAGATAACATTTCATGAAAATTAGTTAGAAATCAGAAGCTCATATTCTTTTTAATTCAATTCTTCAAAATTTAAAACTCAAGTTCAACAAATTCTTGTTGCTCGACTTCTATTCAATAGTGTTTATAATGTTATAATAAATTAAGAATTTCTTACTTTGTCATTAAAAAAAAAAGGAATTACAATCTACAGTAGAACTTCGCTAATCTGTCACCTGTAGGACTGGGGTGATCGTAGGAAAGAAAAAAAGGTCGGACTATCAGAAGAAAACAAAATATTTATTTTCTATGTAAACATAAATAAGACTAAAATAAAATAAAATTATGCAGAAACATATCTTATTAATGATTAAATTTGATGATGTTGTTTTGTTTGGCAAACGCAGTCTAGACTGAGTTGCAATGCTCCTCCATTTCTTGATCCACAAGATATCTATAGGTATAGCAGCTGAGTTCTGTTCGATGTACTGAAAAACATCAAAAGCTCTTTTGGCTTCTCTATGTGACACATAGACAGGTCATTTGTCGTCCTCGTTGTCATCATGCTCCTTATTTAGGGTGTCATCAATGATCTCATCGTCCTTTAGTTCTTCATTTGTTTCCCAATCCTTATTACATGTATTAATCTACTCATAAACGTCATTTGCTTGAATATCCTGTAACGTTTGTAAGTAGTTGATAAATCCCTGCATGTCTAAGTCTTGGTCATTCACAGTTTGCTCATTCTGGAACATCACTTACGGTCAAAGTTTACACAGAGTGTCGGATTTCATTTCATTCCATGACTCGACTATCAAGTAAATTGATGGTTACGGATTTCATGACTTCAAAAAGACTGCAACCCTCTCCTGTTTTTTCTAAAACGGAGCCGACGTATTTTCGGCTATAACGCCTTTCAGGCACTCGATTACGTCTTGATCCATCGGTTGGATCAGAGAAGTAACATTGGGTGGAAGAAATGCACCTCTTATGTCGTCTTTTAGCAATTTTTCTTCACAGACGTGCGATGGAGCATTATCCAACAACAAGAGAGCGTAAACAAGAAGTTTTTGAGTTTTTAAGTTTTTTTCAACAGCAGGCACAAATTCGTCAAAGAACCATAACTTTAAAAGTTTACAGTACATTCAAGCTGATTTTTAGTTGCAATTATAAACTGGTAGTGATGAAAAATTATTGTCCTTGAAGGCCCTGGGCTTTTTGGATTTACCAATAACAAAAAATGGAAGCATTACTACAAGTAGCAATGGTTAGTCCAGCTTTGACGACTTTTGAACCCATTACGATCTCATTTGATGAAGCACGTGTTTTTGTAAGTAATATTTTATAGTTTAGGCCAATTTCATCTATATTATGGATTTGGCCAGATGTAAATTAATTTTCTTCAACAATTTCCATCGATCTAATCAGCCCCCATCACCTGTAAATTTATCTTCAACTTCTAATTTCTTGTTCAGAATTAGTGCCTTTTCTTTGATAACAGGCCCAGATAGCTGGATTCCTTTCCTCCTTTCTTGGCAAAATTATATCCTCAACGTGTTATCGAGCAGTTACAGTTTTGGTATTCTTAGAATTTTACGTTTTTGCAGTGCTTTCTCGCTATCTACCATAACCGTAAAAGATTCAATATCTTCTCTTTTTTTATCCAGTCCTTTATTGTAGTAGCTGCCACATTTAATTGCTTTGCAATTTTTTTGAGTGATTTCCCCTTGTCCAGTCGCTGTAGTACTTTTAGTGTTTCATTTAAAGAATCATAAACTTATTAAACTTTACTCCTCACATGTTGTGTGTACATAAATACAAAAACTATGTACAAGATTTATATGGGAACTATAGTAATTATCACGGACTAGAAGCTAGATGCCAGTTCCTTGAACATTAAAGGAACTGACTGGTAAACATGGTCACATAGTGGCCGACCAGGGTTCAACAAGTTAGTGCATGTATGTTCTTATGCTGCGGTAGGACCAATCGGAGGGGTTGGACAGGCTGAGAGCGGATTAGTGGGGTTCTACTCAACTTTTAATTACTGACTGAGAGTTAATTAGGGATCTCTTTGAAAATTATCTTTTAATTACCAATGTTTTTCATTTTTGACGTTGTAAGATAAACTTTAGAAAATAATCATCACATTGACTATAACGTTACATTATCATGTTACATTTTCACATTTTTATTTTCACCTGATTTATCTATATTTATCCTGAAATACGGATTTCTTAAAGGGTCTCCGAATAACAGTTACGATAGGAATCCTTTTAACATGTCTTGGTGCATGGATCAAAGTAGCTTCAGTTGATCCAGAGAGATTTTATATTGGATTTGGTGGACAGTGCTTTGTGGCTCTAGCTAATGTTTGTTTATTATCACTACCTGCACGAGTAGCTGCTGTATGGTTTGGACCTGACCAAGTATCTTCTGCCTGTAGTATTGGAGTTTTTGGAAATCAAGTATGTACCAAAATTACATTATGCTTATTTTAGATTAAATGTATCACTTTACTTAAATACCAGAATATATTTACCAACTAACTTTGTCGTAAGAATACGCAAACATATCCTTAAGGAAAAAACTGTATAAGAAGGTACGATCAAACGATTATTTTAGCATAGTAGTGGATAGAATGAAAAGCACATACATTTCCATTGGGTAGAATATAAATGTGTATTTTGATTTTGTTTTCTCAAACAAAAAATATTATATTTACTGCTGCGGTATAAAATCGATTCAGTTCTAAGATGAACAGAATCCTTCTTTTTTGTTGTATTGATATTGTTAATAAAGGAACTAGTTAAAATATTTCCCGAATCTATCTTAAAAAATATAATAACACTATTATGAAAAATAAAAGGACTTTTTACTTTCTTGTAACTTATAAAACGTAATTTTGAGATTAGTGAACAATAAATGGCGAAATGTTCCTACATAATTCTGTTGTAAATTGGTCACACTGTGAACTATTAAATAATAAGTTATTGATTTTGGACGTATAATTATTATTTAAACCACACAAAGTGCTAGATTACAACTACAGGAAATTGTAACTTGAGTAATTATTAAGCAGAGACGTCGCAATTTTGATCAAAAGGACATAATGAAATATCTTTTTTCTTTTTTCATTTAACAATTTCAGAAATAATAAAAAGATTATAAATTGCATAGGTTTGTTTTAACTACTCGTTTGTATGGTCGCTGCGACTGAGGCAATTTAGCCTGCTTCTCTTTCCCCGTCTCGTGTTTACCCTCTCTTTGTCCGGGAAGGAAGGTTTACACGTTAACCGAGTATGGGAGACCATTTTCTAAGATAGAAGCACTCGGAAGGACGCCTCATCTAAGACAGCCTGGGTTCTTTCATCATCCAACCAGAGATATTGGTTACCGACTATAACAAAAAAAGCATTTGTCATATATATGACATATATATCGCCACGCTCTCCGCACATCACACAGCCATGCACAAACCTTCCCTTTAGGCATTTTAGGACCAGTTGAACTTTCCAAATCTCGAAACGTCATTTGTTATCAAAGCATGTCATAGTAATTTCATTGTTACGAAACATTGAAGTTTTTTCGTTAAATTTTTAATATCAGTTGCAAGTGTTTTTGCTTTCTGATAAATCAATGATAGTTTTATATGCTACGAAAAAACTTAAAAGAGAAGAAATTTAGATCATTATCAAATAGATTATGCTATTTAGGATTAAAAGAAAGGTAATGAAGTAAAAATAAACTGTAATGTAAAGTAGGGAAAGAGTATATATATATATATATATATATATATATATATTGTTGAAAATGTACGTTGTCAAAAAACGGAACAGCGGAAAAAACAATTGTAAATTGTTTTTCTTATCTGCCTAAATGTAATAAAAGCATTCTTAAAAAGAATTACGCATATCCGGCGACGAAATTCTACGTTAAAATTTGCGCTTGAATATCACGTTACTTTGTCGGCACATCACCTGATTTTGGGACGTGACTTCCTGGAAAGTATAATAACCGTCAGATTATATACAGAAATCAGCAGTAGTGTCAGAATTTCAGTATTATTAAGTAGTAGCAGATCAGATCTAAGGAAAGAGAATATTCAAGGGGAGTAGCGGAATTCAGTTGCCTTAAGAAGTGGTTGGAAGTTGAGAAGAAAGTTTCAGAAAATGTCGAATTTGGCGGATCTCGGGATTTTTAGGAAAAAAATTCGTTTTTTATAAAAGAAATTCAAAAAGAGACGACAAATTTCAGAACTTTCATCGCTTTTAGGACGGCTGAACAGCCAAGAAGAGGTTACAACATCGACGATCTTTTAGAGGGCTGCGTTGCTGAAAGTAATAGTGTTTTTTAAATCTATTTAAAATAAAGTACCTTCGAGGCCCCTGGACGAACTAATAGCTTTTGCCAAAGGTTGAGGCGCCTGAAGACTTTAAAAATCATAAACCTCTTGCAAGAAAATCGGTTTAAATACGGTGTATCGGGAGTCTTCTGGATAAGAATAAATAGTGTCTAGGTAAGATAGGTTTTATTTTCCAGAGCCCGGCACACTACAGTTCGAATGACGAACAATATTCAGGATTGTATACGCGAACTGGTGTTGCAATCTCGGATCACCGTCATAAAGATCGCATAGCTATTCTAACTTGAGTTTCTAATATTCAACAAACAAAATAAAATTTTTTCTTTCAGTCAGAAGATTAAGAAGAAAAACTAAGAAGATTTTTTGCGGAAATTTAACGTTAAAGATAATTTTAAGTTTTCGGTGAAAATCGTAAAAAAAATTAGATTGAAAAATCTTACCCTCCAGAGACATTACGCTAGTTAAATTTTCCAAATTTACTTGCGGAAACCCCTTTATTAGTTTTTCGTGAAAATCTAATTTTTATCTTAATTTCTACTTAAAAACAGATCTATTACCCTTACTTTTTTCGACTTTGAAAATTATAAAATTGCGCCAGTTACTCATACTACTCTTGCGCATTTTAAAATTTTACGATAAAATCTAATTACCTATACTTTTTCTGTGTTGAAAATCATTGAGGATTTTAACAATAAATAAATAAATTTGCTACTTGCGGTGCGACCTAGCGTTCGACTCAAGTTAAACAATTTATTGGCAAGTTAGAATAAATAAATAATTATTCGAAAAAGTTAGGATCTTTGCATTTTAAAAATATTTGGCCACGACAAAGTATACTTGACCCTTGCCCCTTACTAATTATTTTTTCAAGCAATAACAGATATAATAATTGAACTCTTATAAAACTAAAAAAAAAAAATTTTAAGTCGTCTTGAGCTTCCACGCTCGCTTCCCAGATGCACAACCCCACAGCCCCTTTTTAAATTTCGGCAAAAAAGTTTTTCTTTTTCCAAATTTAAGAGCATGGCTCATCTTCCTCAGGTGCCCTCGACAAACATCAAGAAAGGTGAGGCGGCTTGGCTTTTCGCCGGGTCGGGCGGTTATGGTGGGTCCTCTCCGGCACCGCCTGCGCGATGCCCTACCTTTCAATTTCCGGAACAACGTCCGATGTTCCAAAGTTTCCAAACTAACCCTGTGCGTACGTCATCCTTTGATGAGGAGTTTAGGCAATTTCCGGGATTCATTGATGATAGTAGCATAGAGTTTAACCTAATGTCAGCTAACCCAGAAGCATCGGCATTTAGGCTTCACCAAACACAACCTAAAGAGACAAATCCTGGTGGAACAACTTACGAATGCTACAGGACACAAACATCTCAAGATTCAGAAACGGTTACTAGCGCAGATGTTATGTCAAATTTAACGGCGATCGTATCAGATCATGGCACCGACATACCCTTAATATATATATATACGTCGAAAATAGACATGTGAGCTCCATGATAGACTTATAAAACCTCAAATCCACCCTTAAGTTATGACAACGAAAAATAGTACTTATTACAAATGGATAAAATTAGTAAGTTAGACCATGCAAAGATATATGGTTGTAATATGTACCCAACTAAAAAGAAAGAAATTTATAAAGGTGCATGGGTATCCTCGGACAAAAAAAGATAAACCAGTGGGATTATGTTTTAATACTTAGGATTTGAGCTATATAATGAGAATAAAAGTATGCGAGGAGCGGAATGTAATACGGATCATTTATCACTAAGGATAACAATGGAATATGAGAAAAAAACAAATAACCAAAGTGCACTAAAATAATTTTAATAAAAGCTTGTTAAATCAAGAATATATTAAAAGTCAGTACATAGAGAAAATAAAAGGAGATCTATCTACAGTTGAGTGAGAGAAAAACATAGATGATGTATGGGAATAAACTTAAACAGTGTTAATGAATACACGCTAAATGTACCAAAAAACAAAATAGAGATTGGTTTGACCAAGAAGAAAGAAATAGCAAAGGCAATTAAAAAAGCCAGACAAATTATGTCGAGAGACAATAATGAATAAAATAAAAGCAATTGCCAAGAATAAAGAAGCATATTGAGCGAACCTGTAAAAGCAATGATTATAATAACACCTTATCAATGATTTCTATCATAACATATATAGTTAGATATTTTTTAAGTGTTCCTTATCTTTTCAGATTGGTATCGCTGCAGGATTTGTTATACCTCCGATGATTGCTACAGGAGGAAAACCAGAGGAAGTAACCAAGCAGCTTTATATACTTTTTATTGGAGTTGCAAGTTTCACATCCATTTTACTGATTCTGATTCTTATTTGTAAGTATAATATACATAACAATTCCGTTTTATGCCTTAACATTTTATTAAATCTTTTTTATGTATGCTCGCCGGGTTAATCAAGTTAGCAGAAATTAAATTGAATAGCTCATTTTAATTTACATACCTTCACCTTTTTGTGGATTATGAAGTATCTGACATACATAAAGTCTGTTTATTTGAGCTTAAGCATTATTATGTTTTGTTATAAAGTGGATTCAGTTTGAGATATTTGTAGCTATTTCTCATTTAAAATAGTCAGTCGTAAATCAAATATTTTTTTATATCAATATGCTAATGATTGGCTTCCATCAATATTATTTTTTTTAACTAGATAGAATAATAATTTATTTTTAAGTCTCTAATTATTTTGTCTCGTTTTTGAAATTTTGGTAATTATAGGGTTAGAATATATTTAATTTGATTCTGACTGAGGTTTTTTGAAAATTTAATTCTGCAAATATTAAATTTGAATACTTAAGCATACCTGAAGTATGCCGATTTAGGAGAACAAAACTGTATATGCATTTTATTTATTGTTTCCTAATATAATCTATTGGGAGAGTAGATAAACTAGCTAAATTTAAAAAGAAATATATAGAAATATAATATTTTGACTTATAAGCTGATTTTTTTAGTTTTCAGAAATGCTCCGCCAACTCCACCATCTTACGCAGCTCAACAAAAGAGTGGAGAGGAAGTTAATTTTATTCAGTCATTAAAGAATTTATTTAAAAATCGTAGTTTTATGCTTCTTTTGGTTTCTTACGGCATTAATGTTGGCGTGTTCTACGCAATTTCAACTTTGTTAAGTGAAATTGTCTTAAGATTTTACAAGGTAAGAAATGTATGCCTTTCTTTTATTTAGGTAACCTTCCGTAAGATATTAACTAGTGATAAGGTATGTCAGGTACTGCCAAAATTATAAAACCTTACTCTAGTAAAAATCTCATGTTTTCTCAGATATTTAAATTATAATATTAATTTTTTTTAATGTGTGACAAATATTAATAAAAAAGTTAAATATTGCCAAAGAATACTGTTAAAAAAATCTAAAATAACTCACAAAGAGAACTAATTTTTTGGCACTTTTTGTCTACTCTTATAACATCACCTAAAGTTAAAAATATAGTGTAAAAAAGTAAAACGCGTATTGTTTCTAAAGCTGGAGTATGGTTGGATTAGGTCAATGAATCTTACTTAGAGGACCAATTTTCTTATTAGCTGACGTTTTGATCTCTATGAGATCATCCTCAGGACTCTTTTCCAAAAGGGTATTCGGATTATACAATGTGAATATAAAATTTAAATTATAAAATATGAAGTAATAAAATTGTTTTTTTTTTATTTTTTTTTTCGTTCTTTTCTTTTTTTTCTAGATTATATTACATTAAATATAAAAGATTTTTTTTAACATAGAACATTAATAATATAAGAATGTTTTGATAACAACACACAATTTTTAACAATACAGTTATTAACTTTAGCTACAAAATATGTATGATAACAACACAGATCTACAGTATTTACATATAGCTAGGCCTCCTGAGACGGAAATTACTTGTAGGATACATTGTGCAGGATAATTATATTTTTGTTTTTATAACTAGAAAAGAACGGGCCAGAATTACGTAAAGTATCAAATCATACTCACATCTAACTATCGATGTCTGAATATTTTTAATGTAGAAATAATTTTTTTCTTAATTTTTTCTCTTTTAAATGATTTTATATTTTTTTAAATTTTTTTCCTGTTAAATACAGAAACAAATCAAGTGATATAAATTGAATTTATAGGATGTCATTTAAAATTTATTATGGTAAAATATGAGATGCTCAGGATCTCAATGTCTTGTTTTTGTTAATATTATTCTTATTTTTTCTTATTTTCATCATTTCTCTCATTGTCTTTTTTAAAGTTACTCTGCTTAGAAAGTACGGACGTTTGGTGAAAATTAAATTTATATCGCAATGTTCGCTAGAGCTATTTTATTTTTGTTAATGATTAGGTTTACAGGTCTTATACTTCGTTTGCGTTCTGTCACTCTAGTTTTAAGACATCTACTAGTTTAACCTTTATAGACTTTATTGCGTTCAAAATTTTGGGAGTGGGTGTTTTTAATTTTGTAAAGAGCTTTTAATAGTATTTTCATTTCTAAAAAGGTTGGTAAGGGAGTCACTTTAAAGTTCTTTGTATAGTTTTTCTAAAATATCTTTGACGTAAAGCATTTTGTAATATGTAGATTGAGCTTTACCGGGTTTATTATATATGTTGAAATTTAAGTACCTTTCAGCAAAAGTTGGTTTGTAAAACCAAGTTCTTTTTATGCTGTTCTCTTCTCTGGTTATTAAAAGTATGTCCAAAAATTATATGGAGTTATTTTCTTCTCTTTCAATGTGAATTATAATGTAGGATTAAAGCTGGTAAAAATAGTTAAAAACTTACAATCTTGTAAAATGGTACACAAGTACTAATGTCATCTACATAACGTTTGAAAAATGGTAGTTGAAACATGACAATGTCTGGACAACTTGAAGATAAACAGTTGCCCATTCCAAGGCCATATATTTGTTTAAAGAATTTGTTGTCAAAGTAAAAATAACTGCTATCAAAGGTGAATTTTAGAAATCCATTGAATTCACTAATTACTATTTTGTAGTTATCTTTAATTTTGGCTCATTTCTTCTGAAGTGTACTAGTAATAGGATCTGTCGGTATGTTGGTAATTAAGGAAACCATATCAGGAGAAACAAGAATATAGCTATCTGAAACCAGATAATTTTCAATAAACGATACAATTTCGAAGGACTTTTTTTAATTTATCTCTCTCAGAAGCGTTATATTTCGTTAGATTCTACGTGGGAGACCTAACAAAACTAACGATGGGTTTTAGAGGGTTATTTTCTTTGTGTATTTTTAGTTGAATGAATATTTTCGGAAACATACCTTTACTTCATTTAAGTTGTTTCATCTTCTGTTAGTGATTTGAAGCTAAATAATCTGTTATTTTGTTTTGTTTTAAATGCTAATAGTAGAACTGTTTTCTAATGATAGGTATGTGTTTCTACCTTTAACTGCTTTAAGAATTATAATGTCTGAATTTTGTTTTAGAAATTATTTTATTTTTCATCTTTTAAAAGCATTTTCGAATAATGTTTGTAATTGCTAGATTGTAAATAGTTTATGTTAACGACTTTGTTACTTTTTTCTGTTTTTATATTCATCATAATTCTGTTGTATAGTATATTCCCTATCAAAAGTAATTGTTTTATAGGAAGATTTTATTCGTTATAAGGTAAAGTAAATTTTTCCTCCATAGCATGTAGCCTTTCGTAGTTACTAGGAAAATTTACCTGAGTTAAATTAGATTCCGCTGTATTATTATTATCTTGTTCTAACTGTTGTAGAATTAATCTATTAAGTTTTTGTTTCTTTTTAATTATTTGGAATGGAGTATTATTTCTATAATTTAAAAACCTGCTTATTTCATCTTTATTCGAAAATGATAGAAAATACTTAAATTATTTTTTGAAATAAGATTAAATTGCTGTTTTGACTGGAATTTTTTAAAAGTTTAAATATCACCAAGAATATAAGCTTCTTATTAAGGTATAGTTTTGTTATTTTAATGACTAGACTTACCACTTACATAAACAATACATTTTAAAATTGTCGTAGCCGTCATGATATCATTTAACTTGGAAAGAAAGAAAATGGGTTGAAAATTCAGTAGATATCAATAAAAGAATAATTCGCCATTAAAATTATTTTTCCATTCATAAGTATTCGATCTGATAACATATTTACTAACGTAAATCATCTCTACAAATAAAATGGAAATATCTATGTTTTTAGGGTGCTGACCAAGATGCAGGACGAATTGGACTTGTAATAACTGTGGCTGGTATGGTTGGTTCGGTATGCTGTGGTTATCTTTTGGATAGATTCAGGAAATTTAAGTAAGTGATGTTTTTTACAATTTTGAAGATTACTTAGGTGATATATTCTTCATATTTTAAGACTCAATTTAGGGTAGTATAACAATTCAAAAATTAATTTCGGTTTGGATGTCTAATTTATACCAAATTCTTCAAGAAAATAAAGGCTTGAGAGTACCAAGAAGTAAATTAAGCACATGAGAAGAAAAATCTATAAACTAGAAAAACACAAGAGTTTTATATAAACAGTTCAGTGCAGTCAATTATATTATTATATTATTACATAGTTTAAAAAGAAAATGTCACGATAGGTGTGGTTACCTATATGCGAGGATAGTAAATGGGTCTGATTAAGACTTTGTCAAAAATAAACATCATCTGTTTCAAAGGAAAGGTATCGTAAGCATTTTCTTGGATGGCTTTCAATGACATTGATATGTTCATCATGTTCACCTGTTTGTGTTTAGTAATTTTTGAGTTTTTCGCATACAAACCGATTTATATCGAAAACCGCCAGTTCGATCGAAATAAATTAGAAGTACCTTTTTTGACGAGGAATGACCAAAGTATTTAAAAAATCAATTTTCAGCTCTGTAAAATGACACCTGTCAAAAATTTGCGTGGCTGCAAGTCCGTTCCTGACTTCTCTGATGATCTAAAACATCTACTGTAATATGATTTAATGAGTTTTTATGTTCTCTATAAAATATTACCCTTTTAGGGCTCAGTATCTCCTTTAAGAGGAACTTTAGGATTTTTTTTTCTATGACAAAGTAGGGTTATTTTGACCTCCCCTCCCGAGAAATTAGAGGATACTTACCGGACACCCTGTATTTATAAAATTCCCGTTTTTATACTGGTTATAAATTACATTTGTAATATATTTCCAAAATCATTGTGTTATTTAATTTTATTATTTTTTAAGCAATTTTCAAAAAGTGATATCTTCGATGTAAAAGAATTTTTATTTATTTACTTTTAATTTGATTTTATTCCAAACAGACTGTGTTCTGTTTTTAGGGAAACCACAATAATAGTTTATGCATTTTCACTGATTGGAATGATACTATTTACTTTTACATTGAACAAAGGACTTATTGTTGCTTATATAGTTTCTGGATTGCTTGGGTAAGAAAAAATCAATATTTTACAAATAATTCTTTCAGTATTTTTAAGAATTAAAGATTAGCAAAATCGATTTATCGACTTTGTATCTTAATTTATTTACTCTGTTTTTAACGGAACCTTCTGTTTTTCTAGATTTTTCATGACTGGACTTTTGCCAGTTGGTTTTGAATTGGGATCAGAACTGACCTACCCTGAATCAGAAGCTACACAATCTGGTCTTTTAAATGCGGCTGTGCAAGCGTTTGGCATTGTGTTTACTAGTATTTATTCACATCTTTTCTATGAAGTCAACGATCTGTGGGCTAATATCTCCATGTGTATAGCCTTAGTAATAGGTTTATTTTTGTTGTCTTGCGTTAGTTCAGATCTTAGGCGACAAGCTGCTCAAGCGATATCAAAATAGTTTGTTGATAATACGGTATAATTCATTGAGGTTTTGATACATCCATGTTCTAGTGATGCCATAAGAATAACAAGAAAAATATAGATTATAATTCTGTTACGAATTTTATTGATTTTTAACCAGAAATACAATGGTAGCTGGCGTATTTAGCGAGTCTAAGTTTACTTTGATAAAACTAATAGAAAATTATTCACATCATGGTGATGTCGAGCATTAAGGCTTATTGTTAGAATATGGGGCATTTTGCTTGAAAGGCTGAACTCGTGTTTTACATATTGAAATTAATCTAAAAGACTCTTTCCATAGACATTTCATATATATTTTTTCTCAATTCTCTATTTGTGTACTCAGATTTTTGAAAATTTGAAGTTTTGGCCTTGAAAAAAATACAACACGTGTTATATTTCGAAAAAAGCATTTTTAATATTTATAGTCTAAATCTAAAGTGAGTTTTTTACGTCAATATACAATGTGGCCAGTAAAGTCCGCATCATATGGGATATTTTTTATTAATAGCTTTATTCGAAATTTGACTTTGGCAACAATTTCTGTTTCGATCGAGATGAAAATTAACCAAAAACAATAGTAGTGATGTGATTAGTATTATCTGCAAAAATTCCAAAGTTTTTCTAAATGCAATTTTTAGTTCATGTGCAAAATTTCAGCTGTATAAGATAACTTTAATTTTTTGCCAATTTTTTTTTAAATTGCACCACTGTTACAAAATAAGACTCAACGCAACCTACATACAACCTCTTAGTTTTGATAATGTTTCATTTCAGACATATTTTGTTTCAAGTAGTGTCATATCAATGTTTAAAATAAAATATACATTAATATTAAGAAAATACTTGGTTGTCTTAATTATAATGTATATTACTTTTAGACGCAAACTACGTTTTCACAAATAGTTATTTTATGAAGTTATCTTTTACACGGTCAAAATTAAATAAACTTTGCATCACATGTGACCAAATTTTAATAGCCCTATTTGGATTTTGTAGAAAAACACACATTCAATATGGCGCTACATTAAACAAAATATGTCTGAGATGAAGCACTGACAAAACTAAGAAGTTTTATGTAGGTTGCGTTGAGTCTTATTTTGCAACAGTGGTGCAATTTACAAAAAATGGGCAAAAAATCTAAATTATCTTATACAGTTGAAATTTTGCATATGGGCAAAAAATTGCAGCCGCTAGTATCCAAATTGATGAAAATTCGGACCAGTTCAAAAGGCTATCATTATCCTCATAGTAGACAATCTTTCCTAACACTAAAAATATAAAAAAAAATTAAAAAATAAATCGAAGAAAACTGTTTCGACTATCGCATCAAAGGAAATTGGGAAGAATATAGAACAACCCTTACTGAATATAATAAAGGATTAAGATGTTCCAAAAGAAGGAAGTGGAGGCAAATGGGCGAAGGGAGAACAGAACTTGCCCCAGCACAGTATCTCCAAAGAGTCCTCTAAAAAGAACAATCTAATCGTATCGTGCTTATTAAAATAAAAAAAAATGAAACGGAGAGCATACAGAAAACCAGGAAGAAAGTTTAAGAGTCCTTCTACAGACCCACTTCTTAAGATTCAACCCTGTAAATGAAGATGAACTGCAAAAGGCTCAAAGGAAAGAAGCTATTTGCTGTTCCAATAATTCTAGTAGATGTCTAGAAGGAAAAATTTTTACCTCTAATAAAATAATTCTTTATTAAAAGCTTTAAACCCTTTAAATCGACCGGAAAAATCGGAATATTTCCAGCTCTTTTACAAAGAGGTCTTGAAATAATGCACCGCCTGTTGAAGAAGCTGTTTGAGTCTAGCTGCTCCTTAGGTTATCTACCGTAAACATCGAAAGACGTTAGGATCATACTGACAACGGGAAAACGCCCATCGGATGAACCTAACTCATACCGTCCAATCAGTCTCATATCTTTCCTTCTAAAAACAATGAAAAAGCTTATCTAGAGGCATCTAAGAAGTGAACACAAAAGCCAATTTGCCTGTCACGCCGGCAAATCCACAGTCAATACCTTATATGATCTAGTGGGTAATCTGAAAAAAACACTGATGGCAAACGAAATCTCTTTTAATGCTTTAATTGATATAGATGGAGCTTTTAACAACGCTTCAATTGAATCCATGATCAGAGTCAAGGCAAACGGAGTTTCCTCTAACAAGATGGATTCAGTCAATGCTAAAAAACAAAATTATCATTGTATATGTCGGCAACGAAAATCATCACAGTCAGAAGGATTCCTCCAGGGGAAGTCTTATCATCTCTACTGTGGCCCCTCATCGTGGATACTTTGCTGAGCCAGCTGGACGACTCAAAGTTCACAACGTAAAGTTATAATGATGACCTAGTTTTCACTACTAAAGGTAAGAATAAAAGAACTGTTACAAGCCTTATGCAAACTGACTTAAACCAAATTAGCATTTGGTGCACGTTAATCTCAAAAAAACTAGCACTAGTACCATTTACAACGAAACGAAAGCTGAACATCAATGCTTCAACTTTAAATAGAACAACACATGTTTTTAAAGAGGGTAAATATCTGGGAGTAATAATAGACCAGAGCTAGAACGGTCATTTTGAAAAGATTTTACAAAAGATAATAGGGGCAAACTGAACATGCGTAGAACCTTTGAGAAATTTTGAGTTTTGAGGTCTGAAATGGTCTTACGGTCATATGAAATGATCATCAAACCTATGGTTACATATACTTCTTTAATATGATTGTTCAAGCTATAACAAGTAACAGCTCAAAAAAAGGTTATTCTGTGTAGGAATCACTGGAGCTATGCCCTCATGCCCCACTGCCGCTGTGATGTGGGTGGCAGCCTCAAACCTGAAAATTTTATTGGGCATATGAAGATTCTGGATACAATTTCAACAAACTATATGTCGAAACCCACAGATATCGTGTTTATTCAGTACGATTTTGATATGAACTACTAAATAGTAACTGACTGCTACCAAATGAAGGGAGTGGGATTACCTCGACTGGAGAAGAATTTAATGGCATGGTTTACTGACGACGTAATATGAAAGAAGGGGTTGGAGTGCAAGTGTCAAGTCCAAGTTTTGGGTTTGCCAAAACCCTCCTTCTTTTTCCAAGTAGAAACACTATGATGGTCAAAATATACATATTGTTAGGTAGCCAAGCAGCACCAAAAGCTCTTAAGTTAAACAGTTGTGAGTCTAATTTGACTTGGAGTTGCAGACAAGCTCTACAGCAATGGGAAAGGAACAACAGGGAAATCCTGATGTTGATATCAGGGCACAAGGAAATCAAGAAAAATGAGAAAGTGAAGAGCCTCGCAAAAGAAGGGGCAAAACTCCTTTTCTTGGGCCCTAAACCTTTCTATGGACCATCAAAAGCTCCGGAGCTGGGAACAAAATCAGATAAAATTAAGGTGGAATACGACGCTTGGTCGTAGGTAAGAGACAAAAATTCATAAATGCTTCCTGATCTTTTAAACAGTAAGAAGTGACTGATATTTTCACAAAATACAGCCCTCTGAGATACCATCTCTGAAAATGGACAAAGCTGAGAGCGATATTTGACTATAATATTAAACTATAAAATCCACGCTCTGTCCAATTTTTGTTGCTTGATTTTTCGAATATATAAATAAACCCCATTTTGGAAAATACCTATATCAATGTAAAAAATTTTTGCTCTCGACTATCAAAAAATACATTAAAAAAGCCCTTTTCGAAGTATAACATTGTTTTTAATTTTTTCAAGCTCAAAATACCAAATTTTTAAGAATCTCGCTGCACCAACGAAAATGTAAAAAAAAGGCATCAAATACGTCTATAGAAAAGTCTTTGATTAATTGTAATACCGAAAGCACAAGTTCAAAATACTGTGATTTGACTCTTGATAACGCAGTGGCGAAATACTCAATTTTTAAATGCTGAAAATTTAAAGTGACAGATCAATAAGTTTACTTATTATTGAAAAAATTATTTTTAAAGGTGTAGTTTTACCAAATAAAATTAAATTAAGATTGTGTCAAACTTAAAATAAATGATAATTTTTCACAAACATGTTGCTTAATTTAGGGAAACAATTTGAAAAAGAAGAACGTAAGATATATTCTCCTGACCAGTTTGTGACAAACATGTTATCAACTAGTTTAAATGGTATATTTGATTACCTGCTTGTTTGGTGGTATGAAGTTGCCAATCACGACGCCACTAATGAGCAGATAAGAATTTTAATTTAAAAATTTTCAGGCAATCATTTTCTTACATAATAACTTGACGTGATTGTTCATTGCTTAGAATGTGTGTACACTTTTAGTTGTTTTTTAGGCAGCATTTCTGGCTGAAAATGCATTAATTTTGAATCTAGTGAGATTAGCTACATTTTGGTTGTAATCTAGATTGAATAAAATATTAATTAAGATCTCTAATATTATTTGTGTATTATCAGTATGCTAAATAGTTTAGTATTTTTTTTTGCAAATATTGTTTAGTTATGTTTATCGATCCTTTGAAGTAAATTTATTTATAATAATATATAAGAATATTGTTTTCGTTCTCTAAATTGACAGGAATGTTTTTAAACTTTTTGGAAATTATCTTATAAGATTAAGCTGGACAAATTATAGCTGCCAAGACTAACATATATACCAAACAGGTCCGGGTCATAAAGATATGTAGATTGATGTCCACAAGTTATTTGGGTGCCACGAAACAAGCAGTATTTTGGCATTTTATTTCCCTGCGACGACTGATTACGTAACAAGAAACCTATTTCCGGTAAGTCTAAAGGTGCTAAGTCAATATTTTTTGTGTATTCTTTCTACGTAATGTAGATACGGTTGTCTAGTTAATAGAATGAAAAATAATAATATAAACCAAAATCAGTAAGACTTAAGAGTTAAGTTGCTAAATGGTGTTTTGTCTTTAGTATAGGGAAAGACATAATAAAATAAGATACGTAAGATTTGAGGAAACTTTTAGTAGTCCGGGTGCCCAGGAGGTTTTCGTAGCCGATGGCTTTACCAAAGTTTTTTATATGTGTTTTGACCTCTTGATTATGAATATCGAGAAAAGATCTCCGAAAAATGGTTGGGTAATTTGTTATAAACAAAAAATTTTGTATTTAATCATAAAGTACGCAATACCTTACTACAAATAACTTCAGTTATTATAACTATGTTTCAGAGCGGGCAGGTTGATGTCTGTTCTGCATAATAATTACAATCTCTCTTTAGAATCTGGTGTAATGAATAAAATGTAATATCGTACTGCAGTAAGCATATTGTACCCATTTTATTTATAGCACATTAGTTAGAGAGTATGAATGAATGAATGAATGAAAAAGGGGTGGTGATTCTAGATCATCGATGCCTAGGCCTCCATTGGGCCCTTTACACCCCACCATATCTGCAGGTTATTCGAGGCCGATCACCTTTGCGAATCCAAGCAGCCTTGTTAGTTGAACTTGCCTAACTGCTTCCGGTAACAGAACTATATCTCCGAAATATCTGTCTCAGTCCGTTGAGTGCTGGGCACCCTCTGATTACATGGTCAACAGTTTCATCCTCCTCCAAACTCCATCTGCATGTCGGGTCGCCCTCGACACCGATTCTATGAAGATGGCCCCTGAGGTGACAATATCCTGTCAACAATCCCACCACAATTCGCAGCTCTTTCCTTCCCAAGGAGAGAAGCTCCCTAGTATGCCGTGCGTTAGGCCCAGTTATATGTTCCTTAGTACACCTCATTCCAGGAGCTCCCCTCTATGATTCAATAAATTTGTTTTCCAGCAACGATTTTAATTCCCTTTTGCCAATAGCAATTGGGACAGGTAATATTTGTTGGGGTCCATACGGTTCGATCCCCGAACCCAACTTTACTAGACGGTCTGCTTCCTCATTCCTGCGTATGCCCGAGTGACCCGGGACCCATACGAGTCTGACTGTGCAGCTTTTCCTTATCATACGATTTAGTACATCCTTGCACTCAGACACCAGTCGCGACGTCACAACGCTAAACTTCAGTGCCAATATCGCAGTTTTACTGTCTGAGCATATATTTATTACTCTATTCCTGTCTATATCCCTTTCACAGAGATGGGAGAGTATTTTTAAGTTGAGATTCAGCGATTAAAAAATTATGATGGCATTAATGTCTTCGCAAGCTTGCAAGTTGTTAGGAAGCTACTGCCAGCACTTTCATTCACGAGCATTGTTGAGTTTTATATTTGAAATAGACAACTTGTTAAGGGTAGCAATATGACTAAATCCGCAAAAGACAATATTTCTAACATTGATTTGTGTAGAGAAAATTAAAAAGGAATAAATTTAACGACTACTGATCAAGATAGGTGACGAATACGCGACGTTGCCTATTTGCAGTGGGACACTGTATTTTATCCCTTGGATATAATAGCCAAAGAAGGTAAGATTACTTTATAACAAACTTTATGCGTAAAATTCTAGACTTCAAACATTTTATTTAGTTTCAAACAACTTTAAATAAACATTAATTTAATATAAATATGATTATTGGATACAATTGATGTAATTTTTAGATTTGTTCAACTACTAATGAGTGCTACGAAAATCCGTATATAAAAAATCTTAGATAGTTTAAAAGTTAAAAATGAAAATCTAAAAAGAGGTAGTAGTGATTTAAGTAAAGGTAATATTGAGGTATGTAAAAAGGTTAAAGTTAGTCAAGAATCAATATCAAAGCAACTATCCCCGAAGCGCTTTTATAGTTATGTGATAGATATTAACAAATATGTCTTATTTGCGAGAAGACATCGTATAAAGCAAATTCTTAAATCCATCAGATGGAATCAGGGGCATGTGCTGAAAAATTACGTACAACTTCCCGATTATTTAAAGATCACATTCATTAAAATAATTAAATGTATCTCAATCAGAATAAATCCGAACAAGGCCGAGGTGGTAGTTTTTACAAAAAAGAAAAAAATGGAGAGACTTCTCACAAATACGCTGTCCGGAAGTACTCTTTAATACAAGCTAAATACCTGTTAGTGATTCAGGAATTACGACTGAGCTGAAATGATCATATTGAGGCTCGAATCAGTCTTGCTCCTTTGTATTTATTCATTTTAATTACGAGACTTAAAGGCGCCCCTGGATCGGCTGCGCCCCCCCCCCCCCCTCCGCGGGGTCTGCGGGGTCGTTATTTACGCCACTGGCTATATGTGGTTTCTGGGCTTTTAAACGAACTTCTGGGTGTATGTGGGGGATGAAACCGAGACTGTTATTTTGGATATACACTACATATAAACTACATATACTCAAACAGTGGAACTGCAATAATGACAATGAAGTCCAGTGTCGTAACTTCGCGACTAGTGTCTGAGTGCAAGGATGTGCTCAATTGTCTGACAAGGAACGGCTGCACAATCAAACTCGTGTGGATTCCGGGTTCCTCTGGTATACACGCATATCAGGAAGTGGACTGTCTAGCAAAGATGGGGTCTGCAATTGAACCATATGGACCTCAACCAATTCTACCTGTCCCAATTGCCGTTGGTACAAGGGAGTTTAAATTGTTGCTGGAAAGCAAATTTATTGAATCGTGGAGAGGAGCTCTTAGAATAAGGTGTAGAATGAACATATAACTGGACCTAGAATATGGCTTACTAGGGAGCTTTTCTCCTTAAGAAGGGGAGAGCTGCAAATTGTAGTGCCACGACATTGCCACCTGTGGGAACATCTTCATAAGATTGGTGTCGTAAACCACCTGATATACTGATGCTGTATGAAGGCGAATGAAACTATTCACCATGTCCTCAGAGTTTGCCCATAACACAACGGACTGAGACCGAGGCATTCCGGAGATACAATTCTGTAACGGGAAGCAGTTAGGCAAGTTCAATTAATGACGCTGCTTAGATTCACAAAAGCGATCATCCTCGAATAACCTGGAGGCATGGTGGGATGTAACGGACTGAACGAGACTTAGTTATCGATGACCAAGTATTACCACCTTTTGTTCATTCATTAATGTACCAATCGGTACGGTATGAATACAAGGATCAAAATAAGGTGTCCTAAGCAAGCTCTACTTTATTGCGTTCTACTTCACGTATTCTATTGGAAAATATATTATTGCTTTCATTCTTATACAAGAACAGGGAACGATTTGTGTGTTCCTTCTCAAAATTTTGGTATTTTTGAAAACAATTTTAATTATAAGGGGATTATGCTTTATAATCAAGGTGTCTGCCATAACCAACCCTAACTTGTTTAGAAAAGGAATGGTTATTTTTTTTTTAAATTAAGTTCTATAATACTATGTAAGAGACTAACTCAAAGATTTTTTGGTACCTAAGTGTTTATTTACTTAGAAATGGATATTTTGACCTCATTTACACCAATATTATACACTTTTTATTATGTTTTTGTATTTTATTTTATATTACCATCCTAACATTCGGGTATTTGTGGATCAACTTTATCTGTAAAAATAGATTGAATGTAGGGGTTTTATTTAGTAACCCCCAATAACTCATGACTTTATACAATTAGAATTTTCTTGCGAGGTTAAATAAAGACCAGGTTCACATAAATTCCCTCACCGTAATCGTAGATTCGCGCGATTCAATAACGATTTTTGTAAAAATAAGGGAAGATATGAGAAAAGGGATTATTATGTGCATTCAAGAATGTCATGTATTGAAACATTTGCAGCGAATAAATAATTAATTAAATTTAATTTTCAAAAAAACTAATATGATATAAGTTGAGTTTTTTTCAGATTCTTAACTGAATATTCAAAGAGCTATAATTCTTATCTTAATGTTTTTTGAGTCGAGTCTTTCCAAAATCCATACCAAATATAGGCGTTTTTTTTTATAAAATTCAAGCTGGTATTTTAGGAAAAAAATGCTAGAAAATATGACATTTTTCTTTAAACTCTTAAATATCAAGCATTAAGAAGTTTAGGTTAGTCGAATGTATAATAAGAAAGTTTTAAGATTAACTTCTTGCTACGTTATTTTTTTGACGCACCCCGTATACTTCCAAATATTTTTAAAATGTGTATAATTACTTATTTTACATTGTGGTGAATATAGTTTACTGATAAAGTTTATCTATAAGCCATAAATAATCTTACTTCAACCTCTCGGTGACTCACTCTGTGCATATTGTCACAGCTCACCTCTTTATATACGTATAGGGGAGCAAGGGGAAATTGGAGCCTACTAAGGAAAATTGTTAACAAAAGTCATATTTGGTTCAATTATTATCATTTTTAATTAGGAATATAAATTTTGTTTATTTGAGTATTAGATAATCACAGTTTAAATCAACTAAAGTTGTACAAATGAGAGCCCATTTAATGCTCATACTTTTTAATCATTCTTAAATATATAGTTTAACATAATCAAATCAAGCAAATCTTAGTACTTAATATAGAGAACTATTTGTAACAGAAATAAGGAAATCAAATCAATTAAACAAAACAAAGAAATAAACATCAAATTATTAACAAAAACAAAGAAATAGGCATTTTAAGGATTCAAACAAAAAGTATGAATCAGTATAATTTCGTTTGTCCCACCATTATGAGAACATGTGTAAACAGTTTTAGTGATCCATTTTTTCCAGCTGTGGTCAGTGACGTTGTCGAGGAAAAATGAAAAGAAGGGGAATGAAAGATCCTAAAGACCTCATAGCACATATTACTGTGACTGTTTTGCCTCTTTCGCCTGATGTAACAACCCCAACGCGTTTTAGCCCTTTGAGAGATAAATTTTTTTCAGTTTTTTGGACATTAGTCAAACCAGTCTTATCTACGTTGTAAATTATTTCTGGTTCATAGTTATATTTATCATTAGTACTCGTGGCTTCAGGCTTTCTAACACTCAGATGAAGATGTCATAAAAGAACCAGACAACCAATCTTTGATAGCAGTTTTAATGATTTTATTAAACCTTTCCGCCACATCTAGTCTTTCAGCTACGGCGTAACATGCTTTAAGAAATTGTTCTTTCTTAAGACCATAAAATTAATTTGACATCGTACAAAGATGATCAGCCAGAACCTATTCCTGCTCAAAAGTGAAAACAAGATGTCTTTCCAAACTTGGAAATCATTTGTAGCTGCCATCATTAGCTTTAGCTAAATTGTATCGCGTCTCCAAGGAGCTGTAAGGTATACCAGTTTCCTGAGATACTTTGCATACCGAAATACCCCCTCTTCTAAGAGGTGTGATTGCATTTTCTAATACATCTATTCTCCAGGAAGATTTTATAATTATCTTTTATGCGGCATCTGAGACAAAAATACAAATAACATAAAATCTACTAAAAAAGACAGATTGGGGTATTTAATTACCATACATATTATACGGGAATCATATATCTTCACGATTACCTGGAGGCTGACAATCTGTGATTTTTTTAAAGTGCGGAGCGAAAACTGTACCTTGTAACTCAATGCAAGGCACTGATGAGTCGGGCGTATTAGGCGAACTCTCCTGATAGTTTACGAACACACCCGAGTGTTCAAGCATGTGCGAAAATGCATAAGTTCCGTTCAACCTCCATCGCTTTCATTACCCGATCGCTCTCATTACCCCACGCTCTCCTACAGTCAGTGCTCGCATAATACAAAATTTACACAAATTGTTGACAAAAATAATTGCGGTTTAATTGTTGCATCGACCAATTTTTTTAACACTTGTTGTTAAATTTATTAAAAATTATATTCACAACGTTGATTGGTTATATTTTTAAATTCCTACTGTTGTTTTTTTAAAAAATTCAAAGTAAATTGTAATTTTAATTCAATAGTAATTTCGACTTGAAAGGAAATTTCATATATTTCGCCTATATTTTATTAATTTAATTAGGAGATTTAAAATCAAAAGTTGGTCAAAGGAAGTAAAGAGACACCGAAGATATGGGCGACTTTGGACCATGTAATAGAAATAACCGAGGAGAAACTCTAATGAATTACCTCAACAAGGAGTACCTGTACTGTCTGAATGCATTCCTCAAGAGACCAAAACAACGTAAATGTACCTAGCGAAGCTCAGACAACAAAACAAAAAATGAAGTGAATTATATATTGCTAACAACAAACCGATATGCAAAGATATGTCACTTTTAAACAAATTTTATATGCGTAGCGACCATAAATTAGCTAGAATAAGAATTAAATGAACGATTCCCAAGAGACGTCTGGGGGGTAAATTGACAAGCTTTTCGAGCCATGTAAATTTAAAAATAACATGGGAAATGAAGTAAAAATAATTTAAAATAATATTGATCGAGTAAAAATCTGGTATTTATCAACTGGACATATATATTGCTGACCTATTAAAATTTATGCACTTTAAAAATTATTAAAATCTTTCTAAAGTTTATTATTTTTGAATCTTACAATCATATAGTACTCTGCAACGAATATCTGCATTTCTTTCATGTAATTAATTGTTCTTCCTAGGATTTAAATGTTATTGTTTTTAAATCGCGCAAAATGAGTTTTTCGGAATCTTCCATGGAAGTGAATATATAATATGTTTTTATTATTTTAGGCAAATTAAGCGTTTAATTATCGAAAGAGAAGCTATTTTACTGGCAGATCATATTTTATTATGGAGATGGGACAAGACCTCCAGAAGAATCTCTATGATTTTTGCATAATACATAATAAAATGTGGCCGGCCAAGCTTCTCTTTAGCAAATTAGACGCTTTAATTCACCTAAAATAGCAAAAGTATCTTTTAAATTCAGTTCTGAGATTCCGAAACACTCATTTGGTACGTTTTAAATCAAACAACACATGAAACATATGAAAAATAACTGCGTGAACAAAACTATTGCAGATTCTCGTTGCAGAGTTTTTTTTATAGTCGTGATTTCTTATTTGAAAATACAAAAAACTGGAGAACTTTTTAAATATTTTAAAATTGCATAACTTCTAATAGGTCACTAACACACATTACGAATTAATAAAAGCATGCTATATAATCAACAAATGTATTTTAATTTATTTTTACGTCATTTTCTATGTTATTTTTTGAATTAACACGGTTCTTAAAGTTTTTCACTTTGGCCACTAGGCGTCTTTGGTTAATCATTCAGTTGCCAAAACATATCAGAATGAATGAAACAACAACTGCCAGCAAAATAGAACTAAAAAAAGGAATGCACAAGGTAGATATCATCTCTCCTAAGCTGTTTCTGATCTCATATATATATATATATATATATATATATATATATATATATATATATATGTGAAAATTATGTAAATTCATCCAGCCTTTCGCAACTAATAGCTTGATCCAAATGATTTAAGGAAGATTTAGCATATTTACGAAACGGGCCTCAGACGACGTGAACCAATGTGGACCCTGCTTTATTGTCCGTATAAATACATGGCAATTTTGGTTAATAATACACCTTATAATTGAATCGTACCCCCGCTACTTTAAAGTTTGATGTTAAAAATATTTAAAGTTAAAATATTAAATTGTTAAAGTATAATTTCATATCAAATAAATAAATTGTTTTTAAAAAGTTAAAAGTGAATTTATTAAGATAACAATTAGCACAGTGTCGGTAAGATCCGTCAACTTCAGCAAAACAATAAATAATTTAATTATTGGTAGTGGACTTTTATTTTGTAACAGAGAAAAAGAACTTCAACGGCACCTTCATTCCCAGAAGTTCTGAAGGAAACACCTAGTGAAGCCCCTGATACTCAACTGAGAGAACAGAAGCCGATGTTTCTTCTTCTAGTCTTATAAATATATTATTGATCATCACGTTTTGTATTTTAATTAGTGCAAATGTTATTCTACCATTAGATTTTGAATGAAAGGGAATAAAATACTTATCTTCAGGGTCCCGAATAAGTTCGCAATTTGAAAAAAGAAAATAATACCGAAAACGAGAGCACAGAAAGGCGAAAATACCGATGCTAAGGTCGAACCTTACATTCTTTCTGAAATTTTGACAACAATACCGAAATCGAAGGTGACCTAATCTCCTCAGGTGCATTTTTGGGCGCATGCGATTGTGGTTATAAAATGGCAATTACTGTTAATGTGTTCTATTAATGATTCACATAAATAAGCTAAAAGGTCGTGCAGTGCAGCTGATTAGTTCCAGAAACCCTTTGAAATACTAGATTAAACAGCTTTTGAAACTTCATTTTGGCCACTCTAGGGAATGTTCGTCCCTTATTCGAGATCTACAGAGACTGAATCAGCTTCCCAATGGATCACCGCTGACATGGGTTAGTCGATTACTAAGCCTTAATGCTCAAATTCTAGCCAATGTCAAAAAATCGATCTTAATCAAGGATCAGAAGATAACTCAATCTGCCTTAAGTGATACAACGACTCTAAATATCCTCCTGACTGGCTTTGAAATCAGACTCTCATTAGACAAGAGCTACAATTGTCTTATATCAAAATGCAAATCTTCTAAAAGTACAGTTTAAAAATCACCCAGCTAGCAAGTTAATTGTTGCTTTCATCGTGGACGTGTGGATCATTTAGCCCCAAATTGCCGTTTTCAAATATAATCAGGGTCACATAATTTCCAAAATTCTAACTTAAATTTCCAATTTCAAACATCTCCACAAAACCAGGCGAGATCATTAATATTTTTCCATTAATATGAACGAATCATCAATAATGTGTACCGTACTTTTACCATTTTTAAAAGAATGTAATTACAGAATAGGGACAAGTTTGATATTTATTTTATTTATTTTGTAATTCAATTATAATAAGGAAAGATTTTTTTTTCAGATAGATGGCGCCTTTTGACCTCTTTAAAATTATGTATTACCAAAAATCCACCATAATGACTATTAAACGATGATCTCAAACCTAAAAAACAAAAAAAGCTGAATTTTCCTTGTGCTTGTCACCATGGGCGTGGTTAGAGGGGAGCAAGGGTCGGCACCGCCCGCCCATGCTACGAAACTCATTGCCCACTCTAGAGAAACCGACAATATTGAAGAAATCTATTGTTTTCATTATTCTTATCTTGAGAAAATGATTCAATCCAATTTTTCGGAAAATTATTTTATTATGCCGGAAAACCCCCGTTTGCTAGAAAAGAGTGAGGGTAAAGTGGGATACGCAACAGAAACAAAGCTTTCTACGCCTTGTATGTATCAAAGCTATAGAAAATAGAAGTAATCGAAAAAAAAAATATTTAAATGGATATGTAATTTTTTTCGATTAATATAATTTAATATCAATTTAGTAATAAACAATTACTAAGACATTTTTACAAATACAAAAACGATAATCATATTTATTTTAAAAATTAAAAAAAAAATATTTACATTTCATATACAATAGAATTGTCTATTAGCCTGTTAATATTAGGCTATTTCACTGATTTTACTGAATACTGATGGGAATTTTTTTTTCGAAATACCGATACCCAACCGAATATAAGAATCCAGTGAGAACCGTTGGGCTCCCTTGATTTGTTTATAAATAATTGATAAATAGAAAAATCAGATTATAAGTTTTCCATCGTTGATATCAACAGATTAAATGTAGAACTTCAAAAAAGGTACTATTCTTTTTTTTTGAAAATCCCTTTCCAATAAATAGTTCATCATTAATTAATAATTGAAATTTTTGCTTGATTTAATTAATAATTGTGCAAAAGAGTTGAAAAATAATCTAATCAATTGGAAATATTGACCAGTTATTAAAGACAAAAGAAAAATTTTGATTTCAAACTAAATTTTTTATTTTGAAAATCGATTTTTCTGAACCAAGAAACGTGTTTAAAACTTAAGAGATAATATCTAATTAATTATTTATGCTATAAGAATAATTTCAAGATTAAAAAATCAAGAAGACTGCCGATTAAAAATTGTATCTTTCCATATGCACCTACCATTTGCGAGTTTAAGCCAGTCCCATTTCCGAGAACGCTAATATTACCCAACAATTACACATAACCTCTATGTCTTACTTACACGCGTGAATACAGAATAGGGCAAATAGAATCAAATGTGATCGAATAACACCGTCTTCCACTTCATCCACCTAGTCTCTAAGGCCGGTATTCATAGTCCCATCTTACTCTTAAATCCATATTAAGCACTACATTTAGTATGCAATAGAATGAAATAGTGAAAAATATAATTACTTCTGAAGCAATCTTGCACCGGTTCAGAGAAAAACATAGAAAACTAAAACTTAAACAACAAATCAAAATTAACAAGAAAATGCCCATGTTTGGCACTATTTTTTATTTATTTTGTATTGTTAATATATATAGAAAATATTAAATTTTGATAGCTTTTTTATTTATTTTTTAAAAATCAATTATTCTATAGCCAACGGTCACTTCTTATTTTAAATTTAGCTCCATTGCCAGAGTTGAGGAGGCCGCTCTCTAATCAGGGGCGGATCTTGCCTCTCTCTTTCAGCGGGCGGGGTAACACAAGGATAAAGAAAAGATTGACCCCATTTGACAGACAGTACAGTGTGACAAGCGAAAGCGAGTTGTCAACCGAAGGGGGGTCATCCACATTCATGTTCTTAATGTAGCAGGCAGGTGAGTCTATTTTTCTGATTTTCAATTTTTTTTTGTTTGGAGGGGTTGGGTTACCGAAATTTAAACCTTGCGGTGGCTGACCAGCTGCCCCCCTCCCTAGAACAACTCCCTAGCTTCACTAATGCTTGTCACCATTCTTGTAGAATGTTGCCATGAGACATGAGGAAAAAAACTTTTTAATTACAAATCTAATAAACTTTCCAATACAACGAAAAACATTTTTTTATAATGGAGGTAAAATTTAAAAACTAATATGAAATTTAAATTTCAGCAAAAAATATATACTCATTTCATCTGTTGACTAGTTTAATTAGCTTTAACATAATTTAAAGCTTTGGCTAAGTTAGAAAATGTTGTCACTGCTTGTTATAAATTATTAAATATTTATAATTCATTAGGAAATACTGTAATTTGTATTTTAAATGAAAAATAGTGTAGTTATATATCAGATATTTTGGCAAATAAAGAGCAATGCACTTATCCCAATAAACTATCGCCAGACTTAGTTCCGTCACTCTGTATGTATGGGTGATTCATGGGTTAAAAATATTCAAAGTATTCAAAGTCTTCTTCCCCGACCCACATATCGGAACCTTAGCCGCAAAATTCGCAAATAAACAAGACTTATTCCGAAATTCCAAATTTATTTATCCGATACTCTATTAATACACGGTACGTCTCCCCACTCGAACGAGCTTCGTGTGGTTTATTCGTTAAGAGACGCTTTACATTGAAGCGCCGACTCACTTTTAAAATTGAATAACATCATTTTACTCTGCCTTGTAAATAAAATCGTAAAGTTTGTGCAAAAGTGTGCGAAATAAAGAATTTAGTGCAAAATGGCCCTTAGCACAGTGCATCTAAACAGGGGTGATTCGCCAAACTGGGGCTTCCGGTTACAAGGTGGAAAAGATTTTGGCACCCCTCTAGTCATTCAAAAAGTAAGTAATTAGACTTTTGCCAGCTTAATGATTATAAATAGATTTTTCTATCTGTTATAATAGTCTTACCGAATAATCCTGTTATTGAAAGAGATTTATTTGAAATAACTTGATGCATCGGGCGCACAGATTTAAAAATAGGCGAGCGCAAAAATGTAGCAAACAAATTTGTTTATAGTTATAAAAGGCGCAATGTAGACGAAAACGTATAGCTTTGGATTGCGTAGAAACGACTAAAATATTACATTACATAATTATCCCGCGGTGTAAAATTAGAAAATATTATTTTTAGAAGTATCAAAACCCTCAGCGCTATTGCGAATTTTTAAATAGTGTATCATCCTGACATATAAAAGCTAATTTTAGATGCCCGCGCTAGTGTAACTTGATATCTACTTAAAATTTTTGTTTTTTCCTAATTATTAAATTACAAAACTGTTTTAATAACTGCATATTAATATTATTATACCAAAATAAAGATACGTATACATATAGTTAATATTACGTAATGAAATACAATATAGCAATACCGCTGATCAAGCTAAATAAAAAAAATTTCTATAATAAGGAAGCAAAATAATTCTTACATATACATATTCAATTTTATAGGATATATTTATTTTAAAAAAAATTAATCCTTTTTTGCATTGTATGAAACTGGTAAGTTTTAGAGAGAAAACAATGTAATGGCAGCTTTTAGCTTTGTAAATTTGTAAAAGTAACTATAAGTACTAACTTAATAAATAAGGTACCTAGATAGCGCTCTCTTATGTCATTGTAAAGCGATTATTACTGAATATAACCCAACAAGAATAAATTATCACATTTTTGTATTATAGTGTTCCTGTAAGATTACATGCTGATTGACTTTAAGTGTCCACTTATATAAAATAATTGAAATTATCAAATTATTAGAGATTAAAACGTGTTTTTTTTATTGAAATAATATTCTTTATTGAATTTTTGAATTATCCGTAAAATTTTAATCATACTTTGTATAAAACTATACAGGGTGAGTCTCCGGGAACTTTATCGATCGATTGTGGGAAAACTATAATTAGGAAGCATCTGAAAATTTTACAGTGTACAAACGTGCATGGGGGTCAGCCGGCTAAAATATTTTTAAGACCAGCGGCACTTCCAGCTATAGCGGAAGTAGATGTCAATTTGCATCTACGTAAAATTCTAGATATACTTTATCTGTAATGTTCCATACTTAAGTCTCACCGTTTTGGACATATTTAAATTTTTATGTCAAAAATGACATTTGCGGGCCAAAACTTAACTATAAATTTTTCCTATCTTTATTATTTAATTTGGTTTAGTTTTCTTATAGATGAAGTTCGAATTTAGTAGTCTTTCATGATATTTTGAAAATTATTAGTACAGAGTGGTCAAAAAGAAGAATAAAAATTTTATTTAAAAAATTGCCAAAAGTCATTTTTTTCAAATAGAAAGCACCTATTTTTATAATTTTATCATATTAAACATTAAAAATTAGGGTGACTTTGCATAAGGTTGTCTATTCCAAAAATTTGTAGTTTTCAAAATATTGGCAATTCAACATTTTTCTATTGTAAAAATGCTATATGGTTCTTAAGTTTTACTATTAGTTGGCCATGACGGCGAGGGGTGGCAAAAATAAAACACTCAAACCCTTCAAAATTATACACGTACGAAGATTATTGAAACTTATGTATTATTTATGAAGAATGTGATAGAGTTATTTCAAGAACATGCGATACATTCGCGATCCGATATCCGAAGAAACAGAAACCAACACTACCAACTGTTAAAAAGATTATAAAAAACTTCAAGAACTTTGAATATATAAAAGCTAAAGAAATAGAAATTAACCCGTTTTTAATAAAATAAAGTTACAAAAATTATTTGAGTAAATGTTTCAATTGACGCCCTTGAATTTCCAAACGTTTTTCGCACCTAAGCAGGAACTCTTCATGGGTGGCTCTTCTTATTGTCTGAGGATTAAGTTCTTCAAATGCTATTCTGACACTGCATGCAATCTTCCATAGTGGCTAGTGCGGTGTTGTATAATTTATTTTTGATTGTCCCCCAAATAAAAAATCAAGTATTGATAGGCCGGAGGAGCAAGATTGCCATTCTTGGCTATACATTAATCATAAAACAAGTTTTGTAGATGATTATTAACTAAATGACTATTATGTGGAGGCGCTCCATCATGTTGATAAAATGTATTTCTGTGATCAGCCAGCGGCAAGTCATCTACATAGTTCACTTTAAAATTTCTCAAGATCTCGAAGTAACGCTCACTATTAATTGGAAAATATATATTGTATCTAGAAGTCTTCAAAAATCGCTAACTTATCAGTTCTTGGAGCACAATATAAGTTAAATTGCCAAGACTCTTGAAAATTTAATTCTCTAAATCGATGTACGTTTGAGTCGCTACAATAGTGGGAATTGCGTCGATTAAACAATCCATTTTTTGTGAATTTGGCTTCGTCCGATCAAGTAATATTATTCAAAAAACCAGCATTTTCTTGTGACCGAAGTAAAATAGATCGACTGAGCTCTACTCTTCGTGGAAAATCAGTGCTTTTTAAATATTGTACTATGGGATATACATAGGGATGAATATTGTGTTTCCATAAAATCCTTAAAACTGATGTTTGAGATAATCCAGACTCTAATGATACTTGTCTTGTAGTTGTAGTTTCAATATTTTCATTATTAACAACTGGTTTATTTCTATGTCTTTTTGCTTTTGTGGATCCAAAGTTCTTGAAGTTTTCTATAATCCTTTTAACAGTTGGTAATGTTGGTTTCTGTTTCTGTGGATAAGGATCGCGAATGTATCGCATGTTCTTGAAATAACTCAATCGCATTCTACATAAATAATAAATAAGTTCAAATAATTTTCTGGCGTGTAATTTAATCGCCCCGGCGTGATTATTATTAATAAATGTCAAATGGCAAGAAACAGTGACAATTCTGTAAGGTTCGATTGTTTTATTTTCGCCACGCTTTGCCGTCATGGCCAAGTGATAACAAAACTTAAAAGTCGTATAGCATTTTTACAATAGAAAAATGTTGAATTGTTAATATTTTGAAAACTACAAATTTTTGGAATATATACCTTATATACAAATTTTTGGAATATATACCTTATGCAAAGTTACCTTTATTTTTAATGCTTAATACGATAAAATTATAAAAATAGGGCTTTCTGTTTGAAAAAATTGACTTTTGAAGATTTTCTTAATATAATTTTTATTCTTCTTTTTTGACCACTCTGTACTCATAATTTTCAAAATATCATAAAAGGACTACTAAAGTCGATCTTCGTCTACAAGAAAACTAACCCAAATTAAATAATAAAGACTTCCTTATAGGAAAAATTTATAGTTAAATTTTGGTCCGCAAACGAAATTTTTGACATAAAAATTTAAATATGTATGTCCAAAACGGTGAGACTTAAGTATAGAATATTATACATAAAATATGTCTAGAATTTTACTTAAAAATCAAAAATGCAATAATATATAGGGTGTTCTAGTTAAAATAAGCACGTTGATATCTACTTCCGATATAGCCGGAAGTGCTGTCGTCTTGAAAATATTTTACCCGGCTGTCTCCTATACATGTTAGTACACTAAAATTTTCAGATTCTTCCTAATTATAGTTTTCCCACAATCGATCGATAAAATTCCCGGAGATTCATCCTGTATTATAAATATTAATATCTTTTGAGGAAACAAGAATAACCATAGAGTTTAGAAGAAAATAACTATGCATTACCCAAAAATATCGAATTTAGAACTTCCGATTTTTTGCATACTTTTAAGTTGTATAAAGATTGAAATGATATTCAGATATCACTGTCGAAAACTGTAAATCTGGAATTTTACGAAATATAAACATGATTAAAAAAATGTTTTATTTTCAGTTTATATATATATATATATATATATATATATATATATATATATATATATATATATATATATATATATATATATATATATATATATATATATTAGAAGTTCCTTTTTTTCCTGATATTTTCGATTGTTTTCCAAATTTATAGATGACTCAACAATATAATAAATAAAGTAATTGGACCCAATTTAATCTTTGTTTTTGTTATGGAATAAGAAATTCCATATATATGGTCCCAGAATATACAGCACCCTAAGATATATTCAATTATTCTGTAATTTTTAAACATATAAATGATAATGATGTTCTATAAGGTCTTCATAAGTATATGTATGAATATAAAAAATCAAGAATGTTTCAAATGTAGCACTCAATTTGGAAAAAAAAATAATAGTTTTTTTTATATAATGTAGAATAAGTAAAAATAAGTTTCTTTGTATTTTAAGTAACGAACAATAATTTTCCATATAATAGTATTTAAGACAAAATATAGGAAAGAAAACAAATAAGATATCTTAATAACTTTTATTATGAACTTATAATTTCCCGGAAAACATGTCTTTTGAAAAATCCTGTTTATTATTTACCCATAAATATTATTACTAACAAAAATAATATGATTAAATAATTAATTTAAAACATTGTGATTAGTAGTTGATGTTGGGATATTAACTATATATTATATAGATACAATTAGATGAGAAAAGAATATACAATTTTAATTCAGCTTTTTTGTTATTTTATTAAACGAAAACAAAAATTTGTCAGTTTTGTAAGCACAAACGTTAAAGATTTAAAAGGCTTTCACTGTAACACCTCTATTAATCTTTAATTTCAATTATCTTGAATTTAAAAAATCCCATATCAAAACATTCATGTCTTAGCAGTAAAAACATCGGGATCTTACCGTTGACATATAAAAACTTACCGCTGTTATTGGTGAGACAGTAATGTAAGCCATGTATTGGGATTAATATTAATCCAGGTTGTTTATGACGTAATGAAATAAAAATATTAACTTGTGAATATAAAAACCAGAATGCTAGCAATTAAAATGATTCTACTTGACTCATGTTGGGTGCGTTTTCATACAGTGTAGATCAAAACTAATATTTTTAGGTTAACTCTGCAATAAGGAGCATATCTCTTTGATTACATGTAAAGTTAATAGAGCTCGCATGTTGTGCGCAATAATATTTTTTGTAAATATTTCTGTTCTCAGTGAAATTGGTTGTAAAATATGGCATATTATAGTCCTTAACTTTCTGATTAAAAGTTCTCACGAGCCTGAACGGCATGCTTTTGAGATAAATAACGACTAATGGCAGGATATTGTCTATAGACGTTAGTTTAAGTCAGTCACCTGAACTTGAATAACTCAATAATACAAAAGTTGTAGGTACTGAGCATATCATGTTGACCTTGAGAGAGACTCGTAATTTCATGGTTAAGTTTTTTTTAATGGTAATTTATATGTTCTACTTTAGCTTGAAAAATGTTATATCCTACAGTGGGTACTCAAATATCATATGAAGTTCATTTGACCCTGAAGACTGTTTATCGTCTCAGTTGAGAACGGGCGGCTTCTTAGGTGTCAGGAAAAGCGTGGTGGAGAGATGTTTAACACTCCCCATGTAGACCGATTACGTGGCGCCGCTTTTAAAACCCTACCATTTTCTGGAGATATTTCTGCTAAGTAGGAAGGGTTTGAAGGGAGAGCAAAATCTTCTGAGAAATGTATCCTGGTACTTCTTTATACCACTATCTTACAAGATGAAAGAGCTGCAGCCGGAGTATTTGACGGCAGCACGGAAATTAGAGAGTTTTACTCTCTGTGACAACGTGCTACGATCTTCATAGCGGAAATTTAAGCTATTCTGCAGTGTGGCTATCTCTGTGAAAGGGACATAAACAGGAATGGGGTAATAAACCTATGTTCAGACAGTAAGACTGTGAGAATGGCATTGAAGTCCTGTGTCATAACTTTGAGATTGGTGCCTGAGTACAAGGATGTACTGAACAGTCTGACAAGGAATGGCAGGCACAGTCAAACTCGTGTGTCCCGGGTCATTCGGGCTTACGCGGGAATGAGGAAGCGGACCGTGTGGCAGAGGTGGAGTCCGCAAGTGAACCATATGGACCTCAACGAATTTTACCTGTACCAATTGCACTGAGAGATAAAGTTCCAAATGTAATTATTAGAACCAGAACAGATATCAAAGATGCTATAGAAAGTATAACACATATGAAATGGAACTGGGCCGGATATGTGGCGAGAATGGAAGACGCTAGGTGGACTAAACGCATTATAGAGTGGCGTTCTAGGTTCCAGGCATTTAGAAGTAGGGGCAGACCTCCAACACGGTGGACTGATGATATCAAGAGAATCGCAACAAACTGGATTCAGTCAGCACAAGATCGAGAACATTGGAAACGATTGAGGGAGGCCTATGTTCAGCAGTGGACGCTACAGGCTGTGTGATGATGATGATAAATGGCAAAAGGAAACTAAAATTGTTGTTGTAAAGTAAATTTATCGAATTGTGAAGAGGAGCTCTTGGAATGAGGTGTGGCAAGGAACATATAACTAGATCTATTGCACGACTTACTAGAAAGCATATCTTCTTAGGAAGGAAAGAGCTATAAAGTGTGGTGGGATTGTTGACAGGACATTGCCATCTGAGGAGCCACCTTCATAAGATCGGTGTCGTAGCGGACCCGACATGTGAATGGCGTCTGGAGGAGAACGAAACTGTTGACCATGTTCTCGGAGAGTGCCTAGCACTCAATGAATTGATATAAAGACATTTGGGAGATACAATTTTGTTACCGAAAGTAGTTAGATAAGTTTATTTAACGAGGCTGCTTGAATTTGCAAAGACGATCGGCCTCGAATGCCCTGTAGCTATAATGGGATGTAAAGGGTCCAATGAGGCCTAGGTGTCGACAATCAAGTATCACCATCTTTGTTCATTTATTCATTCAAGGTCATTTGAAGGTGCAATTTTTTCAGTGAATCTGTACCAAATCAACATATAAACCTGCAACTAAATGGTATGAAGAACAGTTTTGCATAAAAAATTTTAAGAAAATTAAACGTTGCATTCCGTAGTGACTTTGACCTTAATAGTTAAATCCTCGTATTATTAGTTGTTGTCTTAGTTAATTGTAGCATTACTGTATTTTCAACTTGTAAAAAAGTTGCATTAAGCGCGCGGGCAATTAAGTAGCATTAGCGATATCATTTTTAAAAAATAGACGAGATGCACAAAGTCAGTTTCTTAAAGGCGGACTATTGATGCGATGGTTAGTTAGAGCAAGGTAATATTCATTCTAATTTCTGTACTATAGGTTTATTGTTCTCGTTTTGATATTGAATTAGCCTCTTTGAATTGAGTAGTGTCCGCGGAAGATTTTTGTTATATGATTTATCATATATATTGTTTCCATTTAGGTTTATCATTTGTTCTTATGTTCCAATATTCCTCTCCCTTATTATAATTTTATCCTTTGTATGTCTTTTCTTCTATGAAGTATTACGTAGATTTGCCCAAGTATTGGTAATAAAAAGAGTGGACATTCTTGCAAGTTGTATTAAAATATCCATTTATTTCATCCAATATTGTATATTCGAATGAACCCAGGTTGGGCGCCATCGCCAAAAAACTATTTCTTACATTCAATGCAAAAATTTAAATTAATTATTACTTCTTCTAATCTTTAATAGGTATTTAAGTATATATATATATATATATATATATATATATATATATATATATATTATTTTAACTAATTATAAATTTGCTGACTCCGTCAGTACGAATCATAATAATTGCACTGTAGAAATGATTTCATGTATTGCTCACGACTTTTTAAGAAAGTATCTAAATTTAAACGTATGTGACAAATATATTTTGTTATAAACATCCTTTTACCGTTTTATTTTGTGGTTGAATCTGGTTTGAAAATCAGTTTTTTGTCAACTACAATGTTTTTAAGACATGAAGATCCCAATACTATACAGTTCCAGATTTACTACAGTTATTAGCTTAGATTTCATAAATCTCTAGAGACGTATACTAGTTTTTTTTTAGGAATAATTGTAAGATTGAATTTCAAAATAACTAAATTCTCTTATTTATTGCGTTTCGGACCTTTAGTCTCCCTTGTGAATAATTTTAATTTTTAAATTATACTTAACAGTCTTAATGGTGCCCAGGTTAAATTCCCATTGCATTTATCGGCATTGTTTTTGCTTAGTTAATTAATTTTACCACTCTAAGTAAAACAAGAATTCAACCAAATCAAACAAAAGAAAAAAAAATAGTTGCTCCGTCCCAGACCGTAAAAACCATTTAAAAACTATATTACTACGATCGACATCCTTTTAAATTCAAGAATTTAAACAAGAGAAGTAAGGAGATAGTGAAATTAAACCAGTTCATAAAATGAAAAAAAGTCTTGTATAATACGGTAGGCTACATCACAAGAGTTGTCCAAAGTTGCAGTAAAGGTATTACGAGTAGACGCTGTAAATTTGCTGCTAATTATGAATTATATCAAGGTCGGTAGTTGTAAGGAATATAGGAATTTATTACTGGGAAATAAGGTAATTCCAGGTCATTACTTAAATATGAAAATGCATATCTTCAAAGAGATTTACCCATGCGCGCATAGTTATAATTTTGCAATTATTATGACAATTTCTAGATTTTTAAGTTTGTTAAATAACTGGATTGTATCGTTTTTAACGTTACTTATCGTATATTTAGTTAAATTAGTCTAAAATATCCGTAGGTATAGTTTAAAAAATTAAAATTTAAAATATTAAATTTACTCCATTTTTTAAAAGCTTTAATTTTTAAATAAAATATATCTCTGGCTAAATTTTAATAGTGTGGCGAAATAATTACTTTTAATTTTATTTTCCTTATTACTTTTATAAATATTTTTGATTTTAATTCTTCAAAATTAGGTCGAGTGTTATATTGGTTATTTTTCTTGGACTCTCACATATATCAATTGTTTAATGTTTTAATTATAGCAGAGACTCTACCATTTCTAATTTATTTAAAGACATCTTTCTGCTGAGGTAGTTTCAGAGATAAGATTTTGGAGTATTTACATAAGGAAATTACCATAGTTAATTAAAATATTTCGCCTAGTTGATATTTTTAAAAAATGTATGTAAGATTTTAAAAAATAAATAAATTGATTAAATCAGTAGGGCGACTTAAATATTAAATTATAAATCTGGTACAATCTTCTATTAAAATTCATTAGACAAATGAATAAAAGTTGATCTTAACCTAGGCATCTGCCAAGCCATACTCAGTTAAAACAATACAAGAATACTGGTCTCAGGAATATTATATCGTAGCAAGCACCTTTAAAGGGATATTCTATAAATGTTGATTCAAGGCAACATATTTTTAATGGTCAACTTAATTCCGAATAATTGTTAAATTGTTAAATAAAACATATTATCACTTCATTAAAGTCATAAAAAGCTTAAAAAGAAAATAGTAACCATCTGGATCTAAAAAGAAAGAAGGATGAGGTAGACTGCACAGCACTTCATTGTTGCTTCATTAAACCTGTTGTGCATCCTCCTATAGGGATATATTTCGCTCACCATCAGCTCGTCGTACAGCATACAGAGTTTAAGTAATATAGGTGACGACATTGCCAAGCGGTATTGCTCTTATGCCTACCAAAGAGGGCCAATACTCTACAGTTTCATCTCCTGTTTCACAACTTTACATTATATAAGTGTTTTCTTATCTGGTAGTATCTTGTGGAATCCCTGTGACTAATCGCATTTTTCATCTAGATATCGCCAAATATCCTTTGTTTGCTTCTATCTCCGGCTAGTTTAATAATTGTTTGAAGAGTTCACAATTTATGGTTTCATCTAATCATACTTTAAAGAGATGATGGGAGAAACCTTTGATTAATTTTTTCATGGTTGATTCAGTCGGAGTTGCTAGTGGATCTAGCTATAGCATCTTCAACTCAGCAGCGCATTTGGGTGATTGGCTAGCATGTGCTTACCATCAACACTAACCATAATGGTAAAAGTAAATTATTTTAAATAATTAAATAACTTTAACACTTTCGATATGTTATAATTTTAGCGTCAGGCTCTAAAAGATTTCATTGCTTTAATCTCGATCCTAATATTTCAGATTTTTTTTGGTCAAATCTAAATCTCTGACAAGATCATTTAGCTTTGATTAAATAATCAAGAGTGGTTCTACTCAAGATTCAACTATTATACTAGTTGGATCTTGAAATACCCCTTCACTAGAAGGACCGGGTTCGTCTCTGAACTTTTACATTTTTTAAAAAACCCCTTCACATTTCTCAAATAGAAGAAACAGTCATCTATGTGGTTCCTCGGTTCAGATCGCTGAACTGATATAATAAAAGGAATTTTTTTATAGTATCGTTATAAACCCTTCAAATTTCTCAAATAGAAGAAACAGTCGTCTATGTGGTTCCTCGAATCAAATCGCTGTACTGGTATAACAAAGGGAATTTTTTTATGGTATCGTTATAATAACCCATCAAATATTTATTAGATATTATACAACATACTCGGGGCATCCACAATTTATCTTAATTTTTAATTGTAGTATTGAAATAAGCTTGGTAATATTTTTCAACTACAGGAGAAATTGTTTTTTTTTTACTTTTAGAGATAAATTGACTACAGACATAAAAAATAAATTGGGCGAGTTAATACAAACACTTGACATGTTGTGATTTATAAGTAATCCAAATGTTCTGATGACTTTTGTGATAAAAACAGATATTTTTGTGATTACCGCTGTGTGTTGCCATAAGTAAACAAAACACCACTTATCTATGTTTTAAGACATGATATCTAAATCAAACTTTATTTTCATTTATGTACTAATACAAATCACTATTCGAGATATTGGTAATTTTTTTAGTGTGATCAGTTCTGATTGAAGTTTTTATCGATGCGACATTTAAATACAATTCTTTGATAGTTATAATTTGAATTGAATACATTTGAAAAAAGGAATTTTGCACATTTCATTTTCAAGTTCCGTTTTCCCTCTATTTTTGATGCTGAAAATGTGGTGGTTCTTATTATCTGTGACAATTTTTAATCTATTGTTGTTTTCAATAATTTTTTCTACTTCAGCCTCATCGTGTCCTCGTATATCGTTTCTTATCAATTGTCTAGTTACTTTTACTGTTTATTCAAATTCTGGCTATTTGCCATCTAAAAAAAAGTACTCATTTAAGCTTAATTTTGTTCCTTGTTTCGCTGCTTAGCTTATCAGATGTTTGTCGATCTTTTCATGCTATCTTCTCTGTCGCATATTCAAGAATAAGTGCTGATGATTCTTGCTCTTTAATTTTCCTGTGACCATCCATTATTTAGACAATTTAGCTTCTCTTCAATGTTTTGATTGAGTTCTTCTGTATTAGTTCTTAATTGGTCCGTCTCTATTTGAGTAGTTATTGTACGTTGATTCTCTGATTCTTGTGACCATGTGAATTTTCGCCGTTTCAGATGATGTACTCGAAAAATGTTTTTTTTTTGTTTAGTCTTGAAGTTATGTTCTGGATGCACAAAATCTGTTTGATCTTTTTTTCTGATTGCATCATTTAGTACTACTCTTAACCCTCAAAATAAGCTGTTGTTATGGCCATTTTAAGTTATGAAATATATATACCAATAACGTTATGAGCATTCACATTAACAATTTGAGGCATACATTTTTCTAGTGTATACATTTCTCTCGACAATTGATTGGGGGTTTTTGGGAGCGTTGAGTATGAATATGAAGTCAGAAAAATGAAAATTTTGATTTTCAAGATAGCGAATTCAAAATGACGTATCAAAATTTACAAAAAATGATATTTGTATTTCTTCACTTGGGGATTTTTGAAGTCACTGATTATAAATATTATGTCAGCAAACGGAAATTTTCATTCTGGTTTCAAAGTGACGGATCGAAATTTGCAAAAAACGATATTGGTCTCTAAAACCCTACGAACATGTATTTGTGCAAAAAAAAATCGTAGGTAACCTCAAATATCTCAAAATCATGACGTGATGGGCCAGTTCTAACCTCGGATTTGGATTTTACGCAGCAAGTTAGGAATTTAGGACTATTGTGTCTTTTTCTATTGCTTTTTTGTTTGATAGAATATAATTTATTTAAATTTCTTTGTTTTGTTCATCAAAGCCAACAAATTTTTTCGCTTCTTCCTGTCTTTTTTCAAGTTTTGAGTTTAATATAGAATTTGAGTCATCACTGTAGAATATTCGTCGGTATAAGTGGTAGTAGGTGCGTAGCACTGGATTATCTGTAGTTTCTATTGTGATTTGAATTATTACGAAAGTAATTTTGTTTCATTGGTTTTCAAATTTGAGGATTTTTGATGTGGAGATAATTTAATTAAGAAACTTGGATCTCTTTAGCTTTGTTTTCTGGTCCAACATAGTAAAGCATATGTCTGCAGTTTAGAGTGGTGCATTTTTTTCCCGTTAGTCTTATTTCTGACAGTGCCATTATATCTCATCTAATTCTGGTTCTAATTCATTAACTATCATATATTACATACGTATTTGAACCATTCTAATTATCAGTTTCGTCTTTTTTGGAGATTTTTCAATTGCTGCTTTGACTGGGCAACTCTTGATTGCCAAGCAATCGGAATCTTGACGAATCTTTACTTTTTAAGCGATAATAAAAAGCTTCATTGGCTAAACACATAGGCAAGTTTAATAATCAGTCGCTCCTCACTTGGAATTCAGATTCTGTCGACTACACGTTCCTCCGGATTCCAACGCTGCTCTTTTTGTGATAATTTTGGTTTATCCTAGATATTTCACTTCTCAAGTACCACTTATATCTGATAAGCTTTCTTCTATCTTAGGAAGGCGTCCAATGGGAGACTAGCAAACCTGCAAGGATAATATACTTAACATAATAATATAAAACCGAGGATGGGATTCAACCACGTTCTATGTCGTTATAGATATGTCGCCTGATTCAAAAAGAAATGAAATTTCAATGGATTGCTGATTTGTTTTATTAAAATGATTATTTTTTAACTGTTAATTCTATATCGCAATTCGCAACACGTGTTTCATGATTTTTAACAAAAATTATTATTGGTGTATAAAATATTTCAAAACTACGATGAACGCCAATGAAAGTAAAACTTCGATGAATTGCTGATTTACCATTAATTAGTATAATTAGATTATAAAATGTTTTTACATTGCGAACCTAAAACCCAACCATGCACGCTCTGGCGCTTTTTCTCGTGTTCATGACCTAACAGGAAGAAGATAATTTCAATTTCTAAGAAGGTGCATTTTTGCCTTTGTTTCAATTTTCGTTGACATCCAGACGGAGAATAATATTTCAGACAGTAACATAATATTCGATTAGTGATTAAGCACCAAAATTGTTTTGACTTTAGGTCAATCATATCAAAGTTTTAACACTTAACTGGTCTATATTAGGAACCAATAACTAGTATGCATTTGAAAATATTATTGATGGAATATTTTAATCAATTTATGAAATGATGTGAAACTATTAAAATGTAATAAACCATTTTTCTAAGATCTGTCACTAAAGATTATTATAGCTAAAGCATTAGCTATAATAATCTTTGATGTCACTCACCACAAGCTACGTTGGAATATAAAGTATGAAGGATGAAGGAAGCATCGGTTTTGTGTTGTGTTGGCATCGGTAGAACTATAGAGTTATGAACCGAGTATATGCTGCGCTAAACAAATTAGATTTTTACCCACTTCGAAAGGAAAGAGGTTCTAAATTCAACCACTATGTATTTTTTTTTAGTATTTTTTGTAAGTATATCGGTTGTTTCGGAAGCGTAGCTCCGATTTGAATTAAATTTTTTTGCATTATTTTTTATGAAGCTGCAGTGGTACCATATTATTTTGGCCGAAATTGGTTTAGTAAAATCCAAGATGGCACTGATAATATGGCGGACAAATTTAATTTTGTCCTATTTTTTCCAAAATTGGTATGGGTTTCGGTGTCGTATTAACAAATCTAAAAATTCAGGACGGCGGATCCAATATGGCTGATTAAAAATTTTTCATCATTCGATTTTGTCATATATATATATATATATATATATATATATATATATATATATCATCAGGGCTACAATATAAAAAATAATAATCTTTTTTACATGGATATTCTTTTTTAAAATTACTATTATATACATTTTAAACAAAAATGTCTGTGTATACAATAAATATTTTCGAAAGCTTGGAGTAACTAAAAAAATGTTTTACTTCTGATAACCATCACCACAACCGATACCCCAAGACACATCCTATATATATATATATATATATATATATATATATATATATATATATATATATATATATATATATATATATATCATTTTAAAAAGTATTTATCCTAGAATTAAACTAGTGCAAATTATCAGCTGTTAATAATTTAATTTAACGGAAAACTAAATATAAAGAATTTAACTTCAATCATTTTAAAATAGATTAATTTCATTCCATTTTTCAAAAATAATAAATTAAAACTTATAATAATTAATTCTTTTGCTATTTATTCAGAGTGGTGGAAAACCCAAATTGCTCGCCTATTTTGTGGTCATAGAATACTAATATGATTTTTTTTTGACGTCCAACATAGTCTAAAAATTTTTTTTTCAGGAGTGTTTTTCGACATACTTCTTTAAATTTAGTTACTTTCATTAAAACATATTTGCATACTCTTAAATATATCATATGTTCTATAAAACTATACAAAACATTTTGTTAAAATATAACACAATACACTCAAAATTGAGCTGAAAATGAAAAGTGAAGTCCGCCAAAATAGTTTCATTGTTGCCAAATGTTATAATGTTGCACTTGCTGTCTCTCTCTCTCTCTCTGTCTCCCTATATATATATATATATATATATATATATATATATATATATATATATATATATATATATATATATATATATATATATATATATTAAGCTAACCTGGTTCTTATTATTATTTAAGAGAGGAAATATTTGTTTTATGTTTTTAAAAATATTTGATACATGCCATTGTGTTTGACTCACGCCGACAGAATTTCAGAACACTTTCATCAATTTCAACCTGATGAACCTTTCTGTGACTTCATTGACATTTTATTTCTGTTTAATTATCCTTTATTTAGGATAGAATTTTAGGCCAAAAATAGTAAATAGAGTGAATTATTTTATGGACATTAGAACAAGTGCAATTTAACAGTCATTGACCATCCGGCAACAACGCATGAGTTTTGTCTAAGATCAAAACTGCTTAGGTCGTTTTAGGCTAAAAATCCCTAAAATAGAGAGTATGCAAAAATCAGTAAAATATTTGGTGTCTCCACTATTCCACCTTTATGTTTGGTTATTTTGATATTGTTTTTTTTTTAGCAAATTAATATTTTTACATCTTCTCTATTTAATCTAATATTAAATTTAGCTAAAAATGTAAAATAAATCTTCTCTAACCTTGAATATGACATATGTCATGCTAAAAAACTATATTTCTGTCGCAATAATTTTAAGTTAGTTTAGTATGAAAAGTAATAAATATCTCTAAACTAACAATTATGGGATTTTTTTTAGAAAACTTAAGTTGGTATAGACCCATAGACTTGTTTGCTCTGAGGATGAACTTTTAACAGGCTTGAAAATTGGCCCGTGTTTAATGCCCAATTCACTCTTCTATCGAAGAGTAGTCCCAAGTATCTCGCACTCGCTCGCCAGGGATTGTGAGTATTCGAGATGGATAGCCGATCTTCCGGAGTTGAAATTCTTGATTTTGAAAATATGGCAGTTTGTGTCTTGCCAGGATTCAACTTGATCTTCCAAACGGCCATCCATCTTTTTAATTTATTTATATGACGTTGATATATACTCTATAAGTTACCAGGATGGATTTTTTTGAAAAGGAATATTCTAACAGATAATATCTTATTTGAAATAATTTCGCTACTTTTTCTGTTCAACATATTTTTTTTGGCATGCAATCTAGTTTTTATATTTTATAGAAATCGATTTTTTTGACAACTACAATATTTTCTCATTTCAAAATAAAAATATACATAAAATGCATATGTAGTTGTTTATAAGTAGGATTTCCTTCGTGCAAATATAATGGTATACTTTGCGATAAGGTAAAAAGTAACAAATGTGACCTTGTCATTTTTAAGATAGTATTCGTTTTACTGTTTATTTTTAAATACTACCTTATAGCCGATAAAAATTTAACATAAATTTCGTTTATGTATTGCAAAATATTTTTAAAGAAAATAGTGTTTATTTTTTTGATAAATACAGTCAATTTGTTTAAGAGTTTAGCATCATGCCAAATATCTTTTTAATGCAAATAATAATTACTTACTGTTTCGGTAGAAATGGTGGTAAACACGACATTAAATTTATTAATATATACATACGTATATATATATATATATATATATATATATATATATATATATATATATATATATATATATATATTTCCACAAAAAATAATTAACTATGTTCAAAGTAAAGAAGCAAAGTTCAATATGTTGTTGAAAACCCCTTTGAATCGACAAGATTTTGACATACGTCAACTGGAATCTTCCGCTATTCATCTATTCATCTTGTAAAACCTCCCATAGATAATATGTCGCGATACACAAATCAATACATTTTCCAAGTTATTTTCACTTTCGGGCCCGTCCCGGAACTGAAGTCTGACGATTTTTTTTGGAGAGTAAAGGTTTTGTGACAGCAACTCTTCCAAACAATGCAACTTCACAAAGACGTCTCCTTACAGATCGAGCCGTTATATCTGTGTTGAAATATTCGCAAATTTCTACACTAATTTGGATGGATGACTTATGCGGATCATTTATCAAAATTCTTTTAATGCACTTTTCAACATAGGGGGTAGTTTTTCTAGGCCGAACCTGAACTAACCTGACTTTAAGATTAATAGCATTCCTCAGTAGCCGAAACTTCGTTAGAATTTTCGAAACAATACCCTCACCTAAACCAAAATTTTTTGCTACAGTGCAACTCTTTCTACAAACATTTATTTTCGCCCATTTTTAAGGCGGTGTTAATGACAACAGTGACACAACAATACTAATTCAATGATTTTAAATTTAAAAAATTCACAGAAGAAAAAATGTTTCGATACATATGCCCAAGACATAAACAAAAAAAGGCAGATAAGACAGTAATGTGTATAGCCAAAAATATAGACATGTGATATTAACTTAAAAATTAACACAACCGTGAATTAAAGCAAAAAATAGATTTAAATTAGAAGTATTCGTTAAATGACCAAAAAATTTGTATTGCTTCCTTTATTTTCGATGACAGAATGTATATGTAAAGCTCCTGATAAAAATTTGAATGTCATCCTGAATAATATTTTTCCATTCTGTAAAAACTGAACTTATAAGGGTCTTAAAGTCATAGGCCCTGATGTATAGAGTCATAGTTTCAAAGATCCCTTGGAAGATGCCTGTTTAAAAGTCTAATTTTGATATTTTGCGAGTCTTGTCATTTTCTTTCCAACTGTTCGAGCTTCCAGTCGTGCATAATTATTAAGAAACAAAATCGTCGATAATCTATTTATATATAATTTGATTGTTCTACACTAAAATCAGGTAACTATATTTTACATTTTATGTACGCCATAACTTCCGTATTTCTTTTTGCTTTAGTGGCCAACCTTATCGTTTTTCCTCAATACTTTCCTCTATTTTATTGAAGTCTTATCTATATTTTTTCAAAATGTACCCCATTCTCTTGAAGCTTTATGGCTTCTCCTCAAGACTTTATCTGATTTTCTTCAAGACTTATTCGTTTTTCTTCAGGTCTCACATTTATCCCTTTGGTTCAAGATACATTTTGTCTTTAAAGTTTAGTTTATAGGAATATTAACCAAGTTGCAGTACTGTTTTTCAAGCTTAATACTTTTTTTCCGAGACCATTTTTTGGTGACCATAGCCCGAGAATGAGTACCTTTAACCAGATAAGTAACAGAAACTCTTTAATTCGGAAAATAGCGCTTTAAAGTAAATTTATCAAAAACCAGTTATAATTTTGTTAATTCACAATATCAATATATTGTGAACGAAATTGTAATTTTTGCTGACAAATAGTGTAACTTTTACTTACTCTAGGTTGTGCCTCCAATTTAATTTTTCGGTAGCACTAAAGTACAAGTATATTATTAAACTCCACTCATTTGTAGTTCCCATGACAATAAGAGCTAGCTCACTCAGGAACTGTAAATTTTTCAAAAGTTAAAAATTAAGTACTTTACTTATGTTAACTTATTACCATTCAATAATGAAGTATTTAAGTTTATAAGATAACTGAGTATTTTTCTAACCATATGAGATTGTGCGTTGTCGTTCACAAAAGAATCAAAAAGCCTTTCATGTTTTACTGAAACGTTCTCAAAATAAAAGTTCATAAATTTTGTGTAAATATAGTTGCTTGCAACCTTGTGCTAGTGTCAAAGTAGATACTACCCCAAAATATATCAGATCTACTACCGAATGGAATCTTTGCAGAGTTATCGCAGATGACAAACCTCTTTCCTGATCTTCGCCAGACTTGCTTACGAGCATTGAAATGTTTTTAGCTAACCCTAGTTTTGTCAGTCAATGAAACATTTTTGCAGTCATCTAACGACCAATTTTGACGACTTTCCACAAGGCGTCACTTGATAATTCTATTTTCCTGCTAAGCAAGATCATACTGGCTTATCTACTGTCTAATCTGGCGCTATTTAACTGTTTTCTAGTTGTTCTTGCAGAAAATGCGACGTGGTTCCACTCTTGCTTCCCACCATCGTTTTTTAAAGTCGAGCAGCGTTCATTTCGGTAGTTAATGCATCTTTCCTCTTTTTCCCGAGCTTCTAGAATAAGCTCCTTTTTAAAAAGTTGATGCTGGTAGCTGTTACTATGTGGTAGTTAATCATCTTCGGGAATGTTTAAAAAGGAACTACTATGTTTTATACCATTAAATTAACCACCACCACTAAATTATACCACAAATTTAGTGGTATAAAACATAGTAGTTCCTTTTTAAACATTTCCCGAAGCTCCTTTTTCATTAAAACATCTTATGTGAATTAATGAAAAACCGTATTTACCCAACAACTTGTAGACTTTTGACATTTTGACAATCGATGATCAGTCCTAAATTTTGAAATATATACTTAATAATTTATAAATGTTCTTAAGGGGAAGATACAACTCTTTAGATGCACTTAAAGATAGCAAAAATTACATACTTCTGAAGCTGTTCATTTCCCCAGTTATATAAAGATAACATTGGACTGTTGATATTTTACAGTCTGACATTATGTTCGTGGATACAATTTTGTTTTTTATTCGATAGAGCTCTATTGACGAGATTGAGTGAGTCTAAGCGTATATTTAGAGAGAATCAGTAAAATGTGCATAAAATGACTTTCTTTTAATGCTCTCAAGGGAAAAAGGAATCACTTTAGACGTACTCAGAGACCATAAAAATTATTTGTGTATTGCAATTAAACTTGAAAGAACAGTGGGATAAATGAATAGTTAAAATGTTTATCTAGACTTGGTAAAGATTAGGAACTGATACCTTTCTTAATAAAAAAACAATCCAATAACTTGCTTTGTCTTTTTTGAATAAATTGACACTTAATAACATATAAGGCATTGTACTCTAGACGCAACTCTGATTCTTATAACAGACAGAATAAACCTATATACTAACATAAGAATATAAATTAGTGTGTCAATGTTACTTAAGATTTTTTATCTTTACTTGAAACATCCACAAACCAAAATAAGAAAAAACCGCTAATGATTCACTTGATAAATAATACCATAAACAGAATCGCAATAGTTTTGTTTTAAATTCAAGATCGGTGTCATTAAATCCTTTTTGGTGATAAATTTGATGAGCTATAAAATGTAAAGGCAAACTAAAGGTCAGGTTGTTAATGCCTTATCTGGACTTAGTCTATTTGAATAATGACTTTTTTTACTAAAAGTAAATTAAGATAAATACATGTTATTTAACACAAGGTTTAGTTGTTTTACAAAAACCGACCGTTACGTGATTTAAGTTAATTTTCTTGTTCAGCCGATTGTGGTATGTTTGCAACAACAGGGGATCCTATTGCACCTATACCTGTAATTCAGGTTAGTCGGGAATATTGACAAAGTTATCAGAGAATCTGGGTCCCTATCTTCGAAAGTATGATGTGAAAGGTGATGTGAATGGCGATGGGAATGGCGATGTGAACTTTTTGACAGTAAAAGCCGTATTCTTGAAAAGCCAATGTTGCCAGATATGAACGTGCTAAAACCCGAGAATTTCAAAAAATAAAATGGATGACAGATTGAATTAAGCGGTCAGACCGAAAATGTCCGTAGTATATTTTGTTGCCATTTTAGGCAGAAAGTAGTTTTGGTACTTTAAATTAATCGTCAAAAGTAAAAAAATAGTGTTGTTATTTTTGTGAAGTTATTAATTGCCATTACAATATTTGTACTTTGCCTAGATTAAATTTATCTTAAATTGACACTCTAGAACTGTTAAATAAAATGCATACAAAGAGCCAAGTACTTTAAGATTCCAATATATAAAGAAAAAGGGATATCAAGAAAAACAGCAATCATATATACAAAGTAATATACTGACAGTAATTGCAGAAAGTCAGCACTGATAAACCTTGCAACGGAGGAAATTACAACTCTACGTAGTATGACTAAAAGCCATCATCCCAATCCCCTACGGAAATTATCCAATCAGTTATTTATTGTATGAATTCACAAAATGTCCAGCCTCTTACTGCAAGATGTTCTATCTATAATAAAATTTTTATGCTGAAGAACCTCATTCGTTGATCTGTAGGGTTCATATTTATATGTTCCGATAAATTATAATCATAATATTTATTTAATTGTAGTGTCGTATAGTGTTTAACACAGTCTAATTAAGTTAAGTGCTGTAGTTAACATAATTTAAAATAAAATTTGTTACTTATTTAAATAAAAGTTTCAGATAGCTTACAAACTTATTTCTTAAATTTATTTAAAGTTGCGTCGTGAAAATAATTATGTTAGATTTAATTGTTTAAAACTAAGATACTCGGCTGTTATGGACACAAGTTTTTATGTTAAATCCATAAGCAGAACTGGCCCTAGAAAAACATTTTTAAATGGCACTCTCATATAGTTGAGTTATGAACAGAATCTCCTGTAATAATTTTATATGTCTGTAATCTCAAATTTACTTAATATTTGCGAGACATATTCAACTTTCTAAGGATATTTTATTTAAAAATTTGAAAATATTAAAAATATCGGGGTACCACCTAATTAACGTTTCAACTGTTTATTTAGAAAATAAAACGTCTTAAAGAAACGGTTCGTCAATATATTATTTTTTTAATGCGAGTTATTTTGAAGAACCAAAAATAAAATAAAAATTTTTAATACTATGTTATTTTTTGAAATCCGTGCGTTAAATATGTCATTTAGTGGCTGACATTTCATTTGCGCATGTTTCACCGTTCGCTTACCTGCCACCGGGCGAACGAGGATATGAGTGATGAACATTTCAAGAATAAGCGTTCACCACCTTTTCACCGTTCACTTCACGTTCCCCAGTTCGAGGATAGGGTCCCTGGGCACATATAGGTATTTGGCAGAATTGCAGAAATGTTGAATGTTCGGCTTCATATGAATAGTCTAGGCGCCAAACGATTTTCGCCTTCGATTGAGGCTCATGAACCTGTTTATAATGTCGTAAATAATTAATAATTGATAAACCGATTTCAGACCCGTACCATTTTGTTTCAGATTTAATGACAAATTCCTAAAATTGAAAAAAGTTAATTATTAGCCGAGATATTACAACTTTAGTGCAAAATTAGTGTAAACAATGACATCCTTGTGCAGTTCTTCAATAAAATCAAGTGTACCTCAGCTTCTAATTAAAAATTTTCATCTTGTGATGGCTCATTTTAAAGATAAAAGCTTACTGTAAGATAATATGCTATTGGAAATGATTGTTGAATGATAGTACATAAATTGAGATGATGCGAAATCAAAATTTTTGTTGTTTTTTGCCTAATCAATTGTTTATGAATAAATGATGGTAGTATAACGATTCCATCAATAAAATTTATATCAAAAATTGTTTTTTTTACAGATTCAGATTCTTTTTGATTTAAAAAAATTGAACTGGCGTTATATCAAATTTAATAGCGCCGTGTCACTCCTAACGGTAAGATAATACTCAACTAAGTGGCGCACTTTTGCTCGTTGTTGAAAACGTCCATCCTTGCCATCTCATGATGCAGTTCTCGAATTGACAGAAATACATATCTATCTTATTTTTTTATCCAAAGAATAAACTTTAATCAATTATATATTTTCCATTTTGTTCAATTTTGCCATCTTTCTTATAGCTTCTTCTGGATTCCGCGCTCATAGAAATTTTGGTCCTTATCAGTAAAAAACTGAACCAAGTACGATTTAAGGTCATCATCATTTATGAAAATTTTACCATTCAAAGAGTTTTGCAATCTTTGAAATAAATGGTTCCAGATCAGGGCTGTATGAGGATGTGACATCACTTCCCAACCAAGCTCCAATAATTTCCTACGATTTCCTAAAATGAATGAAGCTTTACATTATCATAATGGAACACAATTCCTTTCCAGTTTCCTTGGTTGTTCACAGTCAACATCTGAATTGATCTTTCGGTGTCTCGGACGCAGCTCAAAATACACAGTATCTTTGCAGTGACACCAAATTGACAGCAGGAGATTTTTGAGTGCAATTCAGCTTTAGATATGGTTTGTGCTAGTTCATCACACTTAGACCATGATCGTTTTCGAATAATGTTACTGTAGATGATCCATTTTTCATCACCAGTGATGATTCTTTTTCAAAAAGGGTCGATTTTATTACAAGTGAAATCTATATAGTAAATATTGATTCATTGTGTTTAGTGAATATCTTTTAATTCATGCGGAACCTAAATATCGAGCTTCTTGGTCGATAAAAAATATTTTAAGGGATTTTTAATTGTCGTGTGCCATACATTTAACCTCTCTGTAATCTCTCGAATAGTTACATGACGATTGTCTTCAATTATGATTTCGATTTGGTCATCCTTAGTTCAGTCAATATGTCGATCAGAATGCTGGTTATTTTTGAGTGAAAAATTTTCAGAATGGAATTTTTTAAACCGATTCTGAGACGTGCGTTCTGTTATGCAATCAACACCATAAACTTAACATATCTCTTTGTGAGTCTCCGCTGCTTTCTTTCCTTTACGCAAATAGAAAAGTAAAGTATGCCGAAAATATTCGTTTTTGCACTCCATGTTGCAAAATTGACCCTGAACTAACAGCTCCAAACAAAATTACGCACAAGTTGCTTCTAAGAAATACTGACTGGAGTCTTTCACAATAATTTTAACGCTCTCTATGTGTGACGACCAAAAATACTTTCTTGCTATCTAAAGTATACATCATAGAAGTTGTAGATAATTTTACAATTAATATTCCACTATTAAGTGATTTAAGATATCAGATTTTGAAATTTATCGAATTCAAACGCGTCTGCTATAAACAAAATATAACTTGTTTATAAAAAATGTAGCCGGGCTTACGCGTGAGTGTCTAAACGTCATAAGGAGTGCTAATATTTGTTCAGTGTACTCAGTTCAGTGGGATAGCTTATGCTTTTGATTGATTGAATAATATGGCAGGCTAGGTTTGAGAATCTCTTACACTGCATCTTAGTGATTTGTTGGGTTACCTGTTACGAGTATCTATATCCTATGTGAACAGATTAGTTGCTTTAATAAGATTTAGCAGCCTGTTTACAAATTTGTCCTCAGGGCTTAGTTTGCGGGAAGGTTTGTTTAACAATAGGTTGCTGTATCAGTAGCCCGCATTGTAGTTCCAGTAGGTCTAGTGTTGATAATTTATCCACTAGAAGAGCCTTTGTAATGCCAAATACTGATTCTGATCCAATAAATCTTATGGCGGACCCTTCACTTGCAAGTTGGCCCACTTTCTCTTTATCTAGGATAATCTTGTGTCCTGTTACCCACACTAGAGTAACATTGTTGTATTTTGCCAGAGTAATAAGGTTATAAAAGCATTTTAGACTTGTTTTATCTGATGATATGCGAGAGTTTTCAACGCTGCTGAGAAGATGAGAAAGTTCCACTCCTGAATGATAGGAACTTAAGTGAGTATGAAAAGTGAACTAATGAATTTAACACGATAAAGAGATTCATGGAACCACTGAAGAAAATGCATTTTCGCCTCTAATATTATTCGATTTATTAGTTGTAGAATTAATTGTCTTTTTTATGTTGTTTAAGGTATAATACTTACCATTTCCAGTAGTACTCTGGTATAGTAAAATATAATTGTAGATAGGTAATATTTTGGACATAAGAGCCTATGTGCCTTTGCTATGCACATTTATATTTTACCTATCTCCAAGTCTTTACGTGGAAGTTTCTAAAAAGTCCCTTAGCATTAGAACATGTGGTGAAAGAGAAAAATTAGTTTAGAAACTGACTTTTGTTGGAAGATGATTATGATTTATTTTAGATAGGATTGCTGCAATAGTCTATTAAAGTCGATATCTTGGAAATTAATAAGAGGTCTAATATGTGTTATCCAAACATGTTCAGATTCAACTATAAAATTTAAGAATTTTCAAGTAAAATTTGTGATTTTTGTTGCTCCACTGTAATTGACGTCAATGGATTTTACATCAGAAAACAACCTAAAAGCATTTAAATAATATACTTTTTGATTACACGTGAGTTAAATGCTGTAAAATTTGACACTATATATATATATATATATATATATATATATATATATATATATATATATATATATATATATATATATATATATATATGACGAAAGCCTTGTACAAACTGCATTATATCTCTAATGGTAATTAAATTAGGTCAGGAAAACCACATACTACAAAAAAGTTATAAATATTTGCGTAAAATAGGTCAATACAAGTTGACGTGATTATTGAATGAAGTGCAATATGGAATTACAACAATAAATTGAAACGTTGCCAACTTTGATGATTATTTCATATATTTTTAGGTTTTTCGGTAATAAAATAGAATTATGGTAAACATTAATTCCGATTGACGTGCGTGTAAGCGTGTAAATGAATTTTTCTAGTTGCTATGTTATGTGATGATTACGATTAAATAAAATAAGAAGAAAAGTAATAAAAACTAATAGGTATAAAATTGTTTAAATTGAAATAAAGCTTCTGACACATGTTATGACTTTAGACTCGAAAAAAATTTCCTTTAACGTTTGAAAACGTAATATAGTTGAAGGCTGAGCGAGGAACAGAGATATGTTATTTTATCCCATGTTGTTTCACTAGGCTTTCATTTTCAATTCATTGTATATTAGAAACGCTTTAAGATTTTAACAAATACGCCTTATTACTTTTATTTCATTTACTATATCAATTAAATTTCCAAAAATAAATGTATAATGGCAGTAATTTTGATTACAGACAAATAGAGTATTTATAGCACATACTGATTCTAGAGTAAATTTTAAATTTGAAAAACGTAGCTGATATTTTGGTTTAGAGTCTAGTAAATTAATGCAAATAAGGCAAAAATAGAAAATCTAAATTTTGCATTAACTGACAAATGAACATTGATAAAATAGTGATATTTGCAGGTTTAAGAACTGAGGTAAGATTGGAAAAAACAAAATGACAAATTCAAAATAATTATATTATATGTGTTATAGAAATTCAATTTTGATTCTCAGATATCTTATGTTGATGTTAGTCATATGATCAAATAACTAATCAAAGCTTGGCATATCAAATATATATTTTACTATACACACTCACATTAAACTTTCTCAACATATTCTTTTTTTTTCGGATAATTCTTCTTCAATATCCTGTATATTAGGAAAATCTAAAGGAAATAAGACGATTTGCCAGCATACATAATTTAAAAACAGTCTTAAAATCGAGATACGCACTCAAAACTTATTCAATAAAAACTTAAAACCATGAATAAAAACTAATACGTTTACATAATTCCATGTGAATGTAGCTTAGAAGGTGACCTTTAGAGGTTAGAATCAAGGGATGTAAAATTCGTGCACGAAAAATGAAAAAGTAGATATCTGGCATTGCTGAATACTCCTAGTATAAGAAACGTTATATAAAATGGCCTGATACTGCAGTACTAGATATGGAACCCAGCATGGGAACGAGAAAACTATAGAAGCAACGTTAAAAATAACGTAATTTTTTTAGTGGAGGTTTTTACTTTTTACAAATCCATTGAAAACTAGTAGTAATAGGCAAAATAACGTTATTTCTCGAAATTTCTACAATAACATAATTTAAACCTTATAATTTACACAGATAGAGACGCATTTCGCTAGGCAATGTTGCATAAGTAAGTCTGACGACACTATATTGTCTATTTGTAGAAATTTTTACAAAAAAAATTATTTTTGATGGAATTCTCAGGAAACCCAATGTTGAGGCAACTAATCTTCGACAGCTACTACTTTGTAACATCAAATCATTAAGGTATCATACTTTATGGGCACAGTTTATCTATCAGCTCGTAGCAGGACACAATATTCAGTTTACGTTTGATAGCGACTTGAAATATAACCTAATACTGTCGTAATATATTACATTGTAATTAACAGCTAGCTGCGGTTAAAATACACCATGCCTTTTTATGAGCATAATAGACAGTTTTTGGTCAATTTGACAAATTCGTGAATGTGATTGGTTTAGAAAGAATCACGTGACCCAGAGGTAAATAATTGGAATTAAAAATTTACAAATGTAAAAGTTGTGGAAAATTACTTTATTATTTTGTGTATGTCCAGTTGAAATATCAAATTTCAACGAAAATGAAAATATGCTCTTCTGAAAAACATGTTTTTGTTTGCGATAAATTTAATTTTAGTCTTACTAATGTCCTATAATATACAGAGTTATGATAGGTTTCGAGCATATTCGATAAAAAGAATTGTATAAAAATATAATGTGGCGAAGAGAATCGAAATAAAATTACAATTTCCTTCTTAAATCTATTAGCAAATATACAACTTTATATAGGTGATTTAGTCAATATTTTTTCTTACTTTAACTATAACTTATTTGGTAGATGTGTACTTAAGTTTAATTACCATATTCGTTTAAAAAATCATTTCTACTCACCAAAAGTCATATCTCAGAGAACAGTGAGCTTTCTTAACTTTTTTAAATCTGGTTGAGTTGTAAAAAGGAAAAATTGTGCCAGGCCTATATTATCGATGAGTTATTTGTATTATTGCATTTATTAGATTATTTTCCAAGAGTTGAGAGAGCCCTGTTTCGATTTTAGGAGATTGTGCAGCTTTTTCTTCAAGAAATACTTGTTTAGTAGACAGAAGGTCGGGATGGAGTAATTACTCGAACGTTCTCTTGAAAATATTAATTTTAATTTATTAATACTAGATTCAAAGAACATGGGTCGTCTTGCTTACAAATTAGACATAATTTCAGTTTCTTTAAAATAGGACATACATTCTATATGATAAAAATTTATACACCATTCTGTACCTAAACGTAAACAAACTCTTAATAAACGTCTTGAATGACCAAGCAGATCTCTGGAATTTCCCACCATTTATTCTCTTGTAAAACAAATAAAAAGTCCTCATTATTGATTTATGGGTACTGTCACAAGCTACAGGGTTCCTCAATCCAGTATTTAAAAATAAATAAACTGCTGGCATGGCAAACGATGAAATATGGTCAGATATCAAGGAAGTTGCTAGAAAAATGGCTTTGTTAAAGTGGCAATGAATGGTGTATGTTGTTGGATAGAGTGACATTAGCAAGCATAGCCTAGGTTGCAGCTGAAAATACAGTCTTTTTGAACTAGATTGAAGAACACAATTTGTCTGATGCAAACTGCATTGTTGATTCGATAGCCAAACTGGCAGCTAAAATGAATATGCTGGAGCTAGATCCTCTAATAGCTTTAACTAAATCAGCAATGACAAACTAATTAAAAATTACTCCCATCATCTATTTAAAATACGATGGAATGGTAATTTTTAATCTATTTGGAGGTGAAAACAAATAAAAGATATTTGGCGATATCCAAAAGAAAACTGTTTTTAGTCACGGGGATTCTCACGGGGCACTGCCAGCTAAGAAGGCACTTATATAACATGAAAATATGCAACATTCCCACATATCAGGGTTGTAAAACAGAATATGAGATTGTATAACAAGTTCTATGCGATTCTCTTGCCCTTTCTCTCAAAAGAAGATTCATGTTAGGTAAGTATTGGCCGACATAAGGACAATCCCGCCTGGCAAAGTCAGCACGTCCAGATTCAGATAGGTATTGGCTTTCTATGTCCGAAGATTTCTTCACATTTCCAAAGGATTTTTTTTTAAATGGTCACATTTAATTTGGTAGCTTTTGTTATTATATTATTGTCAGTTTCAATCTGGATTAAATTGATTAAATCATTTTAAATTTTCAATTCTATTGTAGTGGAAAGTAGGAAAAATAACAAGACTGTATTTTTCAGGGTAGATGAATATCATTACACATTTAAATGTTGTTAATTTTGAAACAATTTTCTTAATTATAACCCTCGATGTTGTCAAAAAAAGTATATTATTTTTTCCCTAAAATCACATTTTGTGGTTATATATTACTAATAAATTTAGATATCTAATAGCTGAATTTTACGTTCTTTACCATTCTGGACTTTTTGCAAAGAATAACTTTTTTCGTAAAATAAATATTTAAAAAGTTTTCCACATAAACACACTGTATAATTGAGAAAGATTTAAAGCCTTTTTAATAAAAAACTAAACCTTCTTAGCTGTACTTTGAAAGGATTTATCAAACCTAGATATATAGTCTTGGAACCTGTGAGAGGGATAGATGTCTCTATCAACAGAATTTTTTTTACTTATTTGGCAATATGAGAAAACCATTTTTTATTTTAATATGTTAAGGTTCAAAATTTGACCCAGTTATTGTTGTACTTTTCAACTTAGACTCTTTTTGTGTCAACTTACACCAATTTTAAAGTTGAACCATGTTAGTGAATTAGGACATAAACATCTTTTTGTCAACAAATCAGTTTCCATTAAATGTCATGGCGTACCACAATATTCATTTGTGTCGTTTCAAAAGATAGCGTGGGTAGATCATATTCGGAGATTTTGAGAAATCATATTTTATAAATCCTTTGAACCGCACATCTACATATCTTCCTGGTTTTATTTTAATATGAACAAAACTTATGGCAAGACAATAATATATTGTTTATTTTCTTAAAAATAATCGTAATCCAAAACCAGGTATCATTAACATTTCGTTAAATTTAACACCTTATTTGCAAAGATAACTAAATCAGCAAGTGCAGTTTATAGCGGCAATGGCCTCTTCAAGGTAGTGGACTTGAAACGTAAGGTCAAATTAAATAATTCAAAATACCTTTTGTCTTTATGTATTCGCAATAAAATAATAAATATTGGCAATGGCAAAAAATCTACATTGAAGGAATTTAACACAACTTTACATGGGTATATATGGTGACCCAAGTGAATAATGTAGAATCAGTTGTAATAAAGTAAATATAGCAGTTTTATTAGGATCGCTTGCTCTGTTAAATATAAATGGCAAAGCATAACTGGATTGTATGCGGGTAATCTAATTTCTGATAGAAAAATTATTAAGTGTAAATGAGACTTGCATGCTAAGGGTTTCGTGCTATCGAACATTACGAACACGGTTTTCTTAAAAAGCTAGATTTTAATTTTTTTATGAAATCAATAGAAAACTAATGAGTAATTATGTTTATACATAACTAGCAGTTACTCGTCGCGGCTTCGTCCGCGAGAGTAGTGATATACGGTTTTGGGATGCAATAATTAATTTATTTTATTCGCTATTATTTCTCTTCTATTTAGGATGGCGATGAGAAATAAATTTAATTCTATTTTTGCAAATTGCCGTTATATAACAGTGAAGTTTGAACAAAAGTCATTCAATAGTGTGTTATTTGGCAAAATAGTGAAAACACATTTTAACCCTTTTCAGCTTCACAAAAAAAGGAATTTTGAAAAGTGCAGAAATTGTCAAAAATAATATTCATATCTTCATTTTTCTTAGAGAAAATTACTTTTTAATGAGCAATCGTAAAATCGATGTCAGTTTTTAGATATTGTTATAAGCTATCTTTTAAAATCAAAATTGAATCTATATCTATATGTGATCCAAAAATATCAATTCTTCAAATAACAGTCCTTTTGGAGTACGTCAAGAGAATGCTGCTCATAAGTATAGATTTAAATAAATATCAAAAAAATCGAACGTTTTTGACAAATTGTACAACACAGCGGTAGCGAACTCTTAAATATAATGACTCCAAAAACGAAAATATAGCATTATTAGTATTTTTAGTTTATTGAAAACCATACTGGGCAAAATTCAAAATAGTATGCCTCTTCAAGAATATCATCACTCGAGACCTAACCAACTTCTCAATAATCTTGGATAAGATAGGTAAAAGGGCGAAAAATATATTGTGAGTCTCCATTCCCACTCGTAAAAATAGGGAAACCATTTACCTTTTTTAGAAATAAGGAAAACATTCAATACATTGTGTTAGGAAGGTTAAAAAATATTTACTTACTCTTTCCATTCAATCCATTATTATGTACCTACATATATTGCTGCAGATACTTTATAATTCTTATTATTAAACGACATAGTCTAATAATAAGTTTTCGTAAGTCGATAGAAACAATTTTGTCAACAACAATTTAAATATTGTGGAAACTATACGATTTACAATCATCGGAATAGTTTACCTGTAAATTATAAATGTATCTAGTACTATTTTTTTAGGACAAACTCTTACATGATTTATGATTTTTATAACTAGCCCTTTCAAACGATATTCTAAAGGGTGTTTTTTATAGAGGTATAGAACTTTAAGTTGGCAACACTTTTTTAACTGGCGGCCATTTTGTCAGCTGTCAAGTGATTTATGTTTAGTTTGGTTTGGCATTTCAACATGAATAGACTGACGCCTGAACAATGCTTCCAAATTGTGCAAATTTATTTTGAAAATCATGGTTCTGTTCGAAATACGTATCGCGCACTACGTCCATTTTACGGTCAACATAATCGTCCATCAGAGCAATTAATTCGATTAACTATGGAACGTTTTCGTACCACGTTTACTCTAAATGATAATACGGATCCACAGAGACGTCGTACAGTGCGTACAGAAGAAGTCATTGCTGCTGTAGAGCGTAGCGTAGAGGAAGACCCGAATCAGTCTATCCGCCATCGTGCACAGGAATTGGATATGTGTCCATTCACTTTATGGAAGATTTCGCGGAAAGATCTTGGCTTGCGTGCTTACAAAATCCAACTCGTGCAAGAATTGAAGCCACACGATTACCTAGCAAGCGTAGATTCGGTGAATGGGCCCAAAACAAGATTGCCGTTGATCCCAATTTTCATAAGCGAATTTTGTTTAGCAATGAAACTCACTTTTGTTTGAATGGATACGTCAATAAACAAAACTGCCGTATTTGGAGTGATAATAATCCTCAAGTGTATGTTGAGACACCGTTACATCCAAAAAAAACTGACTGTTTGGTGTGCTTTATGGGCTACTGGAATCATTGGTCCGTACTTCTTTAAAAACAATGCTGGTCAGAACGTTACAGTCAATGGTGACCGCTATAGAGCCATGATTACTGACTTTTTCGTTCATCAATTGAACAATCATGATGTGCAGGAGCTGTGGTTTCAACAAGACGGCGCAACATGTCACACAGCTCGTGCCACAATTGATTTATTGAAGAAAACGTTTGGTAACCGCATAGTTTCACGTTTCGGACCCGTGAATTGGCCTCCAAGATCGTGCGACTTAACGCCGCTAGACTATTTTCTGCGGGGATATGTGAAGTCGCTAGTCTACGCCGATAAGCCCGAAACGATTGATCACTTGGGAGGACAACATTCGCCGCGTTATTGCCGATATACGGCCACAAATGTTGGAAAAAGTCATCGAAAATTGGATCTCCAGATTAGACTACGTCCGAGCCAGCCGTGGCGGTCATATGCCAGAAGTCATATATAAATTATAATGCCAGAAGGTTATCTTTCGAATAAAGTAAATTTCATGTCAATTTAAAAAATTCATCTTTGTTTTATTCCATTTAAAAGTTCTATACCTCTGTAAAAAACACCCTGTACTTAATTCAATAAAAATCATTTTTGTAGGTACGAAATTTAGCATCCACGAAAGGACCCCGCACTTTCCTTATGGAAAAAGGCTTTCGATTAAACTCGAAAACTTCAGATTCTGCTAGTTCTTGATTGGTAAATAAAAAGTCTCAATGAACGCTAAGTCTTAAAAACTCATATTTGAAATAAAGGAGGAAAGCTTTCGCGGCTTTAGTCAAATTAAAAATCATGGTTCTTGGGTTTAGACCATGTCAAATTGCAGCAACAGGTATTTATACCCGACCGGTGCTCAGCGAAACATGATCCAGCGTTATAATCAATTTCCACATGTGATGTAGACTGTGACCTGCATCTTTATCAATAATATTTGGATATTTACAAATTTCGATTGATGCTCTAATTTTACATTTAAAGAAACCAGACACGGATGCTAGCACCCTAGTTTGTTTTATATTAAAAGTATGACTTGAGCAATGATTGTGTTCAGCTACTTCAGACCGTATAATTTTTTTTTATACATCTTTCATGTTCCTTAAGCCTAGTAGGTATAGATCTATACGTTTCTTCCAAGAGGTAAAGGATATAAAAAACGGATTTAGACCCAGGGTTGGAACAGTAATAAAGAATGACGAAGGTAACCTTATTACAAATGAGGCTGAAATGATAGAGACCTGGAGAAGATACTTTGACCTGCTACTGAATGTCCATCAGATAAAGCTTGGCCTTAATATACATACCTTACGGCCGAACCCATTGTAGAAGAACCTACAGTGGAAGAAGTGTCACGAGCTATTCAAAAACTTAAAAACAACAAAGCCCCAGGAAACGACACTATACCGGGAGAATGTTTGAAAAAGGGAGGAGAAATCTTGAAACGTGCTTTCTATCAACTCATCTGTCAAATATGGAAAGAAGAAAATATACCAACCTCCTGGAAAGAAAGTGTGATAATACCAATACTTAAGAAGGGCGATAAAACGTGCTGCTCCAATTATAGGGGTATATCCCTTATTAACACAGGATATAAAGTCTTCTTTCTAATGATCTTAGAACGATTGACTACGTGTGTGGAGTATCAAATAGGAGATTACCAGTGTGGATTTAGAAAAAACCGCTGAACTGTAGATCAGATATTCACGATTAGGCAATTAAGGGAGAAATGTTGGGAATACAACAAAACATTGCAGCAGCTATTTATAGATTTTAAACAAACATACGATAGCATCATAAGAGTGGATTTGTGGAATGCCATGGAGAACTGGACATACCGAAGAAGTTAATTAACCTCACCAAAACATGTGTAGAGGGATCTACAAGTACAGTAAGACTTGAAGGAAGATTGTCAATGTTCTTTACAATCAACAGTGGTCTTAAACAAGGCTATGCCCTGTCTCCACTCCTCTTTAACGTCGCCTTGGAGAGCATCGGGCGAAAAGCCAACACAAAAACGCTCCTCTTTAGAAATCAAGGTCCGCGCATCATGTTGGCGTTCGCTGATGATATTGATATTGTAGGTAATACAACTACCGTGTCAAGGAAGAGTTCTTCAAACTGGAAAATGCCGCAAAGAAAGTTGGCCTACGAATCAACGAAGAAAAAACAAAATATATGGCTACAACAAGAACGGAACGGCGAGACAGAATAGGACAGAACGTGACTATGGACCACTACAATTTTGAAAGGGTCCATCAGTTTAAATATTTGGGAGCTACGATCACCTCTGACAACAACATTATACAAGAGATTAACAACAGAATACAAGGAGGCAACCGCTGCTGGTATGGGCTGCAAAAGATAATGAAATCGAAAAATATATCCCGTCGCACGAAAATAACAATATATCAAGTACTATAACAAAACTTTATAGTTTCTGAGATAATTAAGTTTAAAGAAAAAAAGTCATATTTTCAAGCATCAATTCAATCCTAAATAACGTTTGTGACAAATATATTCAAATTTGGAATTTAGCAAGGCCAAGGACAAGTTAACATAATTTTTACCTAATATTTGCAATAAAAGCTACAGGGTGTTGAACACATCGGCTCAAATTTGAACAAGTTTAAATGAATAAATATCTTTTTTTTTTAAATGGTACATCCTGTATATTTTCATGTTATTTAATAGAGTAATAAAAACCCTAAAAGTTTTGTTCAATATATTCTATACCTATTTATAATAGTTTTTGAGATATTTCAGTTTTTCTTATTTTCCAAAATTTTTTTACAGAAATAGTCTTCATTATCATAGTAGTCATGTAAAATAATAAAAAGAAACTACAGAAACAAACAGAATGTGGTTAAATATGATGAAATACATTATTCGTTATATTACAATGGCAATAGTTTAATTAAACATAATGTGAAAAAATTAATACAACAATAACGACAAGGCAAATACATATTTACTTTTATACTAAATTGAAACAAAAAAATTACCTATTAAATACTGAGATTAGTTATTTCTTTTTAATAAGTGTTCGAATAAACGACCCTCTTGTGCAATGCACAAATTTAGTCTTTTTTGCAGATTTTCTCGGACCCTGGACAAAATTAGTGGCGTTATTGTTCTACAGGTATCCCTAATCCTGTTTCGCATATCTTCCACTGTTGTTGGTGGATTAACATACACCTTATTTTTAATATTACCCCATAGGAAGAAATCTAATGCGGTGATGTCGCAAGACCTTGATGGCCACTCAATGAAACCCCCACGTCCAATCCATTTTTGCGGATATCGTTGGTCCAAAAACGCACGAACTTCACGATGGTAATGCGAAGGCGCACCATCGTGCTGGAACCACATACTGTCGAGCTCATCCCTATCGAGACCTTGAAGCAGTTGGGGTAGTTCTTCTTGTAGAAAGTTCAGGTAACTATGGCCATTTAGTGGTTCATTAAAAAAGTGGGGTCCAATAATTCGATTATGATGAATACCACACCAAACATTTAATGACCAGTGGTTTTGATGTTGCATCTCTCTAATCCAAAATGGGTTTTCTGTGGCATAATAATGCATGTTGCGTCTATTTACGGTACCGTTACTTCTAAAAGTAGCTTCATCACTAAACATTACCTTGCATAATAAATTTGGATTTAATTGAATCTCCGCATTTATTGTACGACAAAAGTTTACACGACTTTCAAAATCCTGTCCATGCAATTCTTGGTGTAATTCCATGTGATATGGATGATACTTATATTTCTTGGTAGTACGATTAGCGGTGGATTGTGATGTTTCACATAATGCTGCTAACTGACGGCTACCAATATAAGGATTTTCCTGAACATTTAACAATACTTGTAGTTCTTTTTCTTCATTAGTTACTGGTTTGTTGACCACTTTACGTTTTGGATAATCAACAGTACCAGAAGAATCAAATCTTTGCATTAAGTTTTGAAAAGTATGGGTATTAGGCTGGCGTCGATCAGGATACTTCATTTTGTAAATTCTTTGAGCAAGAAGGCAATTTTTTTGAGCCTCTCCTATTGTATAAATCATATCTATTAACTCATTCTTTGGAAAATTCATTTTACAATATAAGATGAATGCAAAAAATACCAAACTACACTACATAAAAACCAAAAGAAGCGATTGCGGTTATAAATTTGACACACAGAAAAATGTTCTTTTACATTGTTTTTGCCATGGCTACTATGATAATGAAGACTATTTCTGTAAAAAAGTATGGAAAATAAGAAAAACTGAAATATCTCAAAAACTATTATAAATAAGTATAGGATATATTGAACAAAACTTTTAGGGTTTTTATTACTCTATTAAATAACATGAAGATATACAGGGTGTACCATTTAAAAAAAAAGATATTTATTCATTTAAACTTGTTCAAATTTGAGCCGATGTGTTCAACACCCTGTAGCTTTTATTGCAAATATTAGGTAAAAATTATGTTAACTTCTCCTTGGCCTTGCTAAATTCCAAATTTGAATATATTTGTCACAAAATTGAAAACGTTATTTAGGATTGAATTGATGCTTGAAAATGTGACTTTTTTTTTAACCTTTATAGGGTGTTCTATTTAAAAAAAAATACAATTTTCTGCTGTCCTAGTTTTTTGGCTCACCCTGTAGAGTCCTAAATATTTTTAAAATCTGCGTAAAAATAAACTGTATCAAACAATAAATATAGTTTCTTTGTAAATTTCACCGAAAAGGCACAAACTTACTTCATCCAATCGTTGACTCACCCTGTACTTATTAAGGACTATCAAAAATATAAGTTTCAAAGAGTTTGACTAAGAGCAATTTCCCATAAGACAGGTGCTGGGTCCTTTACAGAAAAATGTTTTTTTGCAAGTTAGTAAGAATTATTACTGAAATGAACTTTGGCCACAACAAAATTTCTTGTTAATGCATCATTTGCACAGCTTAAGTAAGTAATATGTTCTGTTCTTTAGAGGGACGGAATACTCATAATAAAATGAACAAGACTCGTTTGACCTAGTTTGTACTGTGCCTGTACTACTCCTCTTAGCTATTCCAAGGCTGTGGCTCTAAGCTTATATCTACAATTTTTATATACAAAGGTTTATTTGTTGATACTTACATAATTCAAAATATAACAATATCATAAGTTAGATAAAAATGACCAGCTAGAAATTCTAAATTCCCTTGCGACTTTAAAAACTAAACTTTGTAGTGCATATGACTGATAGTGTTTGCTGAATGTTAATTAATATAAAACGTATCAAATACAATCACTTCTAATTCTCTGTATTACATTCTCCACGAAATTTTACAATTTTTTTCCATGTTATGCCTATTTTATTAGCCAAGTTGACATAAAAATTCTAACTTGCATGATTAGTAGTTGAAGATATATATTTTTTGTAAATCTAAATTCTCCAAATGGGATATTTCATTAAGGGCACTAAAAGGTCATAACTAAATCTAAGACTATTTAACAGCTATAATTTTACGGATACAAATGAGTCTTGTTTATATTTTATTGAAAATAAATTCTCTATATTTAGCTATTGGTGCTCAATGTGATATCAAAGGATTCAGCTAAATTTTATTTCGAAGACTCTGTATATACTTTTCGATTATTCTTCTAAATTAATTTAATTTAATACTCGAATATAATGCTGTTATGGGAAAATGGTGTATTTAATAGTCCAATTTTATATATGAATTTGTTTTACTTGACTGAGTTCAATGTTTACTATCCGTATACACATTTTTGCTTGCCTTGAAATATGCTCTTATTAAATAATAATTATTTGTATTTATTTTCCGTTTTTTTTTTTCATAAATTTATGTTATGTATTACAGGAATGAAGTTAAATAATTATTCTTATCAATTCATGTATTTAATTGCCTGCAATATGTAAAATAATGTAAAATTTTATTTTTATTTTTTAACATCATTAAAACTTTATCATTAATAACATGTGAATCGCAAAGTTATATCAATGTCATCCGTAAAAGAAATTGCATCAGAAACAATATCAGACAATTCATAAGCTTAAATGTAAAAAGAGCACAGATCCTTGTAGTTCACTAATAAGGAGCCTTATGCATCTAGATTTCATTTCTATCTTATTATTACTCTTGAATTTCAAATAACTAACAAGTGTGCAATCATATGATCTGCACACTCAAAGGCCCTTCTGACATCGCTGAAGATCTCAGTAACCTGAATCCATAAAGTAAATTATCCTTTCATAAAAATCGTAGTAGTACGCCTTAAATGTTCATTATGAAGCCCATGTTATTCTTATTTACAACATCTCCAGTCTATCTAAACAACAATACTGAAATATTTTTGAAACAGCCAAACAGCGAGTTCTTTTAAATACCCTTTATCTTCTTCATGAAAAATTTATTTTCAATAAAAGGGAATCATGAGAATTGTTTATCTTCTTAACAATTGAAGGGCACAGGAGAAAAACATGTAATATTACAAAGACAATGAATTGAGAAATTGCTAAATTAAGCTTTCAATCCTTGAAAAAAGGTACACTAAAGCTTGAAATAAAAGAATAATATATTTATTTATAAAAAAAACTATATTTGTTTTGGGTGAGTAGTACAAAAAACCCTTTTTCTTCTTATTTTCCTTGCGTTGGTAAAAGAAAAAGATGCACAAAACCAGAAAATACATACAAAAAAATAGTTACTCTTTAAGCATCATTATATTTTATCCATATTGCTTAGCTTCTTACTTACTTACTTATTCCATGGCTTACCGACTTCACAATACTCCTCCATTGCTGCATGTCTGCCATGGCATCTACCGGATTATCAATATTCATTGCCTTTAGATCTTTGGCAATATTATCTTTCCATCGGAGGCGAGGGCTTCCCAGTGGTCTCTTCCCTACCGGTGCTTCCTCCCACGCGAGTTTGACTGTGCGACTATGTGGTAGTCTTCTTATCTGTCCCGCCCACTGCAGTCGCTTAGATTTTATTTCTCGTACAATATTAGTGTCTCTCTATAGATCCTCCAGTTCTTTATTGGTACGGATTCTGTATCGTCCTGTTGTTGCATCCACTGTTGGGCCATATATTGTTCTAAGAATTCTTCTTTGGAAGACTCGGAGCCGTTCTTCATTTGTTACCGTTAATGTCTAAGCTTCGCACCCATACAAAACTTTGACAGGTCCTGGATATCCATAAACTTTGTCTTTGGATCTGGACGGCTCTCATTATAGGATTGTTTTGGCAGTAAAAACTCTGAGAGTCGTTATGAGATTTCAACATTTTTTTAGGTGCCGTGAGAATAAATGATGTTCCACAGGAGTTGCAAATGTTCTTTATGAAAAATTAATCTTGTATGATTCTTTTCAATCCCGATTTCTCTTATGTGTCGAGATAAAAAAAGGACATGCTTTCTTGTACATTGGTGACAGAAAGGTTGTTCATTTTCTCACAAGTGGTTGATCAACTTCAATCACATGAAAGGCGCATGGTTTCTGTCGAGCATCACGGATCACTTTTATCCACTCATCAGACGTTTCTTTTGGTTAATGCACCACATATTTCTGTCACATTCTAAATATCAGTGTCCGCGAATGGGAAATATGATTTTAATCAGAACCAAGCGTTTTGTAGTGTATACAATATAGTGTATAAAACGAAACACAGCGTAATTCTTATCTCGCCCACCGCAGGAGTCACAGAATATCACCAGCTCCCGAGTAATTTTATCAAGTATATTAAATATATAGAGATAAAGGAATGAACAAACTTCATCAGATGATTTTTTTGTTATTGTTTATGGGCAACAGAAGAAATATGAAATGGATGAAGAAGTCCATGGATGTTAAAAAGATTTAAGGTTAATTGTCTTTTATAATAAACGTCATTTGTGGCAATAGCTTCTCTTCGAGAGGATAACTGGCATTGAATCCCAGTTTTTCTTTTTCGTTAATAGAAAACATTAATGGCTAATTTATTCTATGTAACTTATTTTCTTTTTTTAACTTTTTCATTTCTTTTTCAATGTCATTTTTTTCGAGCTCCGAAGCATTCTTCAGATTTACTTTGAGAGCCTGTATTTTAGCTAGAAATTCATCACAAGTACTATATGTATCACTTCTTGGATATCCAAATCCTATGTTAAAATGATGTACGAATATAGATCGATAGTTTCGTAGGATAGTTGAAGTTTGCCTTCGAGCATATATATTTTCTTGACATTTAACTCTTCTGATAGATACATTTTTCAACCGTCACGTAAGCTGTAATGACTTTTTCTTCCACAAAATGACCTTATGTGATCCATGACCTTATATTTAAGTGCTAAACCCAGTTTTTTAGGGTGGTTGCTATGTTTTCCTTGCATATCGGTTGGGGCTCTACCAGTTGTGAGTAACGATTTCTTTATTGTACACATTTTTTGCCTTGTTATTCCATGCATAACAATAAATCCTGAGGCACACACTGGCACATCATGCTGCTGGGTTTCATCTATAAGTCTCACTCTGTAGGCGTAATTTTCTCTATGTAACTTAGCTTTACACTCTTTTTTTCTAGATTGTTTTCCTTGAATTTCAAAAACATTTATTAGACTACATAAATAAAGGTTTTGTTCATCCCTAGAAGGCAATAGGTTGAAATGTTTCAGAATTCTAGTCCTCTGTTACTTATTAACAGCTTCAAAATACTTGTATTTCTTGCAATAAAAATTTTGACCACATATTTCTGTCATATTCTAAATATTAGTGTCCGCCAAGGGGATTTTAATCACAACCAAGCATCTTGCACTGTGTATAATAGAGTGTATAAAATGAAACACTTTGTAATTCTTATTTTGTCGACCGCAGGAATCACCCAATATCACCAACTCTCGAGTATTTTTATGAAGCATATTAAATATATAGTTTCACGACTTTGAAGTTTGATCTTATTTATGTCCGACAATCGACCGTAAAGTTTACGTTTTTTTGTAGATTGCTTCTGATTAACCTTGCCCACTTCTTATAACGACATTTTTAAAAAACATGTGTGTAGTTTAATCGAAACTATCTTGGTGGATACATACCGCACAATACTATAGACGAACCAACTAACCTCAAAAACAAGAAGTTATTAAACCAAATGTCCAGCGGGCAATCATGAACAATACTTATTTTCCTCCTGTACGACTTGGACATTGCTTGTTATTGCACTGTATCAATATTTTTCTATGAAGGTTACTCGGTGACTCTGCATGTTACTGCAAAGTGTGATTTTTCGTTCCGTTTTACTACATTTGTACTACATAATAATGTGACATTGCATGTTTTGCCCCTGTGCCCTTCAATTGCGATTCTAAATTTGTTTATGATTTTTATTCTTATTTTATTTTTTGAATATTATATTCAGTTGAACATCTCTAAAAAATTCATTCATAAAATTTTGTGCTGTACCGGAAATATGAATAATTTTATTTTGTCCACTTTCTTTAAACAAATCCGTAACTGAATGACATTTCTTTAATCAGGGAATGAGTAACATTAAACATTTCTTCACAGTATTTACTTATGCACGTAATTCTATTTACAGTCAATCATGATTCAGATTTTGCACATACTTTCTTGTTTATTTCGTGCTAATTGTAACTTACGTCATCTTTCAATTTTAGCTATTCTTTTATAGGGTACCTAAAAAGAAAATAATTTTAGATGCTACTTCATCATCCATTTTTATTAGACAGACCAGGCTAAATCGCTGCATTCCTGGATAAATTTGAAATTAAGAAACAAGGAAAATTAATGGTTGCTGAAAGACAAAAAGTATATTCCAATTGAAAACCTTGTATCAGTTTTTGTATTGAAATTCGTGTCCACCAAACGCCGCATATATCCAAATGTTTTTTTCATGTACTATCTCGTTAGAAAATTACATTTAAAGATTTCTCTCCTTACTGCCTACTGCATCAAAATCCTCTCTCTGAAACAAATAGGCATTTTGTATAATTTTGACATAAACTTGGAATTGATGGATCATCCGCCATATTTCCCTGGTTTGGCACCCAATGATTTATTTTTGTTCCTGTACATGAACAAATTGCAGGATAAACCAATTTTTACGCCAAAAGAGGCGATTGATGAATTCGATAAAGATGTTTCGAGGACACCATGTTCGCAATGCCAAAAGTGCTTTTTGGATAGATTTTAAAGCATACAAAGTATATTTATCCTCGCAGATAATATTTAAAATATAAGTAATAAAACCATTTTAAATGGTAAATGTTTGTTTTTGTTTGTTATATCAGAAACGAGTAACTTCGTAACATAGTTGTAAAATATTCTATTAAATCAAGACCTTTATTGTAGATTTACAAGCCAAACGGTTTCCTACTCTCTCCAAGGATACAAAGGCACTAAAAGTATGAAGCTCTGTGGGGACCCTTTCCATGTTATCAGGTCCTAGGTGGCGTACTGTACTTCCTACGGACGGTCCGCGCGGTTGCAAAGAAAACTGTTTTCTGAATCGGTTTATACAGATGCTCACTAAGGTTCAGTCCCTTGATGTTCTGCAGGACGTTCTTTGGTATCGCCCCAGTTGTTGCTAGTATTATGGGAATCGTGTAGACGCTGTTCATTGCCCACTGTCTGCGGATTTGCACCTCCAGATCTCTGTATTTGGCGATCTTCTCATTATATTTTGATCTTAGGTTGTTGTTATTAGGTATGGAAATGTCAATCAGTGTAGTTCGCCTAGAAATTTTATCTATTAATATGATGTCTAGCCTATTATGAGCAACTACGTGATCTGTTCGGTCCCAATATAACTTGAACTTGTTATTTTCAATAATCGGCACGGATTGTTTTTTAGTAAAGCACTTTTCCTACCTGAAATGGTTTTAACTTGTCTGCCAGCTCTTGGTGGAGTATCTTAGCGGCTGAGTCGTGTCTTTCCTTATACTAGGTTACGGCAAACGCTTGGCACCCTCTAGTTATGTGCTGGAATATTTCTGATGTTCTATAGCCATATCTATTGGTCATTTTTTATTGAGGGATCTCTGATGATGAACTTCCGATAGTTCTTCCTCGGAATAACCTGCTCTTAAATAGCTAACAAGAAGCCCTCCGTTTCCGGAAACATCTGTCCTGAAATCAACCAGACGCTGAGTTACCGAAATTGTCCTAGATGATCTCATTAGATGCCATTCCTGAAGTGGTTTCTGTAGCCAGGCTTGGTCTGTTCGGTGGTGAGAAGCAATATCCCGTTCCCGCAACTGTAGCGACATTGAATCGTCTGCCTCGCCTATTGCTTGATATAGTGTGGAAGACTCCGCTAACCTGTGGAAATAAGAACGTAAGTTTATTATCTGTTGATCGAGTGGCTTACCAATATCGATCAATCCTCTTCCTCCTTGGTGTCTTGGAAGTATTGTACGTTTAATAGTACTCCGAGGGTGGCGTTTTGTGTTTTTGTTAAGAGTGTTCTCATTTTCCTTTGCAGGTTTTTGATGTCCGTCCTGCTCCATTTTACAATTCCAAAAGAGTAACTTAGCGCAGAGCATGCGTACATGTTGAGGGCCTTAAACAAATTTCTACTATTTATATTAGTTCGTAACACCCATCTTACCTTCCTGACGAATTGGGTTGTCAATTCGGCCTTCATAGTGCGATGATCAATTCGTTTAGTCTGTTTCATACGTAGGTATTTTTATGTTTATTCTTCTTCCATTGCAGCTATAGTTTCACCGTTCTGCATCTCAAATGCTCCTGGTTGTATCTTTCCTTTAACAGTGTTCAAAATACGGCACTTATGAAGTCCAAACTGCATTCAGATATCCTCCTCCACAATTTTAAGCATTTGCTCTAGCTAGTTTTTGGTAGCAACCATCAGTTTAAGATGATCCATGTATAGAAAATGATTTAATCTTACTACCTCTTCGTTGTTACAGTGGGTTCATTGCACGGCAGAACCACAATGGGCTTAGTAAATCGCCCTGAAATATTCCCCTTCGTATTGGGATTGTATTAGTTTCGATGGATCGCTGAATGGCACTTGCAATTAGATTCTAGTTCTCCAGGTTGACATGATGCGTTCTAAAAAGGAAACAACATGATTATCGACCCTATACATTCTCAATATAGTTTTGAGCTACTCATGTGGCACTGAATCGAAGGCCTTCTTATAATCCACGTAGGCAGCAAATAAGTTTCTTCGGTTAGTACAGGATTGGTTACATATAACAGAGTTAACAATTAATTGTTCCTTGCATCCCATTGTTCCCCTGGTACATCCTCTTTGTTAAGTTGCGATGATGTTATTTTGTTCACAATGTGCATAAATGCGTTGGGTCAAGCAGGAGGTGATTACCTTATATAGTGTGGGAAGGCAGGTGATTGGCCAATACTTAGCTGGGTCATGTGTGTTATGTTGGTCCTTTGGTAAGAGATAAGTAAAACAAGATCTTTATTATTATTAATCGTTAAACACTGAATTCACTACTACTACAAAAAGAAAAAGATAAAGATAAAAATATAGTAGTGTAATTTACTTAATTTTTTTGTAATCAAACGCGACCCAAATCATTAAAAAATATTCCAGAGAGGAAGAACATAATTTAAAATGCAGAACAGTTGTATTTTCAAGTTTTATTAGCAGAAAGAAAGAAAATGAAAGTTAAATTTAACTACATCTACTATTTTGTAAATTGTTTACTTTAATGTTGTTACTTAATCGATCATAATATTCACACCTTGGAACCAATCGTCAGATTAAATGTTAGGCAGGTGTGCACGCTGCATTGTACTGTTTCGCTATATTCTCTGCTTAATTTTTAATTAATTTGTTATTTTATTTTCTTTGTTGTTGCATTAAAGATATGTGTAATTAAGACAACTCATTGTAAAAAATATTAAATACGAGGATTGGATGAAAAGTTGTCGATTTCCCTTATATACGACATCATTTGCACTATGTCATTGTGTTATTTTATTTGCAAGTGTTTCTCGTTTTTCAAGTATAAATCAAAATCTAATATATAGAATAAGGCGGAGATAGATGCAATATTGGAAGAGTCTATTACTTAATTTTAAACTGTAAAAATGTGGTTATATGAACCTAAATATGCTAAGCTTCTGGAAGACTGAAATCCACTACAACCCAAGAAGTCCTCAAAGAAAATTATGAATGAAAGCTGATTGAAACTAAATGCAGCGGGTCTTGGGAATGAGGATATTGAAGGAAAAGATAGACGCCTCGTTGGCTGATTCCGAACTAGAAACTGTAATGCATAATCCAGTCAAAACAGTGTTTTATTTTCTATGACTGCAATTAACAGATTTTTTATGTTCGTTTGTTACTTCGGCAAGGTTCTAAAGTGATTTTTGCTTGCGAGATAGATCTAAAGCTTTCGCCAAGAGCTAACCTATATAGTTAACTAAAAGTGATTTGATCAAAGTTTGTTGATATAGGATGCCGACTGGAAGGGTCTCGAATTTTATGTAGTTTTTACTAAAACTTGTGGAATATTTTAGTCATAAGAATATGATTGACGATCCCCCCCCCCAAGAGCTTTGAGTTCAGGAAAATAGACCCAATTTTGCTTCTTATACTATAGTTTATTCAAGATTTAGAGAGCGTATTAAATCATTTTTTACCTTTTTTTTTCTTCGCAAACTACCTGTGTTCTTTAGTCCGTTGTCTTTGGAAAAATCTGTTAGACATATATATTTTTCATAGGAATGGCTTAGAAATTTGATAAAAAAAATACCGGTCTATAATAATGGACTATTTGGGTTGGATAACTATAGATATTTGGATGTGTGAAGTGTTAAAAAGGATTTTAATCCTTGTCATAGGCGTCGGAAGAAGGTTTATTTTATCATTGAGTATTTAAGGCATAGAATATTATTTTGGTAATAAACTTAAAATAAAAAGTTCTTATAATATTACTTTATTTCTTATGATTTATTAATAATTCACATACATTAGAAAATATAGCTAATTTTGGCATAGTAACCGTTTTAGGTACATTCAGACTAAAACGTAGCCTTTATTTTTCAAAAAATTCTAAGTTATAATTTAAATATTTACAAAATACCCATTGTCAAAAATACAAGAAGTTAAACATACACAAAAAAATAAATTCGTCCATATAATATTTAAATTTTTTTGAGGTCATTTTATTATTAATTAAAAACATTTTTATGATATTTGACGTTTGAGTTTATTTCTTAAACCATATGCAGAATTACAACTAAACACTAAAAAGGGATTCAAACCTAATTAATTTTTATATGTTAATAATAAATTGTGTTTACGTTGGTAAACAATACGTATCTAATTCGTAATCAAAGTCAGTGAAGCTATCTTCGCTCAGATTAATTACAATTGGTTCCTCTATCTCACCAATCATAAGATCGAGTATCCACATTTTCTTTTATTCTTTTATTTTATGAATTTTTCCCAGTTTTCTGCAGTAACTCTATTCAAAAAAATCTTTATTTCTCAACTCTACCTTTTACTTGAGAGAGATATTTCCTTCTCCAACGGATATTTTCCGGACGATCTAAAAGGACAGATCTCCCATCTGGTTTTTCCCAGCAAAAATTAAGTCAGTGTGCTCAGTTCTTTTAATTTCAGGTAAATCTCGTTCTTTATTGATTTTAGTTCAAATTTTGTCGACGGTTGGGATCTGCTTCTCATAATAAAATATATGTACAACTCCTTTTATTGCAGTTTACAACTCTTCTTCCAACGAGGTTTTTCGTCTGCCTGTGATGAAATGTGGCTTGGGAGTACCAACAATTCCAGTGATTTTTTTCTTCTTCAGTATTCGGTACATAGTAGATTTTCCAACTTCTGTCATGTTGGAATACTTGTAAACAGAACTTTTACCATTACTGTCTAGATATTGATATCTTAAGGCATCATAAACATTCATCGTAATAAGTTTTTCGTTGAGGAAAAAATGCCCTGGTTTCGGTAACAGTTTTATTGCTCTCTCTAGTTCTTGAATAGAGTGTAGGAATGTGTAGGCTTGCGATCGCCCCTCCCCTTCCCAAGAGCTTTGAGATCAGGAAAATAGAACCGATTCTGCCTTTTATTTTAGGAATGTGTATGCTGCTGGCATGCCCCCCCCCCCCCCGTGACAACTCGTTTTTCTTGCGATAGCCCCCTCCCCAAAGACCTTTGAGTTCAGGAAAATAGACCCGATTCTGCCTCTTATATTCGGAATATGTATGCTGCTCGCATCCTCCCCACCTGTCGGCAACTTATTTTTCCTTGTGATCGCCCCCACCTCTCCAAGAGCTTCAAATTCAGAAAAATTGACCCGACTCTGCCTCTTACACTAGAAATAGGAATGTTGCTGATCCCCCCCCCCCCCGCCGCCGACAACTTGCTTTCGCTTGCCATGCTGTATTTCTCTGATATCACCCCCCCCCCCAAAGAGAGAAGCTGGATCCGCCCCTGTCTCCAACAGATTAAATTTTTGCAATCGAAGATAATAGGTGAGGCTACTCTTCATCATATAATCTATATGTGGATTTTTCATTATGAATGTCCATTGTATGTAGAAGCTTCCTTAAGCTACGGTGGCTCGATGTCAGGCCTGTTAGCAACACAACCTATTGTCAGCCACAGACTTAGCAATAGTTTACTGTGTTTGTGAAGCGAGTTGGTCCGGTGTTGATAGTTTATCTACCTAGATATTCATCCACAAATAGCAGCCTTAGTGATACTAAGCACTGCCTTTTGTCCTTTAAATGAGGAAGAAGATCTGGTTTATTTTTTCATTACCTAGGATATCCCTGTACCATGGTATCCAGGCAAGCGTAACCTCTTTGTGTTTTGCCAGGGCGATAAGATTTTGAAGACAGTCCCAGATCCGTTTAGATTTTATTTCACAACATGGTCCGACCCGCATAGTCACTCGATTATCTGAATGACAGGTATCAATTGCGTACATATTAGGCTGGATTACAGTGGCGTGCGCTACCACAATGCCGCACCTAGTACTTACTTCCAATCTCATCAAATATGAAGCTATTGAATTCCTTTTTCTTAATGTGTCATTTTCAGCAACAATGGATAAAAACAGAAATATTTAGTGATTAAATTTAAATATTTTAAAGAGTTATTATTTTTAATTTTCTGTGAACAATGGCTAATATAATATTTGTAATTTTTTCTTTTGAACTCTTTTATTTTGTATTTATACCAAATTATATTATGGAAAGACTGATGTCTGATGTTGAGAGAACATTATAAATAGTATAGATGTTTTAGCAAATCAAAATTTATGTCTGAACGTACCTTCTTCTTCTTACTCAAGAGCCCTGGCAACCATTGGCATAATGTGAATCTTGTTTGTAGCCTTCTTGAAAAGCGTTATACTATTTTCCTAGTCATAGGAATCGGTATTTACTGTTGCACAATCGTATGATCAAAGCAATCCAGTTTTCTTTTCTTTACAATGTTTATTACTTCCCTATCTTTTTTTTTAGCCGGAACAGTTCTTCCACCTTTGCTACTTTGGCTGTCTAAAGATTTTCTTACGATATGGCTTACTTTTGATCATACCAGCTGATTTAAACAATAAACTTGCTTGAAAGTTGGTTATGGTCGGTGTGGAAGGAGCTTTTTTGATATTGGACAGACACAAATATTTTGCTTACATTTTTTTGCCTGTCGTGATATCTTTGAGTATTTTTAAGTGTTACAAATTACAACAAATGCGAGGTTTATAGTTAATATTAACGAAAAAGGATTAAAAATCTATTTTTTTTTCGGTAAATATTCTGGTATTATTTACATATTAAAACTAACATAATAATTCAGACAACCGGAAACAAATACTTGTGCTTTTCTCAAATTAACATACCGATTAGCATGTTATACCAGTTCAAAACAATTAGAAGACGATTACATAGGATCGCTGTGGTTATCAAGAAATAAAAGAACTCTTACTATTTATTAACATCTTTCCAAATTTAAATTAAAATATTATTATTTTATTTAGCAATTTCATAATGCACCCTAGTTCAGACATCTTCATTTTATGGGGGAATCCGTTGCAGCAGTTATATTTTCCGGGAAGTAGTTATAAGAAAATATGACAACATTATTTAACAATATTTTTAGTAACGGCTTAATATTTTTTTTTATTTTTAAATGTTAACATACGACCTTAGGCACGAGACTGAAATCTTCGTACATTTGCATAATGTTTGGACTGCACCTGACTCTTTCGTTAAAAAAAAGCTTTTGCACTCAACTTTTAATAGAATCACCAAGTTATTTTAAGATAGCCCCAATACATATATAACACCAACTTGAAAAACAAAAGTGTTGCCAAATATCAAAACTTAATTAAAATGTTTTCCTTGTCAACAAAATATTGTTGACAAAAAAATTTAATTGCTTTCATTTTAATTTTACGTTAAATTACTATTATACAAGCGATGATTTTAAATTAATAAATTTAATAGTAATATCTTCCAGATATTGAAAAAATACCTTTTCAGTAAAAGTTTGATTTAATTATTGCATTCTAAATATTCACTGTCGTTTACTTTAGAATATGGCTGACAGCACGCGATATATTCTTCTTAATCTGTAGATGGTCGGTGCACACACATCTCCTTATGTTTGACAAAATACCACTGGAGCAAGTTAACCAGGCAGTTTTCAGCACTAGCAACATTCCCTTGCCTCTTGAAGAAACATGTAAAAGTGCATATAAATATGGTGAGGCGCGCTCGTGACGAGCATCCTTTGAATTTTGCCCACATCGATTGATGTCGAACTCACCACGTGAATTTCTCACAAAACCCTTGTGCCTCCGGTAACCGGCGTCAAAAGAGATAATCTTGGATACAACAAGTCAATTTCATCATATTTCGTGTATTGTCAGTCTCATTGCAAAGTAATTTTTTTCAAAAAGCATGCCATATATCCGTCCAAGTAGAAAAAAATTCCTTTGAGTTTGCATCAAACACAGACAAAAAATGGATCTCTGCAAGTTTGGGTCGCGTTGTTTACGAGCAATAGAAATGCGATGACTCTTTTATTATCTCCTTTGACGACGGCTCCCGAAGGCGGGAAAATTCAGTAGAGGCTCGAAATGGAGGTGACTCGCCATATTTATACGCTGTTATAGCGATCCTTGTTCCACTTCGTCCTTGGCGCGGTACCAATCTTGACTTGTACAGGGTGAGTCAACGATTGGATGAAGTAAGTTTGTGCCTTTTCGGTGAAATTTACAAAGAAACTATATTTATTGTTGGATACAGTTTATTTTTACGCAGATTTTAAAAATATTTAGGACTCTACAGGGTGAGCCAAAAAACTAGGACAGCATAAAGTTGTATTTTTTTAAATAGAACACCCTATATACGAATCGTATTTTCGATTTAGCTTATAATTTTAAATCTTTTTTATTAAGGGTTTACTATAACAAAACTTTATAGTTTCTGAGATAATTAAGTTTAAAGAAAAAAAGTCACATTTTCAAGCATAAATTCAATCCTAAATAACGTTTTTAATTTTGTGACAAATATATTCAAATTTGGAGTTTAGCAAGGCCAAGGACAAGTTAACATAATTTTTACCTAATATTTACAATAAAAGCTACAGGGTGTTGAACACATCGGCTCAAATTTGAACAAGTTTAAATGAATAAATATCTTTTTTTTAAATGGTACACCCTGTATATTTTCATGCTGTTTAATAGAGTAATAAAAACCCTAAAAGTTTTGTTCAATATATCCTATACCTATTTATAATAGTTTTTGAGATATTTCAGTTTTTCTTATTTTCCATACTTTTTTACAGAAATAGTCTTCGTTATCATAGTAGCCATGGCAAAAACAATGTAAAAGAACATTTTTCTGTGTGTCAAATTTATAACCACAATCGCTTCTTTTGGTTTTTATGTAGTGTAGTTTGGTTTTTTTTTTGTATTCATCTTATATTGTAAAATGAATTTTCCAAAGAATGAGTTAATAGATATGATTTATACAATAGGAGAGGCTCAAAAAAATTGCCTTCTTGCTCAAAGAATTTACAAAATGAAGTATCCTGATCGACGCCAGCCTAATACCCATACTTTTTAAAACTTAATGCAAAGATTTGATTCTTCTGGTACTGTTGATTATCCAAAACGTAAAGTGGTCAACAAACCAGTAACTAATGCAGAAAAAGAACTACAAGTATTGTTAAATGTTCAGCAAAATCCTTACATTGGTAGCCGTCAGTTAGCAGCATTATGTGAAACATCACAATCCACCGCTAATCGTACTACCAAGAAATATAGGTATCATCCATATCACATAGAATTACACCAAGAATTGCATAGACAGGATTTTGAAAGTCGTGTAAACTTTTGTCGTACAATAAATGCGGAGATTCAATTAAATCCAAATTTATTATGCAAGGTAATGTTTAGTGATGAAGCTACTTTTAGAAGTAACGGTGGCGTAAATAGACGCAACATGCATTATTATGCCACAGAAAACCCATTTTGGATTAGAGAGGTGCAACACCAAAACCACTGGTCATTAAATGTTTGGTGTGCTATTCATCATAATCGAATTATTGGACCCCACTTTTTTAATGAACCACTAAATGGCCATAGTTACCTGAACTTTCTACAAGAAGATCTACCCCAACTGCTTCAAGGTCTCGATAGGGATGAGCTCGACAGTATGTGGTTCCAGCACGATGGTGCGCCTCCGCATTACCATCGTGAAGTTCGTGCGTTTTTGGACCAACGATATCCGCAAAAATGGATTGGACGTGGGGGTTTCATTGAGTGGCCACCAAGGTCTTGCGACATCACCCCATTAGATTTCTTCCTATGGGGTTATATTAAAAATAAGGTGTATGTTAATCCACCAACAACAGTGGAAGATATGCGAAACAGGATTAGGGATACCTGTAGAACAATAACGCCACTAATTTTGTCCAGGGCCCGGTAAAACCTGCAAAAAAGACTAAATTTGTGCATTGCACAAGAGGGCCGTTTATTCAAACACTTATTAAAAATAAATAATTAATCTCAGTATTTAATAGGTATTTTTTTTGTTTCAATTTAGTATAAAAGTAAATATGTATTTGCCTTGTCGTTATTGTTGTGTTAATTTTTTCACATTATGTTTAATTAAACTATTGCCGTTGTAATATAATGAATAATGTATTTCATCATATTTAACCACATTCTGTTTGTTTCTGTAGTTTCTTTTTATTATTTTACATGGCTACTATGATAATGAAGGCTATTTCTGTAAAAAAGTATGGAAAATTATAAAAACTGAAACATCTCAAAAACTATTATAAATAGGTATAGGATATATTGAACAAAACTTTTAGGGTTTTTATTACTCTATTAAATAATATGAAAATATACAGGGTGTATCATTTAAAAAAAAGATATTTATTCATTTTAACTTGTTCAAATTTGAGCCGATGTGTTCAACACCCTGTAGCTTTTATTGCAAATATTAGGTAAAAATTATGTTAACTTGTCCTTGGCCTTGCTAAATTCCAAATTTGAATATATTTGTCACAAAATTGAAAACGTTATTTAGGATTGAATTGATGCTTGAAAATGTGACTTTTTTTCTTTAAACTTAATTATCTCAGAAACTATAAAGTTTTGTTATAGTAAACCCTTAATAAAAAAGATTTAAAATTCTAAGCTAAATCGAAACTATGATTCGTATATAGGGTGTTCTATTTAAAAAAAAATACAACTTTATGCTGTCCTAGTTTTTTGGCTCACCCTGTAGAGTCCTAAATATGTTTAAAATCTGCGTAAAAATAAACTGTATCAAACAATAAATATAGTTTCTTTGTAAATTTCACCGAAAAGGCACAAACTTACTTCATCCAATCGTTGACTCACCCTGTATAGTGTAATCATAAGTAATGTGCTGTCACTGATTTAATAGTTTAGTTTATAGTTACGAGAGTATGAAGCTCTCTGAATAAGATCACTTAAAAATACTTTCCAACTACAAACTCTTTTTTCAGATAGTATTCAAATAACTTTTACATGCAATAGCAAAACGAAAGCCTGAATTATTCAGTGGGGGAGGGAATCTTCACGTAAAATTGTCTGATGCATCACTGTATGAGATTTTTACTTTAAATAACTGTCATCATATCTTATAAGTATTGTTGATTATTTTTCAATACTAGAACTGGAAATACACGAAAATTATCATTAACGGTACTTTGATGCTTAGAAATCAAAACACTGCAAATCGTGTTCAGTTTTTCTTTAATGAGTCTAATTTTCTAACTAGTTACGAAACAAATTATAGAGACTAGATAATTAATATTAATTAAAATATAACCGATAGGAGTGCGTGTTGTTCACTGCGGATACGCGCGATGAGGTTATTTTAATTAGCTATAAATTTATTTAATATTTAGCTCCATAAATGGAATGCATAGAAGTAAGGTTTATATGTACCAAACTAATACTGTTTTTAAACAATCAAAATTTCAGTAAGAAATAAAGAAATCTTTCTGCCGTATTTAAATAGTTTGTTATATGTGTAATTCTCCTTTCAGGCAGAGAATATGAAAAATATATGTACAAACAGTTTATTTCCTGCAAATATCGCTCTGGTCCTCTCTCCATACGCGTTTCGATCACTTCATGATCTCGTCAGTGGAGCTGTATTGGACCGAGAGCAACATTAGCAGGGCCTCTATCCTCGAAAGTGTGATGTGAAAGGTGATGTGAATGACGATGGGAATGGCGATGTGAACTTTTTGACAGTAAAAGCCGTATTCTGGAAAAGCCAATGTTGCCAAATATGAACGTGCTAAAGCCCGAGAATTTTAAAAATAAAATGGATGACAGATTGAATTGACCTGTCAGACCGAAAATGTTTTATATATTGTATATTTTGTTGCCATTTTAGGCAACAAGTAGTTTTGGTACGTTAAAGTAATCGTCCAAAGTAAAAAAAATACTGCTGTTGTTGTTATTTTTGTGAAGTTATTGATTGCCATTACAATATATGTACTTTGCCTGGATTAAATTTATCTTAAATTGACACTCTAGAACTGTTAGACAAAAATGCATACAAAGAGCCAAGTACTTGAAGATTCTAATATATAAAGAAAAAGGGATATCAAGAAAAGCAGCAATCATATATCCAAAGTAATATACTGACAGTAATTGCAGAAAGTCGGCACCGATAAACCTTGAAACGGTGGAAATTACAATTCTACGTAGTATGACTAAAAGTCATCATCCCAATCCACTACGGAAACTATCCAATCAGTTATTTATTGTATGAATTCACAAAGGGTCCAGCCTCTTACTGCAAGATGTTCTGTCCTGACAAGTAAATTTGAAAGAAAACCTGAAACTTAAACAATGATAGTGAAACTGTTTATGACCAAGGACCGAAACCAAAGGCCAGACAGAAGATCTCACATTCAACTTTAAATATATATATTTTTTTTATTTTATGAAGATTTTTAGAGATTTGAAGATCAAATGTACCATAAATAAGGTTTTTATGCTGAATGACCTCATTCTTTGGTCTGTAGAGTTCATATTTATATGTCTCGATAAATTATAATCATAATATTTATTTAATTGTAGTGTCGTATAGTGTTTAACACAGTCTAATTAAGTCAAGTGCTGTAGTTAACATAATTTAAATATAAAATTTGTTACTTATTTAAATAAAAGTTTCATATAGCTTACAAATTGTGATTTCTCAAATTTATTATAAGTTGTGTCATCTAAAGAATTATGTTAGATTTAACTGTTTAAAAGATATTTGGCTGTTATGGACACAAGTATTTATGTTAAATCCATAAGCAGAACTGGCGCTAGAAAAACATTTTTAAATAGCACGCTCATACAATTGAGTTATGAACAGAATCTCCTGTAATAATTTTATATGTCTGTAATCTCAAATTTGCTTAATATTTGCCAGACATATTTCACTTTCTAAGGATATTTTATTAAAAAATTTGAAAATATTGAAAATATCGGGGTACCACCTAATTAAATTTCAACTGTTTATTCAGAAAATAAAATGTCTTAAAGAAACGGTTCGTCAGCATATTATTTTTTTTAATGCGAGTAATTTTGAAAAACCAAAAAAAAATAAAAATTTTTAATTCTATTTTATTTTTTGAAATCCGTGCGTAAAATATATCATTTAGCGGCTGACATTTCATTTGCGCATGTTTCACCGTTCGCTTGCCTTTCACCGGGCGAACGAGGATATGAGTGATGAACATTTCAAGAATACGCGTTCGCCACCTTTTCACCGTTCACTTCACGTTCCCCAGTTCGAGGATAGGGCCCCAGGAAATAACTGATATGTGAACCATAAATTTCAAGGTATGTCGGCAGGATATTACACCTGCCGTCTACCAACTTCGATGTCAGATTGAAAAATATCGCCAGTCGAACGACATCTATGAATCAACGGAGTAACGTGAAATTTTTAAACAATCAAAATTTCAGTAAGAAATAAAGAAATCTTTCTGCCGTTTCTAAATAGACTATTTAAATACGGCAGGTGTACTATCCTGCCGACATACCTTGAAATTTATGGTTCACATATCAGTTATTTCCTGCTAATGTTGCTCTCGGTCCAATACAGCTCCACTGACTAGATCATGAGGTGATCGAAACGCATACGGGGAGGGGACCAGAGCGATATTTGCAGGAAATAAACTGTTTGTACATATATTTTTCATATTCTCTGCCTGAAAGGAGAATTACATATATAACAAACTAATACTGTTTTTAATCCAAATCTATTATTAAGGCATACATTGTTTGCTAAGTACGTCCATTCTCATGTTTAAACTTTTTTAAAATTCGACTTAATTCTAATAATTTTCCAAAAATTGCTACGATAGTTGAAAAGAAATTGATATTAAGAGATATAAAATTTAAATAAGAGGAGATTCACGTAGATATGTTGGATTTAAAATGGATTTTTTTTCTGAAATCATTCATTATCACTCAGGATATGTTAATTGTTATAATAACTGAAAATTTACCAAAATCTATTTAGCTATAGCTCTTCGCTATATAATATTCAGCGTTAAATGACTTAGAATCAACATCATATCTCGAAAATATAGCGAGACAGCGGCTAAAGAAGTTTTACTCGTATCCATTTATCTTGCTTTTCCTTCTAACTCAGTAAGAAGCGAAGAAAAGTAAAAGACGCTAATAGCATTATATGATGGATTTGGAATAATTGGAAATAGGGAAGAAAACTATGTAATATAAATTATCATCATTATTAATCGTTTTCTCCTGTTCACTGATGGACTGAAGTCGTCAAAACATCTCCGGGGAATTCAATCTTGAGCTGTACTCACCAAACACCCTTCAATCCTCTTAATGTCGTCTCTCAGTAGAGACAGCGATCTTCCATTCCATTTGATTTCAACAATCTCTTGGTCGACGTGTCATTCCCAAGTCTCGCTATTTGTTCTGCACACTTTGAACGTACTATTTTTCACATAGTGTTCTGTAGGCCTATTTCCTTACATATTTCTAAACATATCGTACGATTTATATACGGTTAGTATAGACCACTTCAGTTTTCGCTGAACGATTCTTAAAGGGTTTGTATTTGCTTTGGTAAATTTCCGATCCACAAACCACAATAGGAAGCACATACTGTATATTTCTTTTTCGTTTAAGTTTTATGAGAATTTCACTTCCGAATATTTCTCTTAGTTTGCTGCATGCAGTCCAACTAAGGCCCATTCTTCTTAGTATTTCATGTAATTGGTTGACTCTCCTCATTTCTACATCATGTTTCAAGCATCATGTTCTTGAACTTATTCTATATGTTCATCCTCTAATCCATGTGTCTTTAAACTACGGCATGCAGGCCAATACCGGCCCGCAAACACGACGAATCCTGTTCGGCGTAATTTATTTTGATTACATTGTAAAATTTAAAACGACCAATTAAGAAACACAATACCTGACATACATAATGAAATTGAACATTTTAACTATAATTAATGATATCAGATTTATCCTAAAAACTTACTATAAATACATTAGAACTATTATTAATTAGATTTATATAGCTGTAACTTTTCAGTAGCAATTGTTTGCAGTTGTGGATCAAGTTTACTAGTGGAAATTATCAGCAGCGACTTCAAATGATCATCAGTTAATTTGGATTGTATATTTCATTTTGGAAAATCTTTTTCACACAGATAGTGCTGAAAGTGAAAAAAAAAGCCACAAGCAAATTTATGCAACTGATCAAACTGTCATGGAGGACTCAATTCTGAAAATAATGACTTTAAATATACATATTTTTTTAAATATCGGTATATTGTAACTTAATTATTTTTATTTGAAGATCAGTGGAAAGAGTTTCTATATCGACGTGAAAAGAATTTTGAAAAGTCTTGATATTATTGGCAATTAATCTAAATATGAAAAACGAGACTCAAAGTTTATTTTAAAAGCAATCAAAGCATCAATTGTGAAATCTATCAGAAACAAAGTCAATCCCAAGATGGTATTTAGCCTGGTCGTAAGAAATCGTAATAATACATAACGTACAGCGCGCGCATCGACTATGTCAGTCGCAATAAAATATCCTTAAAAGTTGCCCGTAATTGCTAATGGAGCAGAATCCAACCCGCTCCCTGCGCCATAGATACGTCACTCGCAGGCTAATCCCAATACGAAAACTTGCGCCTAGTTCAAAACTACAATATGTTAATATGATGAGCTAGATCTTAGCCCTTGGGACGTAGTGGAGAAGTCAGTGTGGCCCTTAAGCTAAAAAGTTTAGATACTTCTACTCCAATGTTCCTTGTCTACCAAGAATCAAATTTTTCTTTGGTTTGTCATTTATTTGGTCTGTCTAAATTAGTTCGTTTAACGATGAGAACGATATCGTCAGCAAAATGAAGGCTGTTGAACTGCTTGACATCGATGTAGATGCCGTTGTCGCTGCTAAAAATTTAGAAGACTATGTCTCCTTACCGGAAACCGTCTTGTAACTGAAACTAATTGGCTTCTTGGTGTAGCTGCACACATGCGTTTGTAATCAATCATTTACGAAGAACTTTTGTTATAATATGGCATTCAATTCAATAGTATCTAGAGCCTTTTTCAAGTCTGCAAATATTAGCACTAATAATCGGTTTTATTCAATGATTTTCTCCAACATTGATTTCAATGATAAGAGGTGATCGTCTGTTCGGAACTCAGAATGGAAACCCAATGGTTCAACAGATTTATAGTATACCAGCTTTTTCGCTAGCTTGTTAGTAATTATCTTAGTAAACAAGTTCTACAACTGTTATAACATTCTTATGGGTCTATAATTCTTGAGGGCGTTATATCATAGTATCACTGTTGTACGAGAGGCTTGCCTTCCTACACAAATATGAGTAGTCAACATTTAAAAAAGAAAAAGGAAACATCAACGAAAAGAATTAGGAAAGTGCCAAAAGCTTTATAAAAGCTTCAAAAAAATTACTTGAGGAACACACAAAGCCAAATGGCTTTAACTCGGTCGTAAATATTCACTAGGTCGCCTCTCTTATAGACTTCAGATTGAGGAATTAAACTCTTTAAATGAAACCTCCCAATAATGAGTAGTCAATATTTAAAATAGAAAAAGAAAACAACAGTGAAAAGAATAAACAAACTTCAAATAGCTTTACAAGAGTATTTAGAAAACTATTTTTCGGAAGACGAATAAACAAAATTAAATTAATGGCTTTAAATCAGTTATAAAGACTCATTAGGTCGCGTCCATTAATAGATTGCAAATACAGTAGAAATGAATGCAATAATGAAATCTTAGCAGAAATCAACAGGATGCAAAACATAGTGATATGGTATATAAACAGAGAACCAAATTCCGCGGTTTTGATTTCTGCTTGGAATAATTTAAGAAACGAATTTATCTTAATTCTTGCGAATATAAAAATTATTTTATGGCAAACATTCATAACACTGCTTTGTCTATCGAATTCTGGGAAGGAAAAGGACGTGAAGGGGAAATGTATTATATTAAGTAGAATATTTCATTCTTCAGTTTCATTTTGAATGTAAAATCGTTTAATTTTATTTAAGATCTTGATGGTATCAGCACTTTAAAGGCATCAGCTAATTTGTGATCCTACCTCATATTGAATCTAATCCCGAAGTTCAGTTTTAGAGTTGTGTAAAATACTGTGAATTATAGAAATAAATTAACGGGTGTGTTTGCCATTGTTACTTTTTATAAAATAGAGTGTTATGCGACAGATTAATAGTTGGTTTACGCATGTAAGGTACTAAGTGAAGTCCAGTTTACGAACTAAGTGAGGTTTAGATAGCTTAAGAGATAAAAAAATTGAGTAACTTAATATATATTTCATTGCTAACACAATGTATTTGTAAAATTATAATTATAACAATAATAATCCTAGTGAATCAAATCTAAAATAATTTTTGGCCATGTGCCATAAATGCTATTGAATTCTATGGAATATTTACTCGTCATACTAATTTTGAGAAAGTTTATATTGGGTTGGAAATTTGCACTTTTAATCATTTTGGTATTCGTAACCTTGGTTTAAAAAAATCGTAATTCCTCATACAGTTTACTAGATGAGCGCAACTGACAGGAAAGGTAGCTGAATTGTCCGACTCCAATTTTATTAAAACTCTAATTCATTTTCAAAAAAAGTTCATTTCCAAAAACATTTTTTTAAATATCTCGGGTTCTAATTAGGATATATTTACAAAATCAAGTGAAAATTACTTGTTATTTGAAATAAAGTAAAACCACAAATATCATCCCTTATTTTTATAGAATTAATTTGTACTTCACTGCGTATTTTAATTCTAAAAATTACGAAATTAATCAAAATTTTTTGGAAACATCTTTTATAAATAATATAACCTACTAAGTAGATTTGTTTCAAGTTTTTCAAAAGAAAAACTATAAAGGGGGTGAGTCACATCAAATAATTTTTTTTATATATAAATCATAATTGAGATATCTTCACCAAGCAACATTAAAAGCACTTGTGTTTTGAAATAGAGGAAAATAATGATGGTTTCATCTCCCACGAATATGATCTCCTATTTTTTAAAAGGTTAAAACTGCATTTCATTCACTAATTTTAATTCTAAAAAATATGAAATAAACGGATTTTTTTTAAATATTTTTTTATGACATACGTAAGTAATTGAAGTTGACTTATTTTAGAGTTTTTGAAAATAACTAATAAAAGGGCATGAATCACCCTAAATACTTTTTCTTTAATATCTCAATTTCTTAACCAGATATTATGTATAAGTGTGATCGTACGCGCGTATATCATCCCTTATTTTTTATAAGGGTAAGTCTGCATTTCATTTGTGTAATTTAATTCTAAAAATAACATACTTTAATGAAAGTGAAAATTACAAAACCAAATGGAAATTTCTAAAAATATTTTAGGAAAGTTCCATTAGGTTTCATAGTGTTAATGTCCATTAAAATTTCGTAATTTTTAGAATTAAAATACTTGAACCAAGTGCATGTTTACTTTTATTACTAAAAAAAAAATAAAGGTTCACATCCATGAAGATTAAACCATCATAATTTTACTTTGTTTAAAATAACAAGTAATTTACAAAAAAAAATATTTAAAAAATTTATATATATATATATATATATATATATATATATATATATATATATATATATATATATATATATATAGTTCCCTGCTTACAGTTAAATCAAGAATAACTTTGAAATATTTTTCTCACTTATTTGAAAACACCATATACTGCAAGTTTTTTGATTTAATGTTTAGTTGCACTGGTATGGTATTAGGTTCGTGCTTACTGGCAATATCACTTTTCAGTCACGTGAATATTCTGTTATGAAAAATTAACAATTCACGTGATTAAAAAATTGCCGACATGCTTAACATAATATCAGTTAATTTTTAAACAAAATCTGTTATTCTATTTTTGTAAATTAGATAATTTCTGTTTAGGTGTGAATATGTTATTTTTATTTTAACAGTTTTGTCTGACTTATTATTGGAAAGCAAAAGTATGACGAAACTATATTGTCGTCATAAATTCTTTTGGCAACCAATACTATTATCGTGTCCTTTGAGTCAGGAATGTTAATACTTCACATAACGACTAATGTTACTCAACCTGTTTTTAAAATATGTATTCTTTTAATGATTTTAAGCTTTACGAAAACTTAAGAATCGAAAAGAGTATTTAGTAGATCAGCATACGTGACAGTTTTTAGAGATAAATATGTTTTAAATAAAACATACATGTGGTATTATATAAAACACCCACTATTTACTAACCAGCCAAAAATTAATGAGTAAATTACATATGATTGACAAAAATTAGAAGATAAAAGCCGTAATATTACAATTTATACCATATTTTACTAAAAATATTTTTAAATTTTAATTAATAGGCGTTTGTGAAATTTGAAGAATTTTTCCCGAAATGAAAAGTCTTGTTGACCTGAACCTTTTTACCTATAAAGCTCTATATACAAGTCTGCCCTAAATTATTTATATATTAAAGAATACACGGATCCAATCCTTCTCTTTGGGTTGGCGGGAAAGATCACGAGATCAAAGATCGAAATTACCCCCATTTCATTTGTATACAAATACAAGATGCAAAAGCGAGTTGTAAACGGGAGTGAGGTGTCGGTGGCTTTCACGTCCCTAATGTAGCAGACATCTAAGTTTATTTTTTCTGAATTCGAAGCTATTGGGAGGAGGGGCACTCAAACCTCCCTCTCCTCTTCTATTCGCTCCTGCTTACAAACCTCAAGTTCTTAAGATATACCGAAGAAAACAAATTCAATATTTACTCTTGAAAACCCACAATGGCAAAAATACAGGAAATGTTACATTGAGTTGTATTTACCGAATTATATTGTTTTGTCAAGGTACCTTAGCACTAGGGGCACTGCTGCTAGGTATCCCAGGTTTAAAAAAAACACCGAAATTGGATAGTTCGCAATAATTAGCAATATCTCAGCAACAAGCTATCCGATTTATTATTATAAAATATCATTTTATTCAAAAAGACTTTTCTTTAAAAGCAAAACAGTGCAAAAAAGTTAATTTTGCAATAAATAATTAATATGCAAAAAATGGTCGATTTTGAGATTTTTTTGGCATTTTTTCAATACCAAATTAACGAAAATGATCACACAAAAGCTCAAGTTGTAAATTGTTAAAACCTCTACAACTTTTATTTCAAATTTTTTTCTCCAAAATGTCTTGCTTGCCTTGTAGATTCAAAAAACCTCTTTTAGCCAACTTTCACCCCGCTCTCTTAACCCCAACCTATTTTTTGTTGTTACATTTTATGTAGGGTTGGTTCTTATATTGCCCCCAACACTCCTGGTTAGATCTCATCCACCTCGAAATTTACGTCACTATATTTACCTATGGCTTGGACTAATACCTAAATATGTCAATTGACAATACTACTTCATATGTAGAAAGAACCTTAGAGACGTCAATATTGACATTAGATGAGAAAACAAACAAATGTCAAATAACACATAATTATTTTCGAAAACTTTGGCAATGATTATTAAAGAAAATCTGGTAAAAAATCTTATTAGATTGTATACAGAATATAAAAACATTCATATTCTTTCCGTACCAGAATTTATTAACTACATAAATAAAAAGACAAACATCATCCCAGATAAGTCAGAAATTGATTATTTTTTAGAACTCACTAGACATGAATCTTTTGTCGAACATATTGCAAAGAATTTCATTGAAAAGAATTTTATGAGTTATGTAAATAAAATTCATGTAGAGGTAATAATATTTTTGATTATATTCGTACTGGACAATGATAACTTAGACACTTTATTAGCAAGTTTTTTGCACTTAAAATGTACTTATTTATGCAATTTATTGGAGATATTAGTGGATAGTGATCACCAGTTATTATTATGTCAAATTGCTTGCAAGCTTTTTGAAGATGACTATGTATTAGAAAATATAATATATCCGTTGTTAAATAAAATATCCATTATTTGCATCTTAGCAAAAAAATTTGAAGATTTAATTTTGGTTAAAGCAAAGCCAAATACAAAACCCAAAATGTTTGTAGGTCTTTCAAAACAAATTAGAAAGATACCTCCGCCGCCTTCAAATACTCCTCTGTATGAATATAAATTCAAAGCAGCTCGTGTACCTAAGTCAACATACAAGACGGTTAACTTAGAAATAAAACTCGATAAAATAAAAAAAGAAAATAGAGACAAAGCCGAACAATTGCTAATAAAAGCTTCCAGAGTACCAGAAAGACTAACAAAAGTAAAAGTAATTTCTGTAAGTGAAAAACAAGAAAAAATTGTTCGGACAAAAGAAACATCAATTCCAGTTTTTAAAAACGTAGAGGTAAAAAGTAATTTAACTACTACGCTTCGAGAAGCATCTAAAATCTTGAAGAACAAAGAAGATGAAGTTAAAAAAATTGAGGATCTTTTGAAAGGAGGATTCAGTGGTGAAACCATTGAAAAAATAGAAGAAGAGATTAAGAAAGAAAATGAAATCCAACAGATAAAAACAATCGAAAGAAATCATTTAAAAGGTTTAATGTCATATGAAGACGCAATACTGGCAAAGCGAAAACTTCTCCAAAAAAATAAAGAAAAAATGGAAAGGTTTAAGGAAGATCGAATAAAAGTTGTTGAAGCATTGGATAGATGGCGAGAGGAAGAAGAACAAAAAATAAAAGCTTTGGTGGAAAAATCTCAAAATATTAAACTTTCAGCTAAAGAGAGTGAACAAAAGATGTTAGAAAGAAAGCGTGAGCAAGTTAGGATACAACAATATGAAACAAAGCAAATGCTAGAACAAGCTTTCGAGGAAAAAATGAAAGAACTCAATAGAAAGGCCGAGATTATAGAAGAACTTAGAGCTCTGCACCAAGTAAGATTTAATAACAAAGAATTCGATCCGACTGAAACAGCAAATATGGGTCTTTTATGTGAAATGTCTTTAGCAGAGCTTCAGGAACGTCTTGCAATTACGAAAATGAATATGCAACAAGAATTGGAAAGAAAGAGAAAATGTATTTTAAAAGCGAAAGAGAAACATCGGCAGATGCTCGAAAATATACAAGAATTTATTTCACAGAATCGACATGAGCCAAAGCGGAAAGTGGCACCAAGTAGACCAGTGGAATTAGAAGAAAGTCCTGATTTAACTGAGTTAAGAAAATTACTAGAGGAAAAAAGAAAGCTTCGAAATAATAACACATTTTAATTTTGTATAATTTTTGAAGCATATTTGTTAATAAATTTTATTATAATTTATAATCAATTAATAAAAGAACGTAAAAAAATATTGTTTATTCAATTTTGATTTTAATTTATCAAAAATAACGGTTTAAAGCGCTTAAAAAGAAACTTTTTTTTGAAATATATTGTGTGAGTCTCTGGATGCTAAGTTCTAGGTCTAATTTAAAAGTTTTTGGCAAACTCGTGTCCATATATATTAATAATGTAACCGCAACAATGCACGTTGTATATTTCTGTTGTTATTAAAAAACTTGAATTTCATTGTCATTTTTGTTGTGTTCAACGCCCCAAAATTAATTAAAAAATGCACTCTTCATAGAAGATACTACAAATAAACTAAAATTAGTTGCGTAGTGTTATTAACCGTGAAAACAATTTATTTTTGTGGGGTGAAAATACCATAGTTTAACATCATTTCGAATAACAAGAATTTTATTTTGTTTTCTAGAGATATCTTAATTAGAACTGGAGATATTAAATAAAATTTTTATAAAAAAAAAGTGAACCGACTTCTAAAAGTGCGCTAAAAAGTAAAGAATAACTATACATTTTGGAAAAATTTAAATTTTTGAAGTCGGCGCTAAACTAATATCTGATAAAATGTGAACTTTCTTATCATAATTTATATATATTAGTAGTTATTTATTTCATTTAGAAATAGTTTGGCGCTGACTTCAAAAATTTTAATGTCATATAAACATTTATAGATATTTTTTAATTTTTAGCGCTCTTTTAGAAATCGGCTCAATTTTTTTTTATTTTATTTTTCGATTTTTCGTTTTAAGTTCATTATGATATCCATATACTATTGAAACTAAGTACTAACGAGATTAGTGTACCTCGCAATGACTCCAAGGTGGCAAAAAAGTACTCATTTTATCCAAAGTTGTAAATCACCCTAAAATGAACCACTAAAAATTCTTTGATTCTTAGAGTTCTCCAAATACCAGTGAAATTGTGTCGAACAATTAGTCTGTCATAGTAAATCCACTATCTTAAATTTCAAATTAATTTTAGATTGGTGATATAGGCCACAAATCGATATTTAAAGTACTTAAGGCGTAAATTTCTTAGCCCGATATATTTTATATTGCATGTTGAGTTTGTATACGCCCCAAGAACACCGTAATATCAATTTTAGGCAAAATCGGGAAATATAAAATTTTCAGACCTTCATATTGTATCTTATCAACTTAATAGTTGTACAAAGTAAACTTTATAACCCTAAAACGATTCAATCCAACCTTTGAACAAAATCGGAAAATGTAAAATCTTTAGTCCGCTAAATTTATAAGATTCGTCGTATTGAATCCTGAAAAAATACTTTTAAATTGATAATTTACACCCTCAAGAACCCCTATATCAGTTTTGGAGAAAATCGAAAAATGTAAAATTCTCAGGAAGCCATATTAAATCCGCCAGATTGAGTTTTTCAAAAAATATTCTAAATTCGTATTTAGCACGAACAAAAATCCCCCAATACTAATTTTAGAAAAAATCGAGAGGTGAGGCATTTTTACTCCACCATCTTGGATCCGCTATATTTAATTTTTTTAAAAATGATTCCAAATTCGTAATGTGCGATCCCAAAAACCCTCCATATCAATTTTGAAAAAATCTGACAAAATTAATTTTTTATTCGCCATATTGGATACGCCAGATTCGTTACGTGCGACCCCAAAAGCTACCCTGTACCAATTTTGGAGAAAATCGGACAAAATTGATTTTTTCGTTCGCCATGTTGCACCCACCATATTGAATTTCTTAAAAATAATTTTAGATTCGTGATGTGCGACCCCAAAAAATCCCCTGTACCAGTTTTGTAGAAAATCGGACGAAATTAAAATTTTTTTTCCGCCATATTGAATTTTTTAAAAATAATTCCAGATTCGATGCATACGACCCCAAAAATTCCCTCTTACCAATTTTGGAGAAAATCGGGAAAAATTAATTTTTTTGGCAGCCGTATTGTCAGCGCCATCTTGGAATTTACTGCACCAATTTCGTCCAGAAAAATATGAGACCACCATAGAAACTTCCTGAACATAACGTAAAAAATTGCATTCAAATCGGTGCCGCCGTTCCGGTGTAATCGGTGTACATACATAAAAAAAAACACATACTCGACGAGTTGAGCACCTTCTTCTTTTAGAAGTCGGTTAAAAAATATATATGGGGGTAACTCACCCTCTTTTATAAGATAGATATCTTGTATGGATGAATATGAAGATGGGGATGAATACACGTCGACTTAAGAGGGCTATTGTGCTCCCCTCTTGCCACGTAGAGCAAGTCCTCCAGTCGTCTGTCTTTGAGAACCTGTAGAATGTTGAACCCCTCTAGAATGGATAGCTCCCCCTCTTCTATTTGGTTTGCTCCCGGATACCGCATTCTAGGATTCCTCAAGTGTTGCACTATGAAAGGTTGTGGATAAATGTTTTATTCTCCTTCTCGCAAGATCCTCTGCCAATCCGAGTTTCTTGAGATGATACTTTAAGAGACTTTTATGAGACTAATATTCTAACCAAGGGCGGACCCAGCCTCTCTTTTTGGGGCGGAACGGCGATATCACAAGAGTTCAGTATGGCAAGCGAAAGCAAGTTGTCGATGGGGGAGTGGGTTCTAGCGACATTCACGTTCCTAATGCAGCAGGCAGGGGCAATTCTTTTTTTTTTGAATTTGAAGATTTTGGAGGGAAGACGATTGCCCCTACCGTTCCCCCTTGGATCCTCGCCTGATTCTACTATTGATGGAAAATAATATTACTTTTAAATTTTATATAATATTTTACTAACTTTATTAAATAAATAAATAAATTAATATATATATATATATATATATATATATATATATTCGTATTATTTTTAAAGTTTTTTAATTAAAATATATTTTCTTGTCTTTATAGGTAAATGGTGGATCACCTGCTGAACGTGCTGGACTTATTGCTGGTGATGCCGTTGTTAAAATAAATAACGTTGATGTTTATAATTTATTGCACAAAGAAGCACAAGATGTTATAGTGAGGTCTGGACCTAGCTTTGATATGGTAATTCAAAGGTAAGTTCCACTTGTGCTATATTACATTAATAGTTGTAAAACGCCAATAGGACACAGCTTTATACGGCTGTAATTATGTCGAAATATGTGGAAGTTAAGCAAATAACCCACCTCTAATCATTTCTAACTAACTAGATAATTAATTTTTAATTTTAAAGCTATTTCTACCTCAAATACTAGTATATAAATAGAAAATTTTTAAATTAAGCTGATTTTTTGTTCATAAAATTTGAGAGGTTTTATTGGTGAATATTAAACGTTCAGATATTTAGTTTGTTGATGCATAACATAACTTTACAAAAAAATGGGTCTTCTGATCCATAGCTATATACTTATATGAAAATTAATGTACTGATGCTGAATTGATGTCCAAATTACTTCAACTCCAAAAATGGGTATAATATAATAATGATCTGACTCCAGAAAATTTTTCACCTAGACCTATATAATGGTTTAAAAGCCACCGTGCTAACATGTCATCGTAAATGTAATTGCTTTATCGGCTGTAGGTTGCATTATAACCTCAAAAAAAAGTATAAAATGCCAAAAATTGATAATAAACTTAGTGTAAAGCAGTTTTGGTTTTTTGTCTTATAAATTCTCGTAATCTATTTATCACGTTATATTGTAGCTAAATCGATGTTACGCATGCAGTAAATAATGTCAAACTTCTTTCTAACGTCAACAAAGCATCGAAAATCGCTGAAATTAGTGAATTTCAATACACGGTAAGGAAATTTTTTGCTGATTGATTCCCAGAAAATATTTTTTGTAATATGTTAACATTGCATCGGGATTTTAAGTCAGTACAGCTCCACGTTTTTTAATGTAAAATAGGATTCATCACAGTAGATAGGGGAACGAAGAATGTCTTTTATAAACGCCATGAATTCAAACCCACATAACCTGGTAAGCGAGGTCATGGCTTGCGAAGTCTTGCCATGGTAGACAAGCGAACATAGCGAGACTATTGCAGGGACGTTAAACCCACGCTGAGTCTGTCTGTGTGTGAATCGGTTTCTTTCTGTGATTATCTATGTGTAACGTTTAATATTTAGCGATAGAACTGCCAAATCTCAATTACAGAAGGTCACGTCGACGTGAAACTTTTTTTCTACGAATATCCGTAAACATATACTATTATTTGAAACAGAAATTTTGAAGTTCACGGGCCCAAAAATCGGCAACTTTTGCAGCCAGTCTTAGAAAGACAAGAAAAGTTATATTTGTCACTTTTTAGAAGTGGCTGTTTTTAATAAAACAAGAAAATTTTAAAAAGAAAAACGAAAACACGAAAATTAGTTACAGAAACTATAGCGAGTATCTTAACCATCAGTTTTAATGCCGACGACGATTTTGTTTAAAAATTGAACTGCTAATTCTGTTGTAAATAAGTCTCTCAAAAAGTTTGTAGGTGCAACTAAGCATTGAAATTGGTCTCTAACTCTGAGGGAGATTGGCTGGTTTACCAGGTTTCAGGACTGCAAAAGTATGTTGGTTTTGAATCGTTATGCGGTGTTTATTTCTTTACATTGTTGGAAAACAAACGAATAATCGAAATTCTGGCTTTATTTCCTAGATTCTTAAGGAATTCTGGACATATTTTGTCCACCTCAGGTGCCTAATCATCTTTAGTTGGCTTTAGGATCTGCTGCATTTCATTCAGTGTAGAAGGCAAGAACTCGATTGAATATTGGATATAAAGCAGATATATTTTCCTAAATGGTCAGAAAAACCCTGGCAATTTGCTCTATGAAACTTCCATCTGGGCCGTAGGGTAGATTTAATTAGTGTAATGGCTAGTTCAGTATCAAGGAATATAGGTTTATGTTGGCTGTGTGGGAAATTAGATAGAACTTTTCTTGATGTAGGGATTGGGTGGCCTGTCAAAGAATACAAAGCGGAGATTTGAATTGTAGTCTCTCTGCTAGGAGGCAAGCCTGGACGACCCGAAGTCATTGACATCAAAAACGAGATATAGGTTCTTATATTCAGCCCAGTCGGCAAGTGTGAGTCTACAGTCATTGTTCTGCGCGCATTTCTATTGTACATACTGCTACATACGGTCATATTGTATTCGGTGGCTTGTGAACAATGGTGATGGTCTTATCGGGACGAAGTGGATTTTATTTGTGGAGCTTGCTGAATTAAGATCGGCATGCTCAGCATCCACCCTCAAATAAGTAGCAATACCATGCACATTGTAATATGTAGCTCTCATTAGATCATAGCCGTAGATCTTCCTCAGCTGGGGCCTGGGTTTCTTGGATTGGGACAAATACTCACATTTAACTCGATAAATACATTCTATATTTAGTTAAAACGCTTGAACTGAGGCTCCAAGTTACTTAGTTAATTGGTCCTGAGAAGGACCATTTTCTGGTGCTTTGTAGTTTTGGTTCTTCTGCATGTTCTTAGCCAGACAGTCAATTAATTGGTCTGGCTGTCGAGTCACTCTGGTTCATTTAGCGTTACCCAGGGTGCACTGTATTCTATTGTATATGCGAGCTAGCTTGCATCTCATGATATTTTCATTAGGGGGAAATGTATTCTACTATTCCATCGGGACAATTGGAGCGATTTCATGAAAGCCGAAGGACCTGCTCTAGAATGGATCAGAAACATAGACATTAATATTTAGATAGTTTATTTTTTGGATGACCATTTTTTTTTTCTTTTTTTCTGTCTTTTGTCTTTTTTAATCTTTTAATAAGTAACTGCATATATGTCATACGAGTAAATAAATAAATAAAATTGATATTTGATCCTGTCCCACAAGAGGGTGGGCATAAATACAGTAGAGATACAATAAAGGATCATGTATTTAGAAACTGTATAAGATCTATAAATAGCACTAGCAAAGTTGCCAAGTTTCTAATTTACAAATTTATTTCAGTTAACTAAACAGTCCATGTAGTTGTCCATTATATTTCAACATATAAAATCTAAATCCGTGTGAGAATGGCTTCAGGAGGTCAGAGTGACCCACAAATTGCAACAATCACCCAGAAATACCGATATCGGCCATTGTTCGAATTCTATAGTAACTTGGACAATAAGAATATATTTTATTGTTGTGACATTATATTAAAATAAGACTACCCTCATTCACTTGATACATTACATCAGAATTCTGGATACAAACCTGATATATGTTATTCAGTACAACCTATTATATCTCCAGCGACTGAAAAACGAGAATATATCTATGTTTTCTGACGATAATGGACTTTTTTATCTTTAAAAATCTGTGAAGTGGATTTCGTTTTCGTTCATTGCCGTTCGAAAGGTGATTACGTTCCGATGTTCAAGAGTAGTGAGCCATTGTGTTTACATCCCAACGACCCTGATATCTGAGCTCCATGTTCGCCTTGCTCTTCGCTATACTCACGCAGATTCTCTAAATAAAAATCAGTGTTTACTAAGATAACTTGTTCTTGTGGTTATGGGATCGTAGAGTTCACAATACGGGTCGTCAAAAAGGACAGAAAAATATGGTGAGATCCAAAATTCATCACGAAAATGTTAGATATTAAGAAGTCAGTTTGGCTTAGTTTTCACAAAGTTATTAAGAACTTCTTACCCAACAACAAAATCCCGGAATATAAAGAACTAGTTTCCGACATGGTTGGGAAAATTGACAGATTGAATGTCTAATGAACTTGAAACGGCATTTTCTTTATTCTCACAGAGATAAGGAAGGCGACTGTTTCCAATAAGACATCAAATAAATGGACCACAGATACCAGGGTCGTGGGGATGTAAACCTATTGGTTAACTACTCCCAGTAAACACATGTATGTTTTTCAATGTTGAATCAATATTTTCGGCGTTGTTATTACGTTGTTCGTTGAATTTATTGATGTTGATTTTTGAATAACTTTTACAGTGTCAAAAACAAACGTTTTTGATACATTTTTTATGTGCGTATCGTAATATTATGAGATAATATGATTACATTAAAGTTATCAATTGAGTATATATATACAATTTGTTCGTTCAAAAAATAGTTTTTACGACGTTTCGCCAAAATCTCATCTGGCACCCTCAAGTGCGGTTCGTCTCGTTACTCGTTACTCGCTGAGAACTGATCAGATGAGTTGATATATATATATATATATATATATATATATATATATATATATATATATATAGCCCACTGCATACACCACATTTTTGTGCCATTAACCGATTTAAAAAATATTTTCAGAAGAATCTAGAAACTTGGCATCGTTGCTAATATTATTTTTGATTTCTGTCTCTACAACTACTACACCAAATTTGGTTAAGTTTCAACGTCTGTAAAGAAAGTTAATCGTTCCGATATTTACCATTAACCTTGTAAAAAAACATTTTAAAATTGTTTATGCGCGTGTTTCAATGCGAAGTTAAGAAGCGGTTTAAATAATTGCTTTACATTTTTCTTTTAATACGTACCTTCATATGTATTTTTGGTATTATTTGTTACTCAGCCAATAAATAAATAATATTCTATCTAGGTCAACGTCACCTTGATCTTCTAAATTGGTCTTTTGCCCAATGAAACGATGTGATGATAAAAGGAAAATATATTTTATTGTATTTTTAGAGGCGTCTCAACGTGGAAGCCGTCAGTTGTGCCTACGGGAACATATTCGAAACCTTCTCCTTCAATCAATAACGTTAGTCCCGTAACCAAAACATCGTTGGCAGCTAGTAAAGGAGAAAATATTGGAGCTATTGGAACTGGACATAACTTGTCTGCTAAGCCTTTCCAAGTAAGTTTTTGTATTTATTTAGAAGCTTTTTGAATAAATGAATAGAAAATCATGTTGATACATGTTTAACTAATATCATAGTATAAAACTGTTGTGTAGAGTATTTTTTATTTAAAGATCTTATACTTTATTGACGTGTGTAAGGATAATTCTACATTTTTGTCAGCATTATTTTATTTAAAATCAAGGATTGCTACAAATTCATTAATAATATGGTGTAAAACTTTTGCGTAAAGTATTTCTTTTTTAATTTAAATAATATTTTATACTTTTATTGATGTATTCAAAAATATTTTTACGTTTTTCTTTATAATTATACAGTCAAGATTAATTTTATTTAAGAATCGAGACTAATAAAAATTGGTATAGATACATAAATATCATAGTGTAAGGGGCAATTTTTTATTTATAGAATATCTTATACTGCTAGGGATATGTGCAAGGATAATTATACATTTTTGTTTATAATTATACTGTCAAAATTAATTTTATTGAGAAATCAAGACTAATAAATATTAGTACAGATACACTAATATCATAGTGTAAAACTTTTGTGTGAAGCATTTTTTAAATTTATGTAAAATCGTATACTTTTATTGCTATGTGTAAGGATAATCCTGCATTTTTATTTATAATTATGGCGTCAAAATCAATTTTATTTAAAAATCAAGACCAATAAAAGTTGGTACTGATACACTAATATCATAGTATAAAACTTTTATGTGAAGTATTTGCTTTTTAATTTAAATAATATTTTATACTTTATTGATATGTGCAAAGATAGTTTTTTGGTTTTCTTTGTAATTATACCGTCAAGATTAATATTACTTAAAAAACGAGACTAATAAAAATTGGTATAGATACATAAATGTCATAGTGTAATGGGCAATTTTTTTTATTTATGGATTATCTTATACTGCTATTGATATGGGCAAGGATAATTTTACATTTGTGTTTATAATTATACTGTCAAAATTAATTTTATTGAGAAATCAAGACTAATAAATATTAGTAGAGATACATTAATATCATAGTGTAAGTCTTTTGTGTAAAGTATTTCATTTTTAATTTACATACTCTATTTATATTGATATTTAAAAATGGAGACTAATAAAAATTAGTCAGGTACACTAATGTCATTGTGTAAAACTTTTGTGTGAAGCATTTTTTAAATTTATGTAATATCGTATAATTTTATTGCTGTGTGTAAGGATAATCCTGCATTTTCATTTATAATTATGGCGTCAAAATTAATTTTATTTAAAAATCAAGACCAATAAGATTTGGTACTGATACACTAATATCATAATGTAAAACTTTTATGTGAAGTATTTGCTTTTTAATTTAAATAATATTTTACACTTTATTGATATGTGCAAAGATAGTTTTTCGATTTTCTTTGTAATTATACCGTCAAGATTAATATTACTTAAAAAACGAGACTAATAAAAATTGGTATAGATACATAAATATCATAGTGTAATGGGCAATTTTTTTTATTTATAGATTATCTTATACTGCTATTGATATGTGCAAGGATAATTATACATTTATGTTTATAATTATACGGTCAAAATTAATTTTATTGAGAAATCAAGACTAATAAATATTAGTAGAGATACACTAATATCATAGTGTAAGTCCCTTGTGTAAAGTATTTCATTTTTAATTTACATGCTATATTTATATTGATATTTAAAAATGGAGACTAATAAAAATTAGTCAGGTACACTAATATCATTGTGTAAAACTTTTGTGTGAAGCATTTTTTAAATTTATGTAATATCGTATAATTTTATTGTTGTGTGTAAGGATAATCCTGCATTTTCATTTATAATTATGGCGTGAAAATTAATTTTATTTAAAAATCAAGACCAATAAGAGTTGGTACTGATACACTAATATCATAGTGTAAAACTTTTATGTGAAGTATTTGCTTTTTAATTTAATATTTTAATACTTTATTGATATGTGCAAAGACAGTTCTTTGGTTTTCTTTGTAATTATACCGTCAAGATTAATATTACTTAAAAATCGAGACTAATAAAAATTGATATAGAAACACTAATATAAAAGTGTGTGTGGAAAAGATTTGTATAAAGTAAATTTTTAAAATTTAAATAATATCTCATAATTTCACTGATCTATGCAAGGATAATTCTACGTTTTTGTTTATAATTATACCGTAAAGAAAGTGGCTAGATCCGCCCCTGATTCTAACTTGTTATATCATAGAATCAATCAAAGCATAGTTTGTTCTTGATGCAGATGGATTACATGATGCCGCGTTTAAAACCCAACCTCTCTCTGGAGATATTTTTGCGAAGTCGATAGGATTGGGAGGGAGAGCAAAATCTTCGGAGAAATGGATCCTGGTGGTATACAGATCGATTTCGACAAGATTAAAGAGCTGGAGCCGGAATGTTCGGCAAGAACACAGGAGTCAGAGAGTACTACCCTCTCGGACAATGTGCGACGATCTTCACAGCGGAAATTTATGCTATTCTGCAGTTTATCCATCTCTGTGAGAGGGATATAAACAGGAATAGGGTAATAAATATATGCTCAGACACTAAGTCCAGTGTTGTAACTTTGCGATTGGTGTCTGAGTGCTAGGACGTACTGAATAATATGACAAGGAACGGTTGCACAATCAGCCTTGTGTGGATCCCGGTCCACTCGGGCATACGCGGGAATGAGAAAGCAGACCATCTGGCAAAGTTGGGTTCCTCAACTGAACCATATGAACCTCAACCAATTCTACCAGTCCCAATTGCGTTAACAAAAGGGAAATGAGATCATTGCTGGAGAGCAATTTATTGAATCCTGGGATGATTTGTGCTAAGGAACATATAACTGGATCGAGCGCATGGCGTACTAAGGAGTTTCTCTTCTTAGGAAAGAAAGAACAGCGAATTGTGCTGGGATTGTTGAAAGGATATTGTCATCTGAGGCGCAAATCTTCATAAGATTGGTGCCGAAGACGATCCGACGTACAGATGATTTTTTGAGGACGATGTAACTGTCGACTATGTTCTCAGAGAGTGCCCAGCACGCAACGAACTGAGACAGAGATATTTCGGAGATACAATTTTGTTACTGAAGCGAGGCTGCTTGGATTCACAAAGGTGATTGGCCTCGAATGACCTGTAGCTATGGTGGGATATAAAGGGCCCAATAGAGACCTAGGCATCCGTGATCTAGTATCACCACCCTTTGTTTCACTCATTTATTCATTCATAGTTCGGTCCTAATACAATTTGAATGCGTTATTTTTCACTATAGATAATTTGCTGTCTTTGTAGTATGGAACTATCTACAAAAGTTTTACTTTTTGTGTTACTCTTTGTGAAGTGTCTTTGTGAATCGTGTCTCTCCTTGTACACCGATGCAATAAATGCTTGCATCTTCCAATTATATGCTAATCTGTGTTTGATCTTCAACATCTATATAGACATTAACTGTTCTGGATAGAGATGTTTCTGATTTTGGGTAGTCTTTTAAGACAATAACTTGGTCATCGATCAGTATATTAGTTTGACAGTAATTTTCCATATTCTCGTGGGTGACTCCGTTTAAGTATCGTTCTAGAAACGGTACCTGTTTATGTATAGTACAAAAGAGTCTGCTGATCTGTAAAAATACGAACTTAAGTATTTTTTTCCTTTGTCTAATTGAAGGGTTCTAGCTAAAACATAATAAGTAAAAAAAAATCATTTTACAGGAGCAACAAGAAAAAATCTCTTTTTACACCTAAGGCATTTAAAACCGCTATTTTAGCGTAACCTGCAAATACAAATATGTATTGGAGATACCTGAAGATTTTTAAAGGTAATGTTGCCACCAATAATTTTTTTTAGTTTGAAATATCTTGTTTTTTTTTAGAAAGTTATAATGAACTTTGCAAAATTAAAATTGATCACAGAAATTTGACACAACATATTTAGTTTTTGCTCCAAGTATTTAGTTAAAAGGCAACAATAATATTTTCGAAAAGCGATGTTGTTTTTGATAAACACCCTTCAATTGTTTACCAGTGTCCACCAATCCTACATGGTGTCTCGGCAGCAGTAACACTTTTTGGGTGATATCAGTCTGTGTATTTACATTGTCCAACAATCTCGAGCATCATATTTTTATTTACTGTTTCTTAAAATAAAAAGAATATTATTACGGTCGAATACAAAGGACTTATCATTTAAATATTATATCTCTTTAAAGAAACAATTCTAATACATTTTCTTAAATAGCTTCCAAATCCAAAAAAAAAACAAAGTCAATAAAATTTGTAATTATTGAAAAAGTTTTAATTTCAAACCCACCAAATAACCAAAAAATTTTATGGTGTAATTATGGTATAATTAATTATTATTTCGAGATTTGGCAACACTGACATTGTTAGGTACCATTTGATATATCTATTGTCAAGTTTAACATTTTAGGTGCTCAGAATGTTGTCATACGGGTGCTTTTGGTGTTTTTTCACAATAACTTCAAAATTTCATCTCGTTCAAAAGATTGAATTAACTTCTCAAAATTTTATACATACTTAATCTTAACAAAGTGCATCGATAAACCTAATTCTTCACAATGATTCAAAAAAAGTCTTTTGTTAATTGGTGCAAGGATATGTTCAAAAAATACGATCTCAGTGCTTCAAAAAAACATTAATTATCTAGTTTTTATTTGGCAGCCTCTCAAAATGAGGGATCTAAATTTTAGAAATCAATTGTAGCTAATATCTATAAAGCAAACCTGAAACTTGTACAGGATGTCCAATTTTCGATGGCTTTATGGGTTATCTCCTTTATTAATAAAAATAAAAGGCTAACGTTTACGTGGTGCTGTGCTACTTTTTTTTTTAAGAAATGGGCGATGAAACTAATAGAATCTTCATAAACTTATATTGATTGATGATATTGAAAATTATACGTTTTGAAGCCCCCTCGTATCTTGGTAATCGTGCAACTTATCGCAAAGTTAAAAAATATGCTATTGGGATTTTTCATGTATGGTTCAGTAGCGCAGTCGGTTTTCTATAGGTTCCACTGTTTGGGAGAAATAAATCAAATTTGCCTTTCTTAAATGGGACACCCTATATATTTTTGAATAATGTGATTTAGTTTGTTACAAGATTTTTAAACATATATGACACTCTATATTTATTATTAGTATAGAGTTATCAGACAGCTGGTTGCTAAATCTATCGAATACGATAAACCGCTGTTCATTTGTTTTTTGGACTTTACACAAGCGTTCGACCGAGTCAAACTGGAACACAACAGAATTACTGCGAAGAAAACAAGTAGACGAAGCAATCATACGCACAATATACGAACTGAATTCCAAAAACATCATGGTAATTAAAACAAATAACACTCTAACAGAGGAAATCCCTCTATCCATAGGAATAAGACAGGGTGCCTAAGTCCAACACTTTTCAATGTAATCATGGACGAAATCATTGATGAGGTAAAAAGCACAAATATTGGGTACCCAATGGGACACAACACCGTTCAGATTATATGCTTTGCAGACGATGTTGCCTTGACAGCAGATAGCGAGGACAACTTACAAAGAATGCTTTTCCATCTCAATTGAACAGCCAAACAGTATAATATGAAGATATCTGTGGAGAAAACCAAAGCAATGGTAATAGCAAAAGAACCGGTAAGAAGCAAACTAATGGCTGATGACAAACATATCGAACAGGTTGGGAAGTTTAAATACCTAGGAGCACATATAACAAGTAACAGGGCAGTAACGAAAGACGTACGCACACATGCCAACAAAGCGGCCATGATATCAGGCCAACTAAGAGACAAATCTGACGGTTGAGAGCAAAGCAAGAATTTACAAGGTCTGTGTAAGACCGATATTGACCTACGGCGCAGAAACAAGAAATGAAACCACAAAGACAAAACAAATTATGAGAACCACAGAAATGAAAACGCTGAGAATGATCACGGGAACAAGTTTAAGAGATAGAATAAGAAACGCAAAAATACGCGAGGACAGCGGAGTGGGAGATGTTGTGAAGTGGGTTCGGAACCGTCGTAGGCAGTGGAGAGATCACGTGGAACGAATGGACGATGACAGACTAGCAAAAACCGTGATGAGAGAGAAACCAAACACCAAAGGGCCACCTGGACGGCCCCCCAAAAGATGGAGAGACAGCTGGATTTCGACCTCAAACGAGGATCGATGAGGCATTGTATAGATAACAGAACTTGGTTCTACCTAGAAGAAGAAGAAGAAGAAGAAGAAGAAGAAGAAGAAGAAGAAGAAGAAGAAGAAGATAGAGTTTTAAATTTTGTTTTTTTTTTTAATTATCAGATCCTGTTAGTAGGCCATGACGGGTGTTTAAAGAGGCAAAAATATATTACTGGAATCAATAGTATGTTGATCAACACAAAAGGGCTAAGTATATTTTTGGACTTTTAATATAATTCCCTTTATAGCAACAAACAGTTATGTATTACTTTAAACTAAAAACAATTGTTCACAAATATTGTTCAAATTGTTCTCCCCATAATTATTATTTTCTCCAATGTATTTGAAACAATAAAAGTCCACACCTGTAACTCCCTAAAGGCCTTTTAAATAGCATTTCTTAAATCCGCCATGGTTTGGTTCTGGGAAGAGGGGGGTATAAATTTTATTTTTAAGGTATCCCCACAAGAAGAAATCCAAAATCGACAAAGCGGGACACCTGGCTGGCCATTTTATAGGTCGATTTATCCCAATCCATATATATATATATATATACATATATATATATATATATATATATATATATATATATATATATATATATATATATACATATACGAGGGCAATGCTGAAAATGCTTGATTAAAGAAAAGTACTATTAGATAGAACAAAAATTTATTTATAATACACTTTTTCGAAATTGCCTCCACTTCCTCTGTTACTGCTTCTTCTGGAGTAGAAAATGTGCGTCCTCGAAATTTCTTCCTCTAGGAACAAGAAAAAATCACAGGGGGCTAAATCTGGACTGCACGGTGGATGCCCTAGTAATTTGACCCCTGATCGAATCAAAAATTCACGGGTTCGAGCAGTAGAATGGGCTATGGCATTGCCGTGGTGTAAACATATTTCACGCAAACGGGCTTTCGGTCGAATTTCTTGAATTTTTTGAAACACTCTGGGTAAATATTGGGTAATATACTACTCACTAGTAATGATTCTTTGATCTTCTAAAGCGATTGTGGCCACATGACCACTTACCGAAAATAAAGCGATTGTTTTTTTTCTTACCTTTTGTGCTCGTTTAATATTCGTTAATGGGTCTTCATTCTGAAATACCCAAATTGTCGATTGTGTCATTAATTGTGGATCGAATTAGTAAATCTAGGACTCATCACCAGTAATGATATCAAAAATTCGCTTGGATTTTCATAATCTTCGATCATTTTTTGGCACTATTTCACACGTGCGTCTTTTTGTGCCGCGGAGAGTAAACTCGAACAATAACTAATTCGTCTGTCTTCTTGCACAAGATTTCTCACCATGACTATGTTTTCCAACCAAAAATTGTTGAGCGTGACGAAAAACAGGGAAATGCTATTAACAGTCTTTCCAAGCACTCCTGTTGATTTAACCCCTTTTAAAGTTATAAAAAATCATAGCCCGAAAATTCTCGAAGTATAATTCCGTTGTTAAAGCCGAAAACGCACAAACACAACTAACACTTTTAACGATTTTGGGAAGCGTTTGAAATTTGAACTGACATTTACTCTTGTCATTGGTGACGTACAAGTAAAGCGACGTTGACATAGCTTGAACAGTGTTGCCACATCCAAAAATATTCAGCGTCACCCTCGTATTATACGATTTTTGTTCCAAGTATAAAACATGAAACGCTGATAACAGAGATACAAGGGGTGTCCCAAAGTACAAAATCGCTCTGTATCTTTAAAACGAAGAGGTTTATAACTTCTTTTAGTGGCATCTTTCGTTTCTTAAAAAAGTAGCACGAAAACCTATCCTTCTATTTTTACTAATAACGGAGGCAACCGGTATAACCATCGAAAATTGGACATCCTATATATATATATATATATATATATATATATATATATATATATATATATATATATATATATAATATATATATATATATATATATATATATATATATATATATATATATATATATATATAATCGAAGGTTTTCGGGCATCCCGTGTATGTGCTGAGTCTCTCTCAGGACTGTAAGGCAGCTGACGTTTCGGTGAAATCTCATTCACCATTTTCAAAGCTCACTGTATTGCGCCTACGAGCGAACTGAAGCTCGCGACTCCGGTGTTGTCGGTACCGTGTGCGCGTCGGACGCGTTCGTTTTCCGAATGGTTCCGGACCATCAGGTGGCGAGACTTGCTGCGCGTCATCGGCCCTGTTGCCAGTGTTTGTGGTCGCGTTGCCGAGTTGTAATCTCTTTCGTTACTAAGTGGCACTGGTTGATATTTTGTAAGCAGATTTTTCCAAGTATTAGGCACACGTTGGCTATCATCTCTGCTATTTAAGTTGTTGGGCCTCTTTGCAATTTCAATAGCCTCCCTTATAACTCTTGTTGGCAGGTTTTCACATCTCGAAAGCATTTTTGTTCCCGAGAAATTTATCTTATGTCCTGTGTTTAACCAGTGTTCGGCCAGAGCAGAAGAAGTTGTTTTTTGCTTGACAGCGTTTATATGTTCGTCTCTTCTGGCGTTTATTTTACGGTTGGTTTGGCCTACGTAAGATGAGCTGCACTCTCCGCATGGAATTTCGTACACTCCCTGGTTTTCTAGAGGGATTCTTTCTTTAGGTGTTGGAAAGAAATCTTTCACTTTACGGTCTGTGGTGAAAATGGGTTCAATGTTGTATCTCCTGAGAATTCTCGCGATCTTGTCTGTGGTGCCTCTTACATAAGGAACAAAAGCCTTGGAGCTATTCTCTTGGTTTTCGCTATTTTTTTGGGCCAAGTGTTTGTTTTTTAGAGCCTTGTCTATATGTTCTTTTTTATAACCGTTCTTTGTTAGGGCTTCCTGCAGTATATTCATCTCTTTGTGATAATTTTCTGGATCTGTAAGGGACTGCGATCGAAACGCAAGTGATTTCACTACTGCAAATAATTGGGCGGGGTGGTGATGTGAATCGGCGTTGAGGTACCTGTTGGTGTGAGTGGGCATTTCTGTAGACGGTGTGTGAAAGCAAGCCATCCTCTTTTCTTTTCAGTAGGATATCCAGAAACGGTAGTTCTCTTTCCTGTTCTGTCTCCATGGTGAATTTAATTTTGGGATGTATACTGTTTATGTGTTCCAGGAAACTTTTGAGATTTTCTTTCCCATGTTGCCAGATAACGAATGTGTCATCCACGTAACGTAGCCACAGTCTTGGTTTATGTGAAGAGGTCTCCAAAGTTTTTGATTCAAAGTCTTCCATAAATAAGTTAGCGAGTGCAAGAGATAGCGGCGATCCCATCGGGGCTCCCTCAACTTGTCTATACCGTCGGCTTTCATAAGTAAAATAGGTGTTGTCAAGACAGTGTCTAGCTAATTCGATGATATATTTTGGCAGATTGTATTTGTTTTCTATTACAGAAAGAGCCTCTTTAACTGGTATTTGTGTGAAAAGTGATGTTACGTCAAAACTAACTAGACATTCTTTTTCTTGTAAAAGTATGTTTTTGATTATTTTGCAAAAATGTTGCGAGTTTTTAACGTAGGAGGCCGTTTTTTCGACGAAGGGTTGGAGAATGGTGGCTAGATGTTTTGCTAGGGCCTGAGTTGGAGAGCCAACAGAGCTTACAATTGGTCTGAAGGGGGCTCCGGGCTTGCGTATTTTGGGTAAGCCATAAAGTTTAGGACATATGGATGATTTTTCTCTTGGTGTGATCTTCTTCTTTATTTCTGTGGTAAGTGGAGATGCCGACATAACATATATATATATATATATATATATATATATATATATATATATATATATATATATATATATATATATATATATATATATAAATATTGGTTATATCTTCTGCAAAAATGAATTGAGTACCATAACTAACAATCTTGTGCTTTTTTATAAGTGCAGTATAAAAGTGAATTTTTCGGGTCAGTGTAGCATTGACATCAGTATGGAATTTAGGTTTCGAATTCATCTCAGAAATAAACCAGATGGTCTTAATACCATGGAGTTTAGATTATTTGTGTAGAACGCCTTGCATTATTCAAACAGAAAATTAAATTTTATAGCTAAAATGCGGCAATTTATTCTCGCAATAAATATAATTTTTATCGTCTAGCTTTCTGGCGGTTCATCAATACTAAATTCCAATCTCAACATCACAAATTAATATCAATTTAAATTAACCAAACCTATTAAACGTCAACTTGAACCTGATCTCTTTTAATTTAGGTCAAAATATTAGGTATACAAATCGATTGTCAGACGACATAACGATTTGTTTGTGTTAAATTTGTTGTTGGATTAATTGACAAAATTAAAGCAATCTGATGACATGAACGCTTAATTTTGCAGAGCTATTAGGAAATTAATAGGTCAGCAAAAATATTGTTTTAATTTTATCCAAAACGTGATATACTTTATTCGGTGATAATTTAATTTATTATATCTAATAAAATATTATTAAAATGGCATTACCGAGCCCTATAATATTATTTGTAAATCTACGGAAAAATTTGTCTACTATCTTAAATTTTTGAAGGTATGAGCTCATATTCATCCAACACTTTCAGAACATATTTAACAACAAAAAAACGACATCACTTTATCTTAATGATAAAATTGTTTACAAGTAACATAATATGTAATAGATATGGACAGACAAGATGTGGAATTGGACATTTATCCCTTTATTCACTAACAAACTAATTTCACAAACGTTTATTAAATGTACTTAATATAATGCATTAAATTTAATAATTTACATTAATCTAAATTAATTTATTCCATTAAATTTACTGTAATCATACATTAAATTTAAACTTCGTTAAGCAACTTATAACATACTAAACAAAAAGTTCAATACAAGTTGCGCCATCTCCTGGAATCTCATGCAAGATATCTTGAATAATAATGTAAATTCCTTTAGTATTTCGGTATATACCAATTAATTTTAATGTACAGAAATTGAAATATCTTTTCAGATACTTTACTGAAATTTAAGACACCATTTAATCAAATTTAATATACTTCGAACTGATATTTCAATGAATTGCTTTAGAATAATTAATTTAGATGTAAAATTTTTTTAGATACAAAATAATTAAATCTAATACACAACGGACATTAAATTTGCAGTAAATTTAAGGTTATTTTTAACAATGTAGATTATCTAAATTGATAACTTCAACAATAAGCAAGCATATTTTTAACCTTAATAAAAAAATACCATTTTTTTTATTACCAAGCCGTCTAAAATGGAAAATTTTATTTGTTTTCAAGAGGTAAATAAATCTTCCTTTTATCGATTTCCAGGCTTTATATCTAGATTTTTATCCTAAATATCCCTATAGAAACAGTTACGTTTCGACATATGTAATATAATATATAACAATATCATAAGCAAAACAAAACTGGCCAACTAGAAGATCTAACTTCCATAGTAACTAAATTGGGTCTAAGTCTAATGTTCTTAGTATATTTGGCTGTATAAAGCTCTCTAATTCCTGCGATCTTTAAAATCTTATGTGAATATCTTTACATACAGATAGGCTTGTCATCCGTCCTCTTTTCCCCGGACACTGTCCTCTTTTCATACCTTTTTCAATTTGACTATTTGTTATATTTTATTATCCTGTTGTATTTATTTAAGATCCAATTTTTAGCGTTTTTGTAGTGCGCTAAACTTATAGTTTTTTTGTATGTGTGTAAGTGTGAAATTAACAACACGATTTAAAAGTTTAACAATGTTTATTATATAGTCGCGCTTGCACTGAAAGCGGATTTATCTAGAAAGAGGATTCAAAGCGTGAAGCCTTGGATCGCTGACAGTCGATGCAGGATTGAGTCCATCTCTTACCATCGGCCCGGATGGATGGCAAAACATAGCGTTGTGTCATCAGCTTAACTATTGCCTTGATTCCAGGATGGTTGAGTCGATGGATGCTGTCAAAGGCTGTCCTCCGGAATGGCTTGATTAGGAATGGGCGGGCACTAGAGGTCGAAAGGTCACACCATACCATATAGTTGGTCCCAGGGTGGTGGACTTGTCTGAGTTGCATTGATGTCCCTTCGCGTTGCAGCCTTGCCAGCTCTTCATCGTTGGTTTGTGATGCTGCTAGTTTCGTGACTTGAAGTTCTTCAATGCGTGATAATGCGTCAGCGACTACGTTGTGACAGCCAGCTACATGACGGATATCGGTGAAAAATTGGCCAATGAAATCAAAATAGCGGAACTGTCGAGGTGAGATCTGCCAAGTTTTCTGACGGAAAGCATAAATTAAAGGTTTATGGATAAACGCTAAGACTCCCAGGAGAATTCATGGCACACCCATCCCCAGATCAACGTGATGATGGATCCTCAACTTTTCTCAAGGAGCTACGCCAGCAATTTAATGAACTTCGTCCAGTTCATGGCACCCACCACACTGATAGGAAGACTTTCATTTTCAAAGACCTATCCTCTGCCACGCATGTCTTCGTTCGCCACGATGCCGTAAAGAAATCCCTTCAGTAACATTATGATGGCCATTATCCTGTGGTTAACCGAAGGGACAGAACTTTCCTAGTTAACATCCGAGTCCGTGAAGTCAACATATCCATTGATCGCGTGAAGACTGCATACATCCTCGCGGAAGAGATGGACATGCCACTGCCACAGACTATGCAGCCGGATTATGTAATATACCATCCTCCTCCAGTCGACCAGCCAACAGCAGATCCTGCACGACCAAGTGTACGAGCTGGAGAGTCTACAATGGAAGGCAACACATCACCAGCAGGAAGCCCATTGCCAGCTAACGACGATCCGCCGTCCAGGGAACCACATATTCAGGGTACACCACCTGCTGCGGAACAGCCTTGTGAAAGTCAACCAAGCACAGAGCGACGAACCAGCTCCGGTCGACGAGTCCATTTCCCGGAACGTTTTCTAGCAAGATTCCCGTGAGCTAACTGACTGGGAGGGGGGTGATGGTGCGGCTCTAGGCCCCTCATACTGTTTTGTCAGAAATTTTCTTCATACCTTTTTCAATCTGACTATTTGTTATATTTTATTATCCTGTTTTATTTATTTAAGATCCAATATTTTTTATAGTTCATTTTACAATGCTGCACTGAAAACGTGATATTTTCTTACTTTAGTAAAATAAGCTATACCTTTTCGTATAATTTAAGGATTGTATCAATAAACCAATCGGACCCTTTTACGGTCATTGATGACTAGGGATTTCCAACTGCTTGTAAGAGAATGTGTTACGGTGTTGCCATTTAGGCGGAATTGTTCCCAAATTTCTGAATCACTATTAATAGACCGCTAAAATGTTGGAGAACGTGACAACACCGTACGATATTAGTAAATTAAAGGCAGATCCGTTTAAAAACCCTCAAGTTCCAAGTTAGAGGCCTATTCTATTCTGTTCCATTTCTATTCCCTACTAGTCTAACTCCATTTACAGTGAAAAATTCTATTCTTTTTCTTTATTGGTTATAGTTCAGTTATAATATTGCTTTAAGTCTTCCCGCTTTGAATCCTCTTTCTAGTGCAAGCGCGACTACATAATAAACATTGTTAAACTTTTAAATCGTGTTGTTAATTTCACACTTACACGCATATACTAAAAACTAAAAAGTTTAGCGCACTACAAAAACGGTAAATATATATATATATATATATATATATATATATATATATATATATATATATATATATATATATTGTATTTTAATGGCAAGTAAACAATAAATAAATATCTACCTATCTTTTTTTTAGAGTTATTATTTATTATTTCATTTATTCATAATTTTATTATGAACAGAACCTTTATATGTTAACATATGTTTTTTAAAAGGCATCATAAATCAATTTAATGAATTCACACCGAAAGTCTTTCAAGGTAGTGCAAAATTAAAAATGTACCCAAAAAAGCAAAGGTCAATAAAACAGATTAAAACATTCAAAACAAAAAAATTAATTTATTTGATATTGTAACCTTAACTTAATATATACATATTTAAGAAAAAAAAACATTATTGATGAAATATAATTTATTTCAGGTAAATGGTGCTGTGAATGGTGGTCCAAAATTAGTTAATAAGCAATACAACAGTCCTTTGAAACTATATTCCGAAGACGCTATCGCCGAATCGCTTTCCGCTCAAACTGAAGTTTTATCTACTGGTGCTTTAGGGTAAGTGAGATATTATACAACTGGAATATATATGAAACAACACCCAAAACTATGATCATAAAACTACCCTTTTTATAAAAGTTAATCCTTTTTATATACATGAATAATGCACGGGTGACTACCTAATACTTTGAGCTTTTTTTATTAAACCATTTCAAAAATTTTTGGCAAACATTTGACAAGTGTAGGAGTTAATTGGACCTTGTTTTTCTCGAGTATAACATAACCATTGATTAATGATATTATGAAACTTTGGTGAATCCAGTCCCATTTCGAGGTTTTGTCAATATTACATTTATATTTTCTTTATTTGTTCTATATATTTTTTATTGATTAAGTTTAAACAAAATTGCTTAATTTTTCATAGAATTCAGGAAAGATTTAATAACATTTTCCTCTTGAGAAATTTTGGTTTGTAATTTTTCATTCGAGAGTATTCTTCTGTTATCTTTTTCATTCTATAACACATAATTTCTTCGGTATTTAAAAATTTGAAACAACAAAAAGTTCGCTCGACAGTAAAATATATCATTTTTAAGTTTGGAATAAGTTATTCAAAAAACGCCGGATTTGCAGGAAATACGACACGGGATTATCAAATTGTAAGCCAGAATCTAAATAAACTCCAAGATTTGTATACACTTCCGATGCACTCACTCTATTTTTATATTAACATTTTCAACAAGCCCATCTTTATTTTTATTTCGACCAAAATCATGTGCTGCTGCTATTCTAGAAACAGCTGCAAGGTCATAATAGCGTATAACTAAAATCGGTTCTATATGGGCTGAAGGTAAGAGGTCTCTTTTATCAGAAAATATTCAATTTAAGAGAGAAAATTAATTTTCAACATCGAGGACACATAAAAATATTATATACTCGTATTTGGGTATGTGTGATTAGTGAAGGTTGAGAATAACGAAATCTATTTCTTAATGTCATTACAGTTGTTAGTTGTTAAAAAGTATGAAAACGAAGCAAAATCTTCCACTAGCTTTCGTAAACCTTTCCCAACTAACAGAATTTGCAAGTTGCGAATGCCAATGGCACAATTTAAATTTTGATCAGAATTGATAATAAAGGTTTTATTATCATGTGTAAAAAATGTAAAAAAATTAAATGAATAAATTAATTGAATACAGGATACCTTTCTTATTTTCGAAAGAATATTATACACTGTTAAGAATACCTTCGAATTTAACGCAAATTTAATGTTCATTCTACATAAAATTTAATGATCTTGTGCCTAAAATCGTGAACAATTTACATTTATTTTAAATCTAAAGCAATTCATTCAAACATATGTTCGTTGTACATTAAATTTCATTAAATGGTACATTAAATTTCAATAAATTAGCTGAAAAGATATTTCGACATTCTGTACAGTAAAATTAATGCACATGTACCTTAACATTAAAGGAATTTACATTATTATTCATGGTATATTGCATGAGATTCCAAAAGATGGCGCAACTTGTATTGAACTTTTTGTTTAGTATGGTATAAGGTGCTTAAAGGATTAAATTTCCTTATAATAAGGTGTACATATCTGCCTGTACTGACGAAAACCAATGAGTTCGAAACCGATCTACAGATGGCGGTACACTACTTATGGGAAAAATTTCCAGATTTTCCTGGTAGCAGAATTTTTTGACGTCATATTAATGCTGGTGTATTAAATATCTGATAACATATCTTAAATTCAATGAACACTGGCTGCATATTTAATGTACATAGTTACCTTAAAAAGCAATGCGCAAAATTTTAAACCTAATGTACGATTATATTAGATTTAATCAAAAAAATTAACTTAGATTAATGTAAATTATTAAATTTAATGCATTATATTAAATGCATTTAATTAACATTTATGAAATTTGCTTCCAGAACATTTACTTTAAATTTCATGCATTTCCTTTTTACAGTGTATCTCTAACCACTTCTACAAGTAAACATAACTGTTTTTCTCTGAATTTTAAGGACAAAACAGAACAGTCGGGTGGGTCAGTTTTCAACAGCGCAACTTCTTGACTTCAAATATTTTTATAACTGATACAATTTTTGAAAAAATTCTTTGGCGGATAAATTAGAAATAAAATTTATAAAAACTTTTGCCTACAAATATCAGATTACTTCCTTAATTTGATAGTATCGTACGTCTCTCAACATGTAACAAAAATTAATTAAATAATTATTGTAAAACCTAAAGTTCAAGATGTTCCTGTTTCCACCCAGCTGTTTACATCCGAACATTTTTATTCTAGAATCATTAACTAGCTGCCAATTTGTTTTATTTTAAAATACACCAGGCTAAATATCAACACGGGTGTGATCTAAATAGATTGCGTCTCGTAAACAGTTTTCACTGATTTTCAAAGCGCTTATTTAATTCGTTTTTAAAGATGTATTCCCAATATTGGAACGATGCCAGTTATGATAGACTATTGTTTTCTTTGCTATATGTAACTCATTAGTTTTTTTATAAGTTTTTAATGATTGATGACATTTTTTATGTTTAAAATTAGTTACTGTTTCTATAAAAATTCCAAAATAATTCAATGGAAAATGAAAAAACGAGGGGAAAGAAATTGAACATAATAATTGTAGGTTAGCGCAATCCCAAAAAAATTGTAAATTTAAATAAAACATACTAGTAAATATAAGTACAAATATTTTTTTAAATTCTATTGATAATTTAATGATTAAATTGAAATCAATTTTTTGCTTAGATTATATGCGAACAAGCAATTATTGAAATAGTTTAACTTACTTCGCCTAAGTGTCAAGAATAATTTGTCAGTATTATAGTATTACGTCTGGAAACGTTATCCCTGTGCGGGTGTGCAATTTTAATGCAATCCAAGCTAATACATTGAAGCATATATGGAGTGGCTTATCTAAGATATGGAGAGTTATTTCATCTCATAACCTTAATGAATGTTGCAAGTTGACTTGTACACATGTGTTTCCGCTGTATTTTTGCTGGCAATTTATTTCAGCCAGGTAAAAAGAGTTTCTGGTGATGAAATAGTGATGTCATATTAAAACTGTTTGCACGTGTTTTGAAACAATTATGGATATGCTTTCAAATAAGTTAACACTTCGCGTTATCGTATTGGGGCGATCGGAGATAGTAAACTCATTTTAAATGTGTTTTAAAACAGATCTAAACAGTATTAAACCGGGTTATCCCGCGAGAAAAGACCTATTTGTGCTCGTCAATTTCGAGGTCATAGGTGTTTGTTGTGTGGTACGTTATTGTATTTTTTTTTTAATGTTTTGTGTTTTGGTTTTGGTAAAAACAAAAATGAATTCCGTTCAGAGTTTAATTGCAGAGCCATTTTGTGGTCGGTTATTAAGTGATAAGGCTAAAATAAAAAGGCTTGGATGGCCGGCCCTGAATTTAAAAATAGAATAATCTGTGTCTAGCAAAAAAAGACTTTTACTAGGACGTTTAATACGTGGCTTTGTAGTTGTGACATTAAAAATGCTCTATTTCGTTTCCCTTCATTATTATTTGTCCGAAAAACTACTTGTATATATATATATATATATATATATATATATATATATATATATATATATATATACATATATATATATATATATATATATATATATATATATATATATATATATATATATATATATATATATATATATATGTTGTTGCGTAGTGTTTCACGGATGGGAACATGTGATTCAGTATTAATCCGGGAATACATCCGTTCGTTGGTTTGGTTTCCTGTAGAAATTTGCAGACGTTTCGCCAAAATCCCATTTGGCATCTTCAGTGCTTGGTGGTTGTAGATCAACTGAAAGAAAAGTCAGCGTGCAGCGTGCTTTATACGCGGTCGCAGATAGTAGCGGTTGGTTGGCGTTGGCGTTGGCTCCGCCTCCCTCTCGAGCGCGACCGTTGGTGTCAGTTTAAGCGTGGCACGCATGTCGGTACCATGGTCCCGCTTGAAGAGAGTTTTCCAAGTAGAGGGCAGATTCAGTGCATCGTCTCTCTTGTTCAGAGTGCCGTTCTTTTCAATTTCGATGGATTCACGAATCAATCTTGCCTTGTAATGTCCTATATTGGCGATTTGCTGGCCGGTGTCAAAATCAATTTTGTGTCCTGTCTCGTGCTGGTGTCGAAAAAGCGCCGATGTTGTCTGTTTGTTTCTTATACCGAGCTTATGTTCTTCTAGTCTAGCTGATATTCTTCTGTTGGTCTGGCCTATGTATGTTTTGTTGCAGGTGCCACATGAGACTTTATATACGCCTTGATTTTCTAGACTGATTTTGTCTTTTGGATTTCTTAAAGAAGAGCCTATTGTTTTATGTGGTTTGTAGGCTGTAGATATGTTGTGTTTCCGGAGTAATCTGCCGATTCTGTCTGTTGTGCCTTTTATGTAAGGAAGTATAGTGATTTGTCTATCCTCGACAGGTGGTCTTGTTTCTTGCGTTGGTTTTTGTTGCAATTTTATTGCCTTATTTATTGTTGGTGTCTTGTAGCTGTTTTGTTGGAGGGCCCTTTTTATGTGTGACAGTTCCTTTTCTTTTCCTTGGTCATCAGTTAGGCGGAGGGATCTTGATATTAAGGTATTGGCTACGCCCTGTATTTGTGAGGGGTGATGGTGAGAATCAGCATTCAGGTATCTGTCCGTGTGTGTTGGTTTTCGATATACTGTGTGTCGTAGATCTCCATTCATTGTTTTGGTTATGAGGACGTCTAGAAACGGAAGCTGATTATTTTCCTCTAGTTCCAGAGTAAACTGTATCTTTGCGTGTATAGAATTGAGGAACTCGTGGAAGCAGTTGAGCTGTTGTTTGCCATGAGGCCATATTACAATTTGTAACAGCTCAACTGCTTCCACGAGTTCCTCAATTCTATACACGCAAAGATACAGTTTACTCTGGAACTAGAGGAAAATAATCAGCTTCCGTTTCTAGACGTCCTCATAACCAAAACAATGAATGGAGATCTACGACACACAGTATATCGAAAACCAACACACACGGACAGATACCTGAATGCTGATTCTCACCATCACCCCTCACAAATACAGGGCGTAGCCAATACCTTAATATCAAGATCCCTCCGCCTAACTGATGACCAAGGAAAAGAAAAGGAACTGTCACACATAAAAAGGGCCCTCCAACAAAACAGCTACAAGACACCAACAATAAATAAGGCAATAAAATTGCAACAAAAACCAACGCAAGAAACAAGACCACCTGTCGAGGATAGACAAATCACTATACTTCCTTACATAAAAGGCACAACAGACAGAATCGGCAGATTACTCCGGAAACACAACATATCTACAGCCTACAAACCACATAAAACAATAGGCTCTTCTTTAAGAAATCCAAAAGACAAAATCAGTCTAGAAAATCAAGGCGTATATAAAGTCTCATGTGGCACCTGCAACAAAACATACATAGGCCAGACCAACAGAAGAATATCAGCTAGACTAGAAGAACATAAGCTCGGTATAAGAAACAAACAGACAACATCGGCGCTTTTTCGACACCAGCACGAGACAGGACACAAAATTGATTTTGACACCGGCCAGCAAATCGCCAATATAGGACATTACAAGGCAAGATTGATTCGTGAATCCATCGAAATTGAAAAGAACGGCACTCTGAACAAGAGAGACGATGCACTGAATCTGCCCTCTACTTGGAAAACTCTCTTCAAGCGGGACCATGGTACCGACACGCGTGCCACGCTTAAACTGACACCAACGGTCGCGCTCGAGAGGGAGGCGGAGCCAACGCCAACGCCAACCAACCGCTACTATCTGCGACCGCGTATAAAGCACGCTGCACGCTGACTTTTCTTTCAGTTGATCTACAACCACCAAGCACTGAAGATGCCAAATGGGATTTTGGCGAAACGTCTGCAAATTTCTACAGGAAACCAAACCAACGAACGGATGTATTCCCGGATTAATACTGAATCATATATATATATATATATATATATATATATATATATATATATATATATATATATATATATATATATATATATATATATATATATATATATATATACTGTATTTTAAATATGAACCTAGTCCCAAGAAAAAATTAAAAATAAAAATAAATATTAACGGTTCAAGAAAATCAATACATATTACATAGTAAGGGTCGAAGCTACTATACTGATTGAGATTATGACATCTTTGAAGAGATAGAACGGAATGATGGAAGTCAGATGACGATTATTTTTGAAAATGTTCTAAATAAAGAACGAAACGTCAGAACGATGAAAACTGTATTTTAAATATGAACCTAATCCCAAGAAAAATAAAAATAAATATTAACGGTTCAAGAAAATCAATACATTTTACATTTAAGGGTGGAAGCTACTATACTGATTGAAATCATGACATTCTTTGAAGAAACAGAACGGAATTATGGAAGTCAGATGACGATTATTTATGAAAATGTTTTAAATAAAGCACGAAACGTCAGAACGATGAAAACTGTATTTTAAATATGAACCTAATCCCAAGAAAAAATTAAAAATTAAAATAAATATTAACGGTTCAAGAGAATCAATACATATATATATATATATATATATATATATATATATATATATATATATATATATATATATATATATATATACTAAATGAGTGAAAAGTGTCTTCGAGGAAAACCATTTCAAATCCGACATTTGGTTATGGCTGATACGATATGGCGGTGATCAAACACAAGCCAAAACACAATATACAGAAACCAGGAACAATAGAAAATTTTGTGAACGATCTAAAATTATTATTATACCCGACGTTGAATTTGAAATTGTTTTTCTTAAGGTGTCTTTTAACTAAAGTGTGTTAAATGTCACTTTTAGGTTAGAGTATCTCAAAATTCTGACATGATAGCCAATTTTGATTACCGGATTTGAATTTAGCGCATTTAATTATATAGGGGATAACCTTATAATGAAAAAAGGGACCCTCTGTAGATATATGTTATCTATTCTTCTACTATACTATACACAAGAAACTTTTCATAATACTTTTAATCGATGGTAGGTCTCACCATGGGTTATCAAAATAATAAAGCATAATCTCTTGGTCTTTGAGATATTTAGACTTATAAAAATTTTCATCTTAATGAAGCTTATAAATGCCAATTCGTACAAGTCGTACTTTTTAGAAAGAATTGTTTTTTTGTTTTTACTTTTTCTGGACTCTTATTAAATCACTTAAGTTTGACTGTACAGGGTGAGTCAACGATTGGATGAAGTAAGTTTGTGCCTTTTCGGTGAAATTTACAAAGAAACTATATTTATTGTTTGATACAGTTTATTTTTACGCAGATTTTAAAAATATTTAGGACTCTACAGGGTGAGCCAAAAAACTAGGACAGAATAAAGTTGTATTTTTTTAAATAGAACACCCTATATACGAATCGTATTTTCGATTTAGCTTATAATTTTAAATCTTTTCTATTAAGGGTTTACTATAACAGAACTTTATAGTTTCTGAGATAATTAAGTTTAAAGAAAAAAAGTCACATTTTCAAGCATCAATTCAATCCTAAATAACGTTTTCAATTTTGTGACAAATATATTCAAATTTGGAATTTAGTAAGGCCAAGGACAAGTTAACATAATTTTTACCTAATATTTGCAATAAAAGCTACAGGGTGTTGAACACATCGGCTCAAATTTGAACAAGTTTAAATGAATATATATCTTTTTTTTAAATGGTACACCCTGTATATTTTCATGTTATTTAATAGAGTAATAAAAACCCTAAAAGTTTTGTTCACTATATCCTATACCTATTTATAATAGTTTTTGAGATATTTCAGTTTTTCTTATTTTCCATACTTTTTTACAGAAATAGTTTTCATTATCATAGTAGCCATGGCAAAAACAATGTAAAAGAACATTTTTCTGTGTGTCAAATTTATAACCGCAATCGCTTCTTTTGGTTTTTATGTAGTGTAGTTTGGTTTTTTTTGCATTCATCTTATATTGTAAAATGAATTTTCCAAAGAATGAGTTAATAGATATGATTTATACAATAGGAGAGGCTCAAAAAAATTGCCTTCTTGCTCAAAGAATTTACAAAATGAAGTATCCTGATCGACCCCAGCCTAATACCCATACTTTTCAAAACTTAATGCAAAGATTTGATTCTTCTGGTACTGTTGATTATCCAAAACGTAAAGTGGTCAACAAACCAGTAACTAATGAAGAAAAAGAACTACAAGTATTCTTAAATGTTCAGGAAAATCCTTACATTGGTAGCCGTCAGTTAGTAGCATTATGTGAAACATCACAATCCACCGCTAATCGTACTACCAAGAAATATAGGTATCATCCATATCACATGGAATTACACCAAGAATTGCATGGACAGGATTTTGAAAGTCGTGTAAACTTATGTCGTACAATAAATGCGGAGATTCAATTAAATCCAAATTTATTATGCAAGGTAATGTTTAGTGATGAAGCTACTTTTGGAAGTAACGGTGCCGTAAATAGACGCAACATGCATTATTATCCCACAGAAAACCCATTTTGGATTAGAGAGGTGCAACATCAAAACCACTGGTCATTAAATGTTTGGTGTGGTATTCATCATAATCGAATTATTGGACCCCACTTTTTTAATGAACCACTAAATGGCCATAGTTACCTGAACTTTCTACAAGAAGAACTACCCCAACTGCTTCAAGGTCTCGATAGGGATGAGCTCGACAGTATGTGGTCCCAGCACGATGGTGCGCCTCCGCATTACCATCGTGAAGTTCGTGCGTTTTTGGACCAACGATATCCACAAAAATGGATTGGACGTGGGGGTTTCATTGCGTGGCCACCAAGGTTTTGGGACATCACCCCATTAGATTTCTTCCTATGGGGTTATATTAAAAATAAGGTGTATGTTAATCCACCAACAACAGTGGAAGATATGCGAAACAGGATTAGGGATACCTGTAGAACAATAACGCCACTAATTTTGTCCAGGGTCCGAGAAAATCTGCAAAAAGGACTAAATTTGTGCATTGCACAAGAGGGTCGTTTATTCGAACAAAAAGGAATAATTAATCTCAGTATTTAATAGGTAATTTTTTTGTTTCAATTTAGTATAAAAGTAAATATGTATTTGCCTTGTCGTTATTGTTGTGTTAATTTTTTCACATTATGTTTAATTAAACTATTGCCGTTGTAATATAACAAATAATGTATTTCATCATATTTAACCACATTCTGTTTGTTTCTGTAGCTTCTTTTTATTATTTTACATGGCTACTATGATAATGAAGACTATTTCTGTAAAAAAGAATGGAAAATAAGAAAAACTGAAATATCTCAAAAACTATTATAAATAGGTATAGGATATATTGAACAAAACTTTTAGGGTTTTTATTACTCTATTAAATAACATGAAAATATACAGGGTGTACCATTTAAAAAAAAAGATATTTATTCATTTAAACTTGTTCAAATTTGAGCCGATGTGTTCAATACCCTGTAGCTTTTATTGCAAATATTAGGTAAAAATTATGTTAACTTGTCCTTGGCCTTGCTAAATTCCAAATTTGAATATATTTGTCATAAAATTGAAAACGTTATTTAGGATTGAATTGATGCTTGAAAATGTGACTTTTTTTCTTTAAACTTAATTATCTCAGAAACTATAAAGTTTTGTTATAGTAAACCCTTAATAAAAAAGATTTAAAATTATAAGCTAAATCGAAAATATGATTCGTATATAGGATGTTCTATTTAAAAAAATACAACTTTATGCTGTCCTAGTTTTTTGGCTCACCCTGTAGAGTCCTAAATATTTTTAAAATCTGCGTAAAAATAAACTGTATCAAACAATAAATATAGTTTCTTTGTAAATTTCACCGAAAAGGCACAAACTTACTTCATCCAATCGTTGACTCACCATGTACGTACTAAAAAAAATCATCCTCGGATTGTTGTCATAGTTTAAAACGCTTGCTTATCTTATCTAGATTCCAAAATGATATAACACAACTTTGGATATTTATAGGTTTTACATTAATACCGAAGGTTTCCTAGACACCTACATATCTAAATGCAAATAAATTAGCTCATAAAAAAATTTACATTAGATCTTGTCAGATACCAATAACAAAACTAATTTTTATTCAAATAAAACATTTGTCTTTGTTCAAAAGATTTATGCCTTTTTAGATGTATTCAATAACCTGATTGTGAAGAAAGTAATCGATAACAAATATATTTTATTATGAAATATCTACTGGTATTATGCTTACACGCTGGTACTGTAAAAAGTTTTCATATAGCCTGTAGTATTTTTCTTTCAAATTTCTTTCATTCAGACATTATTTTCTAGCTGTTTAAAATATTTCAGTTTTGTGAAGTAATTCTTTTGTCTTATTTCATAGAGTTGAGAGTTTCGCATGCGATATGATATTAAATAAACAAAACTCATTAAATTTTTCTTTAGTTAACGTTTCTTATTTCAAAAATTACTTTTCCTCTGTTTGTTGAGTTCTGGACATTTATTGAGGAGATGTGCACCAGTTTTCTTTACAAGTGATGTCCTGTCAATAGTCCTAATAGGATTCGAAGGTTCTTTTCTCTTCAAAAAAAGAATTTCTTTGGCGAGAGACATATATTTCCGATTATGTGTTTCTTAGTATGCTTCCAGCATTCATTAAACTTGATTTCAGTCAAGAATCTGACAGCCATTGAAGAGATTTAATTGATTGTTATTCTGTGGATTCTCGAGTAGCTTGGACCCATACAACTCCAACCGTCAGGAACCTTCCATCCCGATCGTTCTTGGGACTTAAACTTACCTATATTTCACTAATTAGACTTGTGTTCTTAATGAAGTTGAAGATTATGTTACATCTGATTATTCAGCCATTCTTTTCAAACTTTGAATAAGATTGCATTATATAGAATGTAATGTTAACGAGTGGTACATATTGATTCTTTTTTTAAGATACTAGCTTTGTGAATAGGACCATAGAACAGTTTAAAATACATCCATGGGATTTTCGCATGAAAAAAAAATATTTGGATAGAAACAAACTGCTGCTGTTTTACAAAATATGTTAATTTTTTCATTTGTTATTTAAAAAGTATTCAACATAATATTATATCTTATGTACAACAAACCAATAATTTTACCACGTTAAAAATAGGTTCTCTACATAACTTTCTATTTGGGACTAAATTTTTAAAAAATGGGGAATACACCAATGTAATTATTAATTTTTTTTGTTTTAAAGAACTGTTAACGCATGCTCACTGTAACGCATCACATTCTGTATATTTACTTAATGATAATTAGAACGTTTTTCAAATTATGACAAACAGGAACTACACGCCCAAAATATTTTTTGTTGGAAATACTTGCCAAAAGATTAACTGTATGCCGAAGTATTATTAGAATATAAAAATAGTCCAAACATAATTTTATTTAGTAAGTTTTTCAGGAAAATGGAATTCAATACATAATTCAGTTTATTTAGAGTGTAAAACAAGTATGTAAAACCAAATATTGTCACAAGAGAATAGGGAAGGGTGATTTCTTCTTCAGATTGTTGTAACATAATGTTTTATTCAAGAAAAAACAAATATTGGATTTCTAATTATATACACATTTTTTTAAAAATATTTTATATAATATATAAGATTAATATATCTATATTTCAAAACTATTTTTAATATGAAAAAGTAATAGAGTAAGAAATATTAATTTTTAAAATGGGTTATCCTTTATATTTGATATATTTGATTTCCTCACAAAATTCTTTATACAATGCTGAAATTAATTTAAAACTTTTTTCTGATGCCAAATCAACATAAATTAAAAAAAATATGACATTATAAAATTTGTAATATTTTCCACCTAACATTGTAAAATATTAGGATGTCCCATTTAAAAAGAAAACACATTTCTTGGTCTCCTACTTTTCGATAACACCTTGTAAAACCAAAAATAATTTTAGAATATAGACATGTTCTTTTGAAACGGTTATATAATTTTTTTGCTTACTTTTAGAATAATTGTGTTATTAGACTTTGCCACACTATTATGCCACTATGTACATAATATTTTAAGTTTTGAGTGGGACATAGCCTCTTTCCTTCTCTATATTTCTCTGTATGACAAATATTTAGCCAAACGACAAAGAATAAGAAAAATGATGCACTTGAATGAAATAAATATGACTGACTTGAATTAGTTTTTAATTTTATCCTCACTGTAAAAAGAAAATGCATTAAATTTAAAGTAAATGTGCTGGAAGCAAATTTCATAAACCATTTCTTAAATTCAATTAATGTAATGCGTTAAATTTAATAATTATATATATATATATATATATATATATATATATATATATATATATATATATATAAGGGGTATTTAGCCCCTTATATGCTAGGTATATCGCTGCGTGACCGACTTAGAAATAAAGACCTGTGACGAAAGACAGGAGTTACCGGCGTAATTTTTCGACTTGTCACACTCAAATGGAACTGGGCTGGACATGTCGCCCGAAGCAGTGATGGAAGGTGGACGAAGAGATTACACGAGTGGAGACCGAGATTAGACAAAAGAAGTAGAGGAAGACCCCCAACTCGTTGGACTGACGATCTCAAGAGAATTGCAACAAACTGGATGCAAATCGCTCAAGATAGAGCACAATGGACAAGAATGAGGGAGGCCTATGTCCAGCAGTGGACACAAAGGGTTGGATGAGGAGGATGAGGATATATATATATATATATATATATATATATATATATATATATATATATATATATAACCACTGCTAATGCATCTCACACGGAGGAATCCGTGAAAGCCGTATAAACATATATAACCCATCCGACGAGAGGTCGGCGAAGCTGCGTTCAGCGTTGCATGCTTCCTTCCGATTTGTCCTTTGCACAGCCAGGTGCATGTCGGTACCCCGATGAGTCTAGTGAGAGACGAAACATGTATCTCTGCCGTATCACTGTGGCGGGGAGGGTAAGCTTTGACTTTCTTCTCGGTATGGTGGTACAGGTAGGCCACCATCTCGATGGTGGTGGAATAGGATGAATTGTGTTTTATTACAATTTATTCTAACTGTGCAACCTCTAACACAGAAAAGATATGATGGAGCGGAGTTTGCATTCACTGTTTCGCATTTTATTTCACTTTCATACGGAGTTGCATATAGTTGTACGTTTGCTGAATATGATTTCAGCACTACAACAGCATAATGTGGATATAACCACTGCTAATGCATCTCACACGGAGGAATCCGTGAAAGCCGTATAAACATATATAACCCATCCGACGAGAGGTCGGCGAAGCCGCGTTCAGCGTTGCATGCTTCCTTCCGATTTGTCCTTTGCACAGCCAGGTGCATGTCGGTACTCTGATGAGTCTAGTGAGAGACGAAACATGTATCCCTGCCGTATCACTGTGGCGGGGAGGGTAAGTTTTGACTTTCTTCTCGGTATGGTGGTACAGGTAGGCCACCATCTCGATGGTGGTGGAATAGGATGAATTGTGTTTTATTACAATTTATTCTAACTGTGCAACCTCTAACACAGAAAGGATATGATGGAGCGAAGTTTGCATTCACTGTTTCGCATTTTATTTCACATATATATATATATATATATATATATATATATATATATATATATATATATATATATATACATAATATAAATTAATATGTTCTATTAAATTTAATGAAATCGTACATTAAATGTAAAGTTTATCATTACTTTTCAAGGAGATTATGTATATTAAATATACAGCCAATGTTATCATATATTTAATGTACCAACATTAATATTTCGTCAAAAAATTCTACGACGAGGAAAAGGTGGAAATTTTTCCCATAGGTAGTGTACCGTCATCTGTCCACAAGTTTCGAAACCATTGGCTTTCATCAGTACCGGCAGACATGTACATCATAAAAAAATTGAGTCCCTTAAGAAACTGATATCATATTAAATAAAAAGTTTAATACAATTTGCGACATCTCCCGAAATCTCATACAATGTACCATGAATATTAATATAAGTTCCTTACATGTGAATTATTTTTAGTGTACAGAAAGTTGAAACATTTTTTCAGTTACTTTATTGAAATTTAACATTTAATCAGATTTAATATATAACGAATTGATATTTCAATGAATTTGCTTCAAATTCAGAGTAAATATACATTATTTACGATTTACAGTTCAAAACTATTAAATTTAAAGTTAATTTTAACAGTGCTAAATCAAAATTATGTCTTGTATTTCTTGAATTTCCTATCTTTATCAATTATTCAACATTTCGTTAATACCATTTTTGCCTTCTAGTCTAATAAAATACATATCAAACGCATTAAACCTCGCATCTCGGAAATCACTGCCCATCCTTCATATGACTAAAATCCAGTATTTCCCTAATTTTTTCGCGATTGTTTTATTATATTAATGAATAACAAAAATAATATCAAACAAGCGTAACAATAATTTTAAAACAAAAAATTTCTTTTGTCGTTCATTGACACTTGTGCATAATTATAAATTAAAATTATTGTTTCAGTGTTAATTTTAAGAAAAACGAAAAAGATTACGATTCATCAAACAGTGCAGTATATCGTATGCTCCAAGAAGCTGAAAACGAACCAGAAGCTAATTCCAATGAACCAGGTAAGCATACGATACAATAAGAATAATTAATTTTAAACTACTTTATTTATCGTTAACTTTAAATAGTGTGTTTTTACACCTGTTAAGCCACTGGTATTACCTAAAAGACATTTTTGTTTAGTATAAATTAGATAATATTTTTAAGTAGGTGCTTATGTCCTCTGGATATTCAGGAATTTAATAATATAATAAAAATTTGAGTCATTGTTCTAACTGGTACTGATTGATAAATCTATTTTCAACCTATTGTAATTTGCTTGTGTGTGTTACTGAACTGGAATCGCATATTTTTATTAATATATTAATAGTTAGTAATTATTAAGCTGTAATTCATAACAACATATTGATTTATAACAATTAAATTTAAACTTGTATTGAGATTGAACTAAAATATCTGGAACACATAGTAACCGAACTGAATTTATAAAGGTTTTTGATAGGGTGGGTGTGGCTGATGGAACCAAATGTGTAGAATTAGACAAATTTCAATGATGTGTGCCAAATATTATAGTAACTTTCTTATTATCTCATGAGGCATCTGCTTAAACTATTTCCAAAAATAAAACATTAGCATCATAGGTCATCCGATATACACATGATGTCTAAAGGACGGTGGAACTGTTGGCCATATCCTCACAGAGTATCCGGAACTTAACAGACAGACATTTTAGATATGTAATATTATCACTTAAAGCTATCAGATAAAGCCGAAGGTCCACGAATGAGTTGAAGTCATAGTGAGTTGTAAAGGGCGCAACAAGAACTAAGCATCGAACACACAATTTAGAATTCATAAGATGGTGGGCTTTGTTTGATATCCAGGTTCTGTTTTCAGGATGCAGAGATATTAATTGAGATATTTATGACTGTTTAATTGATTATCAAAGAGTGTTTGAAAATGTGCGCCATAACAAATTTATTAGGATATTGAAGGAAATTGGAATCAAGGGTCAAAAAATAAAATCATTAATAATCTATACTGTATTTAAATAACTTCGTTTGCAGGAAGAGAACTCGGAATAAATCGCAATAAAGTGTGTTGTCCGACCGTGGAATATATTGTCACCGGTATTATTCAATATATATTTAGAACGAATATTTTAGGAGGTACTTCGAGATAATGGTATTGGTACTAAGATTAATGGAGCATGCATAAACAATGTGAGATAAGCTGATGACATTGAGGTGTTTATAAACAAAATAGATGGGAATATTTAAACACCACAATTAACCCGTAGTGAACAATCAGTTAATCAAAAGAGCGGAAACATATACATACTACAACAATTAACGACAGATAGCATAATTTAGCATAAATCATAATAGGGTAGAGAAATTTACGATGGCATTTCTAAGAATGTCAAAATTCTTTAGATATCACCATATGTCTTCGGAGACAAAACTCAGATTGTTGACGTGCCGTATCTTCCAGTGCTGCTGTAAGGGGTTGAATCCTGGATGTTGATAAAGTCATCTTATAAGAAACTTTAACCCTGTCACCTAACCAGAAAGAAGGGTCAAAGAAAAATAAATTCTAATAATATTAAAAACATGTAAGCTTTACTATCTGGGACCAATTATTAGGAAGTTTCAATGTAATGAACTACTTCAATTGTTAAGTTTGGGTAAAGTAGAAGGAGAGATAAGAGTTGGAAGAGGAAGAACGTCATGGTTGAAAAATTTACGAATATACAATACAACAGTAAGTTTCTTCAGTTACTGCTTACAAAATAGGGTTTGTCATAATGATTGCCAATATACCCGACGGTTAACTCAAGAAAAAGAAGATTTTGAAACTTCTTTTTGGTTAAATAATTTCATTCATTGCAAACATAGAGTTTGGTGGTTTATATTTTAGATTTCACAATGCTCTTCGTATAAGTTGTTCAGATCAGTACAAGTTTGACTTCTCTATAGTGCTGGATTAGCCACGTAGCAAGAGTTAGCGAATGCTACGGACCCTGCGCCTTGAAGGGCCTGGAAACCTGTTCGCAAAAAATCTTTCAAGTAAGATAGGTATGGTATACAACCCATCGTCCAATAGAAAGCGCTGGCCACGCGATATACGTTATATATTATGTTGCAAGTTGATAACACTACAATATCTACAGGAGAATCTCCGAATATTGTCTCCGAGTTGTTGATTACCAATAAGAAAATAATTAATGAATATTTAATTTTATATGTCTATTCTTACATTCGGTCGTTTTTAGATCATAATGGTATGTATATCAAAAACTGTCGAGGACAAAGTTACGGCAATGCTAGGCAGCATGAGCACGAATTAAGGCGATAATTAAATAGGCGGAACACATTGCCTGTTTTACCCATTCATTAAATTTGGTTGCCAAGTGCTCTGCTGAATGCTGTACACAAATATCCATTTTTTTCGCTTTCACTGAAAGCCTGTATTCATTTTTTCCGCTTCAACCTACCGATAGGGTCTTATTATAGAAGCATTAAAATATACTAGTTGAAAAAATCCAATTTCGAGAAGATTATCGGACACCAGGTGGTCGGCCCGAACTGATGCCACGAAGACACATTTATGTCGTTTTATCACTATCAAATAAATTTTAGATGATATATCTAATGACGAGTATTGAAAGTGTCGAAATCAAGCTTATAGACTATTTCATGGATCGAGATTCTAAAACGCACGCAAATGACTAACGCTTCGCTATAATTGTCTGATCAAGATCTTAATACTTATAAATCATTATACGAGTACGTTCAAGCAATGTGGTCCACATTTTCAGACACAGAGGCAAAAGCCAAAGCCCTAACTGTCTGTGAAGAATATCCGTAATTGACTTCAAGAAAACATAAACGAAATACAAAATACGACCATTTCGACGGCTCTACTACACTCGATGAAAACCAAAGACATGAACAACATTCTGAAATTTAGGTGTTTAATGTCATAACTGATAATGCATTAGCTAAACGCATGTATCCTTTACCAAGTGATAAGTGTCTTAGGAATACTTCGGCAATTAAAATCTTTAACTGCAGAAGATATCTTGAAAATAACTCCAATTATCATCAGTGCTTACCTAGATGATGTGAAAGACATTCTAGGCAGCGAACTGGTGCAGTTCGCTGAGTTGCTCAAAACAGATGTGGCTGCTGGTATTAACAGTACACAGCATGAGGCTTTGGAACTTCAATATTATAAATTTTTAACGGAAAATTCTTTAGAATCGTACTTTTCAAATGTAGAAATAGTGTTACACATTTACTTTAGTTTGATGACCACCAACTGTTACGGAGAATGTTCTTTTATAACATTAAAGCACTTTAAAAATGAGTTAAGACACAATAGCACAAGACCGTCTAAATGACGCCATTTTAATGATCAAAAAAAAATCATGTGACTAGTGTTGTTTTATTTTATATCTTAACTTTAATATCTAAAGCAAACTGAGGGCGCTTGTTTGCCTTTGCTACGAGCTCTACGTTCGCTTAATCCGGCACTGCGTCTCTAACTTTATTTTAGTTGAAAAATAGATTTTGAATATCATTGAATATAAACGCATGTGCTATGTGTATTCCAGTCACCTCTTGTTTATAAAATTACAAATATATACTTACATATACATGAATAATATATTCTCTTTAATTAATGTTGTATTTTGATTTGAGAGTAGGAACAGAAAATCAAGGTCTGACAGTAAAAAACAAACAAGATAAAATTATCCCAAGCCAAACAAACACGCATGTTAATTTTCCAGACCAATGCCAGTTTAAATTCGCTTCGGTATCAAATTCTGGATATTAAAATATAAGATATTTCCAAAAAGTTTATATAGTTATTTTTCTATGAACACTTCATTAATGAAACTAATAAATCGGTGGTAATAACCTTTTTATTTCAGATACTTATTCAAAAATAAAAAAATAAATTAATGCGAAGGTGTTAAGCGTAGGTAGAAATGATATTTGCAAGTCTTATTTTCGAAAATTTCTATGTAAACATCAAACAAATTTATCTCTTAGACATATATTACTTGTACTATCGTATTTCTTCAGAATGTTTATATGCTTTTAAGGCCCCATTTTACACCATTTTGCCTCATTTTTAACTGACTTAAAAAAAAAGAGGTTATCAATTCGATTTATTATATATATTTAATGTTTGTTCAGACATAATTTTTAATTGGAGTGAGATATTTTGATAAAATTTTCAGAATATTTTAAGAGATTTTCAGTGGTGGTCCCATAAAAATATTTCCAGGATAAATTTATTTAAAAGGGGTAAAAAACGAAATAAAAAAAATAAAAAACAGAATATATATATACATATATATATATATATATATATATATATATATATATATATATATATATAGCCTAAATGTTTTCTTTCTATATCTTCCATGACCGTATCTTCTATTTTAATCTGTCGTTTCTTTTTCTTTGCGTACGTAATATTTTTACTGACCTCCTCAAAGCATCCATTTCTACAACTTCTACTCGTTTTTCATTCCTCTCTGTCCCAACCCCGTAAATTAAACAGCTTTTTATCGTTGTGTTGTTTATATTATATTTTTGTTTTTTGTTAATATTTTTGCTCCATAGTATCCCATCTAGGCATCCTCTCACTCTTTTAGCTTGAATAATTCTTGTACGAATGTCTTTATTGTCTGTTCCTTTTCTATCAAAGATGACTCCTAAATATTTGATATCGTTGCATCCCTCTACTTCTGTATTATCATTAATTTGGAAGTTACTGTTATTATTTCCTATATAAATGGTGTTTTTTATAGAGGTATAGAACTTTAAAATGGAATAAAACAAAGATGAATTTTTTAAATTGACATGAAATTTACTTTATTCGAAAGATAACCTTCTGGCATTATAATTTAAATATGACGTCTGGCATATGACCGCCATGGCTGGCTCGGACGTAGTCTAATCTGGAGGTCCAATTTTCGATGAATTTTTCCAACATTTGTGGCGGTATATCGGCAATAACGCGGCGAATGTTGTCCTCCAAGTGATCAATCGTTTCGGGCTTATCGGCGTAGACTAGCGACTTCACATATCCCCACAGAAAATAGTCTAGCGGCGTTAAGTCGCACGATCTTGGAGGCCAATTCACGGGTCTGAAACGTGAAACTATGCGGTTACCAAACGTTTCCTTCAATAAATCAATTGTGGCACGAGCTGTGTGACATGTTGCGCCGTCTTGTTGAACCACAGCACATCATGGTTGTTCAATTGATGAACGAAAAAGTCAGTAATCATGGCTCTATAGCGGTCACCATTGACTGTAGCGTTCTGACCAGCATCGTTTTTAAAGAAGTACGGACCAATGATTCCACCAGCCCATAAAGCACACCAAACAGTCAGTTTTTCTGGATGTAACGGTGTCTCAACATACACTTGAGGATTATCATCATTCCAAATACGGCAGTTTTGTTTATTGACGTATCCATTCAAACAAAAGTGAGCTTCATCGCTAAACAAAATTCGCTTATGAAAATCGGGATCAACAGCAATCTTGTTTTGGGGCCATTTACCGAATCTACGCCTTGCTAGGTGATCGTGTGGCTTCAATTCTTGCACGAGTTGGATCTTGTAAGCACGCAAACCAAGATCTTTCCGCAAAATCTTCCATAAAGTGAATGGACACATATCCAATTTCTGTGCACGATGGTGGAGAGACTGATTCGGGTCTTCCTCTACGCTACTCTCTACAGCAGCAATGACTTCTTCTGTACGCACTGTACGACATCTCTGTGGATGCGTATTATTATTTAGAGTAAACGTGGTGCGAAAATGTTCCATAGTTAATCGAATTAATTGCTCTGATGGACGATTATGTCGACCGTAAAATGGACGTAGTGCGCGATACATATTTCGAACAGAACCATGATTTTCAAAATAAATTTGCACAATTTGGAAGCGTTGTTCAGGCGTCAGTCTATTCATGTTGAAATGCCAAACCAAACTAAACATAAATCACTTGACAGCTGACAAAATGGCCGCCAATTAAAAAAGTGCTGCCAACTTAAAGTTCTATACCTCTATAAAAAAACACCCTTTATAAGCATTTGGTTTTCTCAATGTTTATTCACAAACCCCATTCCTCATATGTTTCTTATAGTTTTCTTGCCATGAATTCAAGATATTATATCGCCTGCTAGTACTGCTTGATCATCGACAAATTGTTATGTATATACAGGGTGTTTCCAAAGTTGAGTCATTTATTTTAACAGCTTGTAAAACTCGTCAAGAGACTCGATTTACCAAAAATCGTTTATATAAAAGTTGACAAATAAAGAAATTATTAACAATTATTTAAAGAATTTAAAAACTGTAATACAAACCTTATTTCATGATATTTTCCACCACTGCATTGTAAAAGCTTTATTTATACACTGAACAGATTACATCTCATAAACGTGAGCTATTTTTATTGCGCAAAACATCCACAAATTATTTAGAACTGGTCAAATTGAAAATTGCACTCAAAACTATGTAACAATTACATATAGAAAAATAGGAATTCCCAGTATCAGTAGTAAACAAAGTTTTTATAATGCAGTGGTAAAATGAATGACTTAACTTTTAGAACACTCTGTATAGTTGTATCGGTTAGTTGAATTTCCATTCTATGATTCCATTTTGATAAAGCTTTCTTCACATATATCTTGAATAATGTGGGTGAGATGCAGCATCCCTGTCTTAAACCTTTGGTGATTTTAAAGGATTCTGGCACCTTGTTTCCCATTTTGATTTTTGAAATACAATTTATATAGACTTTGTACAGTTCTATTAAGTGTATGGTTTATATTCGTGTTCATCATCGTTTCCCACACTTTAGACATATAAATAATATATAAGTATGTTGATTTGTAGAGGCTCTTTTTCTCAATTATTTGTTTCATACAAAAAATGGTGTCATTACAGGATCTACCACCATGACTTCCGTTCTGTCCTTCCCCCTCGTTTTATTCTTTTTGAATAAGGTTTCTCAGTATTTTTCCGTAAATTCTACTCATTGAGCTAGTTATCGTCATACCTACTCTATTTCTGGCAACTTTCCTTATTTTGTTTTTTGGAGATTGAGATATGGTGGCCTTCTTTCCATTGTATAGGGGATTTTTGACCATTGAAACATTTATTACATATCCATGTAAGCATGTTAAAAACTTTTTGTTGTTTTTCTTTTCAGATCTATATGATTTTCCATTTTTTAGTATTCTTATAGCTTTAACGTTATTATTAATTTCTATTTCGACGTGGCCTCCTTATGTGTTAATTATAGATGTTTCTTCCATACACTTAACCCTCTTTTCAGTTAGCAATTCCTGATAATGCACAATCGATTGGTTTTCAGACATTATTTCGATAGGTGCTGTTTCCTGTCCTATAGTATTCTGTATCGTTTTTATGAGTTTCCAAGCTTCAGAGCATTTTCTTCCGCCAATGCATGTGTCTATTTCTTTACATTTATTACCTCCCATTTCGTTTTTTTCTAAAGTTGACGTTTCTTTTTTACTTCTCTTCTGATTTCCTTATATGCCTCTTTTTCTCTTGGATTTTTTGTACTTACCGATTCCATATACCGAAACAATTTGGTAACTAGCGAAATTTTTAACAGGCTTCTCTTTTGATAGGAGTTAGATATTACACAAAATGTTTAGCATCTTCTGAGAAGTATTTCGTATTTCGAGTAATTCAATAAAAATATTTCCAGAATAGCTCTATTGGAAGAGGGCAGAAAAGCTTCAAAAATTATTGGTTGTCAAAACTTCTTGCTGATTCATTCGCATATAACTTCTGATAGAAGTAAAATATTGTGACGATAGTTTAGGTTTATTCTAGGGGATTCTTCAAAGAGATTCCATACAAATGTTTCGAAGATAGCCTTATTGCAAGGGGATGTAAATTATATATAATATGCAATTGCAATCTCGAAAACTATAAGAGATAGAGAGACAGTTATATGAGGAAAGTTTTGGGCAACTATGTCAATGGTTATTGGTGCTTGTGCATTAGGTCTGGTTTTTTGCGATATTAAAAAAAGTTAAATACTACATTTTGTTAGATCGGCTATAACTTTTTTATTTTCCAATATTTTGTAAATCTTTCAAGACCTCTGTATGGCTACTTTTTATGTGGAATACGTGTATTTAATCAAGTTTAAGTTACATAGTTTCGGTTTTTTGGAACCATCATCAACTTTGTTTTTCCTTATGACCGCCATATTGGATTTTTAACTCATCGTACCAAATTTTTTCTATTACAATATTTGAAACACTAATGCAAAAAAAAACAAATAAGATTTTTCTTATCAATCATTTCGCATCACACACTAAAACCAAATTTTATGTACAATCTTCGTGGTTTGTTCAATTGCAATGATCCTTTTTATAAAACTTTTTCGGAAAAGGGTAGATGGCTTTACCAACATACAAATTACAAAAAAGACTCCTATCAAAATCGCCTTTTTAAAGTCCTTATACAATTCTTGATTTTTAAGGATGGTCTCAAGAAACTTAAAATATCTTGCTTATTTCAAGAAATTACTTAACACTCTTAACAGTCGTACTAAAAACTTTAATGTAAAATTGCAATGTAGGTTAAGTTTGGAAGTGATTATAACAAATTTCCTTGGTTTTATAGGTCTGCAAGAATTTTGCATTTCATTCTTAACCATAGGGAAATAATAATTCATCTTTCCTTGAACAAATCAATTGAGGTCTATATGGGTTATAAACACGCGATGAAACACAGAATATTGATCAGAATTTGAAACAGCTCAGCCGTAAAATATTACCGTAATATAAAAATATAAATATACTCACATTAGTGTGATCTTCATATATATATATATATATATATATATATATATATATATATATATATATATATATATATATATATATATATATAAACTATAAAATTAGCTCTTATGTATATTTACGACGTAGTTCACTGATTTTGCCTTCCAGAATCCACTGGAATCAAAACAAACGCTTTTTGTAGTACTTATGGACTTCGACGTGCATTGTTGTATTACGCACATTTATAAACCATTTTATAACGCAAATAAATAAAAATCACAAGAAATCGAACAAATCATCTTTTTTCGTTGCTTCATTTACTATGATGTGACGTCATACATATGTGATCAGTGCCATACAACAGATCTCCGTAAAATATCCATGGGATAAAAAATAATTTGAAAAAGTTTCCCTATGGTAGTATAACGAATTCAGGAGATTTTTATGGTAATTTTAAGGAACTGAAGGATTGGTTACAAAATATTGACAGAGATCCACTTCTTTTGATTTTAGTTCGATTTGCCATTTCCTCAAACAGTTACCCAATTTTTATTTTCTGACCATTTGATAAAAGCCGTAATTTCTACACAAGAACATCTAGATTTGTTTTCAGAATCATATATTGCAGCTTTAAAAACAGTGCGAATTTTTTTACTGATTTTTTATTCAATGTAGATATTAACCTTGGTTGAAATTCTTGGCTTTTGCAAATTTTTGCAATAATAACAAAAAATAAATCGGAGGAAAAAACAAACAGTGAGTTTTTGGCACAAGAATTGTTATCCGAGTCGTGTGCCAAGAGCAGTTAATTTTTACACTTGTTGCATAAATAGCTTTTATGTGAAAGAATTAATGGTATTTTGCTGGATTTTAGAGTCCAGGTTTCAGTCTGTAAGTTAGTGTATTACGTGAACGATAAAATTATAGTATTTGAAGTAATAATTGGTGTATTAGCTAATTAAAGAACTTTTCTTGTGAATTAATTATAGGTAGTGCTTCGTTTCTATTTATATTATCAAATTAAACTTGTTTTCACGGATATATGTACTTCATATATTATAGGGACTTAAAATCAGAAATAGGGCGGGTCTGTTATATAAGTTTGTAAGAAAAACGTTTCTAATTCTTCGTATCTAAACTTTAGAAGGTGATTTCTTTACTACTGTTAAAATTTCCATAGAAGCCATTAGAGGAAGAGCCCCTTAAAATAATTAAATTAATTTAATTTAATTTTGGTTATACACTTTGCACTCAAATCACTGCAAGTTAAATAATTTGCATATTTTCAAATTCTAATATTTCATGTAGTTCTTACCAAAATGTTCGGAAAGCTTATGATTCCTGCTTAGTAACTTATGTAATCTTACACTGAATAATTTTTTGAAAACTCTAGAAAGATACTATGTCTTTAAGTTATAGTGTTTTAGCCATATGGGACATCGTATTTATTTTTAAACATTTTGATTCCCCACAAAATTCCCTATGTAGTTCTGAAATTAGTTTTTATATTTTTTTGAGGCATTGCTAAATTAATAAGGAAAATCTATAAATTTTGAAAAAGAATATCACCTTAAAAATTTGTAATATTTTCCAACTAGCATCTATGAAAACAAAAATATCTGTAATGTTATAAATGAAAGTTTAAAAAATTTTCTAAATCCATCTTTTGTACAGAATGCGCTTGCAGATATAGAAAATTAACAAAATTTAAAACTCATTTTCAATGTTTTTTTTTTAAATCGCTTGTCTTACTTTTACTAAAAATGCAGATTTTGCTTGTGCATAAAACCAATAATATTTTTATATTTAAAGCAACTTCCAAACATTTTCCAAAATTTTAAATATGGCAATAAAAAGATTTCAATGTAATTTTATTAAGGGCTGTAGTTGCCTGGAGCGGAGTTTGTTTTAAGCACCTTAGAAATTTTATAACTTGATTTTTTGTTCCTATATATATGTTTTAACATATTTTCCAACGACTTTACTACTTAGAACCAGACTCAGGAATAATAACTGCTCCAAACAGAGGAATGGCAGGACTCAGACACGTAGAAGCCCCTGTAAACCGTCCGGCACCACCAAATCCACAATTGCCGCCTGGTCAAAATATTTGTGCCGATTGTGAACGTCTTATTATGTAAGTATTCGTTGGTCTATCTTAATAATTTTGACGAGGTATATTACTTTTATATCTTGGAAGTAATACAATTGATAAACAACTTACAAATGTTAAGATTAAAAAAAAAGTAATATAGTAATTTTTGCTTTGAGGAACTAAATTTCTTATAGCGAATCGAATGAAGTTTTCAATTAAGTTAGATTGTTATGGCAACATCGCAATGTATAATCAGCACTTCAGTGATCGTGTTCAAGCTCACGTAATGCAGTTTGTTTATTTAAGTTTTCAAACGATTTTATGGCTCAAATATTTTTTTAATTGATAAAAATTACAATAAAATTAATATTATGAAAACCACCGACAAACAGGAATGGAAATGGTTCATCTTAAATATACAAGAATTTGCATGGAAAATAGATAATGATTGATTTAAAGAAACTTTGTTAAATTTTGGGGAAATAAATAAAAATGAAGTAGATAAGATGACAAATAAACATTTAAAAAATTTCTTTTTTACCATCTCAGTAAATTTCTTTCTGTTTTCAAGTTTATATATATATATATATATATATATATATATATATATATATATATATATATAACGCCAAAGCTACTAAACAGGATTGCTCTGTAGCTGATATCATAGAAATGCAATGATACAAATGAATTATTTGCCACCACCAAAAAATCCACCACATGATCCAAGGCAGAGTTACTCGTAATCATATCTGAATATAAAATTTTATGCTCTATCCATTACCGACGTTAAAAATATGGAATTCCACTGAAAAAAACGTACTGGACTTTCAAATCACCTTGAATGTCAAAGTCAAGGCCAAATTTGAGGTCATCTTGAGGTGTATCGTTTGATGTCTTTAAACTTTTGTAGTACAAGTTTTTCTCAACCATTCTTAGTTGTCGAGCTGTTGGATAATTTACACCAGTCCATGGTATAATAACATTTGACCTTCATATGGTCATCAGATGTGATTTTATTCCCTATGTTATTTACATTGTTAGATACAAAATTTTCTCTGCTTTTCATTTCTGTGATGACAAATGGTGTTTTTATTTAAAAAATTCAACTTGACCTTCGGATGACCTTGTAAACTGACCTCAAGATCAATGTCACTAATACAGATAGGTGATCCAACTTATCCTAAACAATTTTTGTCTGAACCATTTTTCTAGATTAAAATTGCTCAGCCTGTATATCTATTAAATTTGCAACAGCGATTCGTTTCTCAACATCCACTTTTTTTTTGTAATTTTCAAACTACTAAATCGCGTCCCAACTTATTTTACTTTAAACTAAAATTTTTTTGAAAAGATTAACTTTGTAGTCATAGCTGCAAATAAAATGACTTTTAGTAAGAGAATAAAAATATATATCGACGTTGAGAAATAAATATTATGTACATATTTCGGTAAACACACACCAAATAATTAAATTTAAAATAAAATATATTTTTTAAAACCTGCCAAGTGCAAGCAAAACAAACACGAATCGAAATAATAAACTAATATCCCTTCTTACCCGATAACAAGTGTATTCTCGCCCACATATAGGCCACTTTAGATCATTATCTTTCCACTGTGTCTTATCAATAAATGACACAATCTTATATTGTCAATTATAGATAATCTGCGCATTTTAAGTTGTTAGTTTGTTACTAAAGGCCCAAATTATTAATGATATGAAGGAGAAATATTCAAAAAAGATAAAATTTAAAATAAATTAAACAAATGATTTTAGAAAAAATTAGCAGTGCCACAGCACACTAGTGTCCCTTTTCTTTTGTAAAATCCTCATCGAGTTAAAATAAATCAAGTCATATTAAGCCGGCTAATTATGTGATTTTTTTAAACTCAATTTAATGAAAATTTCGATCAGTTCTTTATAGTTGACAAAACTGTTATTTCTTTAAGTTTCGAACTGGTAGATAATTATAATCTTTAAAAGTGAGTCTTTATATCGACTTAAGCGCTTACATTGTATTATTTTACCCGGTATTTAATTAGACTCTTCTACATTTATATTAAAAGTAATAGATTAATATCATATCTATAAATTAAGTACTTTTGTCGTTTATACATCAATAATTTTTTATCTCGTCATTATTATTAGGGTAGACTATTATTTTCAGATTTCATCAATAGTGTCGACAAGGTGGAGTCTCTCTTACAGCTATATCAGGATTCGAATGTATTTGGGCACCAAATAATCATTATTAAGATATTTGACATATTTTTATTTTTTTTTCTCAGTAAACCGATTTGACTACTACGCGTCACATAGTCACGCAATTGGTAGTAGAAAAACCGCGAGTCCTCGACCAACCACGCCCCCTGACGAAAATAATCAAAGTCAGAATCTTCAAAGTCAAAGTTCCACAAGCGACGGTGCTACAATTTGCACTGAATGCGAAAGAGTTATTGTGTAAGTCCAACTATTCGTTGGATCGATGTTTCTGTGATTGTCTTCAAGGAGTTAACTTTGTTCTGTATTTTTTATAATTCCCTATTATTGTCTCTTCTGTAGAAACATAAAACTTAGATATAGAGCATGCCCTGTTCTATGCACTATTGTTATTCTTTTGTCCTAGTTAGTATGTGATTAGTTTAGGATACTACAATTCTCTATTTGCACAGTCTGCATGATCTTTTTATAATTTCATAAAATGCTGCATGCTTGTACACATAGTCTGTATAATATGTAGATTTAACTTTTTATTAGTATTTCAATCCTCATTTAACATCTCCTTGTAAATTTTTTAGATATTAAAAAAGCGCCTTTTAGCAGTCGCCATTAGAACTATAATAACCTATGTTTCAGTTAAATATAAGAAGGTGTGCTCTATGAAATTAATTTTGCTCAATTTGATTCACCCGAACTAAAGTATCTCTCCCAAGAAATATATCTCCTCTTCTTGATAAAATAAAGCAACGGGTGCTTAGGTATATTTGAAGAATATCCTTTTCAATTAAGAGTAATACTATTTTTTCTGGTATCAAATCTATTTAATTTGCTTTGATGGACGTCTATTTTTAGTCGGTTCCTTGCTCAAAATTTTACGACGAACAATCCTCAGGTGCGACCAGCATCTTTTCTTATTTGGACACCACATAAAGCATAATTTAGCAAAAATAAAAAATTAAATTTTTTTTGCTAAAGCGTATTATTTCGTAAACCAAAAAAAATATTTAGTAGGCATTCACATTTGCGCAAATTACCCAAATATTAATACTTCGTTATTATCATTTTGCTGAGCCTAAATCAACATGAACACGTAAATAATATTTACGATCTATATACCTAATTAACTGATGATTGAATTGTAATGAAAACCAAGTAGATAACCGACGAACTATAAATTTTACCCGATAAATTTTACGCAGCTAAGTAAAAATGTAGGTCAGTTAAAAATATCAACAGACCATTACTAAGTTTCGTGAAAATTCGCTCGTTTTTCATAATTTAGCTGTTTGTAACTTATCATTGTATTAGTTAAACATTTTTGTTGAAAGACGCGTGTAAAAGTCTGCTAAGTTGTGTTAGAAAGTGCCACAAATCCAGTAAGCTGTTGATCACAAAAAGATAACACAAACTTAAACGAAGTATACAGAATATGAAATGTTGAAGAAGGGACTCGACTGAAATCATTTACATTTTAGTTGTTATAGGGGTAGCCGTTTATATTGCGGGAACTGGCAACACTAGCATTGCTAGGTGCCATTTCACATATCCATTGTAAAGTTTGATATTTTAGCCGCTATTTGTAGTTAGGACGTTTTGACATAAGGAAGCTATTTGTGTTGTTTACGGTAACTTCGAAGTTTCATTTCGGCCAACTCTGGAACATTTTCGTTCGATTAGTCTTCCAAACAAACGACGTTGTTTTATTGTCAACAAGAATGTATCAGTGAACCTATTTTTCTATATAATGATGAAGCGTCTACAAAAACCACTGTATATCTCTGGTTTAATGAATTTAACCGTGGCCGTTATTCGCCCACGGACGAGTCGTATGAAAGCTGTCCTGAATCAGTTGAAGTGCAAGAAAATATCGATGCCGTGCGTGAATTGAATGAGTGAGTAAAAGGTGGTGATACTTCATCAATGCCTAGGCCTTGTTGGACCATTTATATCCCACTATGGCTGAAGGTCATTCGAGGTAGATTGTCTTTGCGAATCCAAGCAATCTCATTAATTCAACTTGCCTAATGTCCTCCGGTGACAAAATTGTATGTTCAAAATGTCTTTGCTTCAGTACGTTGTGTGCTGAGCACTCTCTGACCCCTCAACAGTCCCGCCACGGTTCGTAGTTCTTTTCTTCCTAAGGAGAGAAGCTCCTTAATAAATCGTGGGTTGGGTCCAGTTATATGTTTCTTGACTCACCTCATTCTGCATCCTCATTACTGTGTATACCCGAGTGACCCTGGATCTACACTACTCTAGTTGTTTAGCCGTTCCTCGTCAGATTATTCAGTACATTCTTGCACTCAGACACCAGTTGCGAAGTTAAGACACAATACTACAGTGCTAATATCTCGGTCTTACTGTCTGAACATATGCTTATTATCTAATTCTTGTTCATGTTTATCTCACAGAGATGGTATTACCGTAGAATAGCATAAATTTTCACTGTAAAGATCGTCGCAGGTTGTCCAAGAATCAAACTCTGACTCCCGAGCATTCAGACTCCAGTTCTTTCATTCTACCGAGATCTATCTGCAAACTACCAAGATCAATTTCTCGGAAGATTTTGCTCCTCCCAATCCTCTCTACTTGGCAAAAGTATCTCAAGAGGATTTTAAAAGCAGCGCCGTATAATATGTGCCTATGGGGAGTGCTGGACATTTTTCTACCACGCTTTCCCAGACACCTGAGTAGTCTTCTGTACCAATTCTTAGAAACTTTAGGCAAATGAGACGATAAACAGCCTTCAGGGCCTCGTACTCTATGTATAAGTGGAGAGGAGGTAGGTTCATTGGACCTCTAAATCCTAGTCTTTATCGCATACGGGGTGCAGTTTGTTATACTAGGCTACCATACAATGGCGGCGTACGTGATCATGAGACGGACCACCAAAGTGTATATTCAAAATAGCACTTTCGGTGTCAGCCTCTGATATCCCGATGCAATTATGCCATCTGCAGTGGGTGAACTGATAATCCATGATCATTTTGTGATATACCGAAGGATTGAGACATCTCTGGACCTAAGTAACACCAGTATCTATAATATATACCATGAACATCTGGTCCTGAAGAAACTATCTTCTCGTTAGATCACTTATAATTTGACAATCGCTGAAAAAAAGATTCATGTTGACTGGTGTAAGGAAATGCTCAAAAAATGCTTCAAAAATATTTATAAGATTGTGATAGGTAACAAGTGTAGAATTTATGCGCATGAGCTCAAAATTAAACATTAATCCACCATTTGGGTGTTCCGTGATGAACCAAGCACTTTAAGGTAAATGTTTCTTTGGAAAAACTGGTCTTATCGCACCATGTCTTTCGAGAACCATAGAACAGTCAGTTCTGAATGGTATGTAACTATTTGTTTGGCGGAAGTATTCGGTGAGTTGAGAAAAACAAACTGGGGACGACAAATCATTATCTAACTTGAGAAAGCGAGCTCTCACACGTCGGCTCAAACAACTGAATTTTGAAGCACTCAAAACGTGAAATTAATGGATCATACACCCTGACTTGCGACCCATTGATTTCTTTTTGTTCCCATACATGAAGAACAGATTGCAAAGTCAACGCCTGAAGAGCCGGTTGATATGTTCAAAAACCATTTTTACATTGGTAAAAATTATGTTTAGATTTGTTCAGACGCATGCAAAAGTGTTTTGATTATCGTGTAGAATATTTTGAAAAACAATAAGATCATTTTCAGCGATAAATATTTTTTTTATTTGTTATTTCCGAAATATTTACGGCTACCCCAGCCCCTAAAGCAAATTGTATTTATTTTGCTTGGCCTATTGGCTTTTTGCAACAATTTTTAAACAAAACTAAGAAAAAATATATAAAAACAACGGCATTTTTATTAAACTAGATTATTTGATTGATTGATACGTGGACTTTGATTTGATATAAAAACAGGGTAAAAGTGAATATATATGGTAAAATTATTAATATAATATATAGATCAATTTTAAATGTTTAGAATTGTTTTGTAAATGAAACTTTAAGAAATGTTATTTACGACAATATTTTAAAGTTGATTAATCTTATTTTTACCTTTATGTTGTTGCAGTGGAGTCTTTGTAAGGATAAAAGACAAAAACTTGCACGTTGAGTGTTTCAAGTGTGCTACTTGTGGATCTTCCCTTAAAAACGTTGGGTAAGTAGTAGGATAAATGGCCCCTATAATTGATTTTTTATCAAATTTTGTCGATTTAACACAAAAAGGCTCGTAAAAGTCTATTTCTTTTAATGTTTGTTTGAAAGTTATAAACAGTGTTAAAAAATAATTAAAACGCATTTCTAAAATTGGCATGGGATTGATTCGTTCTTGGTTGTACAGAACGTTTCGATTAGCATAATTCTAAATCAAATTTAAACTGGAATTCCTAGGAATGTTAAATGTTATAACATTTTAAAACTGGAATTTTAGTACGTGTATGTATGTTCACTATGTTAGTAGCCGATGAAGAGACGGCTCCACCAAAGTTTTTTGTATGTATTTAGACCTCCTGATTACGATATTAAGAGTATGTTTCTCAAAAATTAGTCTATTTAGTAGATTTTAAGCAAAAAGTGTTTCTTGTAATTTGTCCATCAGCCGCATAGTTTTGGGGTTAAATATCGTTAAACATTTGGAGAAGGGCATATTTTACCACTTTCCAACATAAATAACTTGTACGTTTTCAAACTCGGCGCCCACCAATTGATAGTTCAAATCAACAAATTCAAGCTCAGACTAATCGCAAAGCGCAAGTGTAATAGTTTTTACTGCTTCTTAACATTATAAACATATAGCGGTTCATCAATTATAACGTACACGCCGCCGTGTAATATATATATATATATATATATATATATATATATATATATATATATATATATATATATATATATATATATATATATATATATATATACAGTGCCTTCATTTCAAAACGAACCATCCTTAATAACTTTGTTAAATAGAAAAATTTAAAAAAAAGAAAAAATACGTCAATTTAGATATACAGGGGGAAGTTTAATTTTGCATTTGTTAAAAGTCTGTCAATCACCTCCTCACCTCCAGCTAACCTCACTTTGATATGTCAAATGGGAATCCCCACCTTGTGACACATCATTGTAAGTAGCATAAAATTGTCTATCCAACCGTATAAAAAAAATTAAATCGGTTGACGTACAAGCGAATAGTGTGCAAAAATGTCTTGTAATAATGCATAATATATCGGCCTCGAACTTTGGTATGTCAAATGATTACCCTATAGTGTGATACATCATTTTAAAGGACGTACGATCTGCTATCCAATGATGTCAAAAAAAATTAAGTTAATAGACGTTATAGGCAATTAGGATGCAAAAATGTGTGTTAAATATAAGCAGTTTATTCAGTTTTATTCAGTTGACGAAAATTATTTTATTAAATGTTCAAAATGTGCGCCGTTATTAGCAAGACAATAAAAAAGCCTATTTTGAAATTCCCCACGAACATTGGCAAGGGTTTCTCTGCTAATTCCTCTACATTCCCGAACAATTCGATCTTTTAAATCGTCAATATTTTCAGGTGGGGTTTTATAAACCTTGCTTTTTAAATACCCCCAAAGAAGAAAGTCTAGAGGGGTTAGGTCTGGAGACCGTGCTGGCCATTCAATTGCACCACGTCTGCCAATCCACGTCCCTGGAAAATGTTCATCAAGCCACTCTCGAATTGCCAAAGCGTAGTGCGGGGGAGCTCCATCTTGCTGGAAATGCAAATTATTTTCATTTAGTACCATAACAGCATTTTCATCCACTTGATTTTCTAAAGATTGCACAATGGCAGGGTATATTGTGTTTTCTAAAAGGTTTAAATAAATTTGCCCAGTTAAATTATCTTCCAAAAAAAATGGCCCGATGATTTCATTGCCATAAATTCCTGCCCATACGTTAATTTTTTCGGGATATTGAGTATGCCCTTCTCGGAAAAGGTGCGGATTTTCATTATCCCAGTATCTGCAGTTATGTCTGTTAACCAGTCCATTTAGAAAAAAAGTTGATTCATCACTAAAGCAGATATTCTTAGGTAAATGGGGGTCCTCGTCAATTCGTTGGCACATTAATTCGCAAAATTGAATTCTCCTATCAAAATCGTCTTCTCCGAGTTCTTGAAGAATTTGAATTTTGTAGGGAAAAAACTTATTTTGTTTTAAAACTTTATGCACAGAGCCAGCAGAAATGTTGGTTAAATCTGCGACCTTTGAGATGGATAAAGTTGGATCTATTGCAAACTGTCCTAGTACCTCGATTTGGCATGCTTCATCTACAACCCTTTTCTCAATAGATTTTTTATTACAAACGGATCCCGTTTCTTCAAACTTTCGTACCAATTCGAGTACATATTTATGGCCCACGTTTTTGTCTTGATGCCTCTCGTTAAATGCTCTGGCGGTTCTACGAGCGCACCGATCTTCAGCTCCATAGAGAAAAATTATTTCTATTCTTTCGGCTAGCGTATACACCATTTATATTCACGTTTCAACTAGGCGTCACAATGACAATTTTAACAATAATAAACAACTGGTGTTTAAAGATCTTAAAAATTTTATTTATTGCAGTGATTTCTTGTACCTATCAGGTACCGCAAAAAATATCATTGAAATAAATACACTAGATTGATTAGACTGCAATGAATTTTGCGATGAATTTTAAAACAGGCTTAGTTTTTTTCTCGCAAATATTTTAACTGTTTATTATTTTAAAAAAAATATTTATTTTAAATTTAAAATAATATTTTACTCTATGAAGTAGCCATTTGACATAATAAAGTTTAATGTGATAAGGTGTCTATTATTACCACACATCTTTTCTTACTATTCGCTTGTACATCAACAGATTTTGTTTTTTTTTATTGGCTAAATAGGAGATAGTATGCCCTTTAAAATGATGTATCACACTATAGGGTAATCATTTGACATACTAAAGTTCGAGGCCGATATATTATGCATTATTACAAGACATTTTTGCACACTGTTCGCTTGTACGTCAACCGATTTAATTTTTTTTATACGGTTGGATAGACAATTTTATGCTGCTTACAATGATGTATCACAAGGTGGGGGTTCCCATTTGACATATCAAAGTGAGGTTAGCTGGAGGTGAGGAGGTGATTGACAGACTTTTAACAAATGCAAAATTAAACTTCCCCCTGTATATCTAAATTGACGTATTTTTTCTTTTTTTTAAATTTTTCTATTTAACAAAGTTATTAAGGATGGTTCGTTTTGAAATGAAGGCACTGTATATATATATATATATATATATATATATATATATATATATATATATATATATATATATATATATATATATATATATATATATACAGAACTAGGATTATTGGGGAAGCAGTCTTATCATAAAATGTTATGCCTTGTTAAGGAAAAACCCTTGTTTGATTCTCTCACCTTTCGAGAATTTATTTCTATCTTCTTCAGGACATCTCTACAAAATTAATTACCAAGTTAGAATTTAACTTAACCTATAATTATCAAGAAACTCGCCAATGTGAGTTGAATATAAAATAAGCCGCTATGTGAAAAACAGGAGTAAAGAACCATACATTAAAATTTTTTAATTATATTTACAGACACAATATAATAGGATTGTTCAAATTGAACAGCAAGAATTTAATTATTTCTTAAAAATCCATAACAATAAACATCATACCTGAGTATTTCGCCATTTTATCGTGACAGATGTCAATTGTCAACTAGAACAGTGGCGTGGATTACCAGAGTAGAAAATTCAATTAAAATCAGTAAAACAGTGGCGTAGCCAAAGGTGAGGTTGAGAAAAATTACTTGTTTAATATTTTACATGATATAAGATCAAAAGTAGAAAATGCTTATTCATCTGGAGATCCAGGAGGCTCAAACACTTTTTTTTCCCCAACTTTAGGATATAGCTGTAAATGGCACTCAGATTCTCAGTGTCACTTTTTTTGTTCATAGAGTTGACATCTTGATTAATATGAACCATTTCGAGGCCTTTTATGATATGAAGGAACTCTTTCCAAAATCTCAGTGCCATCCCCGTTCACAGAGTGGTCAAGATAAGAGATATGTTCAGCTAGAACACAAGTGCGTAAACCTCTATTGGTGTCACTCCGATAGGAAGTGAGCCTACCTTTAAGGCTTCTGGATGTCTGGCCTATGTAAACTAACTGACAGTTGATACAAGGAACTTTGTAAATGAAAAAGGGCTTCTCATTTAACTGTAGAGGTGTTTTCGTTTTAGAGTAAATTTTTGGAAAGAGTTAATATTTGTCTTTTTGCTATTTTAATATCCGTATGTTTGAAAATTTTCATGAATTTATCGGTGAGACCTTCTATGTGAGGTATATTATGGAAAAAAGAAACCTGTACTATTGTATGTGAAATAGTATTTGTTAAATTTGATGATTGAGAGTTGAAAAGAGGAAGTTGAGAAGAAATTTTTAAAATGTTCTCAGGAATATTATATTTGATAATGTAAAAATTTTATAATTGTTATCTGAGTAAGAATTCTCCAGCAATATATCGTTAAGCTCATGTAATGCTTCTGCTCTAAAATTAGGATGTGTAAGTTTGACTGCTCTATTTTTCGTACTTAAGATGACATTTACTTTAGATCTCATGGGACGGTACGCAGGGGCGGATCCAGCCTCTCTCCTTGGGGGGGGGGGGCGGTGATATCACAAAAGTACAGTATAGCAAGCGAAAGCAAGTTGTTCCCGGGGGGAGGGGAGGGGACACCAGCAACATTCCCATTTCTAGTGTAAAAGGCAGGGACGGGGCTATTTTTCTGAATTTGAAGCTCTTGGAGAGGGGGGGGGGCAATCGCAAGTAAAAACGAGTTGTCGACAGGGGGTGGGAGGATGCGATCAACATACCCGTTCCTAGTATAAGAGGCAGAATCGGGTCTATTTTCCTGAAAACAAAGCTCCTGTGGGGGGACTATCGCAAAAAAAAACAAGTTGTCAACGGAGGGGGGGGGGGTTCCAGCAGCATACACATTCCTAATAAAAAAGGCAGAATTGGTTCTATGTTCCTGAACTGAAAGCCCTTGGGAAGGGGAGGGGCGATCGCAAGCATACACATTCCTATACCCTATTCAAGAACTAGAAAGAGTAATAAAACTCTTACCGAAACCTTCAACGTACCTGCTTCAGTGCCCCCAGTAACTGAGAACTGCCGTAAATCTAATTATATTTAAATATTATAAGCTCTTATAAATTTACTGCAACAATAAAATTTCTGATAATCCAATTTAATTTCTGTCAGTGAGCAAAGTACACCTTACAGTGTGTCCTTAGTGATTTATCTTGTTTGTGCTTATTTTTATATATTATTTGAGATTAGTGAGATACCCAAAAGATATGGCATTCACCTCTATATTTATTACAAAAACGTTAAACCAGGGCATTTTTTCCTTAACGAAAAACTTATTACGATGAATGTTTATGATGCCTTAGGATATCAATATCTTAATAATAATGTTAAAAGCTCTGTTGAGATGTATTCCAGCATGACAGGGGTTGGAAAATCTACTATGTACCGAATACCGATGTAGAAAAAAATTGGAATTGTTTGTAATCCCAAGCTACATTCGATCACAAGCAGACGAAAAACCTTGTTGAAAGAAGAGATGTAAACTGCAAAAAAAGAAGTTGTACATACATTTTATTATGAGAAGCAGATCGCAATCGTCGACAAAAAACTAAAATCAATGAAGATCGGGATTTACCTGAAATTAAACGAACTGAGCTCTGAAAATTGCTCAGAGAACTTAATTTTTGTTGGGAAAAATCAGATGGGAAATCTGTTCTTATAGATCGTCCGGAAAATGTCCGTTGGTGAAGGAAATATCTCTCTCAAATAAAAGATAGAGTTGCTGGCAATAACACAACTTACAAAATTAATAATTTAACTGGACTTTTGAAAGATTTTTTTGAATAAAGTTACTGCAGATAATTGCAAAAAATTCATATAATAAAAGAAAAAAAGAAAATGTGGAAATTAGATCTCATGATCGGTGAGAGAGGAATCAATTATAATTAATTTGAGCGAAGATAGCTTCACTGACTTTGATGACGAATTAGATAAGTAAAGTTTACCAGCGTTAACTCAATTTATTATTTAAATTTTCTGTAACATATAAAATTAATTACATTTGAATCCCTTTTTACTGTTTAATTGTAATTCTGCCGACTGTTTAAGAAATAAATAAACTGGAACGTCAAATATCCCAAAAATGTTTTTAATTAATAATAAAATGACCGATAGACCCAAAAAAATTTTAGTATTATATTGACGAATTTATTTTTTTTATATAAATGTTTAACTTCTTGTATTTTTGGTAATGGGTATTTTGTAAGTATTTAAATTATAACTTAGAATTTTTTGAGAGAAAAAGGCTACGTTTTGGTCTGAATGTGCCTAAAACGGTTTCTATGCCAAAATTAAAAATAATAAAAATACAGTTGTGATTTGTGTTAAATATGTCAAAATTATCTATATTTTCTAATGTATGTGAATTATTAAAAAATCATAAGAAATAAAATAATATTATAAAAACTTTTTATTTTAAATTTATTACTGAAATAATATTCTATGCCATAAATATTTAATGATAAAATAGACCTCCTTCCGACGCCTTTGACAAGGATTAAAATCCTTTTTAACGCTTCACACATCCAAATATCTATTGCTATCCAACCCAAATAGTCCATTATTATAGACCGGTATTTTTGATTATAAAATTTCTAACCCATTCCTATGAAAAATATATGTCTAACAGATTTTGGCAAAGACACCGGAATAAAGAACACAGGAAGTTTGCGAAGAAAACAAAGGATCATAACGAAAAACTCTCCTTAGTTCTTGGATAAACTTTAGTATAAGAGGCAAAATCGGGTCTATTTTCCTGAACTCCAAGCTCTTGGGGGGGGGGGGGGCGATCGCCACCACCGCCCCCCCCCCCCCCTTGGATCCGCGCCTGACGGTACGGATGGTAACTATTTGAACAATATGGTTTTCTATATCGTTTAGTTTTTTTCGATTTTCGATTTCAACGTGCTAGTGTTTATTGATAATTATTACAAACAGATTTTTGGGACACCAATAGGCTCAAAAATTTCCAACATTTTGGTTAACTAGGTGTTGGATGATCTGATTAGGGACTGTCTCCAACACCTGCTTTTTCACATTCTATTCGTTAAGCGATATGTTGATGACCTTGCTGTACCTAATGGTAGAATTGAGATAGTTCCAGAACATATCCAATTCACTGTGGAGGAAGGAAGTAACCATAATATTCCATTTCTCAATATGTTAGTTATACGTACGAATGAGAATACTTTATAAACTAAATGGTATAGAACACCATATTATTCAAATAGATCCATGTTAATATTCGTACCATAATATAAAATCTAAAATCAATCTCATCTTAGAGATGAAGAATAGAGCAGTCAAACTTACACATTCTAATTTTAGAGCAGAAAGATTACGTCAGCTTAACGATATATTGCTGGAGAATTCTTACCCAGATAACGTTGTTAAAAAATTTCTTTAAAGTACCAAATATAATATTCCTGAAAACATTTTTGAAACTCCTCAAGTGTAAAGAGTTTATGCATCATAACGATTAGAGATACAACCTAATTGGAACGTCGTAAAATAAACAAAAATAAAGACATAGCAAGTCCGACAACCACATTTTTGCCAATCTTCAAAATTGTCTAATACCTTCAAAACATATTTATTTAACCAAAAATTATTCATGTTGAAAAGTGGCAACTTTTCAAATGCTTAACGATTCTTATCGCGAAAACTATGCGTTGAACGGAAAAATTACAAGAGACACTTTTTGCTTAGAATTGGTCGAGAAACAAGAATTTTTTATTTTACAACAAAAGATTTATTTAACTATTAACATTATTTTTGTCTATAATAAATTACCTGTTCATTTTTCGGGAACCCATCTTCTATATTCTTAATCAATGGGTCAAAATACATATAAAAACTTTGGTGGAGCGATATCTCTTCACTGTCTAGAAAATCTATTGAGTTCCCCGACTCTATACCAAATTTAAAAGAATTTGGTTCACATTGAAGTATTTATTTAGATATAGTAATATTATTTTTCTTTATTGCAGATATTACAATATTAATAACAAACTTTATTGTGATATCCACGCCAAAGCAGCAGCAATTGCTATCAATAATCCATCAGCTATACCAATAACAATACCTCCGTAAGTATGCTGATAGGGAAAATAACTAATTACGTAAGAATAATCAGAAGTAACAATTTTAAATATAATGCATACGTGCAACATAAGTAATGGATTTTTTAATTTTTAGTGTAAATAAGGCACCAATCAGTGCAATTTCAGCAGCTCTCTCGAGTCACTCTTACCCAAGTTCGCCACTGTCTTCCAAAGCACCAAGCTATATACCACCCTATCAGGTAAGCAACTTAAATTTAACACTTAATTTTATTATAACAAATACTAAGCAAGTCAAAATAGTTTGTGTTTCAGTTTTTAAATACTAATTATTATTAGTTCTCTCAACTTCTTGCGACACAGCTTAAAAATTATTATCATTTTAACCTCTTTAACAAAACAAGAACACATAATAGGAATTTTTAGATTATTTTTCAATTCCTAGACATATAAAACCAATTTACAACAGTAATTCTTAAAAAGGATTAAAAACTGTTTCTATATATTGCAAACTTTTCGACGAACACTCTATAAGTAATATAATTTACTTTTAATATAGCTTTTTTCTATTCATTTTATACATACCTTATTTTTCAATTGAACTATTAGTGAATAACTAATAATACTGGTATTTTAAAATCCTATTGTTATATTAATGTATCTTATATATAGTCTTTGTTATCTTATAACATTTAAACACTTTTTCTGCACTCTGTCTCGTCTTGCATGCTGCACTTACCAATATATCGAAACACTTTTAGCCTGCAGAAGAATTAACAGGGGCGCTGCCGACTACTGATGGTCTTTCCTCTACATCTTTAAAATCTGCTCCTTCAGCCGAATCTAATATTAAACCTTCTTCTCTATATAACACTTCTGCTCCTCTCTCGTTTAGTAAATATATTAATAAGGTGAGTATATCTTTATCTCCTTCTTTCTATTCTTTGCACTTATTACTAACGCTCGTAATATGGTAATACATTTTATACGACATCAGTTAACAGTATTATTAACTCTCTCCAGAAGGTACAAGCTGTCTGGTGGCAGATTTATGTTTTCAGAATGTAAAACATTAATTACTAAACATATATTTTTAATAAAAATACTTTTAAATAAACTACAGATGCGGATTTCTTTTTTTAAAGATAACGTCGTCCAAATACCTTCCGCCGAGTTGTACACATTGTTCCAAACGGAGCCTCGTGTTGGGCGCCACATTCTGCAGTAAGTTCGGATGAATGTGGTGGATTTATTGGCGAATATTTTCTTTTTTGGCCACAACAGTTGGCGGACTATTATAGCAAATTTCGTCTTTCAGATATCCCTATAAAAAAAAGTTCGTCGGGGTTAAATTAGGCGACCTGGATATCTTTAAATCAACTTATCAGCTTTTGAGGGAAAGTTTCCCGAAGCAGACTCATTAAAGCTTTGGTCGTATGTGAGGTGGCTCCATCCTCGTTGAAACCAGGAGCGTAATGAGAATGATGGATGAGCTCGCGGATTCGGCAAAAAACAATTCGTAATCACCCTCCCATAATTGCCACTATTCACATTCGTCGCCTGGTCCCGGGCTTTCTCAAAAAAAAGATGTCCAATAATTCCATTCGTAGAAAAAGACACCAGACAATAACCCTGGGGCAATATAATATTGTTTGATATTTCAATCGTGGATTATGAGTTCTTGGAGATAAGTAATGGCAGTTTTGCTTATTAACATGCCCGTTTAAGTGAAAATGAGCTTCATCACTCCAAAAAATGGAATTAACTCTTCGAAATGTCTCTAACATCATTTCACATAACGATTTGCGTAAAATGAAGTCACTTTTTTTTAATTTTTGGACAATTTGAATTTTGAATTTTTCAAAATTTCGCGCATGGTTGCTCTTGGAAGCTTTTTTCCGAATCGAAAGTGCATTTTCTCGTAAACTTCTTTCAACGAGTTCGAAGTTTGCGAGAGTACTTCCAGATCGACTAGGCCCAGGTGTGAGCTGTTCCTAATCCAAGCTGCAGCGCCACCAGAAACGAATTAAATTTATACTGGGTGCATTACTCAATCTTCGAAGATTGAGCTTCGAACAAAATTGTCGACGAGCGATCACATAAGAATCATTGCCTTTGAAAATGTATTTACAGCGAACACGCGATGCTGTCTTGACTACTGCAGCACGTGACTGATAAATCCACATGGTTCATGATTCGAATGACGCTACCCCCCTCCCGCACCGTTTATTATTCTTCGAAATAATTGCATTTAAAAATATAAATCTACCACCAGACACCCAGTATGAATCTAAGTGGGCGAGACTCAACTTTAAAATGACAAGGTTGTGACCATCGACATTTTAGTCCTTAGGATCATTTTTTTTACATTCTTATGGTCGTTAAATAAAAATATAAAATTATTTTCCCCTTAAAATGGTGGGGCACTGAAAAAGAAAGAAAATTTAGTGAAGAGAATACATACTCTTCTATACTTAAATCACTATATGTCAGGTAATTAAACATTTTTCTTTTTGAAATTTTAGCCAGTTATTTTTCATTGTCTTACCTTAAAAAATAAGTCCTAGTTCTCAGAGTAGTTATTATAGTATACAAGCCAGCAACAGACCAACGTGACCAATTTCCTCTTGGGCGATAACTTGTGAAATGCTTCAGATGGTTGTGCCATCAAGCCTCGTGAACGTCAGCTGCGGCTGCGTGGGTGGGTGGAGCAGCGGCAGCCTTCCACTAGCGTTAAAAAAAATTGTTTTTAATCATTTCCTCCCGACTGAGAAATTTGTCAAATGATAGTTAACACAATTATTTGAAGATAAAAAAAAGTCAGCTGGCTGTACCGTGGTGGATTATACGTCAGCTGGTCACAAGTTTTCGCCCAAGGGGAAATTGGTCACGAAAATCTGTTGCTGGCTTGTATATTATTAGTTGAGTGGTGAGGTTTCGAAGTTGTGCCCTTAGGTTTCACGATCGCCTTTACGTACTATCGCGAAAGTTGAGTGACCAAATCTTGAATTTGGAATAACCCTCTATTGAATATTAAAACATTCTTGATTAGAAAGTATTACAGACAATTTCAGCTTTTTATATCTATTTAAAAAAAAAAGTTACGCATTTTTAAAGTTGAGTTTTGTGTCTTGGCGCGCGCGTCCTTATCTCCACAGACGAATATAGCTGCTTAAAAATAGATAATTTCTTGCATGCTATGTTTGAGTAATTACATGATTTACGTTATATATATATATATATATATATATATATATATATATATATATATATATATATATAGTAAAAGTACGTTAATAACCATTTTGAAAAAATAATATACACGTATTTTTTTTATTGGCTGAAATTCACCTCCAAATTCAACCCTTAAAACTTTTTTCAATATATCTTAGCATGCAATAAATAATTCTAAATAAAATCAAGTGGAAGATATTCACTATAAAAAGTCCTAAATATGACATGTATTTATGACCAAAGGAATTGCAACCCCTATTTTAAATTTAAAAAAAAAAACTACATTTTTTACTAACATTTTTTTTTCACAAATATCGGGGAATAAACTCAAAAGAATTATAAATAGCATTTTACAATATCGATTACTAATGTGGTCGCGTTCCGGGATTTTTTGAAAAATCACCCCTAAATACAGTTAATTACCCCCTAAGTGATGGACCATAAGCTGTAAACAATTTTTTTTTTCTTAAAAATCGTCCTGTGTAAAACGAAGGCAATTTATAACAAATTCAAATTTATTAATTTTTTTTTGAATAATAGTATATAGGGTGAAAAAAAGTCACCCCTAAAAATAAATACCTAATACAACCGAGTTCGAATTAAAATTTTCCAATAAAAAAAGAAAATAAGTCCTGTAGTTTTTTTTAAATATAAAATAAGGATTGCAACGCCTTTGGTCCTAAATACATCTCACTTTTGTGATTTTTTATGACGAATATTTTCCACTTGATTTTATTCAAAAATATTCATTATATGTTGAGATATATTGAAAAAAGAATCTTAAGGCTTGACTTTGGGGGTGAATTTCATCACTTAAAAGTGGATGACAGCCGATAAAAAAATACGTGTCCTTTCAAGTAGTACAACATATCTAAAAATGATCAAAATCGGTGAGGTCGTGTTGGGGTGGTTCTCTTGTAAGTTAAACAGATATATGATTGGAAAACAATAATATATATATTTTTACAGTTTTGGTCTATGTTAAAATCCAGCAAATTTTATTATTATTATAATTATTTTAATGTACCACATAAACCAACAAATCCAAGCTATAGTACAAATATATTTTCTATGTGTTCAAAATATTAAATTAATATTTAATTGTTTGCTCATTTACAGCCTAGCAATATTTCTGGTCCTAAACCATTCTCCAGCGTCAGTGCACCACTTTCATCTGGAGGCTCTTTCCCTAGAGCTGCTCCATTATCTCCTCAAACCAACTTTAACAAAGCTCCTCTTTCAGCACCATCTTACGGATCTTATAGTCCATCATCTACAGCTGGTAAGTGTACACTAAATTTGTTAATACTAATGTAGGAGAAGTGGAGTTGCTTGAGTCGGCAAGTAATCTAAATTAAATTAGATAGACGAACTTGCATAACAAATTTCTTTTTAAAATTATTCCTGTTATCTTACTCAGCGTTTCCTTTTAAATTAAATTAAAATCGGAGTGAAATATACGTTTACACATTAAATTTATTTGAAGAATTTCAATTAAAATTTTAGTGAGATTTCTCAGAATCAGTTTAATTGTGTTCTTGGTATCAAGAAATATAGCAGGTGATTCGAAAAGTCTCGAGACTAACACAAAAAAAATTTTTTTTGGCAAAATTCGACTTAATTTATCAATATAGTTTCCTTCTAGCATGACACAATCATATCAGCGCCGTTCTGACACGTATATGCATTTCTTAAAGAACGATTTATCCAACTCTTCAATATATCCTTCAGTTTCGTCTAAAACTTCTTCATTATAGCCATATCTCTTTCCGGCGAGCTTTTTCTCTGAAGAATACAGTCGATGCGGAAGCTATTAAAAGTATAATTCATTAGGTTTTGCCATCCCTGCGATCGACTGGTAAAAGTTAATTTTTCTCTTCTCCATTTGGGGCCGTTATTTCGCTATTCTCTCTTTCAGACGCACCAATAACGCCATATAATTTTTGCTATTGATGGTTTTTGCCTTTTCGAGATAGTTGATAAATATTATACCATGCGCATTCCAAAATACGAACGCCTTAACCTTGCCACCCAACTGTTGTGTTTTTGGTCGATTTGGGTGGCTTTCATCCTTAGCTGTCCACTCAGCTGACTGTCGATATGATTCCGGAGTATAGTGGTAGATTTACGTCCTATTTACTGTCGCATACCGGATGAAAAAATCCTTTTTATTTCACTAAAATAGCTGTAAATAACGCTTTGAATCATCGACAGGTTGTTGTTTCAGGTCAACTGTGAGCAAACAGCAGCTTTCGCATATCCAAATACTCGTACCAAATATAATGTACACAATCTACTGATATCTTTGAGATGTCAATCATCTCATGCACTTTCACTTAAGAGTTGTTCAAAATGATTTTGTGAATTTTTTTGATAACAGATTCATTTGGGCGCCCACAGCGTTCAGCATCATTTATGTGAGTATGACTGCGTTTAAATTCAACAAACCAGCTACAAATCGTTGCTTTCGATAGAGCAGATGCCTTATAACAACTTTTCAAGCCATTCTTGAGTTTTAACTTCATTTTTTTCCATCAAATAATAATGTTTTATCGACGTACAAAATTCGTTTTTTCCGTCGTTTTTAAAACATCAAAAGGTGCGTCACTAAAACTTTAATATCTCTATCATTAATGGACGAAATGTCTTCAACTTTTGACACGTATCCTTTGAAGGTTAGTACTAACTAAAAATCGTTGGATATGTTATTAGAGTTGCCATCTTTTCGAACCACCTGTTAATACGCCTGCTTGATTTTAGAATAGGAAATTTAATGTTTTTTACACCTCTTTTCACTGAGAGAAACTTTTAAATTTGAATCCCCTCATTTCCTATTCTAAACAGAATAATAATACACGAAACTATAAGGCTGCGAGGGCTATTAAAGCTGCCTTTAGGTATAAGATGATCATTTTCTTAAGGTCATTATTAGGCATATACAGGGTGCCTCACGACAAACTGCTGCGATCGATTTTTCGGAAAATAGAAAATTTTTAAAATTTGGCAGTTTAATAAAGTCGATGGAGCAATTCGGCTAAAATATTTCCAAGATAGTGACTCTTCCAATTGTACCGGAAGTTGATGCCGTTTTGCTTATTTTAAATAGAATAGCCTATATGTTTTTTTCTTTAATTCTACGCAATATTAGACATATATTTCATGAATATTAAATATCCTATACCTATGTCTAACTGTTTTTAACGTATTTTAAATTTTATGTCAAAAGTGGGTTAGCAGGCTTAAATATAACTATCAATTTTTCCTATATGAAAATCTTATTTTTTAATTGGGATTGGTTTCCTTCTACAAGAGAATCTACTTTAGTGGGCTGTGTTGGCATTTTAATAATAAATAAAAACAGTTTGTGCAAAAACTAACATTAAATATTAACTTGAAAAAAATCTTTAAAAGTCTTTTTTTTTATAAAAAGCTCCCTATTTTTGTAATTTTATCTTATTTAGTATTAAAAATAGGGTGAGTTTGAATAAGGTTGTATATTCGAAAAACTTGTAGTTTTTGAAATATTGGCAATTTAACATTTTTGTACTTTGAAAACGCTATACGGCTTTTAGGTTTTTTTGTTAGTTGACCATGACAGGAAAACGCGACGAAAGGACACTATAGAGCACTACAGAAATGTTACTATTTCTTGCCATCCGACAATCTTTAATATATATATAAAAAAAGAAGTCCTGACTGACTGATAGATCAACGTACAGCCTAAGCGATTAAAGATATTGACTTTAAATTTCGCACACACCTTCGTGTTATAGTATATGTTAACAATAACAAAAGAGTTTGCAATATCTTTATTAGAAAGGGTGAAAATAATAAAAAATTTATAAAGTTGCATGATCTTTGGGATGGTTTATATAGCACTCAATTAATTCAGTCGAATAATTGTTTTTATTATTCTAAATATAAATAAGTCCTGAATATATTAGCGAAACTTTTTTTACAATCTATAATCCATTTATTTATACGATAAAATAAATATTTTGCGGGCGAAGCCTCTACGGCTAATGACTTTTATTATTCTAAACATAATTAAGTCCTGAATATATGAGCGAAACTTTTTCTGCAATCTATAATTCATTTATTTATACGATAAAATAAATATTTTGCGGGCGAAGCAGCGACGGGTAATTATTTTTATTATTCTAAACATAATTTAGTCCTGAATATATCAGTGAAACTTTTTCTACAATCTATAATTCATTTATTTATACGATAAAACATATATTTTGCGGGGGAAGCGCGACGGGTAATTATTTTTATTATTATAAACATAATTTAGTCCTGAATATATGAGTGAAACTTTTTCTACAATCTATAATTCATTTATTTAAATGATATAGAATATTTTGCGGGCGAGGCCGCGACGGTTAAAATGATAATTATTAATGAAAATCATGCCGGGCGATTGCTGATAGATATTCTTATAAGTGGATTGCCAATAATCAACCTTTTCTGTAGCTTCCTGGTTCCCCCGATTGGACTGTCTAAGATTACTTTATATGGGGAACAATAAAAAAAACATCATTTTTTGTAATCCAGTCACAACAATGGAGGACTGTGTAGCAAGGGTAAGGGACACGTTCGAAAGTTTGTCTCCAGATTCAAATAGAGCGGTCACCAACGACGAAGTAACTCGGAAATGCGAAAAATATTTGGTTGTTCAGGGTGTAAATTTTGAACATTTATTAAAATTAGTTGTTTCCCTGTACAGGTAAGCCGTTTAGCATTTGCGAATATTTCAAAAACTACAGATCTTTGAAGTAGACTACCTTATACAAAGCCACCTTTACATTTAATGCTAAATAAGACAACATTATAAAAATAGATGTTTAAAAAAATTGACTTTTAGTGATTTTTACTAGTTAATATTTAATGATAATTTTTAATCACCTTGTATTTATTTATTATCAAAATATGAACACAGTTCTCTAAACAAACCCTAATAAAGGCTTTCATATTGAAATTGATAGTTATATTTAGGACTGCAAACGCCATTTTTGACATAAAAAAATATATAAAAAACAGTTATACTTTATACATAACATATATCTATAATTTTATCTATAATTTTACATCGAATCTCAAAATGAAATAACATATATATATATATATATATATATATATATATATATATATATAATATTCCATTTAGAATATGAAAGAGGGCATCAGTTTCCAGCATAACCAGAAGTACCATCATCGTAAACTGCCAAATTTTAAAAATTTTCCAGTCTATTTTTTTAGAATCGATTGCCGCAGTTCATCGTGGGACACACAGTATTATCTTTGAAGTACAAAGTGTAGATAAATTATTAAAAATATATATTCCTTCGATACATTAAGTTATACGGAATCATTTTATCTTCCCCTATATATCTCATTTTGAAGATCGACATTTTACGGTTTAGTATGTGTGGCTTGTAGATACCTTTCCTCTTTGCTAATCTTAAGTAGATTCCTTCTTCCAAAAGTACTTTATTAGCCCGAAAATTTTACATTAAATAAATATGATTTGGGACATCCAATTTATTTTATACTAATTTTCTTAGGACGAACTTCTACCCTTAACTCTGCAGGTGGCCTGTTCAGAGGTATAACCGCCATTTAATAACAACTTCCATTTTAATTTTGCTTCTTATTCTACTTATTTTATTTTGCAAACTATTCTATTAGAACTAAACATAGCTCTGAGTCGAAAACAAATTTTCAATTAAACAATTCGACGTAATTTATTATTATAAGTAAACAACCTTTTGTAAAATAGCATTTACCCATATAAAAAGTCTTTCAATATTTGCAAAGCATAGACAGAATGCTTACAAATAACGCATTTTTTTTTTAAAGTAGATGAAAGGGTTTTATTTGGTAAATATATAAACTACTAGGAACATTTTCACCTAAACAAACTTAATGATTCTCATAATCTGAACCTAAAGAATACATTATAATACAATTCGTATAAAGAATATTGAGGATATAAGAAACATTTTTTAACTCTCTGAAGAAGGAGGAAGTTAGCTTAAGCGGCTTTTGGAATATTGAGACAAACGTCAAAAAATAAAAATATACCCATGCATTTTCGATTCACCTATTTGATCAATAAGTTCCGCCCGTGCTTACGTATGATGGCGAATGGATTCTATTTAAGTTCTCAATGAATAAGTAAAAAGCGCTAAATGCTGGGTATAAATCAACGCTAGTCGTCCGCTGGATCCAAATTTAGGCATATTGAGTTTGAAGACTTTATTCAAGTTCTGTATTATACGTTCCAAAACCATCAAATACCAATTTCGATAAAATCGGGAAAATGTAAAATTTTTAGTCCCTATCTGCTATGTTAAATTGTAAAAAATTAACCTCATATTCGTAACCTATGATTCCAAAAGCCACCTAATACCAATTTTGAAAAAAATGTGAATAAATTTTCATACCATATATTGAACTTAAAAAAAAATAATTTTAAACTCTTAATCTAATCTGCATCCTTAATAACATCCCAATATGAATTTTGGACCCAATTCGTAAATATAAAATTTTTGAACTGCAATATTGCATCTGCCCTATTGAGTTTTTTTTAAACAACTTTTAATTCGTTATTTACACTCTCAGGAACCCCACGGTATCAATTTTAAACAAAATCGAGGCATGTTAAATTTTAGTTCTCCATATTGGATCCGCCATATTAAGTTTTATAAAAATTATTCTAAATTCGTAATTTGCTCCTTCAAAAACTCTCCTATACTAATTTTGGACAAAATCGAGAGATGTAAAGTTTTTAATCCAGAAAACTACCCCATAACAATTCTGAAGAAAATCGGACAAAATAAATTGTTTTTTTCACCATATTATCAGACCGTCCTGATTTTTAGTGAACTGATTTCTGCCATAATAATATGGGACCACCGCAGCAACTTCCTAAACATATTGCAAAAAATTTCATTCAAATCGGTTCCACCAAGGTGTCCAGGAATGGATTAATCTTTTAACAGGGAATAAAAAATTTACTTGAAGTTTTAAAATTAATTTCTTATTGCAAAAACACACACAATATAGGCGAATTTTAAGTTTAAAAAATGGTATTGTCGAAGTGCCTTCCATTTCAGTCGAAAAACTCCTGCAATACCGTCTTCATGTGGTTAACAACTGCTGAACACATTTCATGCGGAATTTTATTAATTTCTTCCAGTATTTTTTGCTCTAAGTCTTGCAAAGTTATAGGTTTATTAACATAAACTTTTTTTTGAGGTATCTCTATAAAAAAATTCCCATAGGGTTAAATTGGGAGATCTAGCTGGCCAGTTCAGGTCTCCAAAGCGAGAGATGACCGTTTCCGTGAATAATTCTCGAACGAGTTCCGTAGACGCTCTGGCTGTAAGTTCAGTTGCCCCATCTGGCTGAAACCAAATCTCCAGAACAAAGCCAGCAAGTGCTAGTAGCTGATGTACCAAAAAATTCCGAAGCATCGCACACTAACGGTCACTATATTCAATCTGGACTATGCCAGGTCGATTCTTAAAAAAATACGGACCGATAATTCCTGAAGGAAAGGAAGATAATTCCTTTTGAACTATGTAGGAGTCTTTCGTGTTTTTGTCTTGGATTCTCTGGTGCCCAATAGTGACAATTTTGCCCATTAACTGCACCTGCAAGGTGAAAGTGTACCTCGTCACTGAACAACCTATTGTTAATTCGATTATTTGCAAAAAAATGATCATCATTGTTTCGGCGAAAGAACGACGGTGTTTAAAGTCATTTGGGCTTAATTCTTGCACTATTTGGATTTTGTATGGATGAAACCTCAAATCTCTTCTTGAACGATCATGGAATTTTAAATATACAGCTGACGGTGTTTCTTTAAACCTCCTCACTCACAATTTCAGCAAATTTTTTACTTGGTGCGTCCTCCACACGCCTAAAATTAAAGTGAGCACAAAAACTTGGCTTGCAATTCTGTACGAGTCGTTGCTCTTGAAGTATGCCTCAATAATGAACGCATGATGTACATCTGACCAATAATCCATTTTTCTACATAATCCGCACCGATCTACTATGGAACGACGCTAACCCGATCTCACTACGTTACCCTGTTGCCAAGTTATTCAAATCTAAAAAGGAAAATCCATTCCTGGATACTTGGTATTTAAAAAAACATAAGTTTGGTCTATAACTCAAAATCGGATGCCTGTAGAAAGAACTAAATAACTCGTTTTTCATTAACTTATATATTAAATAAGATACGAAAAGGGGGGGCTGGTGAATAAAAAAATTTCAATTTTTTCCTGTATCTTTAAAACAGAGATGGCTAGAGAAATTTAGTTTATTGCAACTTTTGTTTAATAAAAAGTAGTAAAGTTTGGCAAAATTATAAGTTTCCATCGTTAATAATAATAGAGATACTCTGCGAAAATGTCAAAAATTGGATACCAGGTACATTCGAGCACATCTCATATACTTTATATCAGCAAATGCGTTCACGCCGAATTTTTTTAAATACCAAAAGTCCATTCTGGAATGTACCTATGTAAAAAAAACCTTAGATTTCAATCTAAACTATTAGAAAAAAATTTAAATACCTGTTTTGATGTATAACATGTTTTGTATGTGAGTTTTTTTCTGTTACACATATTAAAATTTCATTCAAATACACAACTCTGCTCAAAAGCTACAACCCAAAAAGTAAATTATCTTAGAAAAAAAATTACATGAAACACGACTTTAACGCACCATATGGTGCCAAGAGTTTGAGATTTATTTTTCGGAGACCCAGTATATTAAACTTGTTAAAATTTTTAATCTGTGAGTGTTTTTCTTTGTAGTGCTCAATTATATAGGAATTTTTTCTAAACCCACATTATGTTTATGCAAAAACAACTGTTTTCGTAAAGGAATGAATCGGGGTAGCTTAATTTTTCCCTTATTCAGTTAAAAATATTGCTCTTAGTTAGTCTTCCTATTAAGTTTGGATTTATAAATGCAATATGCATTCTTTTAATCTTAATAAATAGAAAAGTTTGCCTATCATATATGTCACTAAAATAGTATAACATTTTCTTTTATAGGGTTCAATATCGCTCTTTTTTTATTACAGATTGGTCTTTCAATTCCAAACCACGGCCCTTTTCCTTAGTATCCGAGTAAACCAGCTTATTTATATTTGCTTTTTTACAATTTTTGCTTCTTAAAACAATATTTAACCAATTTTAAATTAGTACTTATTTAAACTATTATTCGGATTTTTTATGGGGATAAGATTTTAGTATTCAAAACAATTTATTCTTTACATTTGTTGATTTAACAATGAACGAATTATTTATAAATATTTGTGCTCAAGCTATGTTGCTTTTTGTTAATGCAACTTTGAAGTTGAGATATTTATTTCTGCAATGAGAATTACAACAAAAAGGAAATGGCCATGGGGTCGTTGCAGAAAAAAATTATTTAAAAGACCAAACATATCTTTGCAGTTTTGAACTGAAAGCTTATCCACAGGTTTGTATTGTAAAAGCAAATATGTTTATATTTTAGTACAAAGTTAAGTTATACTATTTTTTATGACTATTAATATGCATTTATTTAAATTCCGCCTAACTTTATTTTATTTTTGTTTTGCTTTCCTTTTCCTACACCTTTGTTTACTGCCTATTTTTGTGTTTTATGTGATTCTTATAATCTAAGAGCGTTGCACAAATATTACTTGGCCTCCTACACAAGAGGAACCTGAAGTTCCCACTGCTTGTCCTTTGTTTTATCCCCCTCCATCTAGAGTCGAGGCTGAATTAGAAAAGAAACTAGAATCGAAAAAAGAATCAAAATTTGAAAGCGAATACTTTGCTGAGGAGTCTGAAGAAATGAACATAGACGAAACAATGTCATTTTATTCGGAAGAATTAAACTTTTCTGGTCGAAGGAGTGCTACAGAATGTGTAGAGATGTTATCAGAGACATTGGATACACAAAAACTTGTAGAAAATGTCATTAAATCTTCTCCACAACTAATTCTTCCACCATTGCATACTAAAGAAACAATTGAAACAACTTCATATGATCCGATTAGCCAGGTAACTTCGTGTCCAATGTCTCTACCTAGTATAGAGTGTTGCCAAAAAAAAGTGGCCTGTGAACTTAAAAGGCCCACACAGTATACACCTAGTACAGTAGAATGTCAAATATCAAGTAAAGTAGAAAATACTGTTCCCCAAAAGTGGGAACCTTCATTAACGCAAGCTGTGCGAACAACAGCTCCCGATGCTGATACCTTTTCTAGAATTCCCTCAAGACGGTCTGCTAGTCCTTTAACAACTGCCCTGACTATTGCTCCAGCACAACCATTTAATCCTTCAGCTCACGGTACATTAGAACCTGTTCCATTGCCAGAGGAGACCGAACCGTATTTTCCCCCAGAACGTCCAGTAATATCTGCAGAAAAATTGGAAGAAAAGAAAAAGGAAGAGAAACCTTCTCTTCCTAAACCGAAAAGTCCTTTTATAAAAGCACTGGAGATTGCTCCAGATCGTCCGTTTACTCCTATTGGTGGTGTTGCTGCTCCTCCACCAGTTAAGAAGAAACCTAAAGACCCATTGGACCTACTTATCGAAGACTTACCAAAACCCGCTGAAAAAATTGACATGAGATCTGCCTTAACCACAGCACCAGAAAGGTCATATACTCCTCATATTTTTGAACATTCCGCAAACATATCAGAGAATCATAGTAAACACAAGAAGACAGAACATATAGACCGTTCTCAATTAATTAAGCCATTGAAGCCGGATGAGTTGCCCCTTTCTTTTAAAATAAACTCTAAGGAACCTAAGCCACCCAGTTATTACGGCCCTAAAATTATAGAAGAAAGAATTAACACGCAGTTGCAAGAAACCACTTCGGCTTCTGAAAACAAAGAAACTAAAATTATTGAAAAAGAAACAATTCAACCTGCACAGATATATCAGCCTATTATTACTACTTCACAAGAAGCACAAGTTACCAATTATGCGCCAGTATTTCAAGGATTTTCTTGCTCTTTTAAAAATAAAACAGAGCATTCTCAGTTTTCTGTGGAGGTATGTACAACCCCACCAGTCCCCACACCACCTCCAAAACCACAAACTCCAATTTGTTATATTGCTACAGTCGAACAAAAACCTGGCTATATAACTAGAGAAAAAATCATTCAAGAAACTACAGATAAACAACAAATTATGAAAAGTGAAGAAAGTATTAAATACGAACATAAAGTGAATCAGGAACAGAAAACAAAGGATAAAATTCAAAAACAAGCAGAGGAAATAGTTCAGGTAAAACCTGTCCCAGTGACTACTATGTTACATAAAGCTGAAGCTCTGCCAAGTTATCAGGTAGATATACAAGCAGCGGCTGAATCAGAATTACGTATTATGGAGAAAAAACAACTAGCAGAGAAAAGACTTGAACAGCATAAGAAAGAACGAGAACAAAAACAGGTTCAGCAAAGAATTGAAGAGTCTTCTCAACAAAACATACAAGCTCAAGAGTATTCTATTAAACAACAAGAGAAGCAGCAATTTAGTCGAGAACAGGCACAAACTCAAATAAGTAATCAGCGCCAATTAAATAAAGAAACAGTAAAACAGGCCCCTCCTAAACCTGAAAGGCAACATATTACTAAACCAATTATTACTGTAGAACCTGGTGATACAAATAATGTTGCCGAAAAACTTAATTTTCAACCAGTTTTATATGATAAGCCTCCCAGTACAACTTTTTCGCCAAGACCAAGGTCCATGACGCCGAGTATGATTAACAAGGCACCAGCATTATTACCTTATTATCAAGATAACTTGGTTGCACATTTACATGCTCCTATAGGATCAAATGTTCTTAACCCCAGAACTCCAGATATTTCACGTTCTCCTAGTCCATATCCAGATAAACGTAGCCGAAGTCCTTCTCCCTTTCCTACAAAAGGGAGGCTGGAAGGAGCCAAATCACCAGCACAGGGACCACCACCCAATCCTTTACAGTCTTCACATCCTTTACCTACGCCACAAGATTCGAGAATCCAGCAAGCTAAAGAAAGCTTAAAATCCTATCTTCCAGACTATAAGAGTCAGAGAGACTTAGTGGAGCAGAAAAAGGGAATAGACTTCTATAAAAGACAAGATGAGATTCAACAAAATGAGTTTAGTCAAATAAGTCAAAATATAGCTTATCCAGTAATTCGTTCCGAGGATCATTTTAGTGCAAAAACTGGAAATGTACAGCATGAGGTAAAAACAAGCGGACAACAGCAGCTGCAAATAGCTGACTCCCAGAAACATCAAAAGCAAATCCATGAAAGTGCTACCGGAAGTTCCACATTAGCTATTTCTGAAAAATCTCACCGTGAGCAGTTAGCAGCATCCCGTCAGTCTCAAAGTCAAAGTACCGAAAAATCAGCTGATGGAAGAGTACAGATACAAAGAAGAAAAGTTGTTACCGAAGAATTTGAACAAAGCCATAAGGAAACTAATATTCAAATCGAAAAAAATGTTACTTCTGTTACTGGTAAACATCCATTTACTAAAGTTAATACTCCGGCTATTGAACCTCCTATTGGACAGTCATTTCATGTAACTAATCCGCATCATATTTCATCACCTTTTAAAACAAAAGATGTTATTACTACCAAACAAAATCAGACACTAGATTCCCAAAGTACTTCACAAGAAACGTCTAAAAATCTTACCGAATCATATCAAAAACAAGCTTTTAAAGAAGACAATCAAGTTCAGCCTCTACTATCTTCAAATCCTAATCCTGAATCTCAACTCGTTTCGCCTCAACCTCCCACACGTCGTGTATATGCTCCAGGTTCCTTAGCCCCTATTAAACACGTTAACCCGCCAGGTGCTTGTCAAAAACCTAGTCAAAACGTTACCAAACCCAGTGTTCCTAAATCCAATGTAGGTGCTGGTACTGGACGTCAATCCGGTGGAATAACTGCTGCTCCTAAGAGGGGTAGAGGATTGCTCAATGCTGCGGCTTTACCTGGAACTAGGGTTCCACTATGTGGTCACTGTCACGGTCACATAAGGTAGTTAAATGTTTTTCGGTAATCTGGATGTTTAGTGTGTGCGTGTATTTATTATTTATATTTTTTATGCATTCGCTTGAACGACACTGCTTTTACACAGAATTTTTTACACTTTACATTTTTTGATACTTTGATCCCAAAGAAGTAAAATATATTTTTTATTTATTCAAATATTTGCTGTTTACATTTTTTAAAGGAAGTTAACAATAATATATTTACTAACTCCTTTAGTTGTTTTTATTTTTTACTGTTTGTTTTTGCACGATTTTGTTTATTTTTAGAGCATGTGAGTGAAGTGTTTCACACTAATCTATCTGAAACTGTTACGGATCTAGACGAAGTCTGCGAACGATTACCTCCTCCACCTCCACTACCAACAGTACCAGTTTATAGCCAAATAAATATTACCATTCCTCAACATTCCTTTCATACTTCTTCCCAACTTGACTCAATTGGATCTTCTCCAAAATCTGATTATTCCTCGCATTCCTCTTCTTCCGGCAAACATCAGCAAACCATGGACACAGCAAAAGAAAAAATTATTACAGAAATAAATAAAGGATTAATTCCTAAGCTCAAACGAGTAAGCTTATCAGAAACACAAAGTCCAAGATTAAATTACATTGTGAGCAATGTTAACACTGTCATTGAAAACAATGTTAAAAGGGTGAAATCCGAGTTAGTTATTCCTATCAGTAATTCTAATACTAACTCAACTAACAACATTAAAATTGCTACAGAACATAATTTGCCCGATCATTTGACTTTTGCTAATAAGTCGTCAAATCAACAAGAATTGAGAGAAATAAGTTTTCGAAGTTGCGAAAGTGAGGATGTCGAAGATAAATTTAAAGAATCTTCTTCCAAGCCTATATGTTGGAAATGTAATATTGAAATTGTAAGGTAATATTATTTTTAAAGATATAATAACAGAAATTATTTATTTCAGTTCATACGAGGGTGGACGTTTATATATATTGGGAAATCTCAACATTTCCCTTGCTAGGTGCCCTTATCTTATTCCTATTTTGAAGTTTAACATTTTAGACGGTATATATATTCAGAACATTTTAACATACGAATGTTATTTGTATGTTTTAAAGCAGCGGTGCTGCAAAAAACCCAGGGGTTTGCGAGCTTTATAAAAGAGGTTCGCAAAAAAAAATATTGTAATGGAGGAATTTTAAATTAAACATCGTAACTGGTAATAATCTGTAACGCAACGAGTTTTTACTCCGCTGGCGCGGCAACTTCTACTTTTGCGAACCAAGACTTTTATCAAATACGTACGAAAAAACCAAAAGAACGTCTAACGACATAAAAAAAGCCGCAGTCACATATAAGGAAGAGTAAAGTCGAATTAAATCATACGACTAGCTTAAGAACCTCGAGTGATTTCAGAAAAATAAATGAGTTAGTGGTGTGTACATACATTTTAGTAGTGTAAACCAGTTTAGTAATTTCCTTTGATGTAAATAAATTATAACAAATACCCAAACTTTATAAGTCGCAGGTACGCACGTCGAACCTGAATGAATGAATAAATAAATGAAAAAGGGAGGGTGATACTAGATCATCGATGCCTAGGCCTCCATTGGGCCCTTTACATCCCACCATAGCTGCAGGTTATTCAAGGCCGATCACCTTTGCGAATCTAAGCAGCGTCGTTAGTTGAACTTGCCTAACTGCTTCCGGTAACAAAATTTTATCTCCGAAATATCTCTGTCTCAGTTCGTTGAGTGCTGGCCACTCCCTGAGGACATGCTCAACAGTTTCATCCTCCTCCAAACACCATCTGCGCGTTACTTTTGCAGCAACGATTTCAATTACCTTTTGCCAATAGCAATTGGAACCGATAGTATTGGTTGGGTTTCATACGGTTCAGTTTCCGAACCCAACTTTGCCAGACGGTCTGCTTTGTCATTCCCGTGTATGCCCGAGGGATCCGGGACCCATACGAGTCTGACTGTGCAGCCGTTCTTTGTCGTACCATTTAGTAAGCTCTTGCACTCAGACACCAGTGGCGAAGTTACGACACGACTTCAGTGCCAATATCGCAGCCTTACTGTCTGAGCATATATTTATTACCTTTTTCCTGTCTATATCCCTCTCACAGCGATGGGTACACTGCAGAATAGCATAAATTTCCACTGTAAAGATTGTCGCACATTGTCAGAGACTCCTGTGATCCTGCCAAATACTCCGGCTCCGTCTCTTTCATCTTGTCGAGATCCATCACCACCAGGATTCATTTTTCGGAAGATTTTGTTCTCTCTCTCAATCATTTCTACTTGGCAGAAATATTTCCAAAGAGAGGTGGGGTTTTACAGGGTGCGTCACGTAATCTGTCCGCATGGGAAGTGATGGACACTTCTCCACCGCGCTTTCCCAGACATCTGAGTAACCGCCCGTTCCAATTCCAAGATGTTCTAGGCAACTGAGACGATAAACCGTCTTCAGGGCCTCGTTTTCTATGTATAAGTGAAGAGAAGGCAGGTTCGCCAGGACTTCAAGAGCCCTGATGGGAGCAGTCCTCATCGCACTCAATATTCCCACAGAAGCCATTCTTTGAACTTTGTCTAGTTAAAGAATATGTTGTGCTACTCCATCATATAATAGCGGCTTACGTTATCATGGAGCGGATCACCATAGTGTATATCCAAAATACCACTTTAAGTGTTAGTCCCCATGTGCACCCAAAGGCTCATTTACAAGCTCAGAAAGCACATATGGCTTTCTTGGTTCGAGCCTCAATATGATCATTCCAGCTCAGTCGTGAGTCCAGAATTACTCCCAGATATTTAACTATCCCCTTAAATTGAAGAGTCCTTTCCACCAATGAAATTATCTCTCCATTTTCCTCTTTTTTGTAAAGAGTACCACTTCGGCCTTGTACGGGTTAATTCTGAGCCCTTCCCCGTGGCATACGTCGAACGTATGATAGATCTATGGTTAAAAATGGGTAGTATGAATGGATTTTACCGGGAGGAGTCAGAACCTAAACCGCTTTGTGTAATCTGTAATGAAATTTTGGTCAACAGTAGTTCAAAACCATCTCCTTTTCGAACACACTTTGGATCAAAACATACGGATCACAAGGATAAACCTGTTGAGTATTTTAAAAGAAAAATAGCAGGTAATAAAAATCTAGCGTTTCTTCTTTTCTAACAGATTTAAACGAAGATGCTACAATGGCTCTCAAGGCATCATTTCGAGTTAGTTAGAGAATTGCAAAATCTGGACAAGCAGATACAGTGGCAGAAAATTTGACTGGACCGTGTGCTAAGACATCACGAAGTGTATAATTGGAGAAAAAACGGCAAAGAAAATTGTTCTTGTTCCCTTATCAAACAATACAGTGTCGTGGTGATTGGCAAACGATGTGGAAAGTGAACATTTAAATAAAACAAAATGGACTAGTCGACCGATGTAGCAAACACTGCAATACTGCTTGTCTACGTTAAATATATGTTTAAGAAGTCTCTTCAAGAAGTTATATTATTTGTAAAACCACTGAAAACTTTTACGACATTGCCAAGTCCAAAAACCTTTCAAAGGGTTGATCGAAGCCTAAGAGAAACAAGTAAAAGATGATTATAAAATAATTATTAGAGTTAACGAATTAATTTTTTAAATGTTTGATTCAGGGTCACTTTTGCCGCGACGTGGTGGTCAGGGCCCTCCCAGGAGAATATGAGACCCTCACGTAGAGGAACAAATTTTGCAAGATATTGCTGACAACCCTTCAAACAGCATAATAAAGCATTTGTGGGTAGATGATACGAATAAAAAAGGTTTATTATAAATTTGTGAGCTGGCATCATCGGAAATAACCATTTATATTTATTTGTTTTCGAAAAAAGACTTAATGGTGAGACTTATTTACAATTTTTGCAGCAAAATTTAAATAATTTATTGGAAGACATACCTTTTGATAGAAGAATGCAAATGTAGTATATGCATGATGGTGCTCCACCTCAATTTAACCTTATAGTATGTTAATACTTAATTAAGACCAAGATCTCCAGACTAAAATACCTTAGACTTTTACTTCTGGGAACATCTAAAAGAACAAGTTTATTCAACACTCGTAAATACTAGGAAAGAACTACCAGCAAGAATAGCACAGCATTATAACGAAGTCTGTAAGAATGTCGGAATATAATTTGCAGTGCAGCGAGAAAATATAATGAAGTACGTTGAGCCCATATTGAACATTTGGCAAAATAACATTTAAACGTTTACACTATTTTTGCATTTTAATAACACAGTAAATTAATTGAGCCTTGATGAACCTTTTGAAACGTTTCTGGACTTGACATTGTTCGAGCTGAAAATCTTTCAGCATAACACCTTCTTGCCTTCTAGGAGTGAGACAGCGCTTCCCCATAAATTAAAGCACATCAGCGCATCCTACGTATTTTATGTTTATCTGATTATGTTTAGCATTAATAATATTTAAGTTTTTCGCATAAAAATCGATTTATTTCGAAAACGAATACTTTTTTGATGAGAAATGACCAACGTATTTAAAAAATTATATTTCAGCTTTGTAAAAAATTAGGCCCAACGAGTATGGCTGCAAGTCCGTTCCTGACGTCTCTGATGATCTAAAACATTTACTGTAGTATGGTTTAATGGGTCTTTATAGCCTCTATAAAATAATAAAATTTCATTAAATTATACAAATTGGTTCAAAATTTGGAACCGATAAGGTAAATCGCTAGGTATCCCTTTTGGGCTCTCTATCTCCGTTAAGAAGCACTTTAGAATTTTTTTTCTATGACAAAGTACGGTTATTTTGATCCCTGTATGCTCCCGAGAGATTAAGAGGTACTTACCGGACACCTTATATATGAATCCTGGAGAATGTTTTAAAAAACAATAAATATCATTCTCAATGATTAACATTTGTTTTGGTTTGTTATTTCCGAAATATAAACGACTGTCCTCGTATATGGTGTATTAGTATTCCGAAAAAGAAAACATGTTTGATTATTTTATAACTCAAGATTTTATTAAAAGTAAACTAATTGATGCGAAAATAGAAAGAGCTGAAATACCATAATTTGATTACTAAACCATTCACATTTTATCATCTGACAAAAAAAATCTTAATTATTTCCTAGGTGATTTTTTCCGTTTGAAAATTCCAAATTATCATCAGTGATTAATAATTTTGTGCAAAAGATTCCTGTAGCTAAAAATGGTCCACCTTTATTTAATCTTATAAATAGACACGAATAAAAATACTTCTCATTTGTAGAGGTCCGTTCATAACAGCTCTAGGCAAGATTTGGTGCCCACAGCATTTCGTTTGTACTACTCCATCTTGTAGGCGTCCTTTACAGGATCTGGGCTTTGTTGAAGAAAGAGGACAGCTATATTGTGAATATTGTTTCGAACAGTACCTGGCTCCACCATGTTCCAAATGTTCTGGGAAAATTAAAGGAGTAAGTCAAAAAATGATATTTGTTCGAATATCTCGACTTCAAAATTAAAACGAAAGGAATTAAAGAGTTTAATCTGTTTAACCATTTCCCTATACCGTGTATAAACTTTTATTAGTGGTTAATTATTGAAATATCAATGTTAGTATATAAATTTACATAATATATTTGTTGATTATTTATTACATATTGGTAAATCCTAATAATAAATTTTTAGGATTGTTTGAAAGCCATTGGAAAGAATTTCCACCCTGAATGCTTCAACTGTGTTTATTGTGGTAAACTCTTTGGAAACTCTCCATTCTTTTTGGAAGATGGCAATCCATATTGCGATGCTGGTAAGATGATAATATAATTTAAGTACTAATAAGTAAATTAGATGTTTTTATAACAACATAGTTTAAGTATGAGAAGTTTTTCAACTATTTCAAGAAATTTAATTTGTCATTTTTACATAACACTTAGTAAAACCTGAAAAACAATATACATATCTAAATATCATGGTTTTAATTTATTATCTTAATAATTTTTTTTTTTTGATGGATTAAATATTTTTAAAATTTTTGAATACTTTCAGATTGGAACGAGTTGTTCACTACTAAGTGCTTTGCCTGTGGATTTCCAGTTGAAGCCGGTGACCGCTGGGTAGAAGCTTTGAATAACAACTACCACAGCCAATGTTTTAACTGTACGGTAGGTATCTAACAGTTACCTCAAACTACTAAAAAATATTACGTTTATATAAACTTGAAAGGCAACCAGAAGGCATTTTTTTAAAGTTACGTCTTCTTCTTCTTCTCCTTGTCAAGCTTATTGTATCCACCTTCAGACAAAAGCCTCCCTTAACTGCTGCCATTGTACATTTTTCTCATCTGGTAGTGCCCAAATAATCATGTTATATCATTTGAACATCTACTCTCTCTCTCTCTCTCTCTCTGCTTCTCTTATTTGCTTGTGGTCTCCATTCTATACTTCTTCAGGTCTATCGATTGTCCTGAAGCCTTTTAATATGATAATAATTAAAACGTTTCTTATTTAAGAAAGAAAAGTAAAGACATAAATTACAAGATATAGAAAATGATTCACTAAGTGCTTAACCTAACCAGGCCAAGATCAAGCCTTATTAGCTTCGACAAATATGCCCTGTTCAGTTCCATTATGGATTATCATTGTCTTTGGCATACGATCGATTAAGGATGTTTAGAATTTTTCTTTCCATGGCTTATTCTGTCACTTGTAAGTCTTTAAGTTTTATTTAGTGCCTGTGTTTCTGTTCCATAGCTGAGAACTGGGAAACATACTGATCGAAAACTTTTTAGTGTCCTAGGTATATCGGATTTAAATATTCCTTACTCATAGTCTTCTAAAAGCTGACCAGAACATGATTGCTCTTCTTTTTCAGATCTGCTGTCAGTTCAAACTTATCAATTTCGATTTGTTGTTCAATTAGTTGTTTGTTACTGGCTATCAAGGTCACATTATGGGCAAATCTCAAATGTGCTGGTTTTTTACTATCTATTATGTTAAATAATGTCGACACAGTGACTTAACTTAAAGTATTGTCGCCCCCCCCCCCGCAGATTTTTGAATGCACCCTACTATAATGTACTCGTCTTGACCTTTCCTATTTATTCATTTTTACAAGATGCGTGAGGGCGCCTTTGGACTGGCTGCCCCCCTCCCCCCGCAACAAGGGGTGTGCGGGGTCGTTATTTACGCCACTGGGCCGATAGTTTTCTAGTTTGTATTTATTTTGTTCTTTAGAAATTAAAACTATTATGGTATTTAATAAGGCAGTTGAGATTTTCGACTCGATTAAACACTTATTATATAGTTTTTGAAGTTGTGTAATTACAGATTCACGTCTGTACTTGGTCGTTTCTATAGTGACCTTGTCCTCTCCTGGTGCTTTCTTATTAGACAAGAATTTTTCCTTTCTGAAACTGTAATATCAGAAATATCTTCAGAGCCCACATTCCTAATTATCATTTTATTCTTTCTTTATTTGCAGAGGAAACGTGTCTTTATTCATTTATCGAAGATTTTATATCTTTATACTTTTTCTGTCATTTTCTCTATTTGTGAGACTTTCTGTTCGTTATCATTTGTCAATTTAATTATATGTTGTTTTCCTTCTCTTATTTTCATTTTCAATTGTTTAAAGCTCTTTTGATTAACAAAATTTTCTCTTATTTTTGAATTTTTTTATTTTCTATTATCTTCCCTCGTTTTCTCCCAATATTTTTGCTTATCTGGAATATCCCTTTTCTATTATTTGTTCAATATCGTTGTCATATTTTCCGTCTTTTGATTAATTTTTGGGGCTACTCTGTGTTCCTTTACTTTTTTTTATCAGCTTCTATCCTGTCAACTGCTCTTATATGGCTTTTCATAATTTTCGAGTTTAAAGTTTCTAAGTCTAATTGTTGTTCCACTCTTTGCATGCGTTTTTGTATACAGCATCAGTAAACGCAGAAACATAAAATATAAATAAATCAAAATTTACATTGAAAGATTTAAATATATTCTAAGACTATGCATTTTTATTTACAGATGTGCAAAAAGAACTTGGAAGGACAAAGTTTCTTTGCCAAAGGAGGACGTCCTTTCTGCAAGAACCACGCACGTTAAGAAGAATTCCTGTAGATTCTTAAACTCACCAATCATTGCTTTAAATTAAAAGCTTTTGAAAAATCACCATTAAATGCTAAATGTTCTTTAAGTTTATGTAATTTATTATTTATGTTTTATTTAGTTGTTTATCGTTACCAATATAAATTATTTTTTAAAATAAAGGACGTTAAAGTCTTATATCAATAGAAAGAAAACTCAATAAGAAATTTTAAAGTTTTGAACTAATTTTAATATTTTCTATTCGGGTAGTCTCCTGCTACTCTTTAAAACCAACATTCTGTGAAAAAGAAAAGTTGGTATTCATCGTTCACCGAAAATTTAACATTGGAATAACATTCTGTTGGATTTAGACTAAAATATCCTCTACTAGGGACTAATTATATGCTTTGTATCACTTATCTATGATCCTACCTGCTCAAATATTATACATTAAACGCAGATATATTAAAGTGGGTGTAACTATATAATGAAGAAACGTAAAATGGCTATTGGTCAAGAAAATATGTACGGGCTTAAAAGCCAGATATTTTAAGTTTCAACCAATAACAGATTATCCAATCTGTACATTTCGGTATGAACTTTACTGCTAGTGTTTTAGATTTTAATTAACTTATTCCATAGCCTCTTAAAATAATTTAAGTTTGAATGTGCTTATCAAAAATAAGTTTATCAGAATCCAAAGTACTACCCATTGGAGATATTATATTATACGAAAGAATTGTCGAATGTAACAATATAAGGTTATTCAATTTTACAGTACGAATTTAAATGCTAGTACCAGCATCGTCTGGAATTGATACGATTACCAATATCGGCAACTGCTGATGCTGACAAATCGTGTAAATATATAATAATATTAATTTCGTTTTATGCACGGTACCTTATTAAACTGTCATGTTCGTGTATGAAATTTACGTTGCGATATAGGATCTTCCAAATATATTCAGTAATGAAACACATGACTTTTATGTTTTCCAAGACATTTTACTAATCTCTTCATTTAGATAATATTTATATCCATAAAATTTTTATTGTTAATTGAGTAACATCCTATTTTTTAACAATTAAAGTGAACTCCTAGTGGGGCATATTTTTAAAATTGATAATAAGCCGCCAATTATCCCGATGTCACTTTTCTGTACTCGATACTCTTTAAAAAATTATATAAGTTCAGTAATCAGCAACAACAATTAAAATACCAAGTCCATTGTTACAAATAGTGGTTTATCCGTTGTAATTTTATAGCATCATGGGACTAGCTCGTATTGTGGATTTATTAATAAAAATACGAGAAATATGGGGTGCAAGAACGTGGCTGATAAATCACTGTTCATACAAATGGACTAACTCTCTCTCCGTTTTCATAATGAAGATCAAACACATATGTTCTATTAAATATGAAAAACTCTTCATTGTTGAGTGTAAAAAAATGCAACTAGTTATGTCCTGCCAATCAGTAGGAGAATTACCATGTTTCTTGTTTTTATTGAGCAATTGTGACAAGTTTGCAAACTGACCTTTTGTAACACTATCGAATTGTCGAAATTTTAACATTTGTAGAGTAGTTGAACTGCAAATCACATTTGCTGAACTTTTTTATGAATCCGAAGGAGAGTTATTGCAAAAATAATTTTTATTATCATCCTGCTTTACAAATAGGCCTTAAGTTATTTTGCTTCCTAATATTTTTACCTGTCATATTCTTCTCTGCACTGTAAATGTTTTTTGTAATGTACTTTTGTGAAATATGTATTGTTTATTACTTGTACGTTATTTTTAATTATTATGAATACATTTCCTTGTAGATATGTCAATATAAAAAGTTATTTTAAAATTATTGTTGGATGAACTTGTGCCATTAAATTAGTGTAAGAGGATTGTTTGACAGCATCATGTAAAATTTATTATGTAAAAATAAATAAATAAGATATATTACACGTTATAATTTGTATTTATTTTATTTGCGTTATTTACAATAATAAAAATCTTCATATTTTGTAACGAAAGGCAGTGAAATTTTAAAATTGCATCGGTTAATAAGCTATTGGAAAAAAAGTAGATAACAATTTAAATAATGTTTCGATATTTTGCAATGAATTATTCTTTAGAACGCAAGTTTATTTAAAACTTAATAAAGCGTTAAAATAATATTAGCTTGTTCAAATCAGCTAAAGACAACTTCAAGAAGTGTTCACATGACCCTTTATCTATATGATATTTAGGAACCGTTTCGTTTAGAATTGATCATATAAATTTGGAATTTAAACCATTGACTGAATATCATAATTGCTTGTCTTGCTAATTATTTTGTACAGAGTTTTAAACAACTAAATCTTTTTGAAGATTTTTGATTTTCTTACTTAGACTTCTTTCCGATGGTGGTGGGTTGGGTTCGGTTCTTGCTGATCGGCGCTCTGTTGTAACTTTGATTTCTAAAGCGTTAGCTATTGCAGTCGCGGCACAGTCATATGTAGGGACTCTAGAGTATAGGCCTCTGAAACATAAGTTGATAAAATTCGATTATTCATGATGTTTAACATGACCCCCAATTTTTTAGATGAGTTAATTTTTGGCAGTGCTGGTCTACATAAAAGATTTGTTTCATCATACTGCAGCACTTATTTCTGTTGATAGTTTCCGATAAAGGAATTCAGCGTCATCCTGTTGGGTATCATCATTCAGCTGTTCTTGCTGTTCTTGGATCTCGAGATCCGGCCCCGGTTCAGGTTTAGCAATCGGATCGTTGTTATCGCCAGTACCCCTGATCTTACGTTGAACTTCCACTTTCATAGTATTAAGCCATTTTATAGGAATTAGGCTGCTTCGGAGAATAACTCTATATTAGTCATCTATTCTCTGTTGTGACACTTGTATATGTGGATATTCCCTGCAGAATTCGGCGTGAAGTTGTTGCCTGTAGCCTATCATCTGTCGTCCCAGATGAGTTATCCTGTAAAAAATGCGCAATATTGACTCATTCATGGGCATAGTCCATTTCACGCGTTGTCTTGATCATCCTGCTTGAGTAAGCTCTTGTTGAGGTTCTTCGGGGGTGGAGATTTTGGAGTTGTTTGGCCCACGTGCTGGTGTAATTGTTATTGTTGTTGCTGTTGATCTTCAGCTATGTCCTCTCTCATGCCGTTGTTTGGTTGTTCTTCAACCTCGGGGTCTGACTGTGGAGCAGGTTCTACGATTTGACAATTAATATCATCGGTGCTTCTTACCTCTGGTTCCATTTCCGTTTTAATGATGTTAAGTCGAGCTTCTAAGATTAGTTTATTTCGGAGAACAGCTCTGTATTGGTCTGCTATTCTGTTGTGACACTTGTAGGTGTCGATAGTCCCTACAAAATTCGCCATGAAGCTGTTGTCTATAGTCGATCGTTTCTTGTCCTAGTTCAGTCACCTTATTAAAAATGCGCATTATTGTTTTCATTTATAGATGTTGTCCATTTCATGCGCTGTCTTGGAAGTCCCGCTTGAGTGAGTGCTGGCTGAGATTCCTGCGCAGCACCTTCGGTGGGTGGAACTCTCGCTGTTGCTTGGTTATTATGTTGTTGTTGCGCTGTAGTATTTAGGTAAGATTATAATATAACATTATCATATCATTGTACTATATAAATACTATTCTCCGCAGCAACAGCCCTGGCCCCACTACTTTTCTAGTTTCACGCACTCGGCCGTTTTAGGTGATTTTTCATTTATTTGACAGACCTTTTGATGCAAAATGAGAATATAGACTTATAGAATGAAACTTATACCTTCAAAATCTTTTTAAAAAATGAAATTAGACTATTAATAACACACCTAGGAGCTCTGAAAATTTCAGTGACAATTTTCTGGTTTAATTGTTTATCAAGAAATTGACGGATTTTATATTTCAGTGTATATTAGAAATTAATACAATCGGCCAAGCGCTTTCGGTCTCTCTATCGGACCATCCTCAGGGCTCAGACCTTGTCAAAGGGCACACCTCAACCCTGCCAGTTTGAGGAAAGTCGCGAGCGTAGCCTCCACACAGAACAAGATTTATACAATTAAAAAAACCTCCACTAACATTTAAAATCAAAACTAAAACTAGAACATTCAATACACTGTGCACATTGACATTAAAACAATAAAACTTTCTAAGTTAATGTCAATGTGCACAGTGTATTGAATGTTCTAGTTTTAGTTTTGATTTTAAATGTTTCTGGAGGTTTTTTTAATTGTATAAATCTTGTTCTGTGTGGAGGCTACGCTCGCGACTTTCCTCAAACTGGTAGGGTTGAGGTGTGGCCTTTGACAAGGTCTGAGCCCTGAGGATGGTCCGATAGAGAGACCGAAAGCGCTTGGCCGATTGTAATAATTTCTAATATACACTGAAATACAAAATCCGTCAATTTCTTGATTTCTTCGGTGTACAACCTGTTAATAACTTATTAATTGTTTATAACAAATTGGTGGATCATAATGGAGAGTGGAAAACGTTATAAAATGTCACTACCGATTGTTTTTAGTGTGATGGCATAGTCGGTATCCTGGAAGTATTTTTCTCACAGGATGAATTATTTTTCCTATATTGACTGGCCTACTAGTCAAAATTATCATTACCATTAATAACATTAATAACATTATTTTCATATTAATAAATTAGGATACAATAAAAAACGATTTTATGGGTCAAAATGGATTAAAACACTAATTAATCACGTATAACAATTTATCCAATCAATGTTGTGTAGCTGGTAAAAGGGTTAGCGGCGTGTTTCGATTTATCTTTAATAGCGCTTTAGTGTTAGGTCTTATATAAACTTTTATAAGTAAATGATTAGGCAAAAATACTGAAATCATAGGCAAAGACTAGCAAGGACATAAATACCAGTTTGGATCAGTGTAGATATATGGTAATTATAAAGAACGAAAGTTTTTACGGGTTTGGTCAAGCTGAAAATTATAGTTCTTGGGTTTAGAACGTGTCAAATTGGAACTATTATTGGACGTCTCGCCTACGCTTGCATGATGTATCTTCAGGGCTCTTTACTCTACGAGATTAGAATACGGAATGAGCATCGAGGAGCAACAGCCTAGTATTTATACCTGACTGGTGCTCAGCGAATTGTGATCCATCGTTATAATCGATTTCCACTTGTGATGTAGACTGTAACCTATATATTAATATTATTTGGATATTCACAGACTTCAATTGAATCTCTAATTTTACGTTTAAAGAAATCAGACACTGATGCTAGCACCTTAGTTTCTTGTACATTAAAAGTTTGACCTGAGCAATGGAGGTGTTCATCTACTGCAGATTGTATAATTTGTTTATTTTTAATACATCTTTCATGTTCCTTAAGCCTAGTAGATATAGACCGTCTTGTTTCACCCACATATACTTTACCACAAGAGCAAGGTATCTTATAAACGCCTTCTGCTTGTAATGGTATTGCGTCCTTTGGTGACTTTAACATTTTTTTAGATGTTTTGAAAGTTGTTCGAATGTTCAATTTTCGGAGCGATTTGGCAATCTTGTCGGTGGTTCCGTGTATGTAAGGCAAGACAACACTGTCCATAGGTGAAACATTTATGACATTTTGTTGAGTAGTTGGGTTTTCATGTTTATTAATAGAACGCCTAATATTTTTAGCGCAATATCTGTTGCCTCTTAGAGCATTAGTCAGTTTTTCTGTTTCTGATTTCGGTGATTGTTGGTCACATATTGAAAAAGCTCTAAGTACCAAAGAATTAATGACGGATTGTTTTTGAGCAGGATGATGGTGTGACGTTGCATTGAGGTATCGATTTCTATATGTTCATATTCTGTACACAGGATGTCCTAATTTTCTATCATCTTTCCTTTGTACTAATACGTCGAGAAAGGGATGGGCCTCCGTGATTCACTTTCTATAGTGAATTTTATGTTAGGGTGTTGTTGGTTTAGATGATACAGGAAATTATGGAGGTTTCTGCGCCATATGGCGAAACTATGAATGTATCATCTACATATCTGCATCAAAATTTAGATTCTAGAGGAGCAGAAGCTTCTAAAGCTTCCATGAATACGTTCGCTATCACGGGTGATAGCTGAGATCCCCGGACGCTCGTAGAAAGTTCCTTGAAAAGTCAAATAAGTGGTCAAATATGCTTTAATTAGTTCTAGTAGGCTGAAGTTCATGTTATTATTTCGTAATATATCCGATATTATAGAAACTGAAACATTTATAGGAACATTTGTATACAGAGATTCTACATCAAAACTGACCAATACGTCTCTGGGCTCTAATTGGATAAATTTTAATCTCTGAACAAAGTGACGGAGTTTTTAACAAAAGATTCAGTTTTTGCTGAAAACGGATGTAAAAATTTGGCCAAATACATACCTATTTTGTAAGTTGGTGAGTCTATTGCGGTGACGATTGGATATAGAGGGTATTATTTTAGGCAGAAGAGGCGTGGGATCTTAATAACGGTAGCAGCAAAATGAAGATGATATGCCACTTAACCTTTCTTCCAAGATGCCGTGACGAAAATATAATACCAAAATCGTTGCAGATAAAACACCCCATAACCTCCAGAAGTTCCAAGGATATCTACAAGCATGCACGGCCCTAGTCAGAGAAAGGATTAAGATAATACAAATGGCTGTAATCTCTATGAACTACATCTAAGACTATCATCAAATAGGACAAATTTTCAAAATCACCTACGGAAGGAATTCCATCAGCAACTCATTATAAAGCAAAAAAGGAAATTCGAAAGACTTTTGAGTAACAATAATCCAGTAAGCACACCAATGAACACAGTTGTCAATTTGTCAAGTATACAATTTACCGAGAGAAAACAATTTTATCCAAAGAACAGAACTTCGCAATGACTCCAAGGCGCATACTAGTGGAAGAAATAGTTTCTAGTATCGAAGCCTCCATTAGAAAATTACCTTTACAGTAAGCAGACATGATTCGGTACGAAACACCGAAGATCATAAAACACTTCCTAAATCGGCGAAAAGGAAGGCTATTAAAAAATTGAACGAAAACACACATTACCTTAGTTCTTCCAGCTGATAAAAGAAAAGTAATTGTTGTTATGGATAAGGACAAATATACTGAAAAAATAAACCCGCTCTTGGACGACAATACTTATAAAGCCATTTGGACGAATCCAACAAGCAAAAGCGAAAGGAACCTCACATCTCTATTCAATGCCTCCACACTCACTCCGGAAGAAAAGAAAGCCGTTAAACCAAGCAGCTCCGAGATTCCACGCCTCTACTGACTGCCTAAAATACATAAAGCAAATGTAATTCTACGTCCAATGGTTAACGCAATAGACTCACCAACTTACAAAATAGGTAAATATTTGACCAAACTTTTACATCAGTTTACAGGAAAAACTGAATTCTTTGGTAAAAACTCTGGACACTTTGTCTAGAGCCCGGATATATATTGGTCAGTTTTGATGTATAATCACTGTACATAAATGTTGCCATAAATGATTCAGTTTCCATAATATTGGACATATTACGAAGTAACAACATGGACTCTAGTCTACTAGAATTACTTAAATCATGTCTGATTTCTACTTATATTACTTTCCAAGCGATTTTCTACGAGCAGACTTCGGGAGCGGCTATGGGACCTCCGCTATCACCCGTGGTTGCGAATATCTTCATGAAAGCTTTTGAAGAAAGCGCCTTGTCTACTGCTTCTCTAAACCATCAATTTTGGTGCAGACATGTAGACGATAAGTTCGTAGTTTGGCCACATGGCGCAAATAACTTCAATAATTTCCTGGATCATCTAAACCAAAAACACCCTAGTATAAAATTCACTATGGAAACTGAATCAAGGTATGCCCTTGCTTTTTTTGATGTACTAGTACAAAGGAAATATAATAGTAAAGTAGGACATTCTGTGTACAGAAAATAAACACATAAAAATTGATATCTCAATGCATAATTTTTTATCATATTTTAGTTCAGAATGTTTTTGGTTTTAGGATTTTACGTAAATAGAAATTTATATATCTGATATTAAGAACAAAGAATCAATTAATTACTTTTAGAAAATATCCTTTAGGAATCATTGTTATATGGTTAACATATGTGATAGTTTTATCTGTTACTCGTTCTTAGTTATTTCATTGCAAAATATTTTGACAAAACAGTAATACGTATTGCTTTAAAAATAATTTTGATATATTGACAGGTAAGCAGAATATAAATTTTGTGTAGATCACACCGGTGGGATCCACACGTCTCCAGTTATAGCCATTTCTTGCTGTAAAAATTCAGTAAGTTGACTTTCTGAAGCTGCAGGGTGTTTTTTCACTAAGTCCTTGGCTAGTTTGGTAAACTTAATAATCTGAAAATAAAAAATAGGTCGATTGTGATTTATTTTCAATAAATTGAAAGCAATGACACCGTTGGCCTCCTAACTAATGACTTCTTTAAAACTAATTGAGATTTTTTGATGAAATTTTTGGTTGCTATTTTAATTTTACATTTATCAAGAAGCTCTTTTTTGTATTTATGTTATATCAGAAAAACTTTATAACAACGTGTTAATTTAAGTTTGATTCATAAACTAAATTCAGCGATTTTTTAGATATATCGGTTTTGTCGCCAATATTTATAATTATAATTTAGGTACATACTAAAACAATTATTTTTTAACAAAAGATTAAAATGATAATTCTAAATTTTTTTTTATACTACAAAAAGTAATACGGATGTCAAAAAATAAAACTTATTTTGTCGATTTTTAAATGGGTAAATTGAAATAAATTGAAAAGTGTGACATTCTTGTCCAAAACAATTTATTTATTGAAAAATCCTGATAACTGGCACTCAACAAATAACGGGATAATAATAGAGCCGGTCTTTTTGCCGAACTAATTTCTCCAAATTCCTCAACTATAAAAAAATCATTTTTCAGATAAGTCGTCACATGACCTCTAACCCTTTAAGCAGTTATATTAGAGGCATTATCGACCAAACAATTTTCAATGGAAAGTGAATTTATAGGATAAATTATTTGAAATGCATAGTGGATATTTCTCAGATTGAAGCTTAGCAACTAATTGGAGAATTATGATTAGTATAAGTTTTTCTGAGAGGAAAAGTATAATTTCAACCTACGTCTACCGGCATATGAATGTTTCATCTCATAATAATATCAAAACGTTCTTGATGGGAAGGGTAACTTGGACATCCGCTATATTTTTGTCTATAATAAAAATTATCAATAGTTACCTATTAGTATTTTCCTTTCTTCAAACAGATAAGGGAAATAATATATACAAACAGTTTATTTCCTACAAATACAAGATTGGTTCTCTCTCCCATACACTTTGTGATCACCTAATGGTCTCGTCAGTGGAGCTGTATCAAACCGAGAGCAATATTCGCAGGAAACAATAATCTATATAAAATATAAATTTCGAGAAATGTCGGCAGGATAATAAATCTGCCGACTTTTCGATGTCAGACTGAAAATATCGCCAAACAAACGACATCTATAGATTTACTAGAGTAACGCCAAATTTAAAAATTAAATTTTCAGTAAGAAATAAAAATAAGTTCATTTCCTGCCTTGTTTAAATAGTTGCCTATATGTATTCTTGTTTTTCAAGTGGATAAAAGAAAGGATATATCCAAACAGTATATTTTCTGCAAATACAAGGTGTTTGGAATACCCATGGAGAGAGAACCTGAGTTGTATTTGTAGGAAATAAACTATTTGTATATATCTTTTCCCTTACTTGCTAAAAAAGGAAAATACATATGGCAACTATTTAAACATGGCAGAAAATACTGAAATCTTAATATCTTAATTTTTAAAAACTATCAATCTTACCTTATTTACCATATTTTTCACCCCTCCATTATTTAAATTACTAATATTATTAATATTATTGTTTCTATCTAATTTTTCCACGCAATCCATCGGCCATATCCTTACCCATCCACCTTCTCTTGCTTTCGGGTAATTCCAATCTCTTCCATTTCCCCAAGTTTTATGGCTGGATCTCTTAAATTCTTCCTCAATCTAAAAATAATGAAATAAAAATCTTAAATAACTCAAAACATTTTTACAGTGAAACTTTACAATGTCAAGTTATCTAGAGTGTTATCAGTTATCAGGTTTTAATTAAGAACGCACCTAAATAGCATGTTTTGGGAAGGTTTTACCAAATGGGAAATGTTATTGATCCATAACCAGCACAGAAGATGCCAAATGAGATTCTGGATATAAATATATACATATATATATATATATATATATATATATATATATATATATATATATATATATATATATATATATATATATATATATATGTTTATGGGGCTTTCACGGATTCCTCCGTGTGAGATGCAATAGCAGTGGATATATCAACATTATGCCGTTGTAGTGCTGAAATCACATTCAGCAAACGTACAACTATATGCAACTTCGTGCATAGATGAATTAAAATGCGAACAGTAAGTACAAACTTCATTCCATCATATCCTTTCCGTGTTAGAGGTTGCACAGTTTGAAATAAATTGCTACAGAATACAATTTATCCTATTCCACCACCATCGAGATGATGTACCACCATACCGAGAAGAAAGTCATGGCGGGGAGGGTAAGTTTTGACTTTCTTCTCGGTTTGGTGGTACAGGTAGGCTATCATCTCGATAGTGGTGGAATAGGATAAATTGTGTTCTGTAGCAATTTATTTCAAACTGTGCAGCCTCTAACACGAAAAGCATATGATGGAATGAAGTTTGCATTTACTGTTAGAATTTAACTTCATATATACAGAACATTACAATAAATATTACTTAACTGACTCGGGTCAGATTTATAATTGATTACATTTTTATGTTTATTTTTATGAACTTAATTTGTCAAGAATGCTACATAGGGCAAACAACACAGCCGCTCAATCCAAGAGTGACACAACACAAAAGTGACTGTCGATTAGGTAAAAATAGTAGTGCTATGGTCGAACGTTAACAAAAACTGGCCATAATTTTGATTACAATAATGGTAAAATTTTAAGCCCAGACACTAACCATTAAAGTAAGTTATTCTTTGAGATGTTTCATGTAAACAAAAATAAAAATTCAATCAATTCTAAATTTGACACAAGTCAGTTAAGTAATATTTATTGTAATATTCTCAATTTAATATAAACATCCAAATTGTCCACCACATCATATCCGACAATCTTTAACACACTTGTATATATATATATATATATATATATATATATATATATATATATATATATATATATATATATATATATATGCATTGAAATTTATTCCTTTCTCATATATACAAATGAACTTTCAGAACAAATTTAACATATTTTAACCGACATAATATCATTGTTTGTTACGTAACCCAAAATAAGTTAGGCTCTTTGTTTAAAAAATTATAAAGTAAAACTCTAGTGTCGTGTATTCAGTTTGTTGCACCAATTCTCCAAAAAATTTTTAAAAAATAGATTAAATGGACACACTTTACGAAAAATGATATTATCGTATTAAATAAACATGTACAGAAAACAAGCCATTTTCTCGACTACAACAAAACTACAATAATAGAACGTGACCACAATTATAACAAATTCAGTGTAAAAGAAAAGATATCAAATAGATATAAAAAGGAAAGAAACGCAGTTAATGATAGAATGGATAAAAGTAAGATAAACTAGTTGGTTAATTTTGTTTGGCTTCTCTTATTGTTATAGTTTGTATTACGTATGAAGAAAAACGAACCCTTACTTAGGAAAATTATAGATTAAAGCTAGAGGTTAATCCTTGGAATCAATAAGAAAAATAATTTTAATCCAAAAATAAGTAAAATTGGCCATTTATGCTGGTTTGACAATAAAAGAACATTTGTCTAATGAGTTTCAGTATTAAAATTGGACTACGGTAATGAGTTAGAGAATTAAATTATATTTTACATAAATTTCATTAATATTATTATTATATCTAATAATATAACATACCGGTTTTTCTCTTGGCACATTACAGCAATTTGATGAAGAAAAATTTTGACTGTCTAGTTGTACTTTTGGCAATTTCATATAAGTCTCTAAAAATAAAACACAATGTACAAATTTTTCTAGAAATCACAATTGAAGAAATTATTTCTAACGAAGCAAGAATTACATATCATTTTATAAATGAACTTAAACTGGACATAGATTTTGTCATCTTACTAATGCGACAGCTTCGGCAGCACCTTTAAAGTTGAAGGATGTCATTTTCGTGATCTTACCTGCCTTGCGATCTGCTATTACAATGGGCTTAAAGGGAAAATTACAATGAATAGTTCGGGAGCCCAGTGGGTTTTCGTAGCTGATAAAGGGTTTTTTATATGTATTTTGACCCTCTGATTATGAATATTGAGGGCGAATGGATAGATAATTTTGTTATAAACTTGTTAATAATTAAAGAAATTGTTTCTTTGTAAAATAAAAATATTTTCGTGTTCCTCTGCCGATTCTAAGCAAAAAAGTGTCTCTAGTGATGTGTGCATAAATATTTTTAAATTCTGCGCCCAGCAACTCATCGATGAAGTCAAGAACTACAAACTGGGATTAATCGCAATGAGAAAATGTAATATTTTTATTGCTTTTTAACGGCATAAACAAATAGCATTTTACCAATTACAACGTACGTGCCGGTGTGTATAAAGGGATTAAAGCTTTCGTTGATGGTCGCATTAATACTTTAAACACATTTTAACATACAGGGTGAGACATTTTAATTTATAGATCCAAATATCTTTTAAAATACTCCATTCTGAAGAAAATGGTTCTGATAAAAATTATCAAGGATAGAAATGTTCATTTATCTGTATCAAGGTCTTTTGAAGGTCAAGAAATTTTTTTTAAAAGGAAACCTCATTTTTAATTGCAAAAATTAAACGCCGAGAATATTTCGTACCCAACGGTATGAATAGCAAAAAAGATAAAATCACATCTAGAGATCATTTTAAGGTCAAATGTCCTCTTGTCTTGAATGAACCAATAATTTGTAAACTAAGAGTGATGGAGAAAAACTTTTTCTACAAAAGGTTCTGGAAATCAAACCGTGTATGTTAAGGTGACCTTAAATTTGACCTTGAGTTTGAAGGTCACATCAAAGTCTTGATAACTTTTTAAGTGGGGCCTTATACTTTTGACCTCCCAAAATGGATATAGCAGAATATTTTACGATCAGATATGGTCTTGAAATGATCTCGAGAGTCAGTGTCGAGGCCAAGGGCATTTCAAAATAAAATATTAAAATATCCCGCAATAGCAGAATATTGGGGATTATTCAAGACTTAAGGGAAAATTAGAGTTACTCGATTCGAATTGATGGTGGTCTCTATTTTCTTTTAACTTTTGATAAGCTGGCTCGCTTTCTGACTGAACGAGCGGCTTCGCAGGCTCCTTCCCTCTGCAGAGTGCGATATATTTGATTCTTATATACTACTCTCTCGTGTATTTGGTGATTTTTGTTCTTTTGTTTCTTGAAATTTTATTACTGTTTTCCATGTAGTTGGAATATTTAAAGCATCGTACCGTTTATTCAGCTCTCTCGCTTTTTCGATTTCTAAGGCAGTTTTGTACTGGTGCTATTTCTTTTGCTTTTTTAAAATCGATGGTATGTCCGGTTGTTTGGTGATATTGAAAAAGAGCTGAGGTTGTCTGTTTTTGATTATTGCTAATATGTGCCTGCTTGTGTGTCTTATGTATGTTTGATGGTAATCTGCAGCAGGGGCGGATCCAGCCTTTCTCATTGGGGGGGGGGCGGTGATATCACAAAAGTATAGTATGGCAAGCGAAAGCAAATTGTCGACGGGGGGGGGGGGGGGGGGAGGAGACACCAGCACCATTACCATTTCTAGTGTAAAAGGTAGGGTCGGATCTATTTTTCTGAATTTGAAGCTCTTGGGGAGGGGGGGGGGGGCGATGACAAGAAAAAACAAGTTGTCGACAGGGTGATAGGATGCGAGCAGCCTACACAATCTTAGTATAAGAGGCAGAATCGGGTTTATTTTCCTGAATTCAAAGCTTTTGGGAGGTGGCTATCACAAGAAAAACAAGTTGACAACTGGGGGGGGGGTAGTGCCAGCATCATATACATTCCTAATATAAAAGGCAGAATCGGTTTTATTTTCCTGAACTCAAAACTCTTGGGAAGGGGATGGGCGATCGCAAGCATACACATTCCTATACTCTATTCAAGAACTAGAGAGAGTAATAAAACTGTTACCGAAACCTCCAACGTACCTGCTCCAGTGCCGCAGGTAACTGAGGACTGCCGTAAATCTAATTATATTTAATTTTATTTAAATATTATAAGTTTTTATAAATTTACTGCAACAATAAAATTTCTGATAGTTCAATTTAATTTCTGTCAGTGAGTTACAGTGTGTTCTTAGTGATTAATCTTGTTTATGCTTGTTTTTATATATTATTTGAGATTAGTGAGACACCTAAAAGATATGGATTCCACATCTATATTTAGTCCAAAATCGTTAAACCAAGGCATTTTTTCCTCAACGAAAAACTTATTACGATGAATGTTTATGATGCCTTACGATGTCAATATCTAGATAGTAATGTTAAAAGCTCTGTTGAGATGTGTTCCAACATGACAGGAGTTGGAAAATCTACTATGTACCGAATACTGAACGAAAAGAAAACGACTAGAATTGTTAGTACTCCCAAGCTACATTCGATCACAGACAGACAAAAAACCTCAAGTAAAAGGTAGAGTTGCTAGAAACAACACAACTTACAAAATTAGTAATCTAACTGAAGTTTTGAAAGATTTTTTTTAAAAAAAGTTACTGTTGAAAATTGGGAAAAATCCATATAATAAAAGAATAAAAGAAAATGTGGAAACTCGATCTCATGATTGGTGAAATAGAGGAACCAATTATAATTAATTTGAGCGAAGATAGCTTCACTGACTTTGATTACGAATTAGATCCGTAATGTTTACCAGCGTAAACACAATTTATTATTTAAATTTTCTGTAACATATAAAAATTAATTATATTTGAATACCTTTTTAGTGTTTAATTGTAATTCTGCAGATGGTTTAAGAAATAAATAAACTGAAACAACAAATATACTAAAAATGTTTTTAATTAATAATAATATGACGGATAACCCCAAAAAATTTTAATATTATGTGGACGATTTTATTTTTTATATATGTTTAACTTCTTATATTTTTGACATTGGATATTTTGTAAGTATTTAAATGATAACTATAATATAAATTTTTTGAAAGAAAAAGGCTACGTTTTGGTCTGAATGAGCCTAAAACGGTTTCTGTACCAAAATTAAAAATAATAAAAATACAGTTGTGATTTGTGTTAAATATGTCAAAATTATGTATATTTTCTAATGTATTTGAATTATTAAGAAATCAGAAAAAATTAAATAATATTACAATAACTTTTTATTTTAAGTTTATTACCAAAATAATATTCTATGTCATAAAAACTTAGTGATAAAATAAGTCTCCTTCCGACGCCTATGATAAGGATTAAAATCCTTTTTAACACTTCACACATCCAAATATCTATTGCTATTCAACCCAAATAGTCCATTATTATAGACCGGTATTTCTGATTATAAAATTTCTAACCCATTCCTATGAAAAATATATGTGTCTAACAGATTTTGCCAAAGACCCCAGACTAAAGAATACAGGTAATTTGCGAAGAAAAAAAGGGTAAAATATGATTTATTACTCTATCTAGTGCTTGAATAGACTATACACCAATCGGACGTGGTGATTAAAAATCAAAATAACAAAAATTAAAGTTTATACACATGTGTAGTAAACAGTATAGGCGTCATATATTCTCGGACTTTATCAAAAATTTAATTATTTATAACGCCGTAACACTGCTAATAAATGAGGTATCGATTTCGAATTTATGCTATTTTATTTCAAATTTAATGACGACAGTATTTTCAAAATTGAAATGATTTATTACTCTCTCTAGTTCTTGAATAAACTATAGTATAAGAGGCAAAATCGGGATAATTTTCAAGAACTCAAAGCTCTTGGGGGGGGGGGGCGATCGCCCCCACCGCCCTCCCCTGGATCCGCGCCTGATCTGCAGATGGAATGCTGTAAACACTATGATTTTCAAGGTTGGTCCTATCTTGGGGATTTCCCAGTATGTTGGTTATTATTTTTTGTGGTTTGAATAGGGGTTGTATGTAGTTAGAAACAGGTCCAAAAAGGGAATTTCAAGCGTGAATTGGATTCTATAGTGTATATTGTTTAGGTATAAAAGAAAATCGTCTTGGTGTTCTTTTCCATGTTTATAAAAATATTACAAAAATATCATCAACATAGCGTTTCCAAAATTTTAGTTTCAAAGGTGCTTTTTGCATTGCCTCTTGTTCGAAACATGTTATTAAATGGTTGGGTATCACTTGTGAAAGAGAGGACCCCATAGGTGCGCCATTTGTTTCTTTGTACATTTGATTATTGAACATAAAATATGTGTTTTTTTGGACAGTGTTCTACAAGTTCAATTGTGTTAGCTGGAAAATCTGCGTTCATGGCAACTTTTTCAGAAGTCTCATCCATTGGTATGCTTGAATATAGTGATTTTATGTCGTGACTTGCAAAAATATTGGTTTCTTCAAGATGAATGTTTTGGATCATTTTGGTCAGATGTTAGAAGTTTTTCACGAAAGAATAGGCCAGTTCGTCTCTTGGTTGCATTATACTTGCTAAATATTTTTCCAGTTTTTGTGTAGGAGATCCCACGGCTCTCACTATTGGTCTGAGGTGTGCATTTGTTTTGTGTATTTTTGGTAAGCCATACAGTTTTAGACGTCTGCTTGATTTTTCTCTTGGTATTATAGATTTTTCCGTTTTTGGGTCTAATTTTGAGGTTTTAATCTTGGCTTTTGTAGTTTTTTCAAGGTATGTTATTGGATATATTTACATATATATATATATATATATATATATATATATATATATATATATATATATATATATATATATATGTAAATATATGACTGATGAAAAGTTATTTATTCATAGCGTTAGTAAACAATAAGAACATTACATTTTAGTATTACGATTAATACCATGCACAGATCTTGATTTCTCATTCCAAAAAATCCCAAAGTTTTAAATTTAGTACAAGTTGGGCTAATAAGTTATTAAGATTTAAAAAATTAGAACTTTAACACCCTGTATTTCGGAAACCATTAACTTTTGAACTAAGTTACAGACCTTTTAGACACACTCTGTATAAATTTTGGTAGTTTATAACATGAATTAATGGCATTCAGATCGCCAAAAATGGCGTACGATGATCTTCTTAAGGACTTATTTTATTTTATTCGTAATAAGATTTTTAGTTTTTACATACTTGTCTAAAAACCTCTAAATATTTAGTTTTTTGTATGATATTCACTAATCTACATAATATTCAAACAACTTATGATGTATATTTTTTTAAATTACTTTGATTATTAGCAGATGTATTTCGACTTTTGGGTCGACCAGCTGTACTCGATCTAGATGATGGCTGGTGAGCTGACATTCTTTTATACCTCTTCCTCCATCTGCCGGCAGCATTTAGTACAGAAATCGTATTTTTTAAAGATACTTTACTAGGAATTTCGATATTTTCTTCGCTACAACAAATATATAAATTTATTTGTACAGGACAAAGAATTTTTCATAAGATTCATAAAGTAAGTGTTTTGCTTTAGCAAATTGTTTTATTCTCGTTTGATAACATATGATATTCAGCATTTTAAAGTGTTCGTACTTCAAAACACTATCATAAGCCGTCTGGTCTTGGCACGAAGAAATTTGTACACGATACAAGATGTAAAGCTGTAAATTTATTCTAAAACTAAAACAACTTTAGAGCAGAAAATTCCTTGTTACAACTGTCAGTTAGTTTACATAGGCCACACTTCCAGAAGCCTCAAAGGTAGACTCACATCCCATCGTAGTGATATTAATAGAGGTTTGTTTTCTTGTGCTCTGGCTAATCACGTCTTTGATCGTGAACTAAGATGACATTGAGATTCTGGAAAGAGTTCCTTCGTATCTTAAAAGGCTCTTCCTCGAAATGTTTTATATTTATCAAGATGACAATTGTATGAATAACAAGGTGACACTGAGAATCTGAGTGCCAATTACAGCTATATCTTAAAGTTAGAGAAAGAAAAGTATGTGAGCCTCCTTGACACTCCATCTCCAGATGAATAAACATTTTTCATTTTTGCTCTTATATCATGTAAAATATATTGAACAAGTAATTTTTGCTAAATCTTACACTTGGCTACGTCACTGTTTACGCAAATTTATATCTTTTACTACTTAGGTAACCCACGCCATTCTCCCTACTTAACGTAATATGTAGAAAACAACTAAAAACTGTTAAAATTTTTATAATCTTACATAAAATTAAAAAAAAAATTGAACCGACTTCTAAAAGTGCGTTAAAAATTGAAAAATAACTTTAAATTTTTGACATTGAAATTTTTGAAGTCGGTGCCAAATAATACCTGGCAAAATGAGATTCGCATAAACAGATTAAAAATACTTTATTTATAATTGCTTTCTTACCATAATTTGTATATATTAGTAGTTATTTATTTCATTTAGAAATAGTTTGGCGTCGACTTCAAAAATTTCAATGTCATATAAAACGTTGTAGTTATTTTTCAATTTTTAGCGCACTTTTAGATGTCGGTTCAATTTTTTTTTTATTTTTCGATTTAAAAATAATTTCAGATTCGTTGTGTACAATCCCGAAACTTCCCACATACCAATTTTGAAGAAAATCGGACAAAATTAATTTTTTTGGCCGCCATATTTTCAGCGCCATCTTGGATTTTACTGCACAAAGTTCGTCCAAAAAGATACCCACCGCAGCAACTTCCTGAACATAACGTAAAAAATTTCATTGAAATCGGTTCCCCCGTTCCGGAGTAATCGGTATACATACATAAAAAAAACATACATAGTCGACGAATTGAGAACCTCCTTCTTTTAGAAGTAGGTTAATAAAATAGAAACTCTTTTTAAAAAGATATAATGGGATTATCACAAAAACTTACTTCCCTTGATGTTCAGGTTGATCCAACCAAATATTAAAAACAGATAACCCAGTATTGTATAATGGTAATCCTAAGAGATCAAACATATCATGGAGCATTGGCTTTTTTACCAATCTATCTGCATCACAATCATTGCTTAATGCTGGACTTAAATTAACCTGAAAATAATTGTAAATTTAGCTGATTTAGGAACTTTTTGGGTGAATAACAACAAATTTGTAGATTAATTTGTGAAAATTACTTGATGGCTTATATTTCATTTTGGGATAAATATAAAGAAGTTCAATTTAAAATATACATAATAGTAATTCAGTATCATTCGAAGTGTCAACTTTACTCTGAACTATACAATTATCCAACGTCTGTTTACCCCAATACTGAACATCAAAACAATCATATTTAATGCGTTTGAAAAGATATACAAAAAAATTCAGTGTTCCATGAAAACGAATAGCGTGTCTTAATAGCAAAAACTATAGTTTCGTGAGTTGTTCGACATTTGACAAAGTGATGTTAAAACTATTTCAAGAACCTCTAATTCATTAATTCTTTCTTAAAAAAATGAGTTGTAAAGAATTGGAAACATTTAAAAACTTTGAGGAAAAAATCTTGACTAATACAGGGTAGCCCAACAGTGTGACAAAATCTAATAGCTCCGTTGTTATAAAAGGTAGAATATTTTTATATAACAGCTGTAGAAGAATAAAATGCCTGTCATCCAAAATTATTTGTGGTTTTGCTAGGTGATATGAAAAAGTAGGAGAACAAGTAACATAATATGCTAAATGGGATACCCTATATATTTACATATTTGCAAGTTGTCGGCTAAGAGTCTGGATCGAAGCTGCATACAGTGCAAAAGTATACTTTTCTCCATGTTTTCAATACAGAGAAAAGTATCCTTTATTCAGTTATATAAACTGAAAAAACGGGTAATCCTCGGAATGAATAATATTATACTTGTATAAATCTTTATTTGGACATTTTATAAATCAGCTCAAATGTCTCATAGCATCGTGTGTACGCAAGTCAAGATATTCAAGGTCAAAGGTCGCAAAAACCGCTTTTTTGTCTTGTTCCCTGTGCTTTAAATTACATTTGTAGCTATTTGAAAAGTTGTAAAGCATAAAATTCTCTATAAATTTGGTCTTAAGCAGTATTTTATACAAATAACTGTTCTTGACATATAGAGCGAATAGTAGAAAGTGCTTAGCCAAATGTATGATAACGCTAAGTCAATTGTGAAATCTATTACATAGTGCGGCAATTAATTATTTACCAAAAATATAATACTTATGAAGAAACCTTAATCCATAATATTGGTATGGTGAAAATAACGGGTTTGAACAAGTTTGAAAGTAATCTGAAAGAATATCTACCATATGAACAGAGCCTGTATCCGACCACGAAAAGAAAGTTATATAACAATAAGGCACCTGTTGATATCCAACTGGCCTCGTATGGAGCAAAGATGACACCTTCTCCATTATTTTTAATAAATACGGTAAATATTTGCAAACACATCATGGCTCAAGTATTGTTGTTGTCTTGAACGGTTACTGAGACCACTGTAAAAATATTAAAGCAATGGAACAACTGGAAAGACCTGCTGCTCTTTCAGAAAGGATATTGATGTTTCTATCGTTGAAAGAGCCATTGCAGAACCTTAAAAGACTTTCATCATCATATAAGTAAATATTAATTTGCTAGTCCTTTTAATAGAACGTACTCAATTAGAGCAGCAAGAAATTAATTTAAAAAACTGCAAATGGCAACATGGAAACAAAAATGTATTCGTCTAAAAGCTTCGACAAATATCCTCGTTCTACAAGGCATATTTTTTTTGCTATGCTTTTAGTGGATTTTACACAATATCTACGCCTTTTAGGAAAGGAAAACTGTCAATTATTAAAATGTTTGACAAATACAATTTGGATCAATTAGCTTGAATATTTTTGCAAGAAAACCGTCTTCCTCAAACATTGTTTGAAAATGGATTATACGTCTTTTTAGTAACATATAATGCTCCAAAATCAGAACAGAGTTTTGAAAATTTTTGATAATCGCAATTTTTCAAGTCAACAAGATTCTTATAAGGTTGTCGTTACGAAACAAATTTTATTGAAAAAATTTTTCAGTATTTTCGGACTATTTTCTATGAAGACATTAAAATATCATCATATTATCTCCTCTACCTGCAAGTGCAGAATATCAGTCGTGTCTACTACCAGATTCAAACTTAGAACCCGAGGAATTAGAATGAGTATTGCATAATGTAATATTTGAACAAATACCAACATTGTTATCACCACCATCAGAAAAACTGCCGAATACAATATTTTGCAATTAAAAGAAAGGCTGTGGGTTCGAGTTGCGGATGTAGAAATGTATGGTTCCAATGTTCGTCCGTTCGTGGTCAGTGAAATGGACAAGCATGATATAGCGCTTCGTCATATCTAAATAATCTTGAAGAAAGTAAATATCTACCTGAAGTCGTTGAAGGTATAGAACCGAATATAACATACAATGAAAATGATTATAATGAACGGGAAATTTTACTTGAACTACCAGAAGAAGATGATATGGAGAGCAAGAGGAATATTAAGTTGCATGATTGCTATTAATAATGAAAATACCAGGAATAACTATGCTAAATAAAAATATAATTAAAATGTATTTAACCTATTTTATTTTAATATTTTATTAATACAAATTTATTAAATATTGTTAAACCAGTGTTTTATTTGAACAATATCTGTAAATATCGTTTATTTATTAGTAAATAACTAAAAGTTCATGATAATTATAACATTTTTATTAAATATTTAACTTTATAAACCACAGCCGGCCCAGCTAGATTGGAATAAAATTTTTGGGTAGGGTCCTTATTTGATATAAGGACATAATAAATCTCGTACAGGTATATGCTTCTACGGAACGCAAGAAAAATTTTACTCCGATCTAGAACAGCCCAAGGAAGAATAGATAATACAAACATAATATCAAAGAACTTACCTCTAGAAGCCACGGTCTTAAAGAATTATCTATAAGAACATCGAAACCAAAAAATTCAAAACAATTTACCGTTGGTGGTACTTGATGAACTTGACTTAGGATTGTCAATATCACTAAGGCCGTGATTTTTTGCCAAACTAACCAATCTGATGCAGATGCTTGCTGAAAATATCTTCGAAGTTGTCTTAACGTCCATTTGCAACCTGAAATTCACAAAAAAAGCTTAAAATACCAGAATCTAGTATTATTTACGTTTGTTCAAAAATTGATGGTTTCTGAAATACCTGGTGCCAAAGTTATAACAAAATTTTTTTGTAAATATAAATCTTAATAACTGCTTGATTTACACTAAATTTTCTAGTTTGGGGTATTTAAAATGATAAATCAAGATATAGTTTCAATATATATTCCAGAGGGCACCAGCAGCAGACCATCGCCTACATTTAAAGTTTCATAACTTTTATCTAAAAAAGTTATACTTAGTAATGTGTCGCTTCGAGCAGTCGTTTCTGAGATAATTGAATTTAAATGTTTTATTGCAACTCGTCGTAGGCTCCTTTAGACCTTATCTAGGCTTAAGATTGTTCCAAAAAATTTGATGTACATTTATGAGCAAAGGACAATAAAAATAATACAAACTCAATTGCAAACCAAGAGCTTAAAATTTTGTTTATTTAATTTTTTAATTAAAATCAAGAAAATGTTCAAAATGACCATTGTTTTCATGTTCACAAAGATTAGTTCTGAGGAGAAAGTTGAACTGCACCCGTTCTATCGTTTCTGCTCACTGAATTTTGATTCAGACTAACAAATTTTCTTTGGTGTTTAAAAGTGAAAAAAGTAATCTATAGGGATTAATTCCGGTGGGAGAGGTGGCCAATTTTAAGAGCATCATTCCTCTTCCGATCCATCGATGTTCATTCATTCTATTAACAACCTTTTCAAAAAAAATATGACAAGGAATAAGAATTTTTAATTAGAAATTTAATATACGTAGGCAGAAAAATATTATGAATCGTTTGATGTGGACGAAGTGCTGCTGGTGGCGCCCTCTGCAAGATATATCCAAACTGATTTCTCATCCTCAAAAACCTTAAAAGTACCAAATTTGGTGCTAATCAAGCTGTGATTAAGATAAATATTTACAAAAACGTTTCTATTTCAAAAATTATTCGTTTTGGACTAAAACAAATTGGTATAGATAGATTCATGTAATTTTGCCTTTAGGATGTGCCTCAGTGTTTTTTACAGACCTTCTGAGACACCCTTTAAAACGATGATTTTAGTAACACTGCATATTTGGAAAACATTAGTACACATTTTAAACATAAAAATGTAAATATTTTGCAGGGAAAAGTTATGGAAAAATTTTCTTTCATAGCCACTCAACCGTATTCCAAACCTTGGTAGTTTTTTTTTATGATAATAAATGTTTTCCTTATTTCTAGGTAAGAAAAAAATTATCGAATAGATTGCATGTTCAAAAGAGTTTAATAAACCTGTGCACGAATCCCTTTTTTATTAAAAATTATTTTTGTTAATTTATTTTATTATGTCATAATAATTTTTTCATCTAAAAATCTTTCAGAAATTTAGATCGCAATCTTAATAGAGTTTTAACCATGATATGATATAATATTGAGATATGGTTAATTTGCTTCCCAATTATCGACACGCAGCGCCGTAGCTAGGGACTAGCAACAGGGGCATAATCTCCAGTGATGCGAGAGAGCGATGTGGAACAACAAAGACATAGTATAATCTAAGGATGTTCTGTTCTGTATTTTTCAGTGATCTTTTGGGCATCTAGCCTTCAGTCATATTTTTTTTTTGCGTTTTTTTCTTCTGAAGCCATACGTCCAATTTCAGGTTGTCAAGATTCTGTCCTGGTTTTCTTAATGGTATTGCTATGAAGGTTTTCATTCTTCTTGGCACGGGAGTCTGCCCTTGAGTAAGACTTATATACGTTAACTAGCACTCTTTTTATGTTCTCCGGAGCATTTTTGAACATTGAATATAGTATCGTGTCGATCTTGGTACTGAGTCTTTACGTTTGAAGTCCAAAATGCTGTTTAGTTCCTCCACCGAGATTTCATTAATTTGATTGTCTATATGATAAGCCCGTATGTCTATCGGTGCCATGTCTGGAGCCAGGTTACTGAGCATGTATTTCATCCACCTCACATCAGAGTCCGATGCTTGTGAATGATTATTTAGGACCTTTGAAAATTTCCTAATTACCTTCCATATTCTGCCCATATCCGTTTCTTAATTAAGTCCTTCTGTAAAATTTTCAAAACTCTCCATTCTTTTCTTTAGGATTCGTTTTGCTTTCTCCGTTTTCCATTTGTATTGTATGTAATTGTCTTCATCAGCTCTCTCTTTATATTTTCTACGTGCTATTTTCCTCTCTTTGCATACCTTATCACATACATTGTCTCACCAACTTGGTTTGGACAATTTCTTCTGCTTTTTCTCTATGCTGCCCTTAAAACTACCTTCTTTTAATCCCCCCAGGTCCTGGGTTTGGACTGCTCAGTTATCTTGATACAAGGATCAATTCATCCCTTTCAAGTTCCATCTCTATCCTATCTTATCGTCACAAATAAAAATATATTTTTTTAAATATTATCTTCTATTTTTATTTCGCGGAAGCTATGCTTCCCTAGCTTTTATAGTAAACACACTTGACATACCAATAACTAAATGATGATTTTGATTCAAGCTTATTTATCTAATATATTGCAATTAAAAATAGGTTTTGAAACTCTACTACTATTCTACTGTGTTCATTCCCTCAATTTGTTTGGTATATTTTCCACACACACACCGCAAAAAAAATCTAGCCCTAATTTTATTAGACTGTAATAACATATTACTAGTTTTCTAAGCTGAAATAGTTGTAAGAATATAAATCGTTTATACGAATTTAATTAAATTCGTTTGCCTAACAATTCTCGTTTCAAAGACAATGAAACTTCTACATATAGCGCAGAGTCAAAACTACAAATGAACATAATCTTTACCTGAACCCACTCTGTCTTTCATCTCTGCATATCCAGGTCCCAACTTATTTATCGAACAATTTGTTAAATGTCTAAAAGGATTTCTTAAGTCATTGAGGCTAAACTTGTCTGTACCAAAGCGGGCTAATCCTTCTCTGTACATGTATATCGTTAAAGGATGGTATGAAGGTACACATACATATAGCCGTAAATCGAACTTGTATCCACCAATCAAAAAAGGCTTTTCAATATATCGTTGAACAATTGTGTTGGTGTCATAATTTAGTTCACTAAGTTTCTAAAAATAGCAAAAAACCTAGATTAATTATACGATAGCTCAATAAGATCTCTAAAAAATTTAGAAGCTCTTACTTTAAAAAGAAATATTCCTCTCCCTTGGCTCTGTGCTACTGGTTTACATATCCATATCGGTTTTTCTTCAGGTAGCTTATTGTTATCATCCTTGGTACTTTGAGGTCTGCCACGACTACATTCTGCGGCTAATTTTGTATATTCTAAAGGTAAGGTATACCCATGTGGACTAAACAGATAAAATTCTTAAAACACCAGTTCTGAATACAGTAATCTACTTAATATAATCAACATTTTTTTAATTATAGAAAAACTAACCAAAAAATTAATAGTCCATTTGCAATACATAATATATATCCTATTTTTTTTTTAGTTTAAATTGAAATTATATATAAAGTTTCAAAGGAACTTCTCTAATTCTTTTTCAAACTGTTGTAATAGGCCTTTTTTTACTTTTACGCCTATGCTATTTAAATTTAGAATTTCGTAATAGATCTTATATCTAGATATAGGTTTTAACCGGAGTCGCGGTTTCGCCAGTTTTTTTATATCGGCATCTTTTGTCGATTTATGTATTTCTGTTGCAGGTATCAAATTTTGGGGATAAATCATGTATAATATTTTTTCAATAATTAGGACATGGTTTTAAACACCTCTTAAAAGGTACATCTTAACAAGTATTGACATTTTGGCGAATTTCGTCATTTCCTTTGTAACTGGTCGTGCTAGATGTAGTGTAGAGTTGTCAGAGAATAAAATTGGTGATCATCTGTGTGTTTTATTAGGTGATTTGATCAATCTACATCAAAATCAGATAACTATATTCCATATTTTTCATTATAATCGTCGAGTCCAATAAAGTTATATCCATTTTACGCCCTCCATAATTTCATAAACTGACTCCGATATTGGCCATTGCTTTTATGCAAGAATTATCCCATATTCTTGAAGTTCTGTCATCTTTAACAGAAATAATACATATTTAATAGATACCAACTACTTCAGCTAGAGAATGTGTTGCGTTTGATTTCCTTGTGGTAGCATATATCAAACTACTTACAATGGCGACAGTGAAACATCCGAGAGCTGCCGATTTTCCAAGTATTTAATTAGCCGAGACCATCTTTTAGTGACTGCAGCCCGATAGGAGGTACTCACACCAGATAAGTAGCTGTATTGTTGGAATTTATAATAAATAGAAACATATTATAAAGGAAATTGTTGACAAACTACGTCATTTTTGCTTTATTATTTATACTTACAGATAACATTCAATTTTTGCTCTATTATTTTTTAATTATAGTTAATAAGTATTTTTATTAAAGTAAATTTTATAATTTAATACAATTATCTTTAGTTTTATTTGGATAATCTGTAGAGTCTACCTGTAGAGATCAAGTCTTCCTGTAGTTACCACTTTATCAGTTTTCTACTACAGATGGCACTTTTAATAAGAGTAACTTCAAAGAGTGCCGTTTTTACATTTTGTATCAAGTCAATCATATAAACCCCGCCCGTATATAATTGCCACGACAATAAGAGCTAGTTGACTCAGGCACTGTGGATTTTTTAAAAGAATGGAACTTAACATATCATTACCTAATCCATTTTAATCACTTATAAGCCATTCAATGAGTAAGCGATTAAATAACAAATGTTATATTGTTTTTGTCAATTTCTGATCTTAGATCCCAGCTTGAACTTTTATATCATTTACCCACCTTTTTGTATTGTGATTTAGTGACTTATTTAAAAATATGTTTTAATCTACCCAAATCTGCTGCTGAATTCGTCTGTTAAGTTTGGAGTGTTCAGTTCCCTTGCCCATTTTATTAATATGGCCGAGATACTCATTGTGATTTTCTAAAGATATATGGGCATCTTCAATGATACGTTGTTATTATTTGATAGTATCAAATCAACTATTATGTTTTCTAAAGAATATAAGACTGTCCATATCTCGATGGAATCAAATTCCCTATAAAAGTCCATACAGACTCGGTGGATAAGTTCAATATATTCTGCGCATTTTTCTATTTTTCTTCATATTGTATATAGGTGATCTGTGGTGACATACCATTTTCTAAATCCGGTTTGCTGAAGACGTTAGTGAAATTTGAGTGGAGTAGTAGGGAGACCGGTCTATAGGTTTTAATATTTGTACTTTGTTTGCAGAGAAATATATTTTGTAAGTTATACCATTTTTCCGAATGTTTTTTTTTGTCCATACATTTGTTCAGTGGAATTTTTAAAGCTTTCTCCACTATTCCTCACTCACATTGTAATATTTTTGTTGTTACTGAGTTTTTATCGGATCATTTTTTCTCATCTGCTTTAGTGCTGTTCTTATTTTTCAGTAATTGCAGGTAGTTCCTGAAATCCGACACTTGCTATGTTTCCTGTAATTGTGGTGTCTGTTTTATGTTTAACTAGCGACCCGCCCCGGCTTCGCACGGGTGCAATGCTGATACTAAATACACTACAGAAAAACTGTGACTATTTATTTTATTTTTACAACAATTATTACATCGGCCTCCGACGCGCTATTTATAGGCACGCTGCCGCCGCCCCGGTCGGCCAGTACCGCCGCAAGCGCTACTTCCCGCAATTTTAAATCTGTAATATCTTCGAAAATATTCATTTAAATCTTGTGCTGTAAAGGACCATATAGATCTATATTAAATCAACAATGTATTTAAGCTATTTAATTGGATAAGGATTAATGCTGTATTGGTTAAAATCGCTTCAAAATTTGCCATTATTTGTCGTAAAAAGTAAATGACAAAAAAATGTTATTGTGGGATATCCATGAGAGATAGACATATACCATCGCGGAGTTTTCTGTAGACCTTTTCAATGTGTACAAATAATTAGTACATTATTTTGATAAATCTCGTAGGGTTCAGCCTGCGTTTGCAATGTAAGCGGAAAAAAATATGATAATTAACGACATCACTTAGAAACCTCAAAAATAACAGTATTTCTCCACTATTTAATGGATGTTATTATACATATAAACCTTCCTCTTGAATCACTCTATCTATTGAAAAAAACCGCATCAAAATCCGGTGCGTAGTTTTAAAGATTTAAGCATACAAAGGGACATAGGGACAGAGAAAGCGACTTTGTTTTATACTATGTAGTGAAGAATACCAGATGGTGTAAAATTCCTCAACAGCTTTGACGATATCTTTCTTGTGGTAAACTATTATATTTGGTTGATTTCTTAATTTTGTAATTTGACTTTTCCCAGCTGATTTTAATATTTTCATATTCCAATTTTTGGTTTCCTCCATTATCTTCATATTGTATTTAATTTTGTCTTGTCGGATTTCTTTCTTTATTGTCTTATTTCAGTCTTTATAGTTGCCCGTTGTTCTTTTCTTTCTTGCTCTCTGTTCATGAAATAATGAATTGGTAATGAGGCGTTGCTTCTCTTTTTTTTTTAGTGTGTGTGTGTGTGTGTGTGTAAACATATTTTTTGAAGGAAATTTTAAACTCTCTTAATTAGTCCATTTCCATTTCTGTTTAATTCTTAGGTAGCCTTGATGTTTTTCTTCTCTTAGCTTCAACATTTCACCTGTTGAATAGAATTGTTTTTTGAGATGAACATTTTTTTCAAATTTCATATTGATTCCTATGGTACTTTTACTAATCTATGATCAGTTCCAATAGGCAATCTATTTAGAATGGATATTCTTGTGCATATTTTACGGTGGTTGGTAAGTATATAGTCAATTTCGTTTTTTTTTTACTTTTCAACCTAAAGATGCCAAGTAGACAACTTGTTTTATGTTGTTTTTTTTTAAAGAACATATTAATCTGGTACAAATTTGTATTATCTAAATAGTTTATTAGCATCTCCTTTTTCCCATGTCTGTTGCCTTATCTAAAGTATTCGTATTATTTTGCATCTGCCTGTTTTGTTTTCCTACTTTGGCATTGAAATCTTAAGTAATTATAACGAGATGTGTTTTTCCTTCAAAATATTCTTTACTCAGGTCCTTGCTGGACTGATGAACTTGTTGATGTACGTCCATGAATGATTTGTAGATATCGTATTTTATTTATCCCAACGGTGATGGATATTATCCTTTTCAATATTGTATGATATTTTAATACAGTTTGTGCTGTGTGATTTTTATTACGTGGAGATGAAAATCGATGTCCGAATTATTTTAATATATATATATATATATATATATATATATATATATATATATATATATATATATATATATATATATATATATATATATATATACTGAACTACAGCTATCTTCTACCGGGACAATACAAGAGTGCACACTTATGCGTTATTAGGTTAGTATAAAAATTCAGTTTTTAAAATTAAATCTAATTGTAAACTAATACCAAAATTTATTTACCTAAAATCATACACTGATCCATATACTTTTTTCTGACATCTCAAATATCTTATTAAGTTATCTTTCCTACATATTGTCGATCCTTTTGGAATATGATTTAAATACTAAAATGGAAGTAATAATCAGTATTTTTATTTAAAATTAATTAACATACAAAACGATATAAAGACAAATCCTAATTGTTTCGTTAAAAATTTCTTTTCTTAAAATATTTTACATAAGATTGCAATTAAAAAATGTATGGTTGATTTACTAATGAGCATAAGTAGAATTTTTATTTAAAAAGCGGTTCAGAACAATTCCAATACCTGCCAACCGTAGATATTCTTATGGTGACTAGTAGAAAAACCTGATGTCTTCCACCACAAATTCCAGTTATTTTCATTATGTTCCACATCATATTCACGCCAGCCACGTTCCAAACATACCTAAAATTATAAAATTTTATTTAACGTACAAAATATCAACTTAAATATTTAATATTTTAGAAAATAATTAGCTTTGTGAGTAATAGAAAAAATAAACCAATAATTTGGGAATTTTTTAAATTTGATTTAAAAAAGATTTAAGTTTTATTTTTGTAATTTGAGTAAAAAATGCATTTTATTTCTGTTCAATAGAACGTCCAGATGTTTTCAACGTTAAAGGGAGGAGTTTGGTTATTTTTTTTTTAACTAAACCGCAATTAAGTGTATATCATAATTTCTTATATTATGAAAAACAAAAAATTTAGTTATTATTGATGACACTTGAAATTGGTCAGAATACTAACCAGAACCATTAGCGAAGCTGAGTCGAATGGAATTTATTCCGTTGATAATAGTAATATTGAGAAATAGAATGTTAGAGAATCGATCTCTGTGTATTATAAAATTACTGTAGTTTTTATGTTTGATTAAAAAAAGTACTTTTAATAGTTTGATAAGTGATATATATATATATATATATATATATATATATATATATATATATATATATATATATATATATACAATTATTATAATATACCCGATGATCAGTGAGCTTTTAGCCAATATTTCGTTTTTTATTTTTTTAAATTTACACTGCTCCATATGATCAAAGGCCTTATAATTGAGCAGGAGAAAGAACAGTATTGCTTAAATTTTGGCTATTACATATATAATGTCGTGTACAAGTATAATAGCTTGTAAATCGATTACAAATATGTTTTTAATAGTTTGATAAGTGATATGTATAATTATTAAAATATACTCGATTAACAATGAGATTTAGTCATTATTCCGTTTTTTATTTTTTTTTTATTGACACTGCTGTATATGATCAAAGGCCTTATTATTGAGCAGAAGAAAGAACAGTATTGCTTAAATTTTGCCTATTACATACGTAATGTCGTGTACAAGTATAATAGTCTGTAAATCGATTACGAATATGTTTTTAATAGTTTGATAAATGATATGTATAATTATTAAAATATACCCGATGAACAATGAGATTTAGAAAATATTCCGTTTTTTATTTTTTTTTTATTAACATTGCTCCATATGATCGAAGGCCTTATTATTGAGCAGGAGAAAGAACAGAATTGCTTAAATTTTGACAATGATGTGATGCCCCGGGACTAATTTTATTTTTCAAAGAAGTTAATAAATTAAAAATATTAAACATACTTCACAAGCAAAAATTTATCTAAGTTTGCCAAGGAAAAGTCAGATTAAAAATCTATTTTATTTAAAAATAAAATAAATAAATAAATCGAAATGAAAAATAGTATTTTCTTTAAAATTCAACAGTAGAAAAAAAAAACTTTATTAAATTTAATATATTAAAATCAAATTATTTTTCTTTACCTAAGATCAAATTTTTCTAAGTCATAGGTGTGCAAATTTTATCACAGACGCGCACTTCTCGTTTCAACTCTTTACTAAATTCGAAACAAATATAAAAATAAAAGAATTTAAAACATTCCGGTGTGGAGTCTCCGAATCCCGTACCTTTGACGTCAATAGAAGTCGCATGATCCGCAGGTGTTCTTTTGCTTATGTTGCATTCGTGAGATTCTAAGTACGCAAAATTAGGATGGTAGGCGATCAAATTGTTTACACATTCCTTCACGAAATTCTCTAGCTAGCAATTTACTCCCGTCAGTAATTAATTAAGAAATATTATTTATTGTTGTTTTTCGCCGAGATTTCTAGCCAAAACTCACGTTCCAAGTATAAAGCAAATTCTTAAGCTGTCAGAATTTAATTAAAAAAAAAAATATATTGATTTATGTATGTTTTTCGCAAAATCAGCTAGCCAAGGCACGTACACAGAAAAAAAATCCCATAGATTGCGACGTCACTAGGTGATATAAATACAGCGCGAATTTATTGCAAGGGGCAGTGTAATTTCAAACTTAGACAAGTTAGTTCGAGAGTGTGATTTCAATCTTAGAAACAGTTAATTCAAAAAGTACTTAGACAGTGCCAGTAGAGCGTTTCGCAGTACGGTGAAAAAATGTTTTAAAATACGGTTTTAAATATAATTCTCACAGTAATAATTCTAAGTGTGTTTTGCAGTCTAGCAAATAGTCAATATGGGGTTAAAAATGGGGTAAACCAAACTTTTAGCTCGCCCTGCATAGTCGCGACGTGTGGGTAAGAGGAATGCGGACTATAAACTATAGTAAATAGTAGTAAAGTGAGCGTTTTGTCAATTTTAAATTTTGTTAAAAATAAAATAGAAGAAACTTTATAGTTGCTCCCTAATTAAGTTAAATTATCTTTGATTTCTTTTGTAAACTAGTGCCGCTCGTACCTAATTTTAATAAAACTTAATCCAAAAAGGCTACCAGTGTTTTAATGGTAAGAAAACAGTTATAAAGAAGTTCAAAGCAGTAGTAAGTACTCTAGGACCTCGTCCCGCTCTCCCTTATTAACAGAAAACGCTCTAGCCCCTCGGGACGTGGAAAAAATATATGAAAAAATAGATAAAAGGGGGAGTAGGCGTTACAATTAAATATGTAATGTCGTGTACAAGTATAACATAGTCTGTAAAACGATTACAACTATGCTTCTTCAGAGTAGTGAAATTAAATTTTACTAAACGGCTTTCGCAAGGAATAGTGGACTATTGATATAATCCATCTGTTTTAAAACTTAAAAATCTTAAGGAGCGATACTGAATTTTCTCTAAATTTTTAGAGTGTACGTGGTAATATGGATTCCAGATAGCTGAACCACTTTCTTACTTATTTTGTAAAAGAAAATAATATAATGTGTTTATGACTTGGAGCGATCTAAATTTTTGACTAGATCTTATTAGAAAACCTTATAATTAATATAATGCAGTTAATCCGCCTTAGAAAAGCGCCTTATAATGGTAGCATGGTAGATTTATGTCTTAAAAGCGACATAGCTATGTTTAGAGGCAGTCTGTTTTATAGACGCCGAGAATTTAGTGCTATGAGATTAAATTTAAAGTTGAAGCAATCGCTAAGGCTCCGTATGTTCTGAAAAATTTCCGAATCATTTTCATAAAATGGACAACTGTTATCCAACCCGCCAGTGATATCATTTGTAAAAACATTACAGAGTAAGTAACCTAAAATAGATCATTGTGAAATAACTGACAGTATTACAAAATTATTCGAACATTCACTTTTCAATTTAGAAAATATAACACCGTGTTAAACGCTTTGGAAAAATCCATGTAAACAACATGGAGCTGAGTGACAAAATCATTACATTCCGAGACATATTGTGCAAGAGTGCAAAGGTTGGTAACAGTTTTGTTAGAAGTAAAATCAAGCTGCTGGTCCATTATAAGAGGCGCCATGGAAAAGAATAGTTATTCCTAGAAGATTTTAGATCCTTGTTCTATAATCCACCGGACCGATTTTTGTTTCCTTCTTGAATATATAAATTAAAAATTACATACAAAGGCTCAGCAAACGTCCAGGCACAGTCCTTTAAAAAAATGAAGGAAGAAAATCTGGACGCGTTGTGAATTTGGCTTTTGATTTTCTACATTCTGTTACATACATAGGCATTGTTTTAGATAATAATATAGAAAAAGAATTGCAGCTATGACAATAACAGGGTACATAAGAAGGAGAGGCTGTAAAATACTCTCTAAATAAATTCCTAAATGAGTTTGCGATATCCTGGACTTAGTTACTTCTTGATTTCATTAGAACGTAGCATAGTACTGCTAGATTTCCTAAGATTACTATAAGATCTGAACGAATGGGAAATTCTCTTAAGTTTAACTTCGACATTAGCAAAATTAGCACAATAAGACGTATGGATAAGATTTTTCACAACTATCTTCATTCTTGAGAGATAAATAGCCAGAAGTTTCTTTAGATCTTTTGTGCTTCCATCATTAGGTTTCAGAATAATAACATTAAATTTTGTTGGACGTAAAGCAATTGAATAACAGTTCTGTTTCTGTGATTAGGTCTAGACTTATTATTTGATTACGGCCTAACACCCTTAACCACTTAAGTAATATTGACTAAATTAGATCTAAAGTAAAAACAGAATAACTGGATGGAAATTTAGAGACTCGTACAAAAATAAATTTCTATGGTAAAAAGAAACATTTCTTTCCATCATTAGCATTTCATGACAGTTTATCATCTTTACTTACACTTTAATAATGGTATCGCAAAGTCCATAACATATACAGTCCCATCTATTATTGTCAATGTAAATGTTAAATACATAGAATAATAACCTCTAAATGCATGTTTACTTTAAGGCAAGACACTAATCCATATTTAGAAATAATAAAAGATATTTCAGACACCCCTCAGTTAACTTAATGAGCTCACCATACTACCAATTTGTTTTATGCTAATAGTTCTGCAACATGCAACTAAAAGTATTTATGGTAAAACTGCAAAACTTAATAAAGAATATTTTCAGACAGTCATTATTTATGGTTAATTTTAAGTTATCGCATTAACTTTTATTAAGCGTTGCATAACTGGCAGCTCGCAAATTTAGAAAGCAAAATTCCACATTTCCATTTATACACTTGACATTTGAAAATGCAAATTTCTAAGTAAATGTTTAGGATTAAAGTACGGTATTTTCTTATCTTAGAAATGTTATGGAGGCTTAAAAGGTTATCTTTATCTAATAATCTCGTGCCTAAGGTAAGGGGATATGAGTACAATTAATTGATAAATATCTGAAAGGTAGCATTATAGTATAAAGGTTAACACAAAAATAAACGAATTCCTAATGTGGGTTTCTAAAAGTCAAGGTTTTTCGTTTAAAAAAACCTATTATCCTGATCATAATTTTCTTATAAAAGGAAGTAGTACATTCTTGTTTCGGTTTTAATAGGAAGTGTTTTTAAAATTGTTATATTCAATCCCCTTTATATTTTTGAAAACTTGAATTCTATCGATAATGTATAATTGTAGGCATACAGCATCTGACATATTATATAATTATTATGGAGTTTTCGAGATATTACAGTTGAACATTATATCTCGGATATTAATTCTGTTTCTTCTTCCTATATTCTTCCACTCCTGAATGTAAGCCTCTTCTAAAAACTTTTAGTCTAGAACAGTTTGAAGCCAATTTCTCAATATTATTTTTTGAATATCACCTCGCCATCTTTTTGAGGTGTTCCTGCATTTATTTTTATAGTTTTTGGACACTACGATACTAACTAAATGAATCTTGCTTTGCATCTATAGCGGTTACTGCTTTTATTACATCCATTATTCTCGTTCTTCTCTGAATATAGTCACCATTAATGCTAATTTCCAACATAGCACGCTCTATAGCTCTTAGAGTTATTCTGAGCTTCTACGCACTCCCTTAGTTATTGTTTCCAGTCTGTATATTGTAACCGGTAAAATGCTAGCTTCATAAATTTTCAGTTTGAGATTGATAGGTATGCTTCGAAATTTTAGAATGAAACTAAGCTTACCGAATGCTGTTCAGCTAAATGTTGTTATTCGGGATATTTTAGTTGATTGGCCTTGTTTTCCTAGTCTCATAGCACAGCCCGTGTATTCATCTACACCTTGAAGAACATAACCCCTTTATCAGTTGTGTCTTCTCTGGTCATTACATTAGTCTTATTTAAATTCGTTCAAGTCCAATTTGTTTAGATATCCTTGGTAATTCTTCTAAAATGTCTCCCAGGTCATTTATTTCATAACTGATTACAACAGTGTCATTAGAAAAATTAAACTGGAATAATAAATTTCTAAATTGACAGTCTGGTGAAGTGGCGTGGTACACTGATAGCAGGTCATCTGATTAACCTGACTTTAAACTGTGAGTGTTTTTTGGCCAGAGCGACCATAATACGACAACACTTGTTTGTCAGATTATAGGCGGAAATAAAATAGCGAACTCCTAGGTCTGAATCAGAAAGGGCTTCTTAGACATCTTTATGGATATACCAACAATCTCAGTTGTGTTGCAGAGTGGACTGAAGAGTAATACTGGTATTACTGGTAAGACTAAGAAGAATAAATAATGCTCGATGCTCGATGCTCGATTCAAGAATTTCAATAGAAATCAAATCAAAAGAATAATGGTTCTTACTAGATACTGATCTCTCAAAAAAACTCCCATGAAGACTATATAAAGAGGATTAGGAAAGAGTTTCTTACAATTATTTTCAATCTTCAGGGTGGATACTAATGATCAAGAAGCTCACAACCAGAAAAATTTAATGGAGTTGCTGTAGTTAGCAAAAATAAATCTCCTTGCTTGAGCAAATTTAGGCTTTCCAATCCTCTACCCCAGAAAGATTAAAATCATTCAATCAGTGTTATAATGAAACAAACTTTTTTTGTGATTAATCCCATTGAATATTATTTATCATAAAATGTATTCCACTAAAAGAAGGGATTAAATAACCACTTTGTAGGTTGATTTTAACTATGGGAACGGAGATAGTATTTATCCTATATCACTAACCTAAAATTTAAGGAAAAAATAAATCAATTTAGTCTAAATTTAGTTTTATTACTTTTAGGTCGTTTATCTGTCTTTCTGGAAATATAAATATTTAAAACTGTTTTCTACATTACGTAAAATTATTAAATATTAGGTAGATAATGGATTGAGCATCATATAGCCTCAACTGTCTAAAATATTTTAAATATTGAACGATTTTCCTCTTATTAGGAAAACGAAATAATAATCAAATATAATCATTATAATGTAAGATATTTGTTTTACTACATGTTCAAAAATTCGCGTAATGATTATTTTTTCTATTCATAGGAAAGAACGAGTTAAATATCTTCAGGTCATTAAAAAGTGTGAATAATTTTTTTTCACGGTCATTATTATCATTTTCTTTTATTTCAGAAAAACCTAGAATACTTTTATTAACCCTTTTGTACAGAAATAATAATAGGATGTTCATATATAGGCCAATTTGGGATTTAAATATCCGGCATGGAATTTTTTAATCTGACATCGAAGTCGGCAGGTTTTTAATATCCTATCGACATGCCTCGGAATTTATGTTTTATATAGCAGTTGTTTCCTGCGAGTTCAATACAGCTCCACTGACGAGGCAATAATATGGTCTAAACGCGTATGGAGAGAGAACCAGAGCTTTATTTGCAGTAACTAAGCTGTTTCAAAATATTTTATCTTTTTTTTTTCCACCTGAAAGGAGAATCATATATAGACAACCATATATGTTTTATTCCTCAACCCTAATATTACCTCAAATACCAGCTCAGCTAACTGTCGTAGATAAATCGTTCGATAGGGACGCTCTAAATTTGTTAGGTTATAGCGACCATGTTTTTAAAACAACAGGTGAAAAATTTGTTGTGAATTATTTAGTAGTGTATGCCAACTCACCATGAATAGCGTGGAACAATGTGTGAAAATCATCAAAGTTTATTTTCAAGGTTAATGCTCCGTTCACGCATTACGTGATTTCGATCCTCGCTACAACCATCCTGTCGAGTCGAGTATTAGAGATTTGGTGGGCAAATTTGAGTCAACCGGTTCGGTAAGTAATCTGTCAATACCGATTCATCACCGAAACAGAAGGTCTGTCAAAAACACGAGGCAGTCAATTTTTCGTCGTTCACAAAAACTTGGCTTTTTGTAACTTGGCTAATTTTGCGTCGGAATTTGGGTCTGTACTCATATAAAATATAATTGGCCCAAGAACTTGAGACAAAGACCACAGACAACAAATATTCCTAAAAAAATTATTAACGACGAGGCCCATTTTTATATGAATGGCCATATGAACAAACAAAATTATCAGATTTGAGGTGATACCAATCCATCCGAGACCTACTAGCACCAAATATATTCAGAAATTCACTGTTTCGTGCCATTTTTGGTCTGGCAGAATCAGCGGTCCGTACTTCTTCCAAAACGACACGGGGATAGCCATAACCGTCAATGGCGAGTGCTACAAATCGATGATAAGCAACTTCTTGTGACCTAAACTGATCTGGATACATATGACATGTAGTTACAACAGGACGGCGGTACGTGCCACACAGCCACGATGAATATTCTGCACAAACGATTTGGGGGCATAGTAATCTCAGCCGGCGGTTACGTGAACTGATTACCGAAATCATGCGACTTAACGCCGTTCAATTTTTTCCTTTGGGACTATATAAAATAGCGGGTCTATGTGAATAAACCGCAAAGAAATAATAATCTCAAAGTGAACATAACGAACGCCATCCAGCAAATTCAGTCAGATTTAGGCGACAAAGTCATCTACAATCGGACCTCCCGTGCCACCAAGGAAAGCCGCGAGGGATAGTTGAACGAAGTTATATTTCATATTTAATGCCATAAAATTTTCTTTCAAATGAAACAAAATTAGTGGATAATTCAAGTACAATCTGTTTTATTTACATTTAAAAATCGAGGGTCCTTATTAACATACCCTTAACATGCTAATTTTCTTGTCTTCCATAAGTTTTTTAAGATTCGGTATTGTGAATATATTTCATAATTTTTCAAATTAAAATTTATAACAGTCTTGGAAATTTGATGTATATGAGGGTGTGTATTTTTAAATATGGAAAGGTGGTAATACTAACAAAACCATACTGACAGAAATAAATCACGACGAGGTAATGGAACTTAATAATCAGTTTTGGAAAATTTCAAATTAAATGTAATAGTCAGATAAATTTATCGGGGTGATTGTTCATGTTTGCCTTACATTATTTCGAAAATGTTATTGTGAATATTACTATTGACATTGACTTCAACAACATGATTAATTTATTCAGTCCGTCACGCAACAGTCCATATTTAAAATAATTTTCCTGTTGTTTGGTTTTAATAGGAATAAACAATAATAATTAAATATCAGGAAATTCGTTCTAACGAAATTTATGATTTTTAAATTTAGAAAGACAGATATCGTGTTTCTAGTTTATTAGCGACGAATTTGTTTCTTCAGCGTTTTCATTATTCAAATTTATCATCTGAATTAGATTCTACTGGAAATAATGCAATTTAAGGAAATTCATTATTTTAATATGCAACGTTGACATTCTTGATAATATTTTACTGTTTGCTATATTTTGTATATATTTTTATAGTCTAATATTAGCTTTCCGTTTCAGAACTGGACTTTATAACTAATGAATTGGCCAGTAAACTCAGCAAAATAATAACTTAAACAAATTTAAATTGAGGTAATTGCTAATAATTGTTGACAGCTTGTAAACTTCACATTATGAACAAAATATACAGAAAAATGCTAGAGAAAGTATTCAATGCCTTTTATACAGAGCACTGTTCGTTTGATAAAACATCATTTTAGTCCATCAATTTTTTTTCAAATGCTTTTTTCAGCAAAGAAAATAATATACAGGATGGATCAGAAAAGTGCTACGTGTATCGACTGAAATTTGCTTAATAAAACATATTCTATATCATTACATTTTTAAATTCTATTATAAATTCTAGAATTTTTTTATTAAATATGCCTTATACTTATTTTTAAATATTTTCGAAATATGGTTTTTAAAATTTAATAGGTAATTAACAAATTGCTAAAATAAACGTTTTTATAAGATATTGAAAATGTCTTTCAGCCATTGTCCCTCAGTGTATCAATCAGGGGCGGATCCAGCCTCTCCCTTTGGGGGGGGGGGGCAGTGATATCACAAAAGTGCAAGATGGCAAGCGAAATTAAGTTGTCGACGATGGGGAGACGCCAGCATCATTCTCATTTTCAGTGTAAAAGGCAGAATCGGGTCTATTTTCTGAATTTTGAGGGGGGGGGCGATCTCAAGAAAATACAAGTTGTGGATGGGTAGAGGGATATACCAGCAGTATACACATTCCTAATATAAGAGGCATAATCGGGTCTATTTTTCTGCACTCAAAATTCTAGGGGAGAGCGATCGCAAGAACAGTCAAGTTGTCTACGCGGGGGGGGGGGGGGAAGATGCCAGCAACATTCACATTCCTAGTATAAGAGGCAAAATCGGGTCTATTTTCTTGAACTCTTGGGAAGAGAAATTGCCCCCACCGCCTCCTCCCCATAGATCCGCGCCTGATATTAATCGGTGTAAAAATCCTGTTTATATATTTTGTACCACTTATGGAGAGATTTCACCTATATCCCGTTGATTGGATTACTTAAACATATTTGCCCAGTCGGGTTTAGATTTATAAACAAAATTTTTACGTGGCCTCCTAAAAAAAGTTCAGCGAGTTAAGATTAGACAATCTGTATCGTCACTCTGTTGCCCCTAGCCTACTTCTCCATGGCCTCGGAAAAATTGTATTTAAGTACTCCCTTACTTAAGAGATTGGTGCTCGAACTAGAACACTGGCTCTTCCTAAAGGAGGTCAAACCATACAGAAGACGGGATCCTAGAGGAACTACTAAGAGTGTACTTTCAAGTTAATATGAAGACGAATTTGAAGAACAACTGAAATTCCCCTTATTATATCATGACTATAAGTTAGTCAAAACGATAGTAATATTTAAAATGGTAAAAATATCGATGGAAACTTTTATCCCATTTAAGTTATTTGGTAAGGATCGCATATTGTCAGCCCTACTACAACATGGGAACATGACGGTGACGTGGAGGGATACAAAAGTAGTCTTTATTTCCAAGGTAGGGAGGACAGACTACATAAACTCTGTCTTTTCACCCTATCAGGCTGACCAGTTTTTTATTAAAGACACTGGAAAGATTAGTGGATCGATACACCAGGGAAGGAGTTATGGGGCAGTGTCTCTTACATCATTCACAAATTGCCTATTAGGCAGGAAAATCCACAGACACACGCTACATCGACTCTTTACAAGAGTCGAAAATACGCTGTCGAATGGTCGATCCGTACCTTAATCGATATCGAGGGGGTGTTTGACAGCATATCTCCCGATTCGAAAGGTAATGCTCTAAAATGACGAGGGTCTGAACCAACAGTAGTTTCATGAATTAGAGCTATGTTAACTTAGAGACTAATATATGCTGAGCTTTACTACATAACTGTTAAAGCACTGTCCAGTACGGACACCCACTTTTGTTGCAGAGCCATATAGTGGACCGTCTGCTGAGTGGACTAAATGAGGTGTGTATTAACAGGCCTACGCCGACGACCTGATCATTTTGTGTCTTGATCGCGATATCCGGGACCTGAGGAGACCCATGATAAGGGCCCTCCAGATTGTGGGGCAATGATGCCATAGGGAATGACTCGAAATAAATCCAAACAAAGACAAGATAGAACTCTTTATTAAAAAGGAGAAAAACAGGGAGACTACTTCTTCCAATCATGATTGTTTTTCAATAATTCGTGGAGAAACCGGTTTTAAAGGAATGCCACTTTTCTCTTTTTTAATCGAGTAACGTGGTGCGGTGAATATCATTTTCATGTCTAACTTGGCTGCTAGAGTTACAAGGATCTTTCTGTAGGAATAACAGTTTCTTCAATTTTTCCTCCTTTGGCATATCAGAATGGCCATTTTTAACACTGTTTGATAATTTCAAATTTTGAACACCAAATAGTCGATTTAGACTCCTGAAAATTTACAACTAATACCGAGGTTTTAAATTAACAATTTTTACTTGCAAGTTAAATGATACAATTTACTTTCATCTATTTGCAGTCTCAACGAAAAAATTAAAATTTAACATTCATTAACTGAGAGGTTGATGAAGATTCAGCTTCTTATTGATTCTGATGTGCACATTTTATAAAAAAATATTTAGAATTTATACTATTTCTAGTGGAGGCTTTTACTTGGTAGAAATCCTTTATAAACTCGTAGTGATAGACAAAATAACTTTAATTGTCGAAATATCTAAAATATTATAATTTAAACCTTAAAATTTGGAGAGAGAGAGAGAGAGAGAGTGTAAACCATTTCGCTAGACAATGTAGCTTCGTCAGATTTATGCCCCTTAACAACAGTTGTATAAGTAAGTCTGATGAAGCTACATTGTCTAGCGAAACATGACACTAAATTTGTAAATTGTAACATTGTAGACATTTCGACGAATAAAGTATTTTTATCTATCACTACTAGTCTAGAATTTATTTTAGACTTTAAAAATATAACGGCATATATTGTATTTCGTTAACAAATTTGAGTTGATGCACATACCATTTTTCTGACCGCCCTTTTAAATATTTTCTTTTCTAAAAATGCTTTTAGGAAAAAACAAAATCGACGTTTCCTAAATATATTTCAAGTCAACGGTGTTCCATGTAAAAGGCTAAGCACAATTTTGAAACCACTTTTTTTTATATAACAGTGCAAGTATATTCCTTTTTTACTTGACCTTTTCTAGAGTAATAAGTAGCCAATTACAAATTTAGAAACAAGACCGAAAATTAATCTATTTTCAAAGCTAATACAATGGCAAAAAGAATATTATTAAAAGCCTTTTTTGAAAGTTCTTAGAATATCACTTTATCAAGCAAAATGTAATATAGTAAATTGTGAAATTTTTAAACTCTTATGTACACATTATCCCCGATCGAAACATAAAATAAAACAATGGAAACTTGTTACATAATACAATGCAAAAACTATTTTTAAAAGGCTATAAAATGTAAATTTACATATCTATACATATATAATAAGAGTAAAGTTTTTTCAATGCCAAATGGCTTAGTTCCATCATAGTTGCGTGAGAATAATATATAAAAACTCACCTGAGTTAAAAGTTGTGGCCCTGATCCATTATCATTTATTCTAAATATAAACGGTCCATTTCCGAAACATTCCTCAAACATTCTTGTATTTGTTGTTCTTTGTTCTAGAAACAAAGTTAGGATCAAGTAAATTGTCTTGTTAGAATTGCGTGCAAAAAAACTATAAACAAATTAATTATTAAAGGATAGATAGTAGATATTTATGTCGGCAACTATTTTAAGGACTAAAAAAATTCGTACGATGAGAAATATGAGTTTCTTTTCCCATGCTAACTTGTAAACCATACAAGATAGTGATGTTAAATAAAATAAAAACAAACGATGGTGTGAAAGAAAGGCTTAAGTACCGTTAAGATTAAGTTAGTTATTGTGGATATTATTTAATTTTCATAATCGTTTTAGCTACAAGGTGGCACATAAGTTCCTAAGTGATTTTAAAATCCAATAACTTCTCTCCTAGCAGACTCGTTATGTCCATTTCAGATTTATCATCATTATGTATGTATAGATATGTAAATTTACATTTATAGCGAAAAATCATGCAGCATGAAGTGCAATCTAAATTGCAATAGAAGTGCAGTAGAGTTGCACACTTCTGCTGCGAGTGAATTACATCAGTCTTACACAAGTAAGCCGCACTTCAGATTGTCTTGAAGCTGAATTCGATCAAATTTGGATATAGCCGATGTATTCTCTTCCTGCCGTAACATTACACTTAGGTGGCCAGCAGGGTAGATATTTGGAGGTTTAATTGTAAAAGCTCAACATTGTGCTGTGAATCAACCTTATGGCACTTTATTTTGAAAATCAATTGTAAATTATCATGAAAAAGAGAGCATACCAAAATATTTTCATGTAAAAAATGAAATAGAGTAACAGCTCAGGGCTTCCTTGAACTCTATTTCTTTGAAACTGTGAACAGAACTCTTTTAACCATAAATAATAGACGGTATAGACTAACGCTGAAAAATGTTCATTTAGGCCTTATAAAATATATCAGAACTGTAATTTCTGAAGATATACATCTTACCAATACGCCAACAGTTTAGCGTCGCACTCTGTAATCAATTGGAAGAAGAATTTTAATAATGATATACATTTTTTACAACAACGTATTAAAGAAATTGGAATACAAGGAAACATAAGTGGATTTTTCTTATATTTGAAATATTATATGATTATGATTCTGCTAGATATGATGTTCTTCATTGATCCAGCTAGCTTTGGTCTTGCAATGAGCAATTATAGCTGGTTTATTTTTCCAAGACTGTTTTACCAGTTTTTTAATGGAGTATGTATTATCGGTCATGTAAGATGAAGAGTTTAATTTCCATTTGGAAGTTTTTTCCGGCTCGAAAAGGGCATTTTGTCTCGTTTTCGGTTTTTGGCTGAATTTATATTTATGTAAGATCCCTGCAGTCCCAGACAGTTTCTGTTCAAGTGTGTTAATGTATTGTTAAATAGTGTTATATTTTAGGTCACGTTGTAAGTAGTGTTGGATCAGATTATATTTCTTATACTTATTTTCGCATTTTTTTTTGCTCTAACATCTCTAATATACTCTCAGTTGCCCTATGTCTCTTCTAAAATTTTCGATCTTTTCATCAAGTTTTTTTTCCCATTGCAGGAGCCTAGGTTATGTGCGTGAGTAGTCTGTTTTTTGATGATACAAACTTATATAATTCAATCTACTGCTGTTATGGCGCAGTAGATCACCATATGTAAATAATCCGCATTATGAGCCTCTGAAACAAGAATCGGTTCAACTATTGTTTATATCTCATACGATTTGGAGTGTACTTTTAGCAGTCCACATTATCTTCCCGCGTGGTGTTGTTCGGTTGTTCGTTTACTTCGAGTTCTGCATGTGACTCATATTTAGGGATTTTATTGTTATCAATAGTGCTCCCGATCTTAGGTTCTATTTCCGTTTTTAAGAACTCACATTTCTAGAATTAGATTACTTCAGAGAATAACTCGATATTGATCTGATATTCTCGGTTGCGACATTTGCATTTGTGGATGTTGAGCTTTTGATGTCGTATGCTTTGATGTTTACTATTGGATCAAGACATGACCTGGCGATCCCGAAGCAGTGACATTTCTGCAATATCGGTGCTTATCTTGATCTTCTTGAGTATGCTTCCTAGAATTAGTGCTAGGTGACCATGGCACTCTCGGTCAGTAGTGGCACCTCTTGTCGGATATGACTTTCAACAATGCACATAAATATATTTTGTGAATTTATTTCACCACCCCAGTTGCGGCATAATTATTGTTACTAAATATAACAGGATTAGATTTTTTATTGCTTACATTTGATAAACATAACAGCCATTATCTACCGAAAATATGAACTTTCTGAGAAAATTTAATGTATCTTACATGAAATACCCTCTATATTATTGTATTGATTACACAGGCTAAATAAGGGTAAGTTACTGTTATGTATCATATACCTAAGAAAAGTAGTTTTTGAGATATTTAACTATTCTATAGGGTTGATAAAGACTTCATAATTAGTCAAATAACTCTCTTACTTTAAATAGAAGATATTTAACATGGAATTTTTATTCTAATTTTAACAGTCTTTAAAATTGTATTCAGATTTTCTTTTACCTATTTATAAATTTTTAGTAATATAGCATTTTAAAATCTAGATATAATTTCTTTTGAAAAGTAGACTTTGACTGAATTGACGTCATAATTCATCATATAAAAAAATTGACAAATAATTGATTGACCCGTCTTGTTAGTTAAACCATGATCGTTGTTCAAGGTTATTTGACAATCCTAATTAAGTAAAATAAGAACCCAAAAAGAAAAGAATAATATGATTTTAGTAATAGGGGAGTGTAAAGAAAATTGCTTGGTAGTATCAAGAATTTATTTTCAAAAATATCCTAATAGACGTCATTCGGATAAGCATTCATAAAGAAATTGGCTGCATATTTTTCAAAAAATAGGACGTATAGCTTATTTAAAAAAACAGTCCGTCGGAAATCAGTTACTGGAAATGACGAATTTTAGTTAGTTTTTTCCAAAGGTCTCTTTCAACTTCGCAATTTTAACTATTTTTCGGATTTTAGTGAGACGTCGAAGCACCTCGCCATTATTCGGTATTTTTGTACCCATCTCCGACAATATGGACCTATTTATGCTATTACCGGATTTATTGGATTAATTTTATCCTTCAGGAAACGGGGAAGTTCGTTTTCATCGGGATTAATTTATTTTAAGAATTTTCGCATTATCAGTTATTTGTGTAAAACCTAACTTTTAACTCGAATCAGGGGTTGTTGGTGAAAATCCGCCAAATTTCCCACCTAGAATGAAAACTCTAGCCATCGCACCTTTCTTCTCGCTCACCGGGATAGAAGGGGAATGAGTGAAGCACAGAAACAACGAGGATTAATTAAGTTTTAATTTTGTTTGGGAACACTTCTAGGGAATGAGTTATTTAGTAAAAGGTTATCAAGTAACACTTATTCTTCACTTTTAGTAAACTTTTTATTCACTTTTTTTTTTAATTCAGTATTGTTTTTTGCAAATCAAGTTCGGAATTATTTTACTCTCTACTATCGCGTTCGGGTTTATTTGTCAAATCAGGAATTTCATAACTTTATAGCCAAGACGAAGCTGACTGTTAGTAGCAATGCCAATATCAGGTTATCTCCACTTTGTTACATTCTAGTAAAATTTTTTAGTCAGGACGCGTCGGCTAAGTAACTCGTACGCTTCGCTAACCTCGTCTTTTTATCAAAGGTATCAATTTCAGGAATTAAGACACGTGCACGATCTTTATTGTTTGTAGAATGTTATGTTGTCAAAGACAACCTACTCTAAGAACCACGAGCTGAGTAAAAATAAGAACAGTCAATGTGGGCCTCGAGAGCTAAGCTCAATCGGAAAAAGGACGAGTTATTTCAAGAAGAGCAATCCATAATGTCCTTAATTACGGCGCTGCCTTGTCGTTTCTATAGCAGTGGTGACGTCGAGTTGCGAATTCGGGGAAGCACCGAGTCCCAGTGCCGCCACCGCGCCGTTTAATGTCTGGGTTCGCAGTTTCGGCAACCGAAGATTTGTAGTTTTAGCACTGTATGCCGTATTATTGGGATTATTTAATTTATTTAAGAAGTATGGGGCAATATTAAACCGGATATTTAATATTTCATCTTAAAATAAGCGGGTATTCACAACAATGGGTTTTAGAAATGGCCTTTTTGTGGATGAATCCACTTTTTCTAATAACGGATTAGTCACTAGGCATAATTTCCATTATCTCAGTGATGAAAATCCCAATTTATTTAGAACCGTCGACCGTCAGCACAGATAGCCTGCCAATATGTCGGGTGAAATAATTGGAACCCGTGTGGTAGATCCATTCTTTTTCGATTGCCGCTTAAATGCGTCATGTTTTTTAGATTTATTGAGCAAAATTTACTTAAACTTTTGGATACTGTTCCACTGAATATTCGAGAAAGAATGTGGCTGCAACTAGACGGTGCTCCCGCGCATTTCCTAATTAACGTAGGAAATTTGTTAGATTCTCAATATTCCAGTAGGCAGATAAGGTATGGAGGAACATAATACTCGCCAGCAAGATCTCCAGACCTAACAAGTCCTGACTTTTCCTTTTCGAAATGTATTAAAAATAGTATTTATGACATACCGTTAAGGACGCCTGAAAATATGAAAGAACAAATGAGAACAGCATTTCGCTCTATAACACCAAATATGTTAATTAAAATTAAACAATCATTGAACGAGATGGATATCAATTTGAGCATTTTTTAAAACATTAGTCTTTAATTTGTTTAAATTAAATTTGTCATCTCTCTAATAAAGGACGTATTTGTTATTAACTTAATTTTGACTCTTTTTTTATTTTATTAATGATAACATATCATCTGTTGGTAATAATAAAAATAAATTGCAAAAAAATTATGCCCAAGTTTCAAAATGCAAAATTAGTAAAAAACTATCAAAGATAAGTAAAGAAAACCTTAATATAATTATAAAGGTTTTTAAAATTAGAATATACATTCGATATTAAATACAGGGTGTTCCTTTTGATATAAGAAATATGTTTGCCTTTAATAATAATAAAAATCAAATGTAAGTTTTTATCAACCCTGCATAATTTACTTATTTTTATATTAAAATAAATTGTAACGATTTTACTGAAAAACCAATATAATTTAAAATATCTAGCTTGAATAGGTAAGGCAGATACGCCTCTGAAATTTTGGTTTGCCATTTCAAGAATAAAAAAATATTTCAAGAATGGCTTGTCTAGGTATATAAAACATAACAGTAACTCATCCTTATTTGGCCCGCATTATCAAAATATGCAATAATATATAGGACATTCTATTTAAATTTAGACAATTTTGGAGTGAAACTTTTTTTTGACCCACTGTGTATATGTCAAAATAATTTTAGAACGTAGTCCTAATAGACCTACTTATCTCTTTTTAAAAATATTTTTTAACATATTTTATAATTCTCTGCAATAAATCATGTACCATCCTGTATGTAGCAAGTTTTTTTTTTACCTTATTTACACGGTAGAGATTTTTAAAGTGCAAAAAATACATCTCAGAAGTCAAGATTTCGAAAATAATTACTTTTAAATACATTAAAAAGATATTTTTATGTACACCATCAGACTTTTAAATGCAGTTTTTAGTGAGTCACCCTATAATTATTAATTTAAGCGTCTTTACTAAGCATATGTAGCAAAAAAAGGCATGTGCACATTTTTTTTATTCTGGAGTGGAGTGGTGAAATAACTAATGGAGCTTGTCTTGGAGAACTAAAAAACGACTTGCAATTTTGATTTTTAGATGATCTTAGGCTAAAAAAAAGCTTTGCATGAATTTCAAAATAATGTTATCAAATAATTTACAAATTGGCAAATGATAAAAAAAATGAGTTTGTAAAAACTTAAGAATAAAAAATAACATACAGTTTACTTTTCTCTTCATCATCTATTCAAAATTATTAAATTTATTTCTGATATAAAATCATATTCATAAATATAAACTAAGAACCTAAAATGAACACACCCGGCACAGTTTCAGCTACGACTGATAGCAGGTATCCTAAGCAGGGAAAATCGTAGCATGAAAGACGACGGTGACATGCGATTGTCGGGCCATTCATATTTTCCTGCTGATTTCCTGATGAAAACTTGTGTACCAGGTTATGTCAACGTTTGCAGCAGGATGACGCTGCTTAGTTGAATAAAAGTTTATTATGACGTTGCTTTGAAAGTTTAAATTGCGTTAGTACAGATAGGTAAATTTAAAATGCAATCGTATCAATATAGTTGATTGTTTTCAACAGTTCAGTTTCATCACTTAGCAATTATACTCTGTGCTAAGAACATATACAGGGTGTTTCCAAATAAATGCGAAAAATTTTAAGATGTTATTCTTGAGCTAATTTTAAGAATAAAAGTTCATGTAAACACATGTCCGATAATGCTTAGTTTTTAAGATACAGGGTGTTAAATTTCATTATTATTTTGTAAAGTTAATTAAGTCAAATTTGGATCACATACCATTTTTTACAGTTCTCATAAAAAAGGTATTATTATGTGAAATAGTATACAGGGTGGTGCTTTTTTCCGGGTCTGTAAAATTTTACCCTCTAGAATTTTTTTTCGGGCGTCACAAAATAAAATATGTTTAGATGCATCTCCAATTAAGTTATCTAGGGGTGGTTTATTAAGTGACGAAAAGATAGAGTAGGCTGATGTCAATAACTTGACACCTAATTTGTTGTATTGTTTATTTGTTGTAATGTGTTAGAATTTCTGTGGATAAGTGTGATTGATTTTATGTATTCTTAATGTAAAGAAAGTAAGTAAAAAAAAACATAATAAAGATGGCAGAGTTTACAAATATTGAAATGTCAAATAAGCATTTTGTTTATGGTCGTGCTAATAATATCCGCAACGTAAGTTACCTCAACATAACACATTTGCTCGTCTTCATCAGCGTTTACTAGAAAATGGTACATTTCTATAAGGAACTTCTGACTGTGGACGTCCTCCTCCTAAAACAGGTACGAGAAAAATTGTTAATATATTAAATATAAGCAATTCCACAGTATTTCGAATTTTTGCCACGTATAGATTTTTGCCAATGGGTACTTCAAATGGTCTCCCAACCTCTCCTTTTTTTCCTCGTATTTTATTTACCGATGAGACAAACTTTTCAAGGGAATCCATAAGAAATTTTCATAACAATCACATTTGAGCTAAAGAAAATACGCATGCATTTCTTGAAGCCAATTATTAACAATAGTTTTCATTAAATGTATGGATTGGTGTAATAGACGATTATCTAATAGGCCCATGTTTCCTTCTGTTAAGATTAAATGGAAACTAATAATGTCACTTTCCCGAGGTAGAGTTACCTGCCCATCTTGAGGTGGTTCCTCTTTAAGTTAGACAAAAATTATGGTTTATACATGCTGGCGCACCAGTATATTTCAGTATCAATGTACGCCGTCATTTATTGTTAGAGGCAGAGTATCCAAATTATTGGATAAGTCGAGGAGGTACTCAACACTGGCCTGACCAATTTCCGGATCTAAATCCTTTGGATCTTTGCGTCTGGAGTTTCCTTAAATATCTGGTTTATGCATCTCCTGTTGAAGATGTTGGAGATTTGACAAATCACATAATTGAATCTTGCGAAAGAATAAGCAATACTGCAGGATTATTTAAATGAACATGCTCTTCAATGAGACAAAGATCGGACTTTTGTGTTATTTCTGAGGGTGGTCATTTTCAACACTTGTTGAAATTTCTGTTATTAATAATTTTTAGTGTTGTTTAAATCCTATTATTATTATGTTGTTTTTTTATTCTTAGTCTCTGTTGGTTAAAACAAATATGAATGAAAATTGCATAAATCAAATATATTATGATTTTTTGCTTATGTATTTTCTTTTTTTCTGGAAAAACTGTTAACTTTGAAAGTAAAACTTAAGAGTGAAAAAAGTTTCGCAATAAGATGGGAAAGCTAATTTAGCAATCAAATGGAATCAGTGGTGCCCAGAAAAAATATTCGAGATGATAAAATTTAACAGACCCGGAAAAAAATACCACTCTGTATATTACTTCACATAATAATAATTTTTTTATGAGAACTGTAAAAAGTGTTATGTGTTCCAACTTTGACTTAATTATCTTTAAAAAAAAATGACATAAATTTAAAAAACTGAAAATAATAATTCATTTTTACACCCTGTATTTTAAAAACTAAGCTTAAAATTAGATCAAGAATAACTCTGTATAGTAATAGAAATCGTAAACAATTTGTTGAAAGTGTTTTAAGTTGAAATTTTTTTATAATGACAAAGAGGTTTTCACTTCGACGTGTACATTTTTAACTGAGTTCCAAAAGAAGGAGGTTCTAAATTCGACCTTTATGTATCTTTTTATGCATGTACATCGATTACTTTGGATCGGCGATACCGATTTGAATGAAGTTTTTAATTTTTTGCATTCTGTTCAGAAAGTTGCTGCGCTAGTCCCATATTATTTTGTTCAAAATTTTTTCAATAAAATCCAAGATGGCGCTGATAATATGGCGGGCAAAATAATTAATTTTCACCAATTTTTTTCAAAATTGGTGCAGGGAACTTTTCGGGATCGTACACAACGAATTTAAAATTATTTTTAAAAAATTCGAAAGGGCTGATTAAAAATTTTACACTTCTCCATTTTGTCGAAAATTGGTATAGGGGAGTTTTTTAGGGTTTAAGTTACGAATTTAAAATTATTTTTAAAAAGCTCAAAATGGCGAATCCAATATGGTGGATTAAAAATTTAGGATATCTCGATTTTTTCCAAAATGTGTGTGGTGGGGGTTTTGAAAGTGTAAATTATGGATTTAATATTACTTTAAAAAATTTCAATTTTTAAAATATTCAGTATATTGATGAACAAAGTACACTCATTAGGTGTTACATATCCTCTACTATCTCCAGTTATCTCACCAACCGAACACAAGTTGTTAAATTTAATAATACTTTATCTAAAATAATAAATATAATATCCGATTTTCCCCAAGGGTCACACCTTGAGCGTATCTTGTTTATCATCTTTACAAATGATCTCAGCGGGGTATTTGAAAACTGTCAATATCTTTTCTACGTTAACGATTTTAAGGTACTTATGAGAGTAAACAATATTACTTCTACAATCTGAAATTAACAAATTAATGAAATGGTGTGAGGCAAACCAGATGCAAATTAACAACTCAATGTAAGATCATTTCATTTTCTAAGGAAAAATTCAATTTTACATCTTAACATTATGTCTAATGCCCCCCTGACCAGAGTTTCTTTAATCCATGACTCAGGCGTTATTTTCGATACCGAATTACGATTCAACGACCACATTAATTATATTTTAGCAAAGTGCTGTAAAATGGCAGGATTATAGTGAGACGTGGCCGAAGTACCGACATTTTAAAGTGTTTATATTATTCATTGGCGCATAGCCACCTAGAGTAATGCTGTGTTGTTTGGAGCTATTGTGACAAAACACATGTTTCGCGAAATTAACATATACAGTTAAAGTTTGTGCTTGGTGTCGACAGTAATCTGGTTTAGCATTCTCACGCATTGCAACTATAGGCGTGAATTTGTTTGGAATTCTTTTTGGAATCAATATAATCAGGAATAACATTGACTGTTCTGCTGTTTTTGAACTGATTAAGTTCCGCGTTCCTTCACATGATACTTGCCTTTTCTAGATGTTCTTGGTTAACAAAAGCAATACTGATGTTGGTAGAAATAATATAATGAATCGTATTATAAAATATTTTAACACATATATTCCCCCTAATTTCGATTTCCAATGCTCTACGTTCAAAAATAAACTAAAATCACCCTTATATGGCACTTAAATATTTATGCGTTGCAACTTCGATGCTTCACTTCATCTGCAATTTAGTGTGTATTACTTCTTTTGTTTTGTTTTTATATAATCCTTTTCTCTTCTTATTGTGTATTCTTTGTTGAAAGTTTTGTTCATTGTTAAGCATTAAATAACTTATTTTACTTAATAAATATAACATGCAATAAGGAATGAACTATTTGGATTTACTCTGTGATGTACTGTTTGAGATAAATAAATATGACAGATCTAATATGCCCGACTAAAAATTTAACATCTCTCGATTTTATTCGGAATTGGTACAGGGGCGTTTCTGAGAATGTAAATGACAAAATTATAATTATTTTTTAAAAAAATTGATATGACAGATGCAATATTATTATTACCAATAACGAAGAGCCTAAAGAATTCGAAAAAAGGAAGGAATGGAAGATATATGTGCTAAACCCATTACTGTTCTCGATAGTGTTGGACAAAGCCATGAAGAGAGATAAAAAATCAATGAAACCACTAAAAATGGGATACTATCAAACGCATTTGAGTGAAATGATGTTTGTGGATAATATAGCAATAATAGCCGAAACATATAAAGAGGAACTTAGAGATTTTAAGCAAGAAAAATACAATGATAAATAAGAAGATAAGCACTGAAAATACTAAACCAATGACAATTTTTGGAGAAAGGAATATAGCAATAGAATACAAGAAAAAACATTGAAACAGGTGAAAACATACGAATGTTTGGGAACAATAATAGAAAGTTATGAAAAAATAGATCAAGAAATAAATAAGAGAATGAAAAAAGTAGGAAAAATGTTCTAAATAATGAGAACAACGTTTCTGGGAACAAGGATATCCCAAAACAGATCAAGATGAAAACAACAGAAAAAGTAACAAGACCGGCAATAATGTACAATAGTGAGATGTAGACAATGACAGAAAAGAGTAAAACACGTGTAAATTCAAATGATAAAAAATAAAACTAAGAACAAGAAAAGAACAAATCGAACATAATAGGAAAAATTATAAAAAGGATAGTTGAGGTGGTTCAGTTATGTGTATCGAATGAGTAACGAAAGGCTGGTCAAAAAGTGTATGAGACGCCAGTGACAGGGAAAAATAGGAAAGGAAAACCAAGTAAAAAATGGAACGATGATGTTAGGGAAGCAGCTGAAAGAAGAGGGATGGAGTGAAAGGGAATCAAACACCAGACCCAGGATAGGAAGCGAAGAAAGAAAGAATGCAGGAGAGTATCAACTTACCTCCACTCGAGGTTTACACCGAAGGGTAGAAAGGTATAAGATTAAATAAGTAACTTTAAATGCATGACCAGCTAAAGAACAATATTTGAGCGGTAATCAAGCCCTTCCAGCAAAATATTTTACTTTGTCAAGAAATACATTACAAAGAGCCAGACTATGTGAGACTGAAAATTAAAGGCATTAACGAAATCTTGTTTTTCATTTATAATGCAAAACAACCTTGTACGAAGCTGGTTTTAAAATACAATATTTTTAGAGGTCGAGCTTTCTAAATCCCCTGATAACTTATGAGCAAACTTGTATTTATTTAAATGTATTTAGCAGAGTTGAAATCAAATATTTTTTATACTAAGACTCTTTTTCTACAAAAAAAAATTTACACTTTTCCTGCTTCGTCACAAATTTCCGTATGTTATCGAACTAATCAAATTACAATCCAGATTTAAATAGCTTGGTATGTCCTTTGTTTTCATTTTCTAAGTTTCTATATGCTATAGACGATGACGTTAAGAAAATCGATTTTTAAACCCTTTATATTTAGTAGGTACAAAAATAAATCTGAATAAAAACCCTATATTTAGACATAATGTTCGTAAACTTCCCATTTCCTTCCTATACAACTTTCCGTTTTTCTTGTATTGTTTTGCATAAAATATCACTTAAAGAATGATGTATGAATTAATATCTAATGTTTTTACCTGTACATATGCAAAAGAATGCGGCATAATTTTTGTAATGCGTCTTTTTATAATTTTCGCTAATATTTTTCCACCTTGTGTCTATTTCCATATATTTTCGTTTTAATTAAAATAACCAGATATAATATCTGATATAAAGTAATGAATAATATCTGTGAGAGAATCGAGAATTTTGAAAAATTTTATCCTAGACTGTGCCAATAGTCATTTTAATTTAATAATAATATTTTTCATTTTATATAAACAGCAATAAAACCAACTCGGAAAGAAGTGCCTGCATTCGGTAAATCTCTAGAGTAAAACTAAAAAAAAATGAGAATAGAACCGACTTCTGAAAAAGCGCTAAAGATCAAAAAATTACAGCATACAATTTTATTAAAATTTTCGAAATCGACACCAAATTAATACCTGAAAAAATGTGATTCAAATAAACATATTAAAAAATATTGTTTTCTTACTGTAGGTTCGTGTATCTAGTATTAGAAGAGGTGAGCCGGAAAAGTAATGAGACTGATTTTTTATTTATCAAAGTTTTTATTTTTTTCAAACATCAATATTATCTCCTTCAAAGTAGTTCCCTTGGGCAGCTACACACCGATGGAGACGTTTTTCCCACTGTTGGTAGCAGCGCTGGAAGTTTTCAACTGGTATGGTCGTTAGCATGTCGGTTACACTCTTTTGGATGTTTTCTAAAGTCCCGAAGTGACGTCCTTTGTGGAAATTTTTCAGTTAAGGAAAAAGAAAAAAGTCACAGGGACTGATGTCAGGTGAATAGGGTGGATGGGAAACCACAGGAATGCCTTTTGAGGTCAAAAATTCTGCGACGGAGAGGGTAGTATGACATGGGTCGTTGTCATAATGGAGCATTCATTTGTCTTCAATGTCTGGTCTGACGCGAATCACCCTTCTTCTGAGACTTTCAAGGGCGTCTTTATAAAATCTTGGTTGACAGTTTGTCCTGGAGAAACAAATTCTTTGTGGACGATTCCCCTTCTGTCAAAAAAACAAATCAGCATTGATTTGATCTTCGATTTGCTCATTCTGGCTTTCTTTGGTCGAGGAGAGCTCTGAGTGTGCCATTCCTCACTTTGCCTCTTGGTCTCTGGATCATATTCATCACCTGTAATCACACGACTAAAGAAATCTTGCTCATTCGCGATTCTGTCAAGAAGATCAAGACACTTGTTTTTTCGATTATCCTTCTGCTCAATTGTGAGCTGAAGGCCTCCTTGAGCGTTGTTCATCTTCCGTTTTCTCTGCCTTTCAAAAATTATTTGTGCCAGCGAAAAACTTGAGCTCGGGATAAAGAACGTTCCCCATAGGCCTGTTTTAACTTTTCAAACGTCACACTTGCCGAATATTTAAGCTTAACACAAAATTTAATGGCATAACGCTGCTTCAAAATCCGCTTTTCCATTTTGCGTAACGCACAAATAAAACACAACTTCACTAATAGCAGTCGAAAAAATCACTTAGTTAACGGAAGGCGTTGAAACTCGCATTGAGCGATGGGAGGGTACTAATCAAGGAAGTTGGAAGGGGAAAATCCAATTTCCTTTTTACTAATACACGTGCTCTATCAAGGACAACGACGCAGCGTTGCCAGATCACTTGCAGTGTTGCCAGTCTCATTACATTTCTGCCACACCTCGTATTTGTTTCATTAAGTAATACTTTACTTTTACTTACTTTTTACTTAAAAATATTTTATTCATATATACACAGAGTACGAGAATGCGAAATTAATTTAAGATCGGTAATATTTGCCCAAGAACCTCTCAATATCAATCTAGACAAAATTAAAAAAATGTTAAATTTTTAGTCCCCCATATAGTTCTGCCATAATAAATTGCAAAAAAATAAAATAACTTCAGATTCATAACCTACGATGCCGAAAACCTCCTAATACCCCCTAATGACTCCGTATTAAAGAAAATTGAATAAAAAAACATTCTTAATCCACCATATTGGGTTGCATTATAAGTGACTTATTCGTGTTTTGCGTATTTTATTCAGTATAATGAACTCCATGGATGAAACTTTGCCGTTCGAATAAATATTCTATATATGATAGTATTTAGCAAAATTTTAACAGCCGAATTCATTAGCATGGTTTAAATTTAAATTAACAGCTGAGGTTTTAAATTGACAAATGCAACAGTAAGTCAAGCAAATGTTAAACCCTACAAATAAAAGCGTAAAAATCATTTTGTTTTATTACTGAACCAGCAAAAATGGAGAAGTTTATTTGTTTTCGGGATGCAACTACTTCTCCTAAATATTTCAAGGCTATACCGCAAGGTCCTTATCATTAAGATCCCTATATAAGCGTTTATTTGTTGACATATCTAATATAAATTATGACAATATTTTAAACAAAACAAAACTGGCCGATTATAAGATTTAAATTTCATGGAAGTTAGATGGAGTTTAAATCTGAAATCTTTTTAATGAATCTGAGTGTAAATTTTTTACTAATGACATTAATTGTTTTAGTATTAACAAATACTTATAGAGAAAAATTTGTATATTTAAATTAGGGTTATGTAGAGGAAAAAATCAGGTTGTCTATGAAATAGAAAGAATTTATATATTGGGATTACTTTATGGTTATCTTAAATACAAATACCATAATGATGTACTACAATAAATTAACTTTGAGTTAAAATAACTAATTCTTTAAAAATAATTTTTTATATCATCTTCTTTCGATATTTTTATATTCTATTTTGGATTGACACGCGTACGCCATTTTTAGATATTAAAATAGCTTCTGTGGCAAGTTGTATTCGATGTTCTGGTTTAGCTGGTCCCAGTTCAAAATTTCTTACTATTTTCGATACAGTCGACAACATTTCCAACATTGCAAATTTTTGTCCTGAAAGAAAAAATACATTGGTTGCCTATATAAATTCTCTTTTCAGGCAGAGAAAAAGGAAAGAGCAACATATAGAAACAGTTTATTTCCTGCAAATACAACTCTAGTAATCTCTGCAAATACATTTCGATCACCTTATGGTTTCATCAGTGGAGCTGTATCGAATCGAGATCAACGTTCGCAGGAAACAACTGCTATTTAAAATATAAATTCTGAGGCATGTCCGTAGGATATTAAAAACCTGCCAATTTCGATGTTAGACTGAAAAATATCGTCAGTCGAACATCTATACATTTACCAGAGTAGTGAGAAATTTTAAAAAGCAGAATTTCAGTAAGAAATAAAATAAATCTATCTGCCGTGTTTAAAAAGTTGCCTATATGGAAGCTCTTTTCAAGCAGAAAAAAGAGAAGAATATATAGAAACAGAAATAAATAAAATAAAACGAACTATTTACAATGAGAAACTTAAACTAATAAATAACAATTACGAAGTAACTCACATAATTGCTCTTATTGGCCATTTTGTTAACCAAAAATGTAAAACCCAATTTTGAAAAAAAAACACGTGTAAATAGCTTAATAAAATATTAAACAGAAAAAGAAATAAAACGCAAAAAAACAGCTATTTATATTTCTTAATCAAACACTAATAAAATCGAAACGCTAGTATAAAATAACACACGATATTCCCTTAATTTCTCAAATTAAATAAAAAACAAATCAAACTAAGAAAACCTTCATTCCCGACGATTATACCCGTGACGTAATTATTCTACGGCACTGGTACTCACGGTACCGATCTAACGACTTTCAAATTATAACTGACTTTAATTAATTCCTAAAAATGAAATTCAACTTTTATCCCTTGGAACCTGCGTGCTTTTCCACCAATAGAACGTACTTACGCGATGCATCCCCGCGCGCGAAGGGTAGTTTTCGTTTCCGAGCGTCTGTAAGTTTTCGGTCCCCTGATTCATAGATGGCATAAGTCATCTATGCATCGAATTTATTTTAATGTAGTATTATAACTGATCAGAGCTCAAAACTAATGATTATTTTACACAAATGTGATCGGTAACTATTCTATAATTATACTAAAAGATCGTGAAAGAACCCATAGAAAAAAAACCCAAGGTTTTAACCATTTTCACATTTTCTTATTCTTATTTTCGTCAATTGAGGAAAAATGGGTAACAGACGCGAACTTTGTACATAATAACAAATACTAATATTGCATTTTAGTGATTTTATTTAAATATTCTTTCGTTTTCTTATGATGGGAAAATTTGCTCAGATTAAGTAAAAGAAAGCTCTCTTACGGTCAGCCACATGTGGTTATCACTTTAGTACTTAACCTTACTCTTAACGTTGTGGATTTTAAGACTATTAAGTTACTTTGACAGATTTATATTAAAAACTTCGAGAGGTAGAACCGTTTAGATTTTGTGTCCCATAAATTCACAAGTTTATGTTGTTTTTTTTTTCAGAAAAATTAACTACCCCAAAAGTACTAAAACTGAGCTTAAATTTAAATATGTTAATGGATTTATATTTTCCTGATATGTGACTATTTTTGGCCAGACATAAGTTATACATTTCAACTGTCTAAATCTTTATACAGAGGGACTCAAGTAAATTCTCCCCTTTAGTAGAATTTTATTTAGAGTTAATAAATGTTAAAATAATTAAAAATCACAATAAACTTTTGTTTCTTTACACTACGAATGTTGCTCTCGGTTCGATACAGCCCCACTGACGAGTCATGAGTTGGTGAAAACGCGTATGGAAAGAGGCCAGAGTTGTATTTGCAGGAAATACACTATTTTTATATATTCTTTCCTTTTTCTCTGCCTGAAGGGAGAATAACATAGGGGCAACAATCATTACCATTTATATCTTTACACTAAAATGATTTTCATTCAGACAAAAAATGCTTGGATATGGTAGTTTCGAAAAAAACTGATCTTTGTTTGTAGACGGTATTATTGCTGAAGACGCGAGCCAAGAAGTTCTGATTCTACTCTCGCTAAGTCAACAAATTCACGTCAAATAAGATGAAGTACAGGTGACTGAATCATAATAAAATCTACATCTCTCTATCCGAACAAGTTTAAGCAAATATTAACTCTGAAATAAATGGGTTAAATCAGCAATCATGTGCATATTTTACTAATATTAGTGGGCAACAATCTTGTGATCTAATCTGGTAAAATATAGATAACCAACATTATATCCTATAAATTCATTTTTTAATTAATTACCTATGCAATTTCTGGGTCCAGCACTAAATGGTATATACGAATATGGAGCTTTAGTCATTTGCTCTCCAAATCTTTCAGGTATAAATTTTTCAGGTTCATGGAAGTATTCGGGATTTCTTTGCATGGCATAGAGGAATAGTTGAATTGTTATACCTTTTGGGTACAATGTTCCTTCTAAAAATATTTTTTTAAAGAGAAATTTGACATTATATAAAAAAAGTTTTTTTTTCATAGAAACATTTAAAATGTTTAGGGCCTTAGTGTAACTCGAGATCATTATCAAACATGACTTTCACATGATTTACAATCCTAGCGTGATTTTAAGATAAGACTGTTAATAATTGGGTACAATAGTGCAATTCCTTCCGTCTGTTCGTCTGCAGTTCTGCATGCGTACCTTACAGCTTTCGAAATTTGTCAGTTTTTAATATTTTACAGTAAAATTTTTTAGGTATATGCGTTTCTGTAACCGGAAAGCAGGACGATCGAAAAAATATTTGATATTACGAGGTGTAAGGTACGTAATGAGAATGATTTTTTTTTCGATTGTTTTATTCGAATAGAATTGTCTCCGTCAAAATCAGTCACACAATAGTGCTCTAACTCGGAATAGTCTTTAGCTGGTCGGTTACAGTCGTTTGAATGTTTTAGAGTATCCCAACGTCCCTTGAAGCGATTTTTCAATCCCGGGAAGAAAAAAAGTCACAAGAATTCAACTCAGGCGTATAAGGAGGCTAAGAAGCAACTGAAATGATTTTACCGGCCCAAAATTCATTTGCTGAAATTGCTGTGCGACAAGGCGCATTGCCGTGATGTAACACCCAGTTGCTCTTGATGTTTGGTCTCACACGCATGACCCTTTTTTTGAGGTTTTCAAGAAACTCTCGGTAAAAGTGTTGTTTGACCATTTAATCTTCAGGCACAAACTCTTTGTAAATGATTCTCTGGCTATCGAAAAAGCAAATCAGCATACATTAGATGTGTGATATATCTCTCCTTGTCTTTTTATACCATGAAATTTGCCATTTCAAACTCCGGCGCTTGATTCCCGGTCGTAATGGTAATCGTTACCAGTTACACCTTCAGGAAAATTTTCAATCGATTTCAAAAGGTCAAGGCACCTTGCCATCCTGATGTTCTTTTGGTTCTGTGAAAAGTTGTTTGGAATTATTTTTTGGGCCGATTTTTCTCATCCCCAATTCATTGATCAAAATCTGATGAACGGTGGAAAATTCAATTTTTTTCCGAATATTTAACCGATAATCAGAGCGCACAGGACCCCGGATTCTGGCACTAGTTTCATCGGTCCTTATAGATGAAGGCCTTCAGTTGCGTGGTTTATCTTTAATCGATCCTCTTCCTTCTGAAAATGTCATAAACCACCGAGAAATCTGGGCTTTCGACAAAACACTAAAGTTTTGAGCTCAGTCATTTTTAGAACGCACCGGAAATCAAGCGCCCAAGTTTGGAATGCCAAACTTTAACTTCTTCAAGGCCCAAAAAATTAAGAATGAGCAAATCAAACATCAAATGCATTCTGATTTGCTTTCTCAATAGCTACGGATTCGCTCACAAAAAGTTTGAGTTTCAAGCCTAAATGATTAGTCAATACTTTGACCAAGAGTTCCTTGAAAAACTTGGAAAATAGTCATGCATGTGAGACCAAACATTAAGAATAACTGGGTGTTACATCCAAACAATGCACTTTGTCACACAGCAATTTCAATTTTAACTAGTTTTTGACCAGTAAAATAATTTCTGTGGCTCCTTAGCCTCCTTATTAACATAATTTGAGGTCTTGCAACTTTTTCCTTTTCCCGAGGTTTGAGTTCCAGCCCTGCTGTGAGGATTGGAAAAACCGTTTTTAAGGTATATATTTCTTCTAATTTGTTACAGATTTCTATTATGCGCTGGTGTAATGGCAAAAATAAAACTGTTTCTTGTCAACTGTTCTTAAACAGAACTATATCATCTTAGAAAGATTAAATTTAAGTTTTATTTAATAATATATGTCTTATATGATTAAATAAATATCTTTCTCAAAAATATTTTTACTTGAGTCTCTAACAAAGCATGTCATCTTAAGTAAACCTCCTTTATCTGAAAGAATTCGGCGTAACAGCAGGTATAAAAAATTGGTCCCGTTAAGTTACGTTCACTAATTTATGACATACAAAAAAAATATTTAAAACTTCAATGTTTCAATATATATATATATATATATATATATATATATATATATATATATATATATATATATATATATATATATATATATATATATAGTTCAGACAAACAGCCCGTCCTTTATCATAAAATTTAACATGCACATGTTTTTAATTAATTCAAAGACAGACGTGCACCGAAATTTCAGAAAAAAATTAATAACGCTAATAACTGCAACGGAACCCTAACACAATGCCTGTCTGGCACGCACTTGTCTAGATTTCTTTAAATATTCTTTGAATAGGTCATAAAATTTAAAATGGCGGATAGCTTTTCATTTTCCTGTGTGGATATATTTAATATGGGAAGTCCTATCTTTCCGGGATCATAAAAAAATTATCCGAACTATATCCGAATTGACTCACTATTCCTTAATGTTGTTACAAATTTCTATATCTATAACTTACCAAATTCTAGATCCTTGGTGAGTTTTCTAGCAATATATGGCACCGATGGATATAGTCTCAATGTTTCTTTTATAACAAAATCTAAATATTTCATGTTATTAAGTTGCTGGTAAGTTGGTCTTGCCGTTTTCAAGTGTTTACCAAAGATTTCCCGTTGTTCTTTTAATACCTTATCCTAAAATATGTGATATTCATTTTTGCTGTAATTGACGCAAAGATCAGTTTCGTTTAACAGAAGGTCAGAGAAATAAGAAGAAAACGAGATTTAACTACAATAAGTACACTTCCATAATTTAATAGTCAGTTTTTCTTTTGGGATAAGTTTGACCTATTTAAACAATATTACAGATTAAATATCTGACAAGTACTGATGCAGTTAGAGTAACCGCAAAGTTATGATTCGCAATGTTGTTAAGTATCGCTGTATTCTTAGGATTTTATTAAGTTGGATAATTTATTTTTAACTATTTAAATATCACAAGATATTGAGTAATGTAATTTCTAAAATGTATAGAATCCATCGAAGAATTTCAAATGGGAGTGAAGAAAATGCAGCTTAAGTAAGATCTTGCAAACTAAAGTCTTGTAAGATTGGATAAGTACTTCAACTAGATCTTTGTAGTTTTCCGATTTTTTGTTACCTAAAAAGTTGTTAGATACATTTTTGAAGTCAGTTCAAGCCCCATTTTCCTTTTTTGAAAGTGTAATTTCAAAAATTTTTATCTTTAAAAGTTTTCGTATTTGCGGCTCAACGAATATTATTTCTTTGAGCTTTGCCTCATTTATACGCGTGAATTTCCTTCTCAAATAAAGATAACCATTTCGTTCTCTATTTAAGGCTTTAAAAAAATTTTTTATAACCTATTGTTTTATGTGCAGTGGTGGTAAATACATTTTTTGCTGCTCTACTAAGGGTTTATTAAGAACGTTTTTCAGACCGGACACAATGTTTTCACGTAACAGCTCTTCTTCAACGATATAATGTTTGTTTCTGGTTTTGCTATCCCATTCGCATAAAAAACAATAATATTTGGTGTGGCCACTCTATAGTTCTGTAAGTAGTGCAATAACTTTTAGATCGGCACACATATTCCATTTATGATTTTCGTATTTTATGCTTTGAAGTAATATATGCATGTTCTCTATGTTTCTTTCATATTTACAGCATAATCCACGGAAACAGATGGTTGTTCATTCCCACAATAAAACTGCCTTTTGACTTACCTTCGAAGAGTCAATAAACAGTCGCCCCTGGGTAAGTTCATGAGAAAGATCAAGTTCGTTAATTAAACCCGAAATATTATGACAGTAAACTCATTTGTGATTGAGAAAAATACTACTTTTTCCGAAACGTAGAGATTTTTACTCCCGTTAAGATCTTTAATGCCTTCCTGAGGGGATTGTTTATTGCTACTACGTTCGTAATAGTCTTTTTCTTGAAAACTTGGACAAGATTTTAATTCAAAATCATCTATTTCATCCGATTCCAAGTTGATTTCATATTTTTCTGGAGGCCTAGGAACAGGTATGCTAGAGTCATTCGGTGCAGGTCTCATGGCTGAGGGAATAGTAGGATGTTCAATTTTATGTTTTCTTTTATTAGAAAATCCCAGGATTTTTATTAAGCACGAGTAGCAACCATCAACATAGTACTCCAAACTTCATAGACCCAGTAGCCATCCTATAAAAGTTCTTGAACAAATGTAGTAGCAAATTTTGGGAGCCCAACTTTTGCACATAAAATATAATTCGTTGGCTTTTCTGACAAGTAGGTTCAAAGTCTTCAGTGTCACTTCACCACATGTATTACAGAAACTGATCGGTTTGTCCGCATAGGATCATGACGACATAGTTTACACGTGGCGAAAATAAAAGATATTTTCTTTATTTTAAGTCCTAGTGGGTTGAGAACTTGTACATGGCGATCATGCCTAGACGTCCCCCCGCGGTGTTGCAATTTCCCAAAACTTAGAGAAAACGTAGATTTGGCAATGTAGCACCTCGATGTGCTACTTATATATTATATAGGTACATCCTTATACCTGCTTTGCAATCAATTAAAACATGTTGATGTTCTTTAAATTTTGCTACATAATACGTTTATTTACAGGTCAGTGTAAAGTTTACATAAATAGAAATTATCGAAACAACACATTACCTTTGGCGGGGAGAATTTTCATGCAGATTGGAATAACGGAAACACTGAATATTTCGCAGATTTTTACGTAGAAGTACCAAAACCACAAACAATTTAAATCTGTCCCTGTGAAACACTGTCAAATGACATTACCCACAGGCTATTTTGCCGCAGCGCTCTTCTACGCGAAAACGTGACGTAACGGGAGAGACAAAAATTCTAACGAAATTATCAAAATTACAAGAAATTCGTAAATCTGGTTTTCATCATAATTTAACAAAATACTACATTTTTCAGATTCATTATTCTGGATGAAAAATCTTACGTTTTCAAAAGCCCATGAGAGTTATTTTTTGAGTAATAACAAGCAAAATCAATAAATATAAAAATCAAAGCAATACAAATCATAGAAATTCTAGTAAGTAGAAGTTGTTATTATATTAGATAATGTGAGAGAAAAACTAAGCTAAGAAAACAATTTCACTAGAGTGTTTACTTGTGACAGAATTTGATTATAGACTCTTGCCGATGACTTATTGAGGTAGCGTTAATTATCTTATTAATAATCATTTTTGTCCCATATTAATTAGTAACTATTGTAATAACCTACAATTAAATATCACAGTAATAAAGACACTCTGGAAGTCTGGTCGTTCAACTTCTCTCTTGCTGCTTTAGTACCAAACACTACGGTTATTAAAGCTTATCACAACCATGACTCAGATCTTCAGGACTCAGGAAAAGCTGGGTCAGAAAACATCTCTTGTTTTGTAGGTCACGCAACAGCGCGCCCGCGAGTTTATTCGCGTGAAGGTTTTAATTAGATTGAATAAAACAAGTTTCTCAGAACAACTTAGTCTATTAACAAAATAAATAGAATAAAAACGAACTATTTACAATGAGAAACTTAAAACTAATAACAATTACGAAAAACTAACATAATTGCTCTTCTCGGCCGTTATTTAACCAAAAACTTAAAACCCAATTTTGAAGAAACACGTATAAATAGCTTAATAAAATATTAAACAACAAAGAAATAAAACGCGAAAAACAGCTATTTATATTACTTAATCGAACAGTATGAAAATTGCGAAATGTCCCACTAAAATAACACATGATACTCCCTTAACTTCCCGAATTAAATCAAAAACAAATCAAAGAAAGAAAACCTTCATTCCCGCCAAATATACACTACGGCACTGGGCTTATAGAATGGTACCGATCACCCTTATTCGACTTTCGGATTGGAACTGAAATTTACTATTCATTAAAAGAGTGTTTTCGGATCTAACACCCTCTTTCCCTCTGTTTGTGTCCCGATGGAACCCGGTAAACGGCAATTTCTTTCACATAAAGTTCGAAGGTTCGATCGTTACGTGCTGAGGGCGTTAGCTATTCTATACTGGATGCTTGATTCACGAATTGACCTGTGAGCATCTTAATCTTAATTTTTATATAAACACAATTAATAAAACTATTCTATTTCTCCCTATAACTAAAGGAATAGGATAATATAACGTCTGTGAAAAAACCTGAATGCCCTTTTATTCATAATGCTGGTATTTGAATCATTCTTTCTTGCAATCAGGAAAAACAGACGCTACGTACCTCCTTTCACAGATCAAACGTTATATTACAGTATAATGAGTTTATTTCATTATTCTTTTGTTTCCTAATAATGGGAAAATCGTTCAATATTTTAATACATTTTTACGATATTCCACATACCATATGTTAAAACTACCCTTAACACGTCTGGTTTTATATACTTAACCAGGGCAGGATTACTTAGACAGATTTATAAGCAATTCTAAGAGAGGGTCCTATTACGTCTTCATAAATTAACTGACTTTATGTATTTTTTTTAAGAAAATATTTAAACGACAAAGATCATAAAAGTTAAGTTCGATAACTGATTTATTCTTCCTTTAGACCTTCGTGGATAGTGATAAAAAAATATAACTACCCTGTTCCCACGGAATATCTATTCACAGAGTGATTATTTAATTATTTATTTTAACAAAATATAGTTGACATTGAACAATGAAAATAATTAACATTTGTTCCATTACATACTTTGCTGTTTGTTAAGTATAAAAATATTTAACAAACATACTCACATAAGTTTAACTCTTATTTTTATTGAACTTATATTAAGTCAGTATGTTTCACTCAGAGCCCATTACACATTATTAATTACCTGCACTTCTGGATGTGTTGCAATCATTAATAAACAAAAAGTAATTGCCGAAGAAGTGGTGTCATGTCCCTAAAAGAAGTAAAATTAGTATAAGATGTTACTTATTGTTAGTAGTAATAATAACAGATATTGTATCAAAAATATATTGATATTTGTTTCCCTAAAATGTAATGGTAATATACAGGATATTTTAACCCGGTTTCTATCGTTTCAGTGAAAATATAAAACCTGCAGAGAGTCCCTAAAAGGTCTGTACAAAATACTAGCGCAAATTCCTGAGGCTAAAACAAAAGGATCTATCTCAATTTATTTTTGTCCAAAAGTTGATTGTTATACAGGGTATTTTGCATGGTACTTTAGGATTTTTACAATGAGAAATCAAGATCAGCACTTCGCCTTCATAATTTTTTTGGGCCTCGGTATATCCTTAAATTTCTAATTAAAAAATCCTAATCCTTGACATCTCATTCAAAAAGTAATTCCTAATAGGGGGCGTTTCGAGTAGTCCTTTCTAAGATAATCGAATTTAAAGATTTTATTGAGCATTGAGAAGAAATTTGGAGCCGGTTTTAGAGCCAACAGGCCAAAAAGAAATAAAAATTTATGTAGCAACGAGCTAACAAAGGTAATAATGTAAGAATGAACTGACAAAGAACTTTAATAATAACATACAAAATCAATAACAAATTAATTTCGAAAAATTTGATTTATTTAATTTTTCAATTAAACTCTAAATAAATGTTCAAAATGGCCTCCGTCTTCATGTACACATAGTTTACAAATCTACAGTATAACATTTGTTTAAGGATTTGCCATAAATAGTAATCCATGGGCCTTAAGTTTGGTAAGCGATGTGATCAGTTTGCAGGAGCATAATTTCCTCTGCCAATCCATGGATTTTGAAAATACTTATTGAAATGGTTTCTAACATTGAATATGAAATGTGGAGTATACCATCGTGTATGAACCACATATTTTGTCTATTAGATAGTGGAAGATCATCAAATAAATTTGATAAATTTACTAGGTGTTCTAGGTAATTCAAACCATTTAAACGAGGTGGTAAGATAACAGGACCAAAAATATATTTATCAGTGATCAGTGCCCATAGCCACATTTTAAATTCTTGTTGATAAAACATAACATTTATTACTTGCGGGTTTTCGTTAGGATAAACATGTCCATAATGTAAATTTGTCATTCCTTCTAAAGCAACACACATCACTAAATTTTTTTTTATGAATATTCACATCATGTACTCTCCGTTCATTGATGAATCGACAGAAACCCTGACTAAATTCGAGATCGAGAGGTAAAAACTCCTGAATTGGAGGTAGAATGGATTCGATATCTGTTTTGTTATATTCCTAATGACTATATCTTTGTCTTGCGTTCACACTGTTGGTGAGATTACATTATTTGACAATAATATTTTCTAGCTAATGGTGATACTTATTATTATTAGCTCTTTGATAATTTAGCAAAGAGAATTATTATCGCGGGCAGGAGAATATTATCATGTCGGATGGTCAAGCACCCATCATTGCACTGAGTTCTCAAGTAATCAGCTCCAAGAGAGTCTGAGAATGTCTAGAGGAACTAAATGAATTAAGTAAGAATATTTAGATCACCTTCCTGTGGGTACCGGGACACATCGAGGTAGAGAGAAATGAAATAGTATACAAGGTCGCGAGAAAAGATACTGAGACACTATTTCTGGTGCTCGAACGTTTCTGTGGAATCAGTAGCAGTGTAACTCTAAAAGAACTGAAAGGACAGGAAGAGAGCAAGATATACAATTACTGGACGGATCTGCAAGAAATGAGACAAGCGAAGATACTTCTTGGGAATTACGACCAGAAGAGATTCAAGGTGGTGACGTTGCACTCTGAATTCGGGGAAGCACCAGGTCAAACTGCCACCACCGCGCCGTTTAGGTCTGGGTTTCCCTGCAATCGAAGAATTTTAGTTTTAGCACTGTATGCCGTATTATTCAGATTATTTTATTTAGGGAGTTTTGGGGCAATGTTAAATCTGAAATTTAATATTTTGTCGTAAAATAAGCGGGTATTCACAACAATACATAGCTCGTTGCTAGGTAATGGCCTGTTGGTCTTTAAATACGTTCCAAATTTCTTGGATCAGTCCTAATTCTGGATAAAGTATGAAGAAAATCTATGGCGAGTTTTATTAGGCAATGAAACATTTAAATTAGATTATCCCCGAAACGATTGCTCGAAATGATACCAACTAGGACTTACTTGGATATAAATATGTCAAAGAATAAGAATTTTTAATCAAAAATTTTATAACCTGAGGTACAAATATATCTAATTTTATGGCGCGAAATGTTGCTGGTGGTGCTCTCTGTATGTATATCGAAACTGTAATCAGATCTTGAATTCTCATTCTAAAAAACATGAAAGTATAAAATTTAGTACAAATCAAGTTCTTGTTAAGATTACTATTTACAAAAAGTTTTAAAAAACTATTACTTTGGTAACTTGGGATTTCGGAAACTATCAACTTTCGAAAGAATGTAAATTGGGCTAAATCGTCATATTTTAGTCCCAGAAATTTGCGCTAGTGTTTGTACAGATTTTTTAGAGACAATTTTACTTCAAAATTTATTACATTGGTAAAACTTTGTTACTGAAATATGTCGTGGAGCCTTTTGAAAAAAAAAGAAAACTGTAAAAGAGCAAAAATAATTATCTGAACCATAGAAAGAATACTTTTATAAAACTGTGCGCCAAAAGTACCAACATTTTTACAAAACTATTACCTCAAACATAAATGTATTTACTTCATCTCTTATTTGTTTTCTCGAAAGAGGTTTACCATTAATTGTTAACTTTAGCAACAAATCTAAAAATGCCAATCGGTCCTTAATTCCAAGGTCTTCAGATTTTTCTTCCCTTTCGTTTATAGTATTTTCTTTTTGTTTGTGGTTCTCTATTCTTTTATTTATAACATCGTCTACATAGTTATGAATAAACTGAAAAATTGTTATACAGTGCGATAAATTAAAGCTGGCGTTTAATTACATCTGCAAGCTATGCATGCTAAGATTTTAAGATAAAAGATAACTACGGCCAAAAAAGTTAGCTTAAAATTATTTTAAATTCCTAGTTCCACCCCTAAAGGAAATATTTGCTGTACTTTTCTCAAAAATCGTTTATAATGTAGGTCGAAAATAAATATGTTCTTTTTTTACAAACTTTGTTATGATAACAGACTGACGAAGTGTAAAAATTTAAAACGGTTAGATGCTGTAGATGCGGTCTATCCTTTAAGAAAAAAAATAATTTTAAAGAAGCCCTTATTTTGATTATGTTTTGCTATCAACAACATAGAGCCATTATTTCTATATATATATATATATATATATATATATATATATATATATATATATATATATATATATGTGCGTATGTTTGTGCGGCTTTCACGCATTCCTCCGTGTGTGATGCAATAGCAGTGGATATATCCACATTATACCGTTGTTGTACTGAAATCATATTCAGCAAACGTACAACTATTTGCAACTCTTAGTACAAATGAAACAAAATGCGAACAGTAAATGCAAACTTCGTTCCAACTATATCCTTTCCGTGTTGGAGGTTGCACAGTTTGAACAAATTGTTACACAACACAATTTATCCTATTCCACCACCATCGAGATGATGGCCTACCTGTACCACCATATCAAGAAGAATTTACCCTTCCGGATACAGTGATACGGCAGAGGTACATGTTTCATCTCTACTAGACTCATGAGGGTACCGACATGCACCTGTTTGTGCAAAGGACAAATCGGAAGGAAGTATGCAACACTGAGCGCGGCTTCGCTGACCTCCCGCGGTGTTTTGCGAAGAGTTTCGTACAAAAGTTATTGGGAAATACGGGGGCTAAGTGGCAGTGACCTTGAAGATAACTTTGACCTTGATCTTCAAGATCATTTAAAGTTAAATTTCAAAATTTGAAAAGGAATCCCAAAAATTTAATCCTCGGAAATGGAAAGGCCGATCAATTTAGGAGTAATTTCATCATCAGATATGACTTTGCCCTCAAGATTAAGGTCTAATGTCAAGGTGATCTTAAGATCAAACGAAGATCTTTAACTTCATTATTTTATCAAATGTTTCATACTAAAGTTTTAAGATTGCAAAGTTGCATCACCTGGATGTTGATCTTCAGGGTTATTTGAAAAAATTTAATTGTTTAGAATTGTTAGCAAAATTTGTACTAAGTACGACTATGTGCATGATTAACTACTCTTAGCGCTACCCAGAAACAACAACGTTGAAGTATTAGTTTTTGTTCTCCTCAGGGTGCTTGTTTTCGGTAAGTCCCCCTGCCCCTCACCATCAGGGTGCTTGTTTTCGGTGAGTCCCCTCACTTCTTACCATCGGAGTACTTGTTTTCGATAAGTCTTCCTCGTTTCTCACCATCGGGGTGCTTGTTTTCGGTAGGTCCTCTCGCCTCTCACCATCGGGTTGCTTGTTTCCTATGAGCTCCCTCGCCCCTCATCATTTTGTATGATCATGTTAAAGGTTTTATAAGAATTTATTTCAGTAAGTGTTCAAAATGGTTACCTTTAACTTTAATATACTCACTGACCTGCACCAATAGTTGGTACGTCTTTGTAAACTTCGCTCTTCAAATAACCCCATAAACAAAAATCTGGTGACGTAAGGTCTGGCGATCTTGCGGGTCAATTTATTAGACCTCCTCTACCAATCCACCGTCTATTGAATTCGCGATCCAATACTTGACGAGCTAATTCGGAATAATGCGCTGGACATTCATTGAGTTTAAAACACATTTGTTGTCTTTCATCTAAAGTTAAGACTTCAAGCAAAAGTGGAAGTTGATTTTCTAAAATATTACGATATTTTGCACATTTTAAATTACCTTGAAAAGAGTATGGACCCACAGGCTTGCCATCAACTATTCTACACCAATTTCATCGTGCCCTTGAGATCATACTCATATCTGATGATGAAATTACTGTGATTTCCAATTCCGAGGGTCAAATTGGGAGTTTCCTTTTCGAATTTTTAAATTGAACTTGAAATGACCCTGAAGATTAAGGTTAAGGTTATTTTCAAGGTCACCGCCATTTAGCTCCCGTGCCACCCAAAAATTTTTGTACGAAACACTTCACGAAATACTGCGATGTTTTTGTTTTGACCTTGAACTGGTCTTGATAATTAACCTTCAACTCGAGGTCAAGGTCATATTCGATGGTAAAATTTCCCGCCTTTTTCATTTCCGGGGTCGAAATTGGGAAGTTCCTTCAAATGACCTTGAAGGGTAAGGTCAAGGTCATGATCAAGATCACTGCTAGTTAGTCCCTCTGCCACTCTATAATTTTTGTATAAAACATTTTTCGAAAAAATGTGATCCCACCGAGATATTTCGTTGTCTCAAGACACACCGTGTATATACTGGTCTTACCCCAGAAAGTGCGTCACAGAATTTCACTTATTGTTCAAGTAGGAATCAATCCATTCCAAAATGGTTCCTCTCCTCTTTCACCAATATCAAAAGCTATAGAGAGACTAAAGAAGATTGCCATTACATGTTTTCCCTCATCAATACAGATTCTATGGACTGTTTTGGAAGGAAGCCAAGTTAACCAGAAGTTAAAGCTTCATATTTATAAATGAAATTGAGTATTTTGGTATTAATAATCTTTTCAATATTCTTTGAAAAGCTACCAGGGATCAGGATAGGTCTATAATTCTCGATGTTGTTGAAATCGTTTTTTCTCTAGACAGGAATAATACTGGCACTTTTCAATGTATTTTGAAAAACTCCATATACATATATATATATATATATATATATATATATATATATATATATATATATATATATACACTTCACAGAAATAGTTTCTTCGATCTTCTTCTTCAAGTGCCATCTCCGCTGCGAAGGTTGGCTATCATCATGGCAATTCTAACCCTAGAAGCTGCCGCCCGGAACAGTTGAACAGAACTGCAAGAAAACCATTCTCTGAGGTTCCTCAGCCAAGACATCCTTCTCCTCCCGATGCTGCGCCTGCCCTGAATCTTCCCCTGCATAATCAATTGGAGCAATTGGTATTTATTGCCTCTTGTAATATGGCCCAAGTACTGAAGCTTTCTTATTTTAACAGTCAGTGTTACCTCTTTTTGTTTGTTCATTCTGTCAAGTACTTCTTGATTAGTTGTTCTATCCTTCCAGGAGATTTTCAAGATTCTACGATACGCCCACATCTCAAATGCTTCCAATTTATTCATACACTGTTTGTTCAGCGTCCACGCCTCCACACCATACAACAAGACCGAAAAAACATAACACTTAAGCAATCGCACTTTCAATTTTAAGCTTAGATTTCGGCTACAAAATATTTGTTTCATATTGTTAAACGCACTTCGGGCTTTCTCTATTCTTATTCTTATTTCCCGTGTATATTCATTTGACTCGTTAATATTTACTCCTAGATAGTTGTAGTTTCGTGCTCGTTCTATTCGCTCGTTGTTTCCATATAGGTTGATATTGTCGATATGTTTCTTCGTAATTATCATGAATTTAGTTTTCTTTGTATTCAGTGACAAACCAAATTCCTCGCTTGTTTCTATTACTTTATCTAATAGTCTCTGGAGATCTTCGATACTTTCTGCCATGAGTACAGTGTCATCAGCGTATCGTATATTACAAATAGGATGACCGTTGATCTTTACACCGGCTGATTCGTTCTCCAGGGCTTTCTTAATTATTTCTTCCGAGTAGAGATTGAACAACGTTGGCGACAACACACAGCCCTGTCTTACACCTCTTTTTATCTTTATTTTTTCTGATTCGGAGCCATTAATGCGCACTGTAGCTTCTTGATTGTAGTATAGGTTGGTTATTATTCTAATGTCACTTGAGTCAATTCCTTTATTTCTGAGTAATTGCAACAATGTCTCATGTTGAACTGTATCAAACGCCTTGTTGTAGTCCAAGAAACAGACAAACACGCCTTGGTTTACATCCAGACATCGCTGTATTACGACATTAGAAGCAAATAGTCCGTTTCTAAATCCGAATTGTGTCTGTCCGATTTCTGTTTCTAATTTCTTGTATATTCTACCATGAATGATCTTTAAGAATATTTTCATCATATGACACATAAGACTGATGGTCCGATGTTCGGAGCATTGCTTCGCGTTTGGCTTTTTAGGTAAAGTTATTATTGTTGTTAGTAGCCATTCTTTCGGTATTATACCAGATTTATAAATGCTATTAAATAGTTCCACAATCATTTCTAAATTACGTCCCTCAATGAGTTTGATTATTTCTGTTGGTAACTCATCTGGACCTGTAGCTTTCCCAGTCTTCATTCTTTTTATCGTGTGTTCCACTTCTTCACTTGTTATTTCTGGTCCTGTGTCACTGCTGATATATTCGTTTTCTACCTCCTTGCGTTGATCGTTATACAGATGCTCTATGTATTCTTTCCAGACTCTCAATTTTTCTTCTGTGTCCATAATTATGTTTCCTCTTTCGTCCATCAATACGTTGTGTCTACTGTCTTGCCTTTTTGTTAATTCTTTAATTTTCTTGTGTGTATTAAAGCTGTCGTGCTTATTTTGTAGTTGTTCAATTTCTTCACATTTTTCCCCGAACCATTTTTCCTTAGCTGAACGTATCTTCGAGCGAATTTCCTTCTGCAGTTCTTTATACTTCTGTTTGTCTTTGTTTTTATGTTTCCTTCTTTCGTTCATCAAATTCAGTATTTCGTTTGTCATCCATTCCTTCTTATATACCTCACTTTTAAGTAGATGTTCTTCAGATGGCTTCTTTAACGCTGTTTTAAGTTTGACCCAGTTGTCGTTGATATTATCTGGTGTATATTGTATTGTGGTCTGTATCGTTCTCAGTGTTTCGTCAATTTCCTTTACGATCTGTTCTTTTACTTCTGAATCTCTTAGTTTATTGAGATCAACTGCTTTTTTGGATGTTATGTTGCTAATTCTTTTTAGTTTTATTCTCATGTTCGCAATTAGTGGATTATGATTAGACGATACGTCTGCTCCAGGGTATGTCTTAATTGATGTTATGCTATTTCTGTATCTCTCATTGATCAATAGATAGTCTATCTGGTTTCTGACTGTGTGATGTTCTGTATCCTGTGGAGACTTCCATGTGTATAAACGCCTATTAGGTAGTTCGAAAAAGGTGTTTCACCACGGTTTTATTTTCTTGGCAGAATTGTACCAGTCTCTCACCTCTTTCATTCATATCTCCCAATCCGAAGTTACCAACCAGATTATCTATCTTTCCTTTCCCAATTTTAGCATTGAAATCACCCATTATTATTGTGATGTCTCTTGTTATGGTTAGTTTTAATGCCTCGTCTATTTGTTCATAGAATGATTCCACTTCTTGTTCTTCTTTGTCCGATGTTGGTGCATACACCTGTATTATATTAATTTTTCTGATGTTAGTGCTTAGCTGTAACATCATAACACGATCAGACAAGGGGAGAAAGTTCAGGACATGTCGAGAGACAGACTTGTTTACCATTATAGCCACTCCGTTTCGGTGCTGAGTGTCCTGAGAGTCCTGGCTACCAGAATAGTATATTATATGATCTTTAATGTGGCAGTTTCCATTTCCTGGCCATCGGGTTTCGCTTATACCCAGAACGCCGATATTCATTCTTTGCATTTCTTGAACAATGTTGTGTGCTTTTCCTGGTTCGTACATGCTTGTAACATTCCATGTTCCGATTCTCAATATTTCGTTGTTAATATTTTGACAAGGATTTCGCTGGCTGACGACCCGAAAAGCCTTGCCACTTCTCTTGCCGGATCTTGGCCTCCGACAACCATGATCAGTAAGGTTATGATCGCAGTATTTCATGTCATGATGACATTCCATAAATAGTGATGGCTTCACTTGATAATTAGTTGTAATCGATTTAATTAATAACTAGTTTTTATCCTTTACGTAAAACTTGAGAAATAAAAGTTTGTTGCGTTATGAGAGTTAAATTAAGCGCTGTTCAACTAAATTTCAGTGAAAACCCGTAAAAACTAGCTTAATGTCATTAGAATTAGTCAAGACTAACAAACGAAAAGGCAGATAGAGTCATCACACAGACAAAAAAAGCTATATCTACGTCTATATCACTCCTGATAACCTCTTCTCCATGTTTGTAAAGTTTTATCAAAATTGGTTTAGCCATTTCGAAGTTTAGTGTTTACAAACAGACACTTCAATTTAATTTATATATATATATATATATATATATATATATATATATATATATATATATATATATATATATATAGGTACCTAATCTGAGTCTTCATGTGGGTGCGAGAATTGAGACATTTTTGCACATTACGGAAACTATCGGCTTGCAATAATTTATAATTTTTTTAATTTTATGTGGAAGAAGCAGGTTTTTCGATTAATACAAGGTGTATAGAAAACCCTACATAAGAACAAATGGTAGCTCTAAGTTCTGTCGAAATAACAAAATATGATTTACTTAAATTTCAGGTTTCTATGTTACGTAAACTTTATAAAATTTTCCACCGCTTTAAGTCTTATAAGATTTGCTAGACACTCTGTATAATATGTAAATAATATATAGAATTATACTGAAGTATACCTTTAATGCTCCTTTTTCTTTATAACAATTCCAAGTTAATGGATAAAAAGCAGGATTAAGAGGCGTTAACAGTCGGTCTATAAATGCATTACACATTATTTTAATATTTTTTATATACTGTGATTCTTGTTCTAATGAATTAACTTTAACTCCCATCGTAGCTTCTGAAATCAAAATAAATAGGAATAGTTTGCTATTCAACAAGCATTACAACTATTTAATTATGGTTATAATTCACAGAAACAAAGTTTTGTGACAAGCTTTCATTACGAATATAATTTGTTCAAACTGGGGAATCCAATATGAGGGATTAAAAAGTTTATTAAGTTCCATTAAACCCACAATTTAAATTTAGAGTTTTTGAAACGTGAAATAATATTTTAAATGTTAGATATGGTGAACTTAATATTTTATTATGCTAAATTTAAACAACTATTCCTGGTTTTTAAAGGCAGATATCGAATCCTGTAAACTATTTTATTTAGTGTAGAAGTATCCAAACTTGATTTCATTCTATACACCAAAGGCATATCCAAAATACGTTTTATATTATAACGGAAATATAATTTGTTCAGTTTCGACATTAATTCGAATCTGATTGTTCTCGGAGTCATAAGTTATGAATTCATATTTACTTTACTTTACTAATATATTGTTTTGAATTTAAAAATGAAAATTGTAAGCTAAGCGATGATTCCACTAGAGAAAAACTAAGAAACTTTTTGTTATCTTGTGTTGCTATTTGTTGGCTTATGTAGAAAAATTTTTGGCAAAACATGTTATTTTTTGTTTCCACTAAAGCAACTTAAAATTGTCAATGTTTCCGGTAATTTGTGAGCACACTTAGTATTTCCACTAGTTTTTAAAAAGTATCCTAGAATATGGATAAAGAAATAGCATTGGAGATAGCGTACTATGGTCAAGAAAAATCACCAGTACTGGGTTGAACCAAACAATAAAGAATGACAATATGGTGGCATGCAGCTACTTAGTACCCAAAAAAAAGATTATTTGTATCTGGAAATAATAAGTGTGTACTCAAACAATAGAATAACTAATGGCACTTAGTTATTCTGTTCTTTAAGAAAATTTTTTACAAATGTCCGATTTCTCGATTGGCTATTTTTTAATTCTATAATTGTCGATTAATTCGCCAGCTTACTCGTTTATCAATATTCTTTTTGATCATTTGGTTTTATCGAGTATTGACATAAGAAACCATATGCATTTGTTTCACCGTGTTGCCGATTTTCTTTGAAGTTTACCACTTAAAATGGAAACTGATAACAAGTACAAATAGGCAACATTTATTGTTGAAACAAATGGTAACTTTTAAAAACTTTGTGGAACATTAATTTTAATTTTAATTTGGGGCAGATTTTTTTAAATTGTATATGTGACTTGTTCTGTGTGCAGGCTACGCTGGCGTTGGAGACTGTTCTCTAAATGGCAGAGTTAAGGTGTGCCCTTTGACGAGGTCTGAGCCCTGAGGATGGTCTAAGTAAGACCGAAAGCGTTTGGCCGATATTAGTAATTTAAAATATACACTGAAATACACAATCCACATTTATTTTTTCTTCGATATACAAACTGTTAATCACTTATTAAAAATAGACGACAATATGGTGACATGCAGAAACTTAGCTCCCTCAAAAAAAGATGAGTTGTCAGCAGAAATCTGCTTTTTAGGGAAACTAAAAATGTTCCAAACAAAACTTTAAAATTATCTTTTGTTTTGAAGATACAGTGGTACAGAGGTTTCGATCATATATATATATATATATATATATATATATATATATATATATATACATATATATATATATACCAATTGAACTTCATAGATGTTTAACCTCTGGAGATACATTTAACAATATAGGGATGTTTTTTCACAATTATAATATAAAAATTGATACAAAATTATTCCACTTACCAGATATAACATCAAGGGCATAGTGAGAAATTGTCTTTGAGATTTCTACATTATCTTTTCCAGCCTCTTGTTGCAGCTTTTTAACTAGAACATCCCCTACATTATCGAAAACATCAATGTACCCTTGTAGTATAGAAAAATGAAATGATGGTGTTATAGCCTTTCTATGTAATCTCCATTTGGAACCTAGAAAAGCAAAAATGTTGATTTTTACACATTTTTATTATTGCATACTTACATTCGTCAAGTAATCTACAGGTTGGTTCTTTATTATAGATGCCCTTTGTGTACATATTTTTACTTTAGTTGTAGTGGGTAGGATTTAACGGCATATATATATATATATATATATATATATATATATATATATATATATATATATATATATATATATACTCATTGGATGCCAAGTGGGGACCGGGACACACTGGAATAGAGAAGGATAAAATAGTAAACAGGCTCGCGAGGAAAGGGGCTAAGACATCATTTCTGGGACCAGAGCCTTTCTGCGGAATCAATAGCAGTTAATGTTGGAAGAACTAAAGATACAAGAAGAAAGCAGAAGATCTAATTATTGGCTGGAGCTGCAAGGATTGAGACAAGCGAAGATACTTCTTGAGAACTACGACCATAAAATATTCAAAAATTGCATAAGCTTAAGTTAAAACCAACTCAGAGTTCTAACAGGGGTCCTGACGGGACATTGTCATCTGAAAGGACACCTCAAGAAACTCGGACTGTGAGAATGCGGTTCTTGGGAATACACCAAATCTAAGAAGAGAAGGTTGCCAACTTGAAGCCGTCCAACATTCAAACGTTCCTGAGGGAAATAGGACTGGAGGACCTACTTTAGACTAGATAAGGTAACTCTTACGACTTGGCAGCAATTTGGGAGGCCCAATAGATCTACCAGGTCGCAGTGTAGCGACCCAACTATACCCACATACATACATACATATAATACTAATTGGATTTTAAAACTTTGTTGATCAATTTATTGCTTGTTCAGCATATTTCAAAGCTGGCTGAGGAAAACAAATTTAAATTATATTTTAACTATTTCTTAAATTTATATAACTTTATATTTCTATTGTTATTATGAGAACTAGAATGGCTCAATCGAGAACGCCCTCGAAAGGGTGTCTCACTACGAAATACCGCGATCGATTGCTCAGAAAATAAACTTTGAAAAAATTTTAAAGTATGACAGTTTACTAAAGTCGACGAGGGCAATTCGGCTAAAATATGATGGTAGCACTTCCGGTTGGAATATCCTCTATATTATTTAATTTTTAGATTTTATGCAAAATTATAGACATATTTCATGTATAATGTCCTATATCTAAGTTTAACTGTTTCTGACATATTTTAAATTTTATATCAAAAATGGCGTTTGCAGATCTAAATATAATTATCAATTTATCCTATATGAAAACCTTTATTATTTGATTAGGATTGGTTTTCTTCTAGAAGGGGATCTACGTTAGTTGACTACCTTAATAAGATTTGGTGGACTATGTTGGTATGTTAACAATAAATAAATACAGGGTGATCAAAAACTAACATTAAATATTACCTCGAAAAAATCGTCATTTTTTTAAAAATATAAACCCGTTATTTTTATAAAACACATAAATTTAACATTAAAAAAAAGAGTGACTTTGTAAAAGGTTTTCTACTCCAAAAATTTACCATTTTCGTAATATTAGCAATTTAACTTTTTGAATTATAAAAATGCCAAACAGCTTACCTACACAGGGAAATGACTTATTTTAATAAATGTGTAAAGTTTCTACCCTGAACTTTTCGGCAAATCAGTATCTCTTAGGTGTTGAACCAATGGTTTTAAATAAAGGTGGAAGTTGTGTTTCAACAGAATTCTATGTATTAAGCACTTTGACATTCCTGTTTGTAGAGTCACTTGTTTTAACAATGTCAAATCTCAGAATTGCAATTTTGACACCTTCATCATTGAGAAAGGGCTTCCTTTCATGTATTTTTACCTTAACGGTGTCAAAATTACTGAATATTCGTTTAACACTGTTCCGTTTCTGTTTATTTGGTGTCTATCTATCTTGATAAAATTGTGTTACATTCCTCATAGATAATAAACTTATTTAAATAATCTTCGTGCTTATAAATTAATCGCCCTACCAAGTTTTTATTAATTGTCAAATGGCAAGAAATGGTCACATTTCTGTTGTGCTCTACTATTTTTTTCGTCGCGTTTCTACTAACACCATAACGTAAAAGCCGTATAGCGTTTATACAATACACAAATATTGAATTGTAAATATTTCAGATTCAATTGTATTTAAAGTCACCCTAATTTTTATTGCTAAATGATATAACATTATAAAAATGGGTGTTAATATTTTGAAAAATTTACTTTTAACGACTTCTTCAAGTTAGTATTTAATGTTAGTTTTTGATCGCCCTGTATTTATTTCTTATCAAAATATTAACAGAGTTCACTAGTAAATCCTTTATAGAAGAAGACTAACCTCAATTAAATATTAAAGGCTTAAATATAGGAAAAATTAATAGTTATATTTAGGGCTGCAATTTTTGATAAAATTTAAAATATGTTAAAAATAGTTAGACTTAGGTATATGACATTATACATGAAATATGTCTGTAATTGTGTCTATATTCTAAAATTAAATAATATATAGGATGTTCCATTTAAAGTAAGCAAGAAGAGATGATCTTCCAGTATAACAAAAGTGCCACCATCTCTTTAGTAAACTGCCAAATTTTAAGAATTTTCCAAAGTCTATTTTTCAAGAATTCGATCGCGGCAGTTCATCGTGCGACACCCTGTTTATCATAATTTATATTTATGGCACCACTTCATAGGCACTAAAGAGTTTTTCTAGCCAAATACCCACCAACAAAATATAACTTACCTGTAGAAGTAAGAAGCCCCTGTCCAAGCCAATTATGCAAATATTTATAATGATCTGCCTTATCTATAAAAGTGGAAGAATTTAAAATAAATTCAGTGAGGTTATAATTTACATTGACTATCCCGCAAGTAAATGCACCATCATGAACTAATACTTTATCTCCATACTTGTCCAAGTATTTCGTAAGAACTTCAAGAATAGCTGAAAAAATAAGTCAATATTGTAGAATCAATAATTTGAAACATTTTCGTAGTGAACTTAATATTTTTATTTATTTGTTTCCATACAATAATTTTTCTCGAGAAAATGTCGGCAAGATGATATTTTAGCTAAATTTAATTTAAATAAGAAGCTAGAATGAGCAATTATGTTGTATAAAGCGTAATTATAAAATTTTGAACAAAGTATGATACAAAATGGTCCGATATTGTTCAGAAATTGAACATACAGATTAAAATAGCTTCGATAATAGTCCTGGGATTCTCACTATCAAAAAATCTCAATAAGATCTTATTGATTAAATGAAGGGATGTGGTACACATCTGTGGAAAGCTTCTTATTCGTTACAGGACTGACAGTGCCGCAAAAACATTAGTCAGGAGCTATAATGTAGTTTTAGATAACTCACACCGGTTGTCATTCTATGGCGAGTTTTTGTTATGATATCCATGTAAATTATTTAGTCATCTCCAGTGGTATTTCCTAAGTAAACTTAGTAGTACAGATGATTAGCTTCGATTCAAGTTCCGTAATCATTAAATTTTCAATAAAAATGGTACTAGAAATTTATCTTCAAAATTTTAATTTAAACTGCTGCATTAAACAATACCTAATGTTGGGAGAATAACAATTGCTATTACATTTCTTCCTTAAGATCCAACTAATATCCTTACACTTTTTGCTTCAACAACAAAACAATATTTGTAAGGCTACACATAAAAACAGAACTTAAAAAAAAATCAAATTAAGAGAGAATTTTTTTTTTCATTTTTGGATCATCTGCTGCCCTAATTAGTCTATTAAATTCGTTTATTTCTATTTTACGATTTATGAAAACGACAATTCTAGTACATTATTAACTTAAAAGCTCTTGATACACGAAACATACCTGTTGATCCTTTTACAAAATCAAGAAGGTTTCCAAAAAATAAAAATGGTTTTGGGCCAGAAATATTCTTCAAATATTTTGATCTATCCCTAACTTTATGTATTCTTCGTAAAGTTATAAAAAGTAAAACGAAAATAACACAAACAAGAAACCAGATCATTGTGGAAAAACATAAACTGTTACTAGCACTTTTTGTAGTCAAATGAGTTGTAGTCAGAACACTTGCCGTCGAATACAGTGTTATCGGAAATTTGGAAAAAAGTCATAGATCTATTATGAACTTTGAGTTTTATTAAAAAAATATAATTGTGAATTACCACTAGTACGGGTTCAAACCTTAGAAATTGCCACTGCTGTAATGTATACTTTTAGGCGCACGTCTTGGAGTAAATGGTCCGTTACACATTTCATTTTCATTAAATTCGACAAATGTCGTACCTCAGTAAAACCCATAATTAGGTGGATGTTGAGAGGTTGCATGCTAATTTTTACTCCAAACCCTCCAGAATAATGCACATAAGAATAATTATCATACGCTGCGTAGCAAAAAATTGTGCAAAATTTATTATTAATGAAAATATGTACAAAAGTTTAAAAAATACATTTCTTTCCTCCTATTCTTTCTTATAACTTTGAAAGTTTTCATTTTGGAGGATGGTTGAAGAGAAAAGAACGTTTCGTAATTAAATTTCTATAAGATAGGGTTGGTTGAAAATATCAGAACTGATTTTAATTGTTGCAAAATAGTAATAATAAAAAAATTGCAAGAAAAAGATAATTTTTTTTCTGATTTTCTTCAATTCCTTACATTTCCCTGAAAACCAGGTAAAAAAAAACTTTATGGTATGATAAAACAACATGCCTTATTTCGTTAAAATTGGTTCGATAGTTTTAAGTCCTAAATATAATACATACTTAATTTTTTTTTCACATATACTAGAGATGTCACACTCTCAAAAGCCTTTTAAAAATTAAATCGGATCATTTGGGTCTTCTCAGGAATTGTTAAAAATTAGCCACAATTTTTTTGCTTATAAACAAATTGAATATCCCTCTGAATTTTTTAAAAAATTTTCTTAAAAATATAATTATAAATTACTCGGAAAAATGCTTCTTTTGAATAAAAAATTAAATTCTTTCAATTGGTTTCCGAGATACAAGCTGTCAGAGTTGACAGGCGTTTACAACGAATCTATAAACAATAGAGGATTGAGTCTTTAACCATTAACTTCGTCTTTCCGAGTAGGGGAGCGAGGGGCTAGCTGTAGTGATTTTTAGAAAAACTAATATGTTTGGACATCTATCAGCTGAATTACGTATTGAACACTGATTCATACATTAGTTTTTCCTTCATTAAATCAAGTAGAGAAAAACACCAACATTATTCATATTTCTTTCATAACAATTATAGTAGTGAACATAACCCGATTCTCTCAATCCCCCCACTCCTCGACCTTGACCTTGACCTTGCTTCACCCCTCTTTGGCCCCGCCCACATGTCCTTGTCATTGACCTTGAAAGTGCACGTGTGCTTTGGCCTTGGCCTTGTGTTCAAGGTTGTGTGTGTGACCTTGACCTTGACCTTGGTCGAGACGACCTTGACTTTGTTGAAGGTCATCTTGGGTGTGTGACCTTGAAGTAGTTATTTGTGCATTGTAATAGTGTGGGATGATCTTGAAATGATTTTGACCTTGCAAATTGTTCTATAAATTGTGTGAGTCTACTTGCATTCATTCAGTGTGAAATGTCAGATACGGAACTATCTAAAGAAAAAATTATAGAGCAAGTCGGCAGAGTAATTTGTTTATATCAGAGTAATTTAAAAAGTTTGTGTGATTTTGAAGAGAAGGATCTAGCATTTTTTCCTCTCGAATATTTAAAAACTTGCGTTGATACGCTGAGTTTACGGCAAATTTGGGATAAGCTGCCAGCGTCATATCGGTGTAACAAGGAACTACAGTTAAGCTTACCCTGTTACATTCACTATGAACAAATATATCGTCATCATATAGATGGGCCACCACCAGCAATAAAAAAGTGTCGTGAATGTAAAAATGAGTGAATAATATGAATAGTGCTTTGCAAGAGACAGTAAAAAAATTGGGCGATGAGTTCACTGAAACGGCTAATAATTATTTCAATGATGCAATGAAAAGTCGAGCAGAATGGGCGTCGCGCTATTGTGATTTGGCTTATGAATATGAAAAGGCTGCGAATGCATGTCGTAAATATTGCAGCAAAACAATAAATTTACAAGACTTTGTTCGTGAGATAAAAAAGTTGGGGTTTAGTGACTGTTTGGAAAAACTGATTAGGTTCATTGCAGATCCGGTTGTGTTAGATGAAATTAGAGTGTAGGACTTAAGTTTAACGTAGTAGTAGTTAATATGGAAAGTTTAGTGCGAGAAATGTACGAGGAATTTCTAATTTCTGCAGCCGGTTCGGAATTTTACGCATATGAAATGCAAGATTCGGAGGCTCAGGACTTTAGTGTATTTTTTAAGTATATGGACCATGCCGAAGTGTGTCTTTTAGCTAGTATAGTTTGTAAGAATTTTCTTAGAAATAAAAACAAACACTTATTATTGAACAAATTAAGGAAATTAGGTTTAGGTGATAATGTTAAACGCATAGAAGAATTGCAGAAAAAAATCAATGAATAAAGTACATAAAATGTAGTTATTTGTTTCATTATATTTTGTCCTTGAAGTTATCCTTATACCAATTTAAATGTGTGACGTCATTTGACCTTGAATACTTCTCCCACTATTTCTATCGTTAAGCTACCCCCACCATTGTTACAATTCGACCTTGAAACCTCGCTATAAAGGTTCGTGGGAGAAGAAGTGACTTCAAACAGTCGCAGATATCAGTGGCATAAACATCAAATATTGTGTTCGTGTAGTGTTCTGAAAGTGCTTTTATATTCACGGTAATTTTTGGATTTATATACCATTTTTTCAATAATGAGTATTGCAAAAGAAACTCTAGATGAAATTAATGAAATGTTTAGCAAAGATTTCGAGGTTTTAGAGAAAAAAAAGGTTACCGAAATGATTGTAGGCAAAGTGTATAAAATTGTAAAGATGGTTTCAATGACTACACGATTTGGTAAAACTCTTTTAGTGGCTTTACACGATGACGGTGATAATAGCACATTTGAGACTTTTTTACCAAAACGTGTGGCCGAAACACTACCTGACGATATTGTAGATATTATGAGTAAAACTAAAGATAAATACACTCTAACTTATTTGGGGCAGGGCACTAGAGTTTTTGGAAACAATACTCGAACATTATTACGTTTTGGCTCATTGGAGTAAATTGTATGTAAATTGTTTGAAAAAAAGGATGTAATTAAATTTAAAATATAGTTGCACATGTCAGAATACTTACGCGTGTTCATTATTTCTGTTAAAGATGTCTGCTGATGCGACGACGACGACGACGACCGCCAACGAATGTGTAGATAGATACATATTTTGGTTGGGGAGAGAATTAAGAAATAGGGCTCACGATATGTTAGATAGCGTAAATGATTGGTCGCATATTGATGTAACTAAAGATCAATATAAGAACGAGATCAGGGATACAATCAATTTTATGGCTGGGGCACACTTGTGCGACAAATTTTTATATGGTTCCATAGACATGGATACATTTTGTGCTGAAATGGTTGAAGAAGAATTAAAAGAATACCTCGTCAATATTCCACATTTACCAGGTGAGCTTGCTGCAAAATATGAATTGGTTTCTGCAACAGCAACAGCCCAAGACGTTGACGATCGAAATAGTGTCGGATGGGATAGAATTTTGAGCAACGAAAACGAAGACATGGAAAACTAATTTTTTATAATTTTTGTATTTGTGCAATTAAATAACTGTAAATAAATATCTATTACAATCACAGTTTTATTTTATTTCTTTTATAAACATACCAACCCAGTAGATCATAGTCAGTGTTTCTTTTTCTCAGCTGAAATATTTAATATAAGTAGGGCAAATAAAAATAAAATAGTTTAGTAAAGATTGAAAATGAGTCGAGGAAACAACACAATTGATAAATTTGGTCGTCAGAAATATAATGAAAAATATCATATATTATCTGGGCCACAAGGCATTGGTTTTAAACTTACAGCGGATGGGCAGTATGATATGGGTGGAAAAATCATAACCAACTTAGGCGAACCTAAAGATGATGACGATGCTGTGACAAAACACTTTGTTAATAGAAAGTTTTACAATTTTGCAGTTGTAATATGTGACATATTTAACAAGGATGTCCTCCCCATGATATACAAAAATAATAGTGAGCTTAAAACAAAAATTGAAGTTATGCAGAAAATACTCTATCATCAGCCTTTAAATGACTCATTAAGCGCACTGTCGTACGACTCGACTTCAAAAAAAATCTAAAAAAAGCAGGTTAAAGAATAGGAGAACGCACTCCGAGTGGCATAGCCTTGAAGATAACGTCGTAGTCGTCGGTGAATTGGACCTTCCCTCCAAGAATATTGAAATGTTATTTATGTGTATGATGTTTTATTGTCATTGTTTTTAATAATGAAGATTGAAATAAAAAACTTTATTTTACAATATATTGTTTATTTATTTTACATTTTAAATAAAAAATATAGTCATACAATATGTTATTTAAACAATATTAGCTTTATCTATCCAAGAGTTGAAGTGGTTGGGAAATCCTAGCCATTTGACAAATAATTGTTCGATGTGATTTTTCTTGCGTTGTCTAAGGACCTTTTCTACTAGATAAACGTCAGGACTGCTTGTTTTTTGTAGTTCTGATTCGTAAAAACACCCTCTTATAGGCTGACCTTCTAACGATTCCAACAAGTAAGTAGGTGGATTTGTAACGTTAACTTTTACAACTTTAAACAATTCGGTTGACCAAGAGGGCGTATATCCTTTCTCGAATAAGCTTTTGTACTTGCTAATACGCACAATGTCACCCATGGAAAACTTAAATTTTTTAGGTACAATTTTTAAATAATCATATGCTTTAATATGTGTTTTTTCTTGCACGTCTGCAGGCTTCATTCCAATGGTGCGATGTTTCGAATGGTTATAGGTTTTTGTTACTGCCGATAATATATGTATCCATTTGTAAGATCCTCTTGTCGAGAATTGTTTATATAAATTATTTTTTAAAGTCCTTATGACTCGCTCAACAATTGCAGCTTTCTTTGTGCTGTAAGTGGAATAATGATTTATATTATATTTTTTCATCAGGGCTTGAAAGTTTGTATTATAGAACTCCTTTCCTTGATCACTTTGCAGATTTGTTGGTGTATATGATGCCTCTTCAATGATGCTTTTCATCGCATTAGTAACTTCTATACCAGTCTTGTTTTTTATGGCTTTGGTATAGACAAATTTCGAGTAACAATTTATACAGACCAAAATATAACGATAACCATCGTTTTCATCAGCATACTGTTGCATTTCAGCCAAATCAATTTGCCACAAATCTCTGTATCCTTTTATTATCGTGCGCCGTCTTACAAAATTTTTTCTAGCCGTTCTATGTAGTTCATTAACAATCTTGATTTTTTCTAGACTGGGCTCCATATTATTAATAATACTAAAGGTTTCAGATCGAAGGAAGAACTGAATAATATCATTAAATATTGAGCTTAATATATTATATCTTCTTCTCGTAATTCCTCTATGATTGACATAATTTCATTTTCGTGTCCAGTGTGACCGGCCATTTTGGAACTCCACAACAAGCGTAAACGATCCACCAACTCTTTAGCTTTGTTCCAGTAGACATATTGAAATTTTTTCGAAGATAATTTCTTTTTTGTGGGTAACTGTAGTTTTTCCGAGAGATTTTTTCTTGTAATAGTACCACCTAATTTTGTGCCCATTATCAGAGGTTTAATAATTCGTAAATATTTGTTCCATCTGGTCTCCCGTAAACCATCACTTTTTTTAAAATTGTTGTAGACAGCATTCGTTGATTCCAAAATTTCCTTGTACGTTGAAAGTACATTATCACTTAATTGTTGTTGTTCCTTGCCTACACTTGGGGGTGTTTTAAGAAATAACAAATCATAAAGTGCCGGTGATCCACCATATTCTGCAATATTTTTCCCTTTTTTGTATAAGACAATATTTCCATTTCGAAAACGCACCTCTAAATTACCAATAAAATTTTTGTTATGATCTGTTTTTGAACCAAAACGTACACCATATACAGTATCGTATAGAGATGGTTTCAAACGTAATCCTTTCAGGTGTGCGTTTAAAGTATCGGAAGTTGTGGTGTCAGCGGATGCGAGAGATGTATTAGTTGATGTCGAGGATGTATCAAACACCGATTGGCTAATATCTTCTTTTGAAATGCGATGCTGCTGCTGCTGCTGCTGCTGCTGAATAGGTGTGGAGGTTTGAAAGGAATGTGTAGGTTGGGGAAAACCTGATATTTGAGTCGACTGCACTGATGTACTGAGACTATGTGACTTTGTAGCTGGATAATGTTGTTGCTGTTGTTGTTGCTGCTGCTGCTGCTGCTGCTGACGTTGCTTAACCACATCAGATATAGTTGTCAACGGCTTAGAAATGGGTTCGTAAAACTTTTCCAATTCCACAACATTAAACTCTTTAGCCGCTTTAATTTGTTTAAATTTTTTTCTGACGGCATTGGTAGCTTCCACTAGTTTACGTTTTAAGTCGATCGCGTTATTCATGATGTTAACAAAGGACGTTTCAACAATCAAATGAGCATTTTCCCTTATTATTACAGTAATATATAGCTATCAAATCCTTTGCGGTATCTTCCCGATTTCACATCACTGTCTTTATCAATTACTAAAAATCCATACTTATTATCCCAACATTTTGAGCACATTTCTTGAAATTGAGTAAAAGTTAGATCCGGTGAAACGTGGTCGGAAAATATGTGTTTCATATTCAACTCATCTTGTTTAAACATAATAATAAAATTGGCGTTGTCTCGCACAAGCTGTTTAGGCACTCGCGAATATGTTTGCGCTAGGTAAAAGGAGTCGATATTTTTATGACGTCCCATGCTAAAGTACGATCTTATAACATCTTGTTTTTCACATATAACATCATCAAAGATAAATATAGAGTTTGGTTTTGCATCGGACGGTTCCACAATATTACTGGAATCACTAAAGGCATAGTAGCCTAAACCTTTGATGGGCGCTAAAATTTTCCTTAAATACTCATATTTCGGTTGATACAGAGATTTCGAGTAAATATAGACATTTTCGAAACGTAGCCCAAGGGGGTGTGTAAGCAGCGAAATCATGACATTAGTTTTTCCACAATTGGATGGACCAATTAACAGGCCGCGAATAGAGGAAGGAAGTAAAGGACCGTGTCTCTTCATTATCTTCTTTTCAAATCCAAGTCCGACTTTTTCATCGAGATTGTCAATAGGAAGTTTTTGTTTAAGATCGATAACGCGCATCTTAGGAAAATTTGATATTTTATAGGCAATTTTTCACAAAAACTGTCATTCAGATGCCGAGCGTCAAACGAAGTGGACGGTCTCACGTTTCCAACAAAACTGGATACGGTATTGTGAATTCGTTAATAAATAAATTACCATTCGAGGTACACATTCCTGGTTATCAATATTGCGGACCCGGAACAAAAGTAATAAAACGTGTGACAAGAGGTGATCCAGGCATTAATCCTTTGGATGCCGCATGCAAAAAACACGATTTAGCCTATTTACATAATAAAGACAACATAAGTGCGAGACATCGAGCGGATTACGAGCTCGAACAAAGTGCTTGGAATAGAGTAAAATCGAAAGATTCCAGTTTAGGTGAAAAAACAGCAGCTTGGTTAGTTACAAACATTATGAAAGGAAAACAACGTTTTGGTATGGGTGTACCATCATCATTATCAACAAAAAAAACATCTAGTAAAGGCACGCGTCATACAAAAAGGAAAGGTGTTAATAAAAATCGACATGTTCGGAAAGCCAGTTTCGGAACAGCTATTCGACAAGCAGTTCGAAGGGAATTATTAAAAGCCGGAAGTAAAAATGTGTTGGAAAAAAATGTCATGAATGCATCTAAAATAGCTCTGTCGGCAGCACGTAGATCGGTAAAAGCGGCAGGTGGCAAAAGGAAGGTTCGTACACCGAGAATAATACCGATTCCTAAAACTGGTGGAATATTACCATTAATACCAATTTTTGCCGGGTTATCGGCTTTGGGTTCATTAGCCGGCGGGGCAGCGGGAATTGTGCGCGCCATAAAAGCAGTAAAAAAAAGCAGCGAAGATAAAACCGGTGCCGGCCTGTATTTAAAATCGAAAGGAAATGGTTTGTTTCTAAAGCCATATCGTAAAGGTATGGGATTATTTTTAAATCGTAGATCAAAAAACTAATTGAATCCCTACCTCGAAGACCACTATCTAACATCGATATAGAAAAATATGCCAAAAAGAAAAGAATAGGACACTTTCGAGGCGTTTATATGAGGGATTTATTACCTAGACAAGGTCCTCGACGTTACGAAGCAGCAATAGTGAATTTGGATAGTACGCGTGGTGCAGGGACTCATTGGGTAGCTTATAGAAAAAATAATTCTAAAGTAACATATTATGACAGCTTCGGCGATTTACCCCCACCGATCGAATTGGTACGATATCTACAAACGGGATCGGAACCATCAAAAATTATTTACTATACATACGATCGTCAGCAGGATTTTGGAACAGTCTGGTGTGGACATTTGTGCTTAAAGTTTCTTGTCGAATCATCAGCGTAAAAGATGTCATCATCATCATCGTCACCATTAACACCGCAAATGGATCGCAATAACTATACTAAAATGTTGCAATCACTGAAAGCATTTCATCTAGCCGGTGGATTAAGGAAAATGACCGTGAAACAGTTAGAAAACATGCCCAAGGAAGTAATGATTGCATTAGCCCCAAATGAAATTCCATTCGTTTGGGAAAAGTTGCCGGAGCATCTTAAAAGCGATATCGATATATTAAAATATCAGTGCGGTTGCAAACATTATTTCAGCAGCAGCAGCAGCAATTTAAACGAGGTTATGACTGATGAGGATCTTACGGCTAGAAAAATATTTTGTTGTTATTGCAAAATCAGCGATGTGCGCATAAAAGCAGAAAATAGCATAAAAACATCACTATCTAATGCAGTGAGAAAAGGTGTGACGATGAATCTTTTTAAATGTTGCCGCTAAGAATAAAACCGAGATGTGTGATGTTTTAATGGTTAGTCATGTCTTATACGTTCACACTAACAGGACACTCGAGCGTCTTAAGCGCCGATTTTTATCCACCAGTCGAATTAAATAGAGAAAACAAATATGGTCTGGCATTGCTGGGATTTTACACATACAATTCAATTTTTAATGTGGACGAAAGCAACAATAAGTTTGCCTACATGAAGGAGGGTTACACCACCGAGCCGATACAATTGCAGATTCCACCTGGGGCCTATGAAATAGATGAGATAGGTAAAGCTATGTTGGAGGCTTTGAGGATTTCAACTGAAGAAAAGAACGATGGAATCTTTTACTTGGTTGCTAATAATAATACGTTGAAATGTGAACTGAAATCCCAATATACTATAGATTTCCGGGGAGAGGCGAGTATCGGTAAAATGTTAGGATTTAATCATACAGTGTTAAAAAGAGACAAAAAGCACGAATCAACCGAGATGGTGGAAATAATGAAAGTACGCATCATACGCGTAGATTGTAATATAATTTCCGGAGCATATATGAATTCGGTGGAAGGTCATACCTTGTTCGAATTCGATATCGACGTGGAGCCCGGTTACAAAATCAGTAAAGAACCACAAAATAATATTTATATGCCGTTAATGCCGGCAGGACGTCAGTTTATCGACAACATTACTCTTCGCATCTTGGACGATAGCGGTGATCTAATCAATTTTCAAGGCGAGAAAATAATCGTGAAATTGGAACTGAAGAAACTTTCATAGAAATGGGTTTTTGCTTCAATCGTCAATTGTGTGTGCTGTCGACTAAGATGGGGGAACCGCCGAAACATAATAAAAGTAAAAGAAGAGTTAACGTCAAGGTTAGTCGTCGTCCAGACGTTAGATCACAAACATCTCAACAGTTATCTGCCGAAGACTATAAATTTTTAAAATCAATCGGTCTTAAAGTGCGAAAATGATTTCCACCACCAGCGATAAAATAGAGGTTTTCTCCGAGCCCATCTTGGACAATTCCATTATTAGTCTAGAAGAGCATACGTATAAACCATACGGATCTCCATCATTCAACAATTCGGATGAAGTCCGTATCCCCATTAATTTTCAAGATATTATACTGGATATCGCCGAAAGTTACATATATATCGAAGGAAAATTTAAACCCATAGACGCAACGAAAAGATGTTTTTTATCAAATAATGCCCTCGCATTTTTGTTCGATGAAATTCGCTACGAGATGGGAGGTGAACAGGTCGCCGTGGTTCGTAAACCTGGAGTTACGACGACATTAAAAACCATGGTTTCATTCGGAAGTTTGCAACAAAGATCTCTCATGACGTGCGGATGGGGTCTCGACGAAGCAAACCAAGATATCGTAGACACGGCAAGTAACGTATTCTCCGGGAAATTACCCTTAAAATATCTTATGGGATTCGCCGAAGATTACGCAAAAGGTGTTTTCAACGTAAAACAAGAGCTTATTATGATTATAGCTCGCACTTTTACCAATTGTTACGTCGGCGAAGTAGAGGCAGAAATTAGTATCGACAAAATCGAATGGAAAATTCGTCACATCATTCCAGACGACAAGCAAAAATTGAAAATACTGTCTCGCATTAATAAAGGAGGAAACAATGCCAGTATTCAAATGGCATATCGTAAATGGGATCTGTACGAATTACCAGCTTTAAGGCAAACATCTTCCGACGTGTGGGCCTTGAGAACGAGTACAAGTCTGGAAAGACCGCGCTATATAATCGTCGGGTTTCAAGACAGCAATAATTGCGACAAGAAAGAAAAAAACGCAACCCAGTTTACCCACGCCGACGTATGCGACATTAGACTGTATCTGAATTCAACCGTTTATCCATACGAAAGATGGAATTTAGATTTCGCCAAGAAACTGTACGCAGCAGCCTATTACAATTACGAAAACTTCCAAAGCAGCTACTACGGGCGCGAGATAAACGATCCGATGATAACGTTCGCGGAATATATGAAAAACCCCGTTTTTATTATCAATTGCAGTCATCAACCAGAGGCGATTAACTCATCGACAGTGGATGTAAAATTGGAGTTCCAAACGAGAAAGAATAAATTCCCCAAAGACACTAAAGTGTACGCATTAGTTATTCACGACTCATTTTTTAGTTATAATGTATTAAACGGTTCGGTGACCAATAAATCTATATTTTAATGTATCTATTATATGTAACACAAAATAATGTTCTTGAATCAATAAATTTGTAATGAGTGAAGTAGTAGTTTTATATTTATTTGAAACCCAACCAAAAAAAAAAAGCTGGCGGAAAAGCCCGCTCTTTAAGAAAAGAGTACGGGAATTTAGAAAATGGTGGTTTATTAAGTGGAAAAAAGAGCTTAAATAACACAAGAAAAAATTTTTAAGGCAAAATATGAAAACAACGATTTAGAAAATTTGTAGGAAAGTGACGGTTAGGAATAGGGAAAAAAGTTATAAGAAAAAATTATAGAGGAAATCGAGTACTATAAGCAAGCATTTTTCTCGATAGTAAAAACGTAAAAAAAATTTTTTTCAAAAAAAAATTGAAAAATGGTGAATGCGCGCCAAAGTTGAAGTTTTGGAGCAAAATGATATTAGGAAATTAGAAAGAGAATTTTTTTCTACATATGGTAGTACTTTTCAAAATTCGGAAAGATGAAATTTTAAGAAAAGGGTTATAGTAAGTTAGTAATTTGGATTTTTTAAAGCGCTGTAGCTCGGGAACCGTTCAAGATAGAAAAAAAATAAAAGCACTTTGATAGCCCAAAATTTTGAGGAGAATGCGATGGTGTAAAAAAAATTATAATTTTTTTTTTTTTTGAAAATGCTGAATACGCGCTAAAGTTGAAGATTTAGAGAAAAACGGTATTGGGAAATTAAAGAGAGAACTTTTTTCTACATATTGTAGTATTTTTGAAAATTCGAAAAAATGAAATTTGAAAAAAAGGGTTATAGAAAGTTAGTAATTTGAATTCTTTAAAGCGCTGTAGCTCGGGAACCGTTCAAGATAGAGAAAAAATAAAAGCACTTTAATTACCTAGAATTTTGAGTAGAATACAATGGTGAAAAAAAAATTTGGAAAATCTTAAAAATGACAAAAAATTTAGACGAAAAAATTGAAATTCTCGAGTTATGAGGCTAGGGCCGCCGAACGGGAGTATGTGGAAGTTGTAGGGGGAGGTTTTTTTTTTTTTTTTTTTTTTTTTTTTTTTCTAAGTCCAAATGTATTCTTCACAAAATATTAAGAATAAGTCTTATTGTCTAAACAAATCTAATTCCTTATTTAAAGTTTTTGAAAAAAATCAATAATTCTATAAGCTCTCACCAATACATAACATTTAGAATCCGTTGGTGGGGTGGGGGTAGTTCTATATATATGAGACTGGGTCAGTTACACAGTCATATATTCATCAACCCTCATACGATAAACATGGAGGAAGAAAGACCCGCCAGCCGAGGCTCATCCATCTTTAGTGATGACACCGTAGCCGACAACGTTGGAGACCTGCAAGTCTTCGACGACGACGACGAGGTGGATTTTGAAATTGACGTCCTACGTTGGGACGACTTGGATGAGCCGATTCCGCTAGTATATGACCATGATCCGGGTCTAGTGGAATTAGACGACGCGGGTGATTGGGTCTTACAAAGACTCGAAACTCCGTCGCCGCAGCCAGAGCCGGACTCGACGGAAGATGCGGTGCTGGAAATTCCAGCATCACCAACACCCGACGACCCACAAGGCCCCTGCGATTCGTCAAGCTGGTGGTCGACCAGCGAGGATGGGGCACCATAAGCCCCACACTCTCCCTGGCCCTTTTTAAGGGCACACAACAACGGTCCTTTTCAGGACCACAAAATACTTTGATCGTAGTTTTAGTACATATTAGTACTTTGTTACTAATATTGTATGTATAGAATATACAATATTAGATACAAAGTATTAAAACTTTAAGTGCTGGTGGAACCCAGCTAAATCGTTCGTTCGTATTTGAGACCACAAACAACTTTTGGTCTCAATACGTAATATGACATTTGTTTTCACCCCCCACCATTAATTTGTCTCTATATATACGACCATCAATACTTATTACAATCATTTTAGTTCAACATGTCAGGGACTCAACAACAACAACAACAACAACAACAACAACCCATCCAATGCCCTGTGGTAGATTCTACCACAGAGAATTGTTTGGAGTGGGAGCCGAACGATCCTAGATGGGATGAACTTTGGCGGTTCATCATCGAATACACAGAGGACAGCACCGCCACCCCCGCTGATGATGATGACGGGCCGTGCGACTCCACAACTCAATAAAAGAGTCGCATGTTTTAAAACCAAACGGTCCTTTTCAGGACCACAAAATAATTTGATCGTAGTTTTAGTTGGTTATAATACTTTGTAACCAATATTTTATGTTTTTTTCATAAAAACATACAATATTGAGATACAAAGTATTAGAAGTTCTGGCGACAGAACCTTAACTTCATAAACCGAACCATGTTTTAGCATACTTGTAAATATTATCAGAAAATATTTACAACTATTGCTATTGCGTAGTTTTAGTGGATTATTCACTTTTTTTTTTTTTTTTTTTTTTTTATTACCTAATATTATGTGGGACAGGGCCTATATGAAATAACACACAAAAATAAATTTTCAAGTCATTTTTATTCTCATTATAAAATATAAAAAATTTGATCAAACACTTTTTTATTAACTACAATATATATATATATATATATATATATATATATATATATATATATATATATATATATTTACAAACTTAATACTATAAATTAAAAGCTAATATCTACAACTACCTAACACCTACTACATAATTTATTAAAGTCCTCTAATTGTCTTTTTAACCGCGCAGATTTCACCTTTTTTATCTCTAATTGTTTTTCAAGTTCTATAATGTCACTGGCACACTCGTTCACTTCATTCACTAACCGTTTTTTCATGGCATAAATGTCAGTCAATTTGGTCTTCTGAGAGTTGGTGAAGTCTTCGACCCACTCCGGTTGTGATGGCTCGGAAGAAGACGCGGTTTTATTTGGTGAAGACGATGACGACGACGACGACGACGAAGCAGCGGAAACTTCATCGCCTTCAAAACACCGCTTAAACCGCTTCTTCATGGGTTTCCGGCACCCCAATATCGGCGACAGTGGTGCTGGCGCTGGGGAAGACTTCACCTCCGACACTATTACATTCTCGACGCTGGCCGGTGTTGGTGGCGTTGGTGGTGTTGGTCCATCGGGGCCTTCTATGACTTCCACTTCTACTGACAGTGGCTCTTGCGGTGCTGTTTTTAGGAAGTCGGGTAATGGAACAGGGGTGGAGGGACGCTTAAAGTTAAACTTTTTCTTCTTCCCTTGTCCCACACCTTTAATCGCCGAATAAAATGTTTTTTTATCGGCGATTTCCGACTTCCGCATAGTCAAGAGCTTTTGCAGTTTCGACGCTTTCGGAGAAGATTCCCTAGGCCGCGATGCTTTTCGCACAACCACATCACTAATCACATTAATTTTTGGCTCTTTCTCCTCCGTCCAGCATTCCAGGAATTGCGCTGCCGACTGAACCAACTCCTCGTCGCGACCATCGTTGAGGGCTCGGTCTTCGGCATCTTCATGCTCCACGCCATTCCAGTTCTCGAACACCCCCGGACTTAGCACCTCTAAACCACTCATGTTATCGAGCATGCCTTGCTGTGAACCGCAGCTCACGTCAAGAGCATCTAAAAGAGACCGTACACTAGACATTTTCGATATTCCAACTCACACAATTAACTTTTTCTTAGCACTGTACTGTTTGCTGTTCTGACGAACTGTGAAGAGCTCGAGCCAGCAAGTCTGCTTTTATGCCCATTTCCCCCACTACACCGCCTTTATTCCTTTTGTTCGATGCATTAAGTATAATATTTAAACTTGTCAGATGCAAGGCCAAGGCCAAGGCCGACGTAACCGGCAATACCAGGGTCGTTTTCAGGGCTGTAATTTTCATGGATTTTTTTTTTTGTCCCTGTCAAGGTTATTTTAAAGAAGCATATAAATATAGTACTAAACTTGTTAGATGCGAGGCCAAGGCCAAGGTCAAAGTACCCGTCAATGTCAGGGTCGTTTTCGAGGTTGTAATTTTCAAGGATTTTTTTTGGTCCTGTCAAGGTTATTTTAAAACAAGGACATTAATGAACGTGCCATCCAGAGAAGAAATTGGGTCATAGAAGAAGCTTACCTGTACAGAAGAAATTAACATGTATTTTATTTCTTAATTTTTAATTTTTTGTTTGTTATTTTTTTTTAATAATAAAAAGTAAACTCAATCTTTTGTTATATTTTAATTTTTTTTCAATAAAACAATAGTAAAATGAATCTGTATGTGTATTTATTAAACATCACCTAAAATACGTTTTGCAATCCATATTTTTCTGCAGAGTCCGTTTATTAATGAAATAGAACCATATATTAGGGTGAAATCTAATGGTTTCAAATCAGTCTCACATAACAATGTCAGAAGTAAACACTATTGATAAGTTCGGTCGCAAAAGAAAATTTAAGGATTTTAACTTTATGCGAGGTCCTTCAGGAATAGGTTTTAAACTTACACCTAATGGAGATTACGACATGGGAAGCAAAAGATTGTGCTATTTAGCAGAACCTCTTGAAGGAGACGATGCGACCACACGAAATTATGTTGATAATAACCTTGCTCAGTGTGTGCAAGATACGCAGAAAGCTTTACATGACTCAACAATTGTTATTAAAGATATATTCAGAAACCAACTTGAAGGTTACGTACGCAAGAAATTAATTGAAACCGGTCAAGAACTTAGAGGATACATTGATGATACTGTTATTGCAATATATGAACTTAGGCAAGACGAACTGCGTGATGAACTTAACTCTAGAATGTTGAAAATTGAAAAGACTATGGAGGATCTTGTCAGCAAACCTGTTTCACATTAAACATTTACTCGTAGACCTGTGCGTTTAATTTACTATTAGACAAATTTTTCAACAATAACTTTTACAGTTTGTTATTTGTCGACACTTCATTATATTTATAATTTTAAAATAAAGGTTCAATAAAAAAGCAATCAATCAATGAATACATGTTTTTTATTTAAAAAAAAAAAAAAAAAAAAAAAAAAAAATTACAATACTATCGTTACATATTAATGTTGTATGTTTAATAGAAATAATAAAAACAATACAAATAATGAAATATGGATTTTCCAGATTACGTGCTGTCCTGACTTAGAAATGATTCCAACACGGTGACTAAATTTGCTAAGTTTTCTTCCGGGTCTGTTTTGTAAAAATCTATGTCTGCATGCCCCCAAGGTAGAGTTTTGGTTGAACTGGGAATTACATAACGTTTATCATCGCTATGTGACAATGCTACTTTATTTATTATGTTGGTATAAATGTTATGTAATTCACTTCTAAATGTCTTCATCTTTCTTAATATCAAACCACCCCGTTCAACAATTCTTTGGTAGTCTTCCTGATGAAGGTCTTTCTCGATAACACATTTTTTGATACCTTTGGCTTTTTTTAATTCATTATTAATGGACTTTACATAATAAGCCTTCGCGCCGGTACCATAAAAACTTATTATCGGATCACCAGGAAACTCATCTTTCATTCTACCAACTACAGAATTACTTTTAATTATGTTGAAATTATTAATTTCGGGGTAATTTGATGTATCGAATTTTTCGGGGTTTTCTGATATAGTTTGATAAAAGTTTTCCGTATACACTTTTAATATAAGCGAGTCAGTATCGGTGTAAAGTAACGAAGCATCATCGCCAAACTTGGATTTAATAAAATTATAATAAAAATCGTATATTACAGTCTTTGATATATCTAATATGGAAAAACCGATATAAATTGGTTTATTGTACAATATTTTAACTTTATTCATATGTATAGCAACAAAGTTCTCGGTAAATATCGAGCTACTATTGAAATTGGGGCGGGATATTAGTGCTCTAGCTCCATTTCTGCCTACACTGTTCTCCCAATGTGTTACTAATTTTATATCCTTTCGATTTTCCACATTTTCCATAGTTTTACCAAATATCGCGTTATTTTTTAATTTAAAAGTGTCCTTCGCAAATTTTGTGGTGGCCTTGTTACGTAAATTGGTATTAAAATCAATATACGATTTTAGCCATTTTGATTGCTCAAACTGTAATACTCGATGGGTTTGCATTACCACTAAGCCGTTGGCGATGGCTTGTTTTAAAGTTCTATAGTGTACAATGTATTTTTTTTTATCTTGTAAATTGGGAATTAATTTCGGTAATTTAGCGTTTTCTGTTGGCGGTATGATATTTTCTACTAGAAATGGAAGATCAGAATGTGCATCATGCAACTCAGTCGGATAATGCACATCCACTTCCAAAACGTAGCCATGTAAACTATCATCACCAACAGCCATAATATTTAAATCCAGAATTTCGCGCTCGCTTAACCATCGAAAACCACCATATGGTAATGCTTGTGACATACTATGACCATATAGATTTGTAGCATCAAGGTATGTTATAAATGAAGAAGGTTTTGTTGGGTCATAGTCTGGTAAAAAAATATTATTAGCGATGTGCTTCCTTTCTGTACACTGGCTTATGCCGCCGCGTATACCTTTCTTAAAAAAATGTATCATGTCTATATCAGTTAAGAGCTCTAACTCTACCTTAGTCATACGTAGCATACAATCAAATGATAAACTTGGAAGGGTATAGTAATGTGCTGGATCAAGTTTATCGAATTTTAAGCAATTATTCCGAAATTGCTCAAAAACATCACACAATAGCAACACATCTGATTTTAAATACACGTCCGAATAGTCCCCCAAAGTTTTACACCCAAACAAGCGCCATACTTCTTTTGCTCTTCTATAGCTTTCATCGCTAATATGTTCTTCCCGTAAATTATCATAAAATTCATCTTTACTTGGAAGACATGTATTTTCCATTTTTTCTATAGAGTCAATAAAGCTATAGGGAAAAACACCCTTTTGACGCATCAAATTAAATTGGTTGATATTTGAAAAATGTTTCCGCGTTTCAATAAAATCGTCGTCGTTTAAACCGCTGCCTAAATTTTCCAAAGACGTTGACAGAAATTTAAAACTATCAATAAATCGCAACTTTAAATATTTCCTCTTGACTTTTCCACATTTACTATCAAAATAATCGTGCACATAAATGCTTTTGGTAAATGATATGTACTTTTCCTTACTTTGAGCCAAAACACCAATTTTATCCCCATATTTACATAACTCTTTTATAAATAAATGGCTGTCGTAGCCGCTTAAGTTATGAAATATGATAGGGATAAAAGAGGGTAATTTATAATTTAAATTACAAACGGAATGTGCAGCACCAAATCTTTTTGCACCAGTTATGTGACAGTGGTCTCGTACTTTAATCTCACCCTCTTCAAAAGGGCCTTCACATATACCACATATTTTAGCATCATTAAACTCCCTTTTTTCTTCAGGCGTTAACGGTTTCATAGGCTTAATGTCTTTTAAATATGTGTTGTATAGAGCCCTTAAATCACACTCGATACGATCCACAAAGACTTGAGCTGCATTATTCCCCCGAAATAGCTCAAATTTCGAAAGTGAGTCGTCAAAAGAGCATTTAATTAAATAAGCAAAAGAATATGGTTCATGTTTAAAACTTTTTACAGTGTAAGAATTTTGTGGGTTTGGTTGTACCGTTTCAATGGGTTTTAAAACAGATTCGAAATCTGCATAAACCACGAATGGAACGCGCATTTGCTTTTCTATACCCTCGAATTTTAAAATATTTTCCGGCACACTCTTTCCAAATTTATCGATTTTTAAATCCACTGAGGGTGTTTGCGTGAAAATGTGGTTACAATCGTAGCTTTGATGTAAAGTTAAAGCTGACGGTGTACTAAAATAAATGAGGCAACCATCACAGAAATATATTTTATGTTGTTGACAACTAATTTGACTTGAAACTAAACGTGATAAATCCCGAATCCAACAATAATGACTCTTTGAACAAGTCGTATCGCAAAAATGTTCACCGCCATCTTTACTACTACAGTCTTTTGTAATTAACAATAAATTTACATGCCTATCCAACTTTTTTGACGCATACCTCAGTGGACCAATAACTTCATGTATTATTTCATTATTTTCATATTTAGATTCCAGACCGTATACGTTAATTGATATGTTGTTCATTTCCTCAAATTTTTTAATGTCACGTAATTTTACTGGAAAATCCATACCTGTTACATTTAGCACTCTAGAAAAATGGGGGTAGGATGTCTTCTGTGAAGGCTCTGCTGTTGGAGGAAACAATGCTGATGTTACAGCCCACGCAAAGCAAAATTCGTCCTGGTTAATCACATTGACGACAGCTCCTTTCTTTTCAATAGAACACGGCAACTTGATGTATGATGAGCCACCCATAGGCATATACTTGTTGATACCAACTTCCAAGTATAAAATTCGCACAAGAGCCCATCCTATAACAAGAAAAATAATATATAAAAATCAGTTTAATATATCGGGTTTTGATTTTTCCATACCTGAATCTTTCTCCTGGAACTCTGTCGCCTGCGTTTTTATTGATTCGGTGAAAGAATGGTAAACGGCATCCAAATCACTTTCTACACTAATTATTTGATTAGCAGTGTTGAAGGATTTTTCACTGAATATTTCTTGTGATGGAAGCATGTACTCGCCAACAGCTGTCATGTTAACTTTTAAAGCATGATGCACACGCAATAAATTATTAACAAGTTCCACCACCTTGGATTTAATGTCTGCAAAGAACATTACGTAATCGGAATGCTCCATATCACTGCTAACCCGATAGGTTGCAATTCTTCTTTTGAAGGCACATTGAACGAGTTGCACACCATGACATACCGGCAAACATGAATTATTTTTATGTTGTTGTGTTCGTTTATGCGCTGACATATGATTTATTGGAACATCTACATTACATGTAGCGCAATTAATTACCGGAATCGTCGATGTATACTCTTCAATTCGGAGCCGTTTTCCTCCAGGCACTTCATTAAATCTCGCCGCACACGATTCTCTTTTATGACGTCTCATATTATAACTCTTAGTAAACTTAGAACCGCAATTTTCACAAACATATGCCATGATTTGTCAAATATTAACACATGTACTACCTATACAAGTCAGAGCCAACTGATGAATGAAACTGCCCCATACTCTATATAAAACCATTCAAGGTCACCCCCAACCACGTAACATATCTTCAAGGTCACACACCCAAGATGACCTTCAACAAAGTCAAGGTCGTCTCGACCAAGGTCAAGGTCAAGGTCACACACACAACCTTGAACACAAGGCCAAGGCCAAAGCACACGTGCACTTTCAAGGTCAATGACAAGGACATGTGGGCGGGGCCAAAGAGGGGTGAAGCAAGGTCAAGGTCAAGGTCGAGGAGTGGGGGGATTGAGAGAATCGGGTTATGTTCACTACTAATTATTTTTCTCAAAAAAGTGCAATGTTACAACTTGCCCCGGCTGTGGGGTTAGTTTAGCATTTATTGGAGTAAGTAGTAACAATAACAGTTAAACTTATATTTTTCAGTTATAAAACCAAAATCTTTGCATAATTGGTAACCCTAGTCAAAAGATAAACTATAATAAACTAAACGATAATCAACATGAACATTTAAGTTTTATCTTATTTCATAAGTCTACTCCTACTTATAATCAACATGACAGTTTAAATCACAAGAAATTAAATTTGGCACATTTTAAGAAACTCGTAATTATTTATATATATATATATATATATATATATATATATATATATATATATATATATATATATATATATATATATCTTATGCAATAGTTAGCCTTTGTCTTTCATTAAAAATAAATTCAGTCTTCGTCTGAGTCACAGTTAATACAAACAAAGAAAATAGTATCTCCTGAGACACATTTAGCATGTGCCCACACCTTACAAACAATGCATTCTACCTATTCGTCTTTATTTGAATCACTATAGACTTCACTACAAACTGGATAATACCATTCATCAGTTTCAGATTGTGAATCAGATATCAAAATTCTTTTTTAACTCTTTCTGCTTCTTTGTTTTTAGTTAGTTAGTTTTCTTTAACGTTTCCTTCTCCCTTTTCTCAATATGTATCGTCTTTTTTCGGTTTATTTTTAATTTTTTCTTCATGTTACATTCTTAAGGCTTCTTTATCAGTTGCATCCATTAAAACAGTTCTTTTGCATCTATCTATAGTATTTTGTTTCCTTGGTGGCGACTTTGTTAAAGGTTTTACTTTGGATGATGAAAATTCAAAAACAAATATCGGTGAAATAAAATTAACAGCCGCATTACCGGCCCAAGCAAGTATTACATGGGCCACTCTTTCAGCTGACATGACGGTGCCTACTTGCTTTTAACCATGAGCAGCTATTATTTTCTTTGGTTTCTGAACTATTGTGACACCTGTTTGGTCAATCTTCCATATCCGTATTTTTAAAGCAGTCCATGGTATTTTTCGAAGAAAGCACTGACATTAGTTTTATTAAAAGATGCAGCTCGACATAGTGACGTCGTTTCAGAGTGTCATCACAGATAAGTTAGAATTTCTGCCCATGATGTTTTGGAACCAATCCGGATCTGCATTTTTATTTTAATGCCAAAGAGGAGAGATATTTTAATACCAAGATTCTCAGTGTATTGATAAGCTAGTTTCCTTATTTCCATAGGTAACAATTCAAAATATATTTCTGCGCACTTAAGAATATATGAAGCCATTTTATCTTCTATTTTTGCAGTGAATACTAGGCTAGGCTCAACGTAGCCAACTGGTGGATTCTCATTATTCTTCTTTTTCTTAATACATCTGTAGAGAGATACATAGCAGCGGCAAAAATTCGTACTAGCTTTCCTTATACTGCATTTTTTCTTTTAAGACGTCAGCTGCAGCTAACTCATATACCTCCTGACTTTGTACGGTACGCCCCGACTTTCTCTTATACACCCTTATTCCAGAAAAAAAAAACAAAATTAAATATTATGAGATGTGGATAATTGTAATAATACGGGATAAGTTGTAACATGTTACAACTAGATCCGTTATTTTGGTACAACTAACCCCACAGTATAATTTTCGACATTAATTACGATAAATATTAAATTTACTTATTAAGCGCGAAAACGGTTACACATCATAAAATATAAGTAAATTTGCAAGTGAATAATATGCAGAATGTTTTAAATCAATTCATGACAACAACAACAACAAAATTTTTACGAAAGTAAAATTTTACGTTACTTGGCAAAAATTAAGCGCGTGCACACATCTACTCCCCGAGGTGGCCGGCGGCGCACTGGCTGTGATCACATGTTGTGGCTCTCTCTCTCTAATGGAGGAGCCAGAAGTCGTACACAACTCATCTGACAAAATTTTGACACCAGCCACCAAAAGTGTTTTAACCAAAGGTTTTAATTTCGCGAAAGCACCATCACGTATCCCAACCGATAACATAATATGTGGAGTTGAAACAGCTCTAACCAACTTAAAGCACGACACAGCAGAAACTATCCGCCAAGAAATTTCAGCCGTTTTGTGCAAAGCAAAACCTTCCAAAAGTAGTCTATCTGCAGAAGAGCATCGAGCCTTACAAGACCTGCGCAAAGATACCTCGATTGTAATACTTCCGGCTGACAAAGGAAATTCGACAGTGGTCCTAAACAAAACAGACTATCATGAAAAGATCATCGCCCTGTAAAACGATCCTGCCTACAAGCCAATAAACAGAGACCATACCACTTATCTAGAAAAGACCACCAAAACATTGATCAGGGCATCTCCACTTACCGAAGAAATAAAGAAGAAGATCACTCCAAGAGAAAAATCATCCATACGTCCTAAACTTTATGGCTTACCGAAAATACACAAGCCCGGAGCCCCCTTGAGACCAATTGTAAGCTCTGTTGGCTCTCCAACTCAGGCCCTAGCAAAATATCTAGCCACCATTCTCCAGCCCTTCGTCGAAGAAGCGGCCTCCTACGTTAAAAACTCGCAACATTTTTGCGAAATAATCAAAAACATACGTTTACAAGAAAAAGATTGTCTAGTTAGTTTAGACGTAACATCACTTTTCACACACATACCAGTTAAAGAGGCTCTTTCTGTAATAGAAAACAAATACAATTTGCCAAAATATATCATCGAATTAGCTAGACACTGTCTTGATAACACCTATTTTACTTATGAAGGCCGACGACATAAACAAGTCGAGGGGCCCCGATGGGGTCGCTCCTGCACTCGCTAACTTATTTATGGAACACTATGAATCAAAGGCTTTGAAGACCTCTTCACACAAACCAAGACTATGGCTACGTTACGTAGATGACACATTCATTATCTGGCAACATGGGGAAGAAAATCTAAAAAGTTTCCTGGAACACATAAACAGTATACATCCCAAAATTAAATTCCCCATGGAGACAGAACAGGAAAGAAAACTACCATTTCTGGATATCCTACTGAAAAGAAAAGAGGATGGCTTGCTTTCGCACACTGTCTACAGAAAGCCCACTCACACCAACAGGTACCTCAACGCCGATTCACATCACCACCCCGCCCAATTATTTGCAGTAGTGAAATCGCTTGCGTTTCGATCGCAATCCCTTACAGATCCAAAAAATTATCACAAAGAGATGAATATACTGCAAGACGCCCTAACAAAGAACGATTATAAAAAAGAACATATAGACAAGGCTCTAAAAAATAAACACTTGGCCCCAAAAAATCGCGAAAACCAAGAGAATAGCTCCAAAGCTTTTATTCCTTATGTAAGAGGCACCACAGACAAAATCGCAAGAATTCTCAGGAGACAGAATATTGACACCATTTTCACCACAGACCGCAAAGTAAAGGATCTCTTGCCAACACCTAAAGAAAGAATCCCTCTAGAAAACCAGGGAGTGTACGAAATTCCATCCGGAGAATGCAGCTCATCTTACGTAGGCCAAACCAACCGTAAAATAAGCGCCAGAAGAGACGAACATATGAACGCTGTCAAGCAAAAAACAACTTCTTCTGCTCTGACCCAACACTGGTTAAACACAGGATATAAGATAAATTTCTCGGGAACAAAAATGCTATGTAAAAACCTATCCACAAGAATTATAAGGGAAGCCATTGAAATTGCAAAGAGGCCTAACAACTTAAATAGCAGAGATGATACCCAACGTGTGCCTAATACTTGGAAAAATCTGCTTACAAAACATCAACCAGTACCACTTAGTAACGAAACAGATTACAATTCGGCAACGCAACCTCCAATACTGGCAACAGGGCCGATGACGCGCAGCAGGTCTCGCAACCTAATGGGCCGGAACCATTCGGAAAACGAACGCGTCCCACGCACACACGGGACCGACAGCACCAGAGTCGCGGGCGTCATTTCGCTCGTAGAGGCCATACAGTGAGCTTTGAAAATGGTGAATGAGATTTCACCAAACCGTCAGCGACCTTACAGTCCTGAGAGGGACTCTGCACATACACGGAATGCCCGAAAACCTTCGATTACACATCACACCCGTGAGAATATCCGACGTAACATATATATATATATATATATATATATATATATATATATATATATATATATATATATATATATATATATATATAGGCGTCAGACTGCAATAATGAAAGAGTTATAAAAATGACACAACTATACGCAGCTCTTGGTGAAAACGTTTGGCTCGCTTTGCCAGCATTTCACGCCTTCACAGGTTGTGATTATAATCCAGCTTTTTACAAAAGTATAAAAAAACCATACAGATTATTAAAACAGAGTGAAGAATTAATCGATGCGTTTCGCAAGCTAGGTATTGCCGATCAGTCAGACTTGCAACAATATGCAGCTATTCTCCGAAAGTTTGTATGTAAAATGTATGGATTCGGAAGAATAAGTAACATTAATGCAACTAGAGTAGAATCTTTCACGAAGGCATACAAAATTAAGGATAATGCGAATATTTTGCAAACGGCAAGTAACGGTTTCGATGAATCACAGCTTCCACCATGTGAAATAGAATTTCAGCAGCAGATTTTTCGTATGATTTATATTAGTAGAATTTGGTAAAATGGTTGGAAATTATTTTGTACTATATAAATGTTTAATTAATCTTTATTAAAAAAATTTTGTATAAGTAAAGGGTGGTATAAAACTTTAAGTTGGCAACACTTTTTTAACTGGCGGCCATTTTGTCAGCTGTCAAGTGATTTATGTTTAGTTTGGTTTGGCATTTCAACATGAATAGACTGACGCCTGAACAACTCTTTCAAATTGTGCAAATTTATTTTGAAAATCATGGTTCTGTTCGAAATACGTATCGCGCACTACGTCCATTTTACGGTCAACATAATCGTCCATCAGAGCAATTAATTCGATTAACTATGGAACGTTTTCGCACCACGTTTACTCTAAATGATAATATGCATCCACAGAGACGTCGTACAGTGCGTACAGAAGAAGTCATTGCTGCTGTAAAGCGTAGCGTAGAGGAAGACCCGAATCAGTCTATTCGGCATCGTGCAGAGGAATTGGATATGTGTCCATTCACTTTATGGAAGATTTTGCGGAAAGATCTTGGTTTGCGTGCTTACAAAATCCAACTCGTGCAAGAATTGAAGCCACACGATCACCTAGCAAGGCGTAGATTCGGTGAATGGGCCCAAAACAAGATTGCCGTTGATCCCGATTTTCATAAGCGAATTTTGTTTAGCGATGAAGCTCACTTTTGTTTGAATGGATACGTCAATAAACAAAACTGCCGTATTTGGAGGGATGACAATCCTCAAGTGTATGTTAAGACACCGTTACATCCAGAAAAACTGACTGTTTGGTGTGCTTTATGGGCTGGTGGAATCATTGGTCCGTACTTCTTTAAAAACGATGCTGGTCAGAACGTTACAGTCAATGGTGACCGCTATAGAGCTATGATTACTGACTTTTTCGTTCATCAATTAAACAACCATGATGTGCGGGAGCTGTGGATTCAACAAGACAGCGCAACATGTCACACAGCTCGTGCCACAATTGATTTATTGAAGGAAATGTTTGGTAACCGCATAGTTTCACGTTTTGGACCCGTGAATTGGCCTCCAATATCGTGCGACTTAACGCCGCTAGACTATTTTCTGTGGGTGAAGTCGCTAGTCTACGCCGATAAGTCCGAAACGATTGATCACTTGGAGGACAACATTCGCCGCGTTATTGCCGGTATACGGCCACAAATGTTGGAAAAAGTCATCGAAAATTGGACCTCCAGATTACACTACGTCCGAGCAAGCCATGGCGGTCATATGCCAGAAGTCATATTTAAATTATAATGCCAGAAGGTTATCTTTCGAATAAAGTAAATTTCATGTCAATTTCAAAAATTCATCTTTATTTTATTGCATTTAAAAGTTCTATACCTCTATAAAAAAACACTCTATATAAGGTTATGTCGAAAATTCAAAAACATATTTTTTGAAACGTTCAATATAAATTCAACATATTTTTTTTGCGATAAAAATACAATAAAGACTAAAGAATAAAATAAAATAGTTCATTAAGTTCTTTATGGCCCGATGTTAAGAATATTTTTAAATTCGATACCGTACCTCCACAAACTTGATGAAATCATTTGAAATCGTTTGGCATTTTATTGTGCAGTATTTTGTAACACTGCAATTTATGAAAACGGTACTTGAAATTATATATAGCCGCTTGAAATCGATATATGTTATTGAGAATGGATGGAAATGTATAAACATAATCGTCAGACCTGACAGAGTAGTCGCAAAAGTCAGAGTTTTGTTCAGGCGAGGTTGGCCGCTTTCATATCGCAGTCTGACGACTTTTGCGACAACACTGTGTAGTCTGACAATTATTTCTGTGCACGTTTAAAAATTCTCTATAATGTATATCAATTTCAGACAGCTGTATATACAATTTGAAAAAATTTTTTACGCTGTTACATATCGGTCTGACGAATAAGGTGACACCGATAAGGGGTCTGATGAAATTTTTTATGTTTCTCCAATCATAAACAATGCACTGATTCAATATCAGCCGGCTATAAATAATTTAAGTTTTTAATCTTTTTTTTTTCATTAATAACGGATATTGTTATTAACAACGACGCAGTCGCGTTGTCTGACTCTTTATTTTGTTTTTAGAAAACACTTCTATTAGACTATTAGCGTCTATTAAAGTGTAACAATTGCCCTTTTTAAGATTAAGTAATCTCAATTCAGAAGTGAAAAATAATATAAAACATATAGCTTTTTATTTACGATTAACATTTTCGAGCTTAATGAAGGCAAAAAAAAATAAAGAAAACGCAAGTCCAACAATTATATTAGTCAATCTGCAAAATTGTCTACAACCTTCAAACAAATATACGAAAATGTGGTAAAAGTCCATCGTTGTTGAACTAAAAGGAAGAATCACTGATGAAATGAACTATTTTGAATTTTATGAAATTTATTTATCAGTCTAAATACATATGCATAATGCATGTTAATAAACATCAATATTATTATAATAACAGTAATTGTATTGATAAAAGAAATTGCCTTAAAGGTCACACTTTCGATAATCGTTAATAAAAATAGTGAATTCTTGCTCTAGGTTAGCACGATTCTAAAAATACTATTATATAAATAAGGAAAAAATGTATTTACAGCTTATACAAAACAAGTCCTGTTTTCAGACTGGCATAAAATTATCGAACATTAAAAATATTATAAACAGTATACGAGTACTTATGAATCAAAATACATTACTAACAGCCCCCGTCACAGTCTTGTCTTCACTAAACAGTAGCAGAGAGAGAATAACTCTGGAACAGAAATGAAATATTTTCAATATATCGAAAATTAAGAATTTTTTTGTAACACCTCCACAACAGCATCTAGTAAGCTGTTGAAGCCAAAAAGGTGAAATGCGGACACAAAAGTGAATGTATGCAAATTAAACGTCAGTCATATTTTTGAGAATCCTTCATTTAGTAACATGGGCACAACCGATTTCCACTTATTGATCGCTTGGTTTGATAGCGTCATTCGTAAATAAACACTATCGGTTTGACACAATTTTTATGTTTTGTGGCTTTGGCCTTATGGATTGATTATAGCATTATAAGAGACTTGTGTGTTTCAATTGGTATAATGAACCCTTCAAAATGTATACTTACATTTTTCCAAAATAAGGGCAAATAGATTTTCAAAGTTCGGTCCTTCGATGATGCCTGAATATTTTGTAGTAAACATGCCCAAACGGGAGAGATTATGTTTACTTCTAACATCATATATTTGCAATTTTTGAGACTAAACTTTGCAGGTCTAATAAATATTTTATCTGTGATAATAATTCTACTGATCATAAATTTTTTACTATTGCCCTTAATATTTTTAGTTTTAATAAATTCATATATAAAAAACTTGTACTTGGAATTTAGGGTTTAGAAAAAAACTGTATTTTCTATTAAATAACAAGAATATAAAATAAAATGGAATTATTTTTTGATTATCTTAAAAACAAATACCATAATGATATACTAAATTATATATTATTTAAAACAATTTTATATATAACCTGTTCCTGATATTTTTATATTCTATTTCTAAACGACACACGTACGCCATTTTTGGATATTAAAATAGCTTCTGAGGCAAGTTGTATTTGATGTTCTGGTTTAGCTCGTCCAAGTTCAAAATTTCTTACTATCTTCGATACAGTTGATAATATTTCCAACATTGCAAATTTTTGGCCTAAAACAACAAATACTTTATTGAAAGTGATAGACGGTGATTTATTTTCACAGTCTTTTGACTGGTAAGTTTTTATATTATGCGCTTGTGGTTGCAAGTTAATTTATATTAAAAGTAAGACACGTATGTTTAACAAAGATAAAACTACCTTTTTAAGAATTTGTCTTTGCCTTATTCTTTAATCTGATATTTTAATTGCCTTGAATATAGTTAATAATTAAAATTTTCTTTTTCTAATTGTGTTCTACTGTTCCTGATCCATCTCAAACTTTCACCCAATTACAGGATATCGGTGGGTTATCACATCTACTATTATTTACTTGTTTTTTCATTCATTGCAATTGAATTATATAGTAAGCTCCATCAGTGACAGTTGCAAGACCGTATGAAAAAGAGTAAGGATTTCAGGCCAGGCCAGCCTGTATCTGAAATAATACAACCCCTGGACCCAGCGTATCAGAAAATTGCCTCAAACTGGGATCGATTTATTGTTGACAATCAAAGTTAGAAAAAGGAAAAAAATTTCCAAAAATATTTGACAAAAGGCAATAAGATTTGTCACATGGAATATCACATCTTGGGCAGAAAGGGATCAAAAACTATTGGAACATAAAATATATATCTATTCCAGAAGTAAAAATTGAACCAAAAGATAAAAGAAAGTTTGGATTTGGAAAATACATTCTAATTTGTAGCGGAGTAGTCAAAGAGAAAAGAGGACACTCAGGTGTGAGCTTTTCGATGCGAGAAAATTATATTAAACGGAAGCTATTTTATAAAGAAATACGGCATTCAACAGTATTGTGGAAAATGAAGAGACCATCATACTAGGCATCCTAAATTAAAGGATAGACAATTTTATATCACGCATCATGCAAAAAAATAATGAATAAGTAAAAAATAAAAATTGTGAATTACTAAATATATTCTGCGCATTAAATAATTTAAGGATTATTAAACCTGAATAAAGTAGCACTTTCCTGGACTATTGAAATGCACTAAAAGTAGTTCTGAACATTTTTTGCTAGCACACAGATAATTAGACAGCCGAAAGGATAATTTTTTATATAAAATGAAATTTAAACCGATTATATTCGAGCGAGGAATATGCATTAAGAAAGAATAATCCCACAAATATTAATTAAGAAAAATGCATATATATTTTTTTAATATTTGCTATAGTAAATAAAAAAATAATATATGTACGTTATGTGTTACAAATCAACTGGTCTGTTTTTATGTGTAGTCTTATGATTTTTTGGTATATCTTCATAAAATAATTTAAACAAAAATTGAATTATTATTTTTATTTGTAATTTCTCATGAGAAGTTTCATGAAAACTTAGTAGAAATTTGGATCTCGTAGGTTTCGTTTCTCGTTTCATATTAATTTCCCGAGATGAGAAATTATTCCTTTCTCGCCTCATTCGTGGACTGAATTTCTCGTTTCGTCACGAAATTTCGTGTTCTTCGCAACATGACCACCATTTTTATTATTGCATTTAAGAAGATGGTTCGTAATAATAAAAAAATATTTGGCATCATTATGGTAGTTCCATACAACACTGATCTTTTTTCATTGATTTGATAGGTGCTGTTGCTGAACACGTAAGTCGGGAAATTCCGCATTCAGCATAAGAAATAAAATGGGACTGAATTTGTCTGCGGCGCTTTCCAAAGAAGTCTTCTTCTTCTTATTCTTCTTTAGGTGCCATGCCTGTATTCAGACGTTGGTGGTCATCATGTTTACAATTTCCTGAAATTTTTCTCTATCGGCTGCTGCGCGAAATAGTTCTTCTACCGTGTAATCACACCACTGCCTGATGTTACGCAGCCATGAAAGCTTCTTTCGGCCTATCCATCTTTTTCCTTCCACTAAGGCGAAGTAGCTGGTATTTAGGTCCTCTAATTATGTGACCGAAGTATTCTGTTTTCCGCTTCTTTATAATGTTCAAGAGCAGTCGATCTGTATCCATCATTCTGAGAACATCCTCGTTGGAAGTGTGCGAAACCCATGATATCTTTAGGATTCGACGATAGCACCACAATTCGAATGCTTCCAGTTTGTTTAGCGTTGTGGTTTTTAGTGTCCATGTCTCGCAACCGTATAATAGAATAAACCATACATAGCATTTCAGAATCCTTTTACGAATATGCATTGATAGGTTCCTGTTGCATAGAACTGGTTTCCATGTCATAAAGGCCTTCCGCGATATTTCTATCCTAGCTATTATCTCTTCATCTGAGTCCCCATTTGCATTCAACCAACTGTCAAGGTATTTGAAATGGTTTACACGCTCTATCCTCTTCCCATAGAGCCAAAGTTGACATTCATCTACATCCACTTTGTTTTTGAGATGTTGATTTTAAGGCCTTTTCGGCAACTCACTTCATTGACTAGGTTTACTAATGTTTGGAGATCCTCGATGCTTTCCGCAAGAATGGCCGTATCATCAGGAAATCTAATATTGTTGATTACTTCTCCACCTAGTCTTACTCCTTCTTGTCTGTCATCCAAAGCCTCCCTAAAGATTTCTTCAGAGTATACATTAAAGAGACAGGGTGACAGAACGCAACCCTGTTTTACTCCACGTTTGATGGATAGGTTTTGAGTACGACTGTTTTCAATTTGGATAGAGGCTACTTGATTGTAATATAGATGTTTTAGCAGTCTTATATCGTAGTGGTCTAGACCTGCCGCTTGTAGGCACTCAAAAAGTTTATCATGTTGTACTCGGTCGAATGCCTTTTCAAAGTCGATGAAACAGATGTAGATGTTCTTTTGGAATTCACAGCTCTTTTGTAGGAGAACGCGTATACAAAATAATGCCTCTCTTGTTCCTAGACCATTTCTAAATCCAAATTGCTTATCACTCGCTCTATTTTCGCATAAAAGGAATATTCGGTTCTGGATAATTCGTAGAAGTATCTTAAGTGTGTGGCTCATTAAACTAATCAGCCTAAAGTCGCTGCATATGGTGGGTCTACTTTTCTTTGGTAATGTTACAAATAGCGATTCTAACCAATCATCTGGTATTATTCCTTCGTTGTAGATTTTATTAAAGAAAGTGGTTAAGTAAGAAATATTTTCCTCATCTAGAAGTTTAAGCAACTCAGCAGGGATCTGATCTGGTCCAGGTGCCTTATTATTTTTGGCTTGCTGTATTGCTTTTCTGACTTCCGACTTCAATATACTGGGGCCCCTGTCTATCTCGCTGCTGCATATAGTATGTGTATGTGCAGCGTTTTCTCGAGTAGCATCGTCAAAAAGGTCACTGATGTATCTCTCCCATTCTCTGCACTGTTAATCGTGATTACAGATTGTTCCGTCGGCGTCCTTGAGTAAATGAGCATTTTTTGTTTTTCTGATTCCGGAGGTATATTTAAGTTTCCTGTGGTCTTAAAAGCCACTAACTCCTAAATTCGAGCTAAACAAAATATCACAAGCATATCTTCAAAAACTACTTTCAGTGTACTTTTTTTAAATATTACTAATTACCCCTGATCAGAAACCTCATTGGCTGATCTAGTAAAATATAGATTCCCAACACTTTATATTACAAATATATTTTTTGATTAATTACCTATGCAGTTTCTAGGTCCAGCACTGAATGGTATATATGAATATGGTAATTTAGTGTCTTGCTCTCCAAATCTTTCAGGTATAAATTTTTCAGGTTCAGGGAAGTATTTGGGATTTCTGTGCATCGCATAAGGAAATATTTGGATCGCTATACCTTTTGGATACAATGTTCCTTCTGAAAATATATATCTTTTAGGGAGAAATTTTACATTATATAAAAAAAACGGAGATTTAACAATTGTAACTTTAAGAATCTACCTATGACTCGAGATTACTGTCAAATATGACTCTCATGTTGTTAAAAATACTAGTGTGTCTTTAATTTAAGGCAAGGTTATTATCAACTGGGACTCAATAATACCAATATTTATGCAGTAATTTAAGCCAAGTAGCTTTAGAACAGAATAAACATATTCAAATTAAATGAATAATAAATCTGCGCGTGACTTGAATAATTCCCCGTTTTTAGGGCTTCATAAGAACTCGTGGATTTTAGTCGTCCCATACTGAGGAACTCCAAAAATTTAAAGTTCAAAAATCACTACAGATGAAAATTTTGATCTATATGGTAAATTTCTTTAAAAAACGACCATAAATGAATGTAGAAAAGGGCTGTCGAGCCAAATTTTTGATAAATGTTATATCAAATGTTATAAATAAATAAAAATTTTAATATAACAAAAAACACTTCTTCAAACAATTCTAGAAAATACAAAATGATGGTTTTCACAGTTACTGTATGTTTTAGTTCTGGTGTTTATTCTAGTTTAAAAAATTGTTTTAACAAATGTAAGAACAATTATTTAAACAATTTATTCTGACTATTCAATAAATGAAACAAACAAAATAAAAAATCTCAATTTTTGTAGTTACTGTGTATCTTAAGTTGTTTTACGCATCTATAAATTTGCAAAAAAAAAATTTATATAAAGGATTAAATACCTGTTATAAACAATTTAGAATAAATCGTTAATTAAGGAAGTGAACAAAATACTAAACGATAGTTTTTGCAGTAACTTTGTGCCTTAATTTATTTAAAGGATTCCTAGGTTAAAATTGTGAACTAAGGTTGCAAAAAAATATTTAAGCAAATGTTTAAACAATATTTTTTGTCAATTTATTTCAACTAAATAATAAATTAAACAAAACATTACAGATTTATAATTTTTGCAGTTACTGTGTGTCATAAGTTGTTTTACTCATTTTTAGATTTAAACCAAACAATAAATTTGCAAACAAATTGTTTAAACATTTGTTTAAACATTTTTTCGCAACTTTGGTTCAAAATTTTAACCTAGAGATCCTTTAAATAAATTAAGGCCCACAGTTCTCCAAAATTATCGTTTAAAATTTTGTTCGTTTTGTTCATTAACGATTTATATCAATTTATTTATAATAAATGTTTTGTTGTTCGATTTTACTAGAGAGATGAGTAAAATATCTCAAAACACACAGTAGGTGAAAAAATTATCATTTTGTATTTTTGTTTATTGAAGAGTAAGAATAAGGCTTTAATCTCACTATAGCGCTGCTCTCGATGCGATCTCTGTTCAATATTTTTTTTTTTAAATAAAAAGGAATTTATGATATCGAAATCTCCGCAAAACCTTCTTCTTCTTCTTCTTTTTCTAGGTAGAACCAAGTTCTGTTATCTATACAATGCCTCATCGATCCTCGTTTGAGGTCGAAATCCAGCTGTCTCTCCATCTTTTGGGGGGCCGTCCAGGCGGCCGTTTGGTGTTTAGTTTCTCTCTCATCATGGTTTTTGCTAGTCTGTCATCGTCCATTCGTTCCACATGATCTCTCCACTGCCTACGACGGTTTCGAACCCACTTCACAACATCCCCCACTCCGCTGTCCTCGCGTATTTTTGCGTTTCTTATTCTATCTCTTAAACTTGTTCCCGTGATCATTCTCAGCGTTTTCATTTCTGTGGTTCTCATAATTTGTTTTGTCTTTGTGCTCCGCAAAACCGATAGTGTGAATAGGTTCATTGTTTCTCCTATAAGAATATTTTACCGAACCGAGAGCGTATCGAGATTGGATCGAGAGCGGCCCTATAGTGAGAATCCGGCCTAAATTATCAAAATAATTAGTATTACATTTCTTTAAATAATTTTTTAAACTATAGAATACGATTTTAATCTCGAGATTCACAGTAACTGCAAAAATCATCATTTTGTATTTTCTAGAATTGTTTAAAGAAAAATTTTTTGTTATTTTAATATTTTTGTTTATTTGTAATAGTTGTTATAATATTTATCAAAAAATCCGACTTTACAGTCATTTTTTACATTCATTAATAGCGATTTAGAAAAAATTATATCAAATGGATAAATATTGTCGTTTATAGCGATTTTTAAACCATGAATTCTTGGGGTTCCACAGTGTGCGTTCGTCCGTCAGCCTATTCGTCATCCATCCGCCCATCTTTCAGATTGTCCATTTGTCCGTCCGCCTGTCCATCCTTCCGTCTATCCGTTCGTCAATTTATCCATCTGTATGTTCATTTGTTCGTTTGTCCGTCTCTCCGTCCGTTTGTCAATCCGTTTGTCCGTGGTTTGTTAATCCTTCTGCCCGTCTGTCTGCCCGCCCATTCGTTCGTCCATCAATCTGTCTATACATCTGTCTGTGCGTCTATATCTTACAGCCACAATGTTGTTTATAATCTTTGGCAACGAAGTGTTGCAGATATTGCGTTTCTGTAGCTCAAAAAAAGAAAATAAAATTGAAAACAAAAGTTAGATAACCTTACCTTGAGTGAAAACTAATAAAAAAAAATTCTTTCGTTAATTCCATCAAAAATATAAATAGATGTTTATTATTACATTACATATTTTGTTGTTTTATGCGCAAAACGTGAGCCTACAAAAGGGCATACGGTTGGATTACGCATTAATTATATGTTTCCTTATTTGTTAGCCTGATTTTCTCGGTTATTTTGTATTTGATTTATTAGTTTAATATATGCTACAACCTTTATATGATTTATACATTACCATATATTTTTTTTTTATATTTCGTCTTAATTTGTGTTAAACATATATCTGAAATTTTACTGTGCTCTACTTTTAGTTTTCCAACGGTAGATTCCAAAGTTGAACATGTTAGCACTTACTAAATTCTAAATCCTTTGTAAGTTTTCTACCAATATACGGCACCGATGGATACAGTCGTAAGGTTTCTTTTATAACCAACTCTAAATATTTCATGTTATTAAGTTGCTGGTAGGTTGGTCTTGCCATTTTCAAGTCGTTGCCAAAAATTTCCTGTTGTTCTTGTAATACCTTATCCTAAAATATGTTTAAAATTTAAAATTATTCTACTCAATATTTAAAAAGAGGAATTTCAACTTTTCAATTTTGCTGTGATAACATAAATATCAGTTTCATTTAGCAGAAGTCCAGAGAAATGGAAAACAAAGACCTACATCAATTATCCTTTTGGACAGGTATTTTTCAAGAGATGTATCAGAAATAGATAAACAATTTACCGACACGAAAATTGATAGAGAAATCCCACAAAATCGCGACTCCAGTTAAAGCCGATGCCAATAGATGGCGAGATGCATACAATCTCCTGCGAAATTTCTAATTTCTAAAAACAGACATAAAAGGAAAAAACGAGTGATACAACTTATTCATTTTATGGTCCTTTAGAGTTATTTGTAGTATCCTTTGTTCTTGTGATCTTTGGAGCATTTTCAATTCGTTTATTATTTTTTTTAACAGAACCCATGTTCCGTTTCCATATGTTGGTACTGGCAGAATGTATTACATCTGTACTTGAAGACGCGTTTCATTTGACCATATGCAACTACGATTTTTTTGTTATACTTTTCCAATATAATTTCCTGACCTAGATAAACATATGAAATAACCTTTCCTACTTGGTGTCAATCTATATTTATTACTTCTATGTTTGTTTCTTGATTTATCATAAACCTGGTTTTTGTCACGTTCATTTCTAGGTTAACCTTTTTTTTTAAGCATGTTCAACAAAATCTGTGGCAAATTCTGCGACTCTGAGACTGCTCAGTCCTATACTCATTCCTTTGTTCTCTCGGTGCACATATTTGGATATATCCTCTAGGACCATATTAAATAATTTAGGTAATATAATACCTCCGTTTCTAACGCCTCTAGAGATTTCTATCTCTTTGGTGACTTCATGCAACCTTATCTTCATTTAGATTCGTTCATTCGGTAATTTGTACATCTTGTTTTTCTTTTTTTTTTTCTTTCACTCATAATTTCATTTTGACTTTAATCGACTTTAGTGCTGTTTTAAAGACAATAGTTTGTCTTATAAAATGGTATAGCTTCTTCCTCAGATATTTATAGCAATTGTAACTATATACAATTTTAAGGTTTGGAATAGGCTTAAAGGTCTCTATAATAATCTAAAATCTCTTCACACACCATGTACGCTTATTTTAGCTACTTGATGTTCTTGAACTTTTCAATATGAAACTGTAATTTATAATGAGAATTTTATTCCTTTCATATTAAATAAAGTCCAACTGCTGAGAAAAAATTAATTTTAAGGGGAATGTTTCCTTATTCTGTGATAAATTTTTCTTTTATTTCAATGCAAAACACACATAAACAACTATAATTATTCATAATAATAAAAACAATTAATATTTCGTAGATTTTTACGAAGAATTACCTCAACAACAAAAAATCTAAAACTCTCCCTGTGAAACACTGTCGAATGACATTACCAGCGGGCTATTTCGCTGCAGCGGCGCTCTGTTATGCGAAAAGGTGACGTGACAGGGGAGTTAAAATTCTAGCAAAAATATAAAAATAATAACAATTCGCAAAATACTACATTTTCAAAATTGGAATATTTTTCATTATTCTGTATGAAAAGCTTTACGTTTCCAAATGCCTAAAAATTATTTTTGAGTAATTACAAAAGAATAAATATAAAAAATCAAAGCAATACAAATCAAAAAAGTTCTAGTAAATAGGAATTTTTATTGTATTAGATAAGGTGAGAAAAAAATTAAACTAAGAAAAAAATTTGATTGCATTGTTTACTTTATTGTTTGTTAAGTAAATAAATATTTAACAACAAGCTCAAATTAGTTTAACCTTTATTTCTATTGAAACTATATCAAGTCAAAGTGGTTTACTCAGAGTACATTATATATTAATTATTACCTGCACCTCTGGATGTGTTGCAATCATTAACAAACAAAAAGTAATTGCTGAAGAAGTGGTATCATGTCCCTAAAAAAGAAAGTTAGTATAATCAAAGGTGGTATTTATTAGTAAGAATAAAATTGTGAAGAAGTCGTATCAAAAATATACGATTTATTCGTTTTCCTAAATTGTAATGTAATGTAATATACAAGATATTCTAATCTACATTTTCATCTTTTTCGTGAAGACACAAAATCTACAAGGTGTCTCTAAAAGGTTTGTGCATATCCCTGAGACTAAAATATGAGGATCTAGGCCAATGTAATTTAGTCTGAAAGTCCGGTAAGTACCTCCTGATTTCTCGGAAATATACAGGGGAGGCCAAAATAACCCTACTTTGTCATAAAGAAAAAATTCCTAAAGAGCCCCCTAACGGAGGTAAAGAGCCCTAAATGGGTACACAGCTATTTACCTTATCGGTTTTAAGTTTGGAACCGACTTGTAAAATTTAATGAAATTTTAATATTTTATAGAAACTATAAAGACTGATAAACCATACAACAGTAGAAGTTTTAGATCATTAGGGAAGGCAGGACCGGATTTGCAGCTACACTCCTTGGACCTAATTTTTGACAAGTATCATTTTAGAGAGCTGACAACTGATTTTCTAAATACTTTGGTCGTTCCCCTTCAAAAAACGTTCTCTTAATTTATTTCGATAAACCTGTCAGTTTTCGAGATAAATCGGTTTTATGCAAAACACATGCTAAACACAAACAGGTAAAAATCAGATTGTATGTATACCTACATAATGAATTACTATTGACGGAACTTGTCAAAACCGCCTTCAAGTAAAAATAATTTTAAAAAATGGAAGAATATTCTTGCTCAGAGTGTGCTGATATGCATTTAATTTATGGTGAAGCGCTGTTAAATTCTTCGAAAGCAAAATACTTTATGCTGAAAGATTTCTAGCTCAAACATTGCCAAGTCCAAAAACATTTCACAGGGTTGGTCGAAGAAGAAAGTATGTAAACATGTAACTAACGTTTTGGGCCCTCGATGGATAGACTAAGGTAGGCCTGTTTTATAGCCACAAAGGTTTCCAGACCTAAATTTCTTAGACTTTTACTTCTGGGGACATCTAAAAGAACTAGTTTATTCAACACCAGTAAATATTAGAGAGGAACTACCAGCGCGAATAGCACAACATTCTAAGGAAGTCCGTAATAATGCTGAAATATTATTTGCAGTACAGGGGAAAAATATTCGAAGAATAAGAAAATGTATTCAAGTACATGGAGGCCATATTGAACATTTGCCAACATAACATTTAAACATTTTCACTGTTTTTGCATTCTAATAACGTTGTAAATTAATTGAGCCTCGACCAACCGTTTGTAAGTTTTCTGGACTTGTCAACGTCTGAGCTGGAAATCTTTCAGCATAACATCTTTTTGCCTTCGAAGAGTTGGACAGTGCTTCTCCATAAATTAAAAAACATTAGCACACCCTGTATATTTTATTTTTACCCGTTTGTGTTTAGCATTAGTAACTTTTGGGTTTATCGCTTAAAAATCGATTTGTCTCGAAAACCGCCCGTTTTATCGAAATATTTATACCAGAAAATGTGCCGTTAAACCAGTTAAGTAGCATATTCTTGCAACAAAATGGTGCTCCTGTCTATAATTTCCGAATCATTCGGCCTTATTTGGACAGGGCGTTGGATAAGTACACAAGGTCTCATGATATGGCCCGCTGGATCCCCGGATCTATCGGTAATGGATTTTTTCTCATGGGGCTATCTAGAAAATAAAATTTTATACTCAACATCATACGATGCAGGATTTAAGAAACACCACAGAAAGGGAATTCATAAATTTAATGAGTCGACCCCTTGTTTACTCAATTGTTTACGCAGAGTAAGAAAAATGCCAGTGTTGTTTTCAACATGATGGTTTACAATTTGAATAATATCTTTAATTTTTGTTATTTTTAATAATTATTCTAATAATGTACAATTTAATAATTGAATAATTTAATGCTTAATAAAATGTTTTCTATAATATCAATATGAATTGCGCTTTGGTTATACATTTGGTAAGATATTGGTTAAAATATAACTACTTGATCTAATTTCCTCGGCTTCCTAAAAAAAATAAACCATGTAAACTAAAAATTATAATTGAACGGCTTAAACGAAAGAAGAATTATTAACTATAACATATAATTGAAAAGCCCGTAGTAGTGGAAAGTACCCCGTACCTATTAAAAAACACACGTTTGATTTATATCTAAAAAACAGTAGTACTAAGAAAGAAACTAACGACACCACTGAATTTTACATCAAGAACTTTATTTGAGTCGATATTTATCTTTTTGATAACTAAAAAGACAACCAAAAAACCAGAGATGTCCAAAAATGACAAATTTTAAAAAATCCCTGTATCTGAAAATCTAAGAGTGCTTTGAAAATTTTGTTTACGGCATCTTTCGTTTCACGCAAAAGTAGCAGTACTTCGTGAAAACCGCTTCTCTCTAACTTTAAAAATAACTAAGCTACCTGGCAAAAACATCGACGTCTGGACACCCTGTACATCAATAGTATAATCAAATTTTCAACTCTCATTCTAAAAAAGACGAAAGTATCAAATTTAGTGAAAATCGATATATTATTAATAAAAACATTTACAAAAAAATGTTTAAAAATTATTACTTGAACATCCCGTATTTCGAAAACTTTTGGACTAAAGTAAATTGGACTAGATGCTCATATTTTAGCCTTAGAAATATGTGCTAGCATTTTGTACAGACCTCTTAGAAGCAGCCTGTATGATTACTTTAATTTAAAATTTACTATATTGGTAAAATTTAGCTACTTAAATATGTGAAGCTTTTCGGAAAAAAGAGAACTGCAAAAAACCAAAAATAATTATCTAAACCATGGAAATTGGTTTTTCTAAAACTGTGTGATAAAGGCACTAAAATTTTTACAAAACCATTACCTCAAACATAAACGTATTTACTTCATCTCTTATTTCTTTTTTGGAAAGAGGTTGGCCATCAATAGTAAACTGTAGCAATAAATCTAAAAATGCTAATCGTTCTTTAACTCCAAGGTCTTCTGATTTTTCTTCCTTTTCATTTATAGTATTTTCATTTTGTTTATGACTCTCAATTCTTTTATTAATAACATCGTCTACATAGTTATGAATATACTAAAAAATAGTGGTACATTGCAATCAATTATACTAAAAATATTGTTAAAATTTCTAATTCTATCTTTAGAGGAAATATTTTTTATACCTGTACAAAAACTCTTTAATTTTTATGATATAGGTTTAAAATTGGTATTTTAAAATTTCTCTTCTCTTCCCGATGAATTTTATTATGGTGTATTAGACCGTCAACTGTCCATAAGGTGAAATGAACTCATTTTTTTTGTCTGTCCTTCGGAGAGCTAAAAGCTCTAAGTGAATTCATCAAAAAAAAACCTGACAGCCCCTTCAAAAATTTGGAAAAACAATTTTTATTTGCAAAAAAAAATCTCTTTTTCCCTGATCTCAAATTGTGTGACATTAAAATGAAAGGGTGGTCACCCAAATTGAATTCACGGAAAAAAACGGCAGACAAGTTGCAATGGTCAAAGGGGTGGAAACGTAGGGGTGAAATTACGAAAAAAATTTTAAAAATCCTGATTTACTTTCGTTTGTCAATGAACAATATGAAAGGTAGAGTAACAAATTGTGTGTAAAAAAAATTGCAGACGGTTTGACCACAACGAAATCTTTTTTTCCTGTGGAAAATTATGAGAAAATTTCGACCAAGTTTCACGATCAGAATTTGTCCTCCGATGGGTCTACTTGAAGATAGTTCTAATTTACCAGGGCTATTTATTTGGCAGACAAATTGGAAGTTGGGAAAATTGTGGCAGACAAAAGAAAAGTCGACAAAAAACATCTTATATTTTCTCTGACTTATTTTTGTCTGCCATTTTGTATTTCAATTAGAGGTATCATAAAATTGGCCGACAAGTACAGTGCTTCGAGAATTTATAAATAAATAAAAAAGTTAGTACTTCAAAACATATATGTATATATATTTTTCATATTCTCTGCCTGAAAGGAGAATTACATATATAACAAGCTATTGAAATACTGTAGAAAGATTTCCTTATTTCTTACTGAAATTTTAATTTTTTTAAAAATTTCACATTACTCCGGTGATTCATAGATGTCGTTCGACTGGCGATATTTTTCAGTCTGACATCGAGATCGGTAGATGCCAAGTGCAATATCCTGCCGACATATTTTGAAACTTATATTTCATATATCAGTTATTTCCTGCTAATGTTGCTCTCGGTTCGATACAGCTCCACTGACGAGATCATGAGGTGATCGAAACGCATATGGAGAGAGAATCAGAGTGATATTTGAAGAAATTAAACAGTTTGTATATATATTTTTCATATTCTCTGCCTGAAAGGAGAATTACATATATAACAAACTCTTTAAATAGGGCAGTCTGACATCGAGGTCGGTAGATGGCAGGTGCAATATCCTGCCGACATACCTTGAAACTTATATTTCATATATTAGATATTTCCTGCTAATGTTGCTCTCGGTCCGATACAGCTTCACTGACAAGATCAAGAGGTGATCGAAACGCGTGTGGAGAGAGGACCAGAGCGACATTTGCTGGAAGTAAACTGTTTGTATATATATTTTTCATATTCTCTGCCTGAAAGGAGAATTACATATATAAGAAACTATGAAAACATATGTTACAACATGCCGGTTTCATATTTATGAATAAATTTCCCTATTTTTTTTTGGTCTGTCATTTTGTATTTTGGTCAAAAATAAACATTTTTGACGATAAATGTGGCTAAAAAGTACAGGCACACGTAGATATGAAATTTCGTACAAATCTTAATTTTTGTGACTATGAAATTAGTTAAAAAATTGCTGGAGAGAAAATGGCACTTTTCTTCTTATACACAAACAATATATCTGCTTTGTTTTTCTTTAGTTTAACTTTGATGAGGTTATAAAACTTGAATTAAATGTTTCTTGTATCAAGAATAAAATAGCGTTTAATTCATTTAAAATAGAAAAATTTTAAACTCGTTGAAAATATCACACAAAAAAAGACAATCATATATTTTATTAACCATTTTTATATAATAATAATTATTGCTATATGATAATTGCAATGAAACTTTAATTCTAACAAAGTGCGATGTCCGTCGTACAAAACATGTCAGTGACGTTGTTTTTTCATACAACTATCAATTTTTTCTACCAAAAATGTTATATTTTACAATATAATGTAACATTACAAACATAAAAAGTGACGCATTAAAATGAGCCAGATTATTCAGAAATGTATTTTACTTACTAATACTCTGATGCCTAAATTATGACGAAACGCTATCCATAGAAAGCCACGTGGACGCAAAGTTGCCTTTTTTGTAGAAAAAGATTGTCTAAGAATTTTGAGTATTTAAAATAATAATCATACATTCAAACATATGAAATGAAAACATAAAAAAAAAACAATAAATTTCTGTACTTATACGCATATATTCAATACTAATTATATAACCTAAAATTTTTGATATTATATTATACACATGTATTTGGTATATGAGAGATCATTTGCAAGTGTTGATTCATTTGCGAAACGTTTTACTTGTTTGCCAGTGTAGGTATGAATATTTTATAAAACCTTTAATCGAAATACAAAATGGCAGACAAAAATAAATCAGGGAAATTTTCACTTTTTTTTCAACAACTTTATTTATAAATTTGCGACGCGCTGTACTTGTCTGCCAATGTTGATATGAATATTTTATGATAAAAGGAATATGTGTCTTAATTTTATGTAGAAACTTGGTCGAAATTTTTTCATAATTTTCCACCGGAAAAAAAGACTTCGTCAAGGTCAAATCGTCTGCCATTTTTTTTTGCACACAATTTATTACTCTATCTTCCATATTGTTCGTTGGCAGACGAAAATAAGTCAGAATTTTTTTGATTTTTTTTTGTAACGACACTAAGATTATTTGAACTTATTTATTATTTATGGAGAATATGATAGAGTTATTTCAAGAACATACGATACCTTCGCGATCCGATATCCGCAGAAACAGAAACCAACACAACCAACTGTTAAAAGGATTATAGAAAATTTCAAGAACTTTAAATCCTTAAAAGCAAAAGGAAATAGAAATACATCGTTTGTTAATAATGAAAATATTGAATTTACAATTTTAGGATATATCGCTGCATATCCGACAATATCTACAAGGCAAGTAGCATTAGAGTCTGGATTATCTCAAATATCAACTTTAAGGATTTTATGGAAACACAATTTTCATCCCTATATATATTCCACAGTACAACATTTAAAAGGCACTAATTTTCCACGAAGAGTAGAGTTCTGTCAATTTATTTTACTTCGGTCAAAAGAAAATGCTGTTTTTTTGGATAATATTATTTGGTCCGACTAAGCCAAATTCACAAAAAATGAATTGTTTAATTGACGCAATTTCCACTATCGGAGCGACTCAAATCTATATCCATTTAGAGAACTAAATTTTCAAGAGTCTTGGCAGTTCAAAGTGTATTATGTTATAAGAAACGATGGCGTCGACGCACTAGAATTCTACCAAAATATTCTGAATGGTAAGTTTGCCATTTTTGAAGACTCCTAGATACAAAATACGTTTTTTAACTTATAAGTGAACGCTATCTCGACATTTTGAGAAATTTGGAAGTGAAATATTTAGATAACTTGCCTCTGACTGATCATAGAAATCTATTTTATCAACATGATGGGGCGCCTCCACATAATCGTCATTTAGTTAACAATCATCTGCAAAACTTGTTTTATGGTCAATGGGTAGCCAAGAATGGGCCAGATCTTTGGCCACCTCGCCCCCGAACTAACAGTACTTGATTTTTTTATTTGGGGGACAATCAAAAATAAAGTATACAACACAGCATTAACCACTATGGAAGATTGCATGCAGCGCGTCAGAATAGCATTTGGAAAACTTAATCCTCAGTCAGTAAGAAGAGCCACCCATGAAGAATTCCTGCTTAGGGGCGAAAAATGTTTGAAAGTTCAAGGGCGTCAATTTGAACATTTACTCAAATAATTTTTGTAACTTTATTTTATTAACAACTGGTTTATTCCTACTTCTTTTAGCTTTTATAGATCCAAAGTTCTTGAAGTTTTTTACAATCTTTTTAACAGTTGGTGGTGTTGGTTTCTGTTTCTTCGGATATCGGATCGCGAATGTATCGCATGTTCTTGAAATAACTCGCATTCTCCATAGATAATAAATAAGTTTAAATAATATTCGTATGTGTACTTTAATCGGCCCGGCGTGATTATTATTAATGAATGTCAAATAGCAAAAAATAGTGACAATTCTGTAGGATCAAACTGGTTTATTTTCGCCACGGCCTGCCGTCATAGCCAACTAATAATAAAACTTAAAAGCCGTATAGCATTTTTACAATAGAAAAATGTTGAATTGCCAATATTTCGAAAACTACAAATTTTCGAAATAGACAACCCTATAAAAAGTTACCCTTATTTTTAATGCTTAATATGATAAAACTATAAATATAGGTGCTTTCTATTTGAAAAAATTGACTTTTGACGATTTTTTAGATACAATTTTTATTCATCTTTTTTGACCACTCTGTATTAATAATTTTCAAAATATAAAAAGACTACTAAAGTCGATCTTCGTCTACAAGAAAACTAACCCAAATTAAATAATAAAGACTTTCTTATAGGAAAAATTTATAGTTAAGTTTTGGCCCGCAAACGTCATTTTTGACATAAAAATTTAAATATGTCCAAAACGGTGAGACTTAAGAATAGAATATTATATATGAAATATGTCTAGAATTTTACGTAGAAATCAAAAATGCAATAATATATAGAGTGTTTCGTTTAAAATAAGCAAGTTAACATCTACTTCCGGTATAACCGGAAGTCCCGGCAACTTGAAAATATTTTAGCCGGCTGTCCCTAATTATAGTTTTCCCACAATCGATTGATAAATTTTCCGAAGTATTGCCCTTTGTAGTTCGACTAGTTAAACACGGAAATAAAAAAAATTATTTATTTCTTACTAAAATCTTAATTTCCATATTTTAGGATATCTTTAATTTTTGTAGTATGGTGTTTGGTAGCCATGATAATGGTTATTATCATGTGTTTAGATCTATATTGTGGAGTGTTTGGTATAAGGTGCCGATCATTTGTTCTCCTATTTGTGATAGGTTTTCAGTATGTAGTGAAATTTTCTGTTGTATTTTCAGTTTGCCAATAGTGTTTCTATGTGGTTCCACTGGAGAGGAAGTATTAGGTTGCTTAAAATCAGGTAAGGTTTGTAGAGTGCGTGTTATATTGTGCGTGGTGATAGCATTTTCTGTCGTATTTCGTCTGGAAGTAGGGCATTTCGAAGTTCCATCGTATGGAAAGGATTTAATTTATAATTTTTTAATTATCAATCCAAATACAAATTTATATAGAATTAGAAATTTTTTCGGGTATGCAGGAAACCTTGAGTAAAAACTTATAATAGGTCTGGCAATGTTTTATCAAAATACCAAAATGTGATTTCGGTAAAAAACCTCACGGTTTTTAAGTTACATAAACTTTATGAACTCTTTCAGGTTTAAATCTTATATAATGTAACCTAAACATGCCGTATAATGTACATTATAATAATTATAATAGAATATAATAACTGTACCTTTAATGCTCTTTTTTCTTTATAATAATTCCAAGTTAGTGGATAAAAAGCAGAATTAAGAGGCGTTAAAAGTCTGGCGGCAAATACATTACACATTGTTTTAATATTTTTAATGTACTGTGATTCTTGTTCTAATGAATTAACTTTAACTCCCATTGTCGCTTCTGAAAATAAAGTAAATAGGAACAGTTTAATATTAATAAGCATTTAATTATGATTATTCTGTACAAAGTTGGTGACAATTACTGATGATATTGTAGAAATTTTTTTATGAATGTCGAGCTCCGATCTCAATCATTTATTTTTTAATTTTATAATTCTCGATTAATTCGCAAACCAACTCATTCGTCCACTTAAGCGACATACTCTTATTTATCTTTTGTTTCATCAAGCCCCAAATAATAAATACGTAGACACAGTAAATAAAAATTGCATTATCCGTAGAAATATGAATTTGTTACCCCATATAACCAATTCTTTAAAGTGCGCCGCGACAGGCGTTACGAGACATTTATTGCCGAAACAAGAGGCAACTTTTAAGAACTTTGTGGAACAAATAACAGCAACATAAAAGTGCCTCATTGTTTTGCAAAGTGGAAAAGGAGCTTTAGGATCAACTCCAAAAAACGGAACCACAAAATTATATGTGAAAATAAGTGTTTTTCAATACAATATTACTAGTGTAAAATAAAATTAAGGGATCGTTAAAATTTTGCAAAACGCTTTGAAATAAATAAACGGAAATATCTTCGAACTTTATTGAATAATGAAGTAGCAAATGATTTTATGGTCTAAGATAAAAAAGCATACTTTTAAATTTGGCAAAATATAGAATCCTCCTTAAACCAGGTGAACAATCTAACAAATTATGGTTTTATCAATTCCGATTACGGTAGATTTTTCTTTATTGCTTTCAAACATTTACTTCAAAACTAGTATTGAACCTTAACTTGATGATCGAAATTTTATATAGTTACCACAAGTAAAATATTGAATCTTTTGGTTATCGATAGAAGTGGAAAAATAAAAGGGAATAGGAATGGAAACATTTTTATTTAAATGGTGTCATAAGGAAGGGGCTAGGGAGGTATGAGATGAAAGCATAGGAAAATTACACTGCCGCAAAAACTTCTGATAAAAAAAAACAAGTCGTGTTCAACGTCTCTCAAATGAATAAAAAAACGTAAAATATCCCAAGGAAATGCTATGTTGAGTTGTAGTACGAACACATTAAACATTTTTATAAGTTATGTAATTATTATTTAATTCATAAATATTGAATGAAATATGGCAACATTGCGCTCATTTTGTATTATCAATTTTTTATTAGCACACTTCTGACAAAGTTTTAACTTTTCTACATATGTGACAATGCATTGTTGATGAGGCTACTTTAAACAAAATATGTCTGGAATGCTCAAAACTAAGAAGTTTTATGTAGGTGCGTTGAGTCTTATTTTACAACAGTGATGTTATTTACAAAAAAATGGGTAAAAATCTAAATTATTTTATACAGCTGAAATTGGATATGGGCTGCAAATTGCATTTAGAAAAACTTTTTCTAATAACTTTTTTCGATATTTTGAGATATAACTCCACTATTGAATTTTCTTTGGAAAAAAAATTAAAATTTAACAGATAGTGCTAATCCCTTATGATGCGGACTTTACTGGTCACACTGTATATATATATATATATATATATATATATATATATATATATATATATATATATATATATATATATATATGAATTGTTATTTTTTCGCACAAACATCCAATGAAAAATATTTAAAAAATTTTGGGTTATTTTTACATACTACATAATTATATTTCGAAGTTTTTATACCCAGATGTATAACAATTGAACATCCTAAATGTTTCAGCCCTGCAAATATATTTTACTCTATTAACATTATAAAGATTTTTTTCATAATAATAACGTAAAAATTGATAAAAAAATTTTCAACTTACCACATATAACATCAAGAGCATAGTGAGAAATTATCTTTGAGATTTCTACACTATCTTTTCCAGCCTCTTGTTGCAGCTTTTTAACTAGAACGTCCCCTACATTATCAAATACATCGATATACCCCAGTAGTATAGAGAAATGGAATGATGGTGTTAAAGCCTTTCTATGTAGTCTCCATTTAGAACCTAGATAAGTAGAAACATTCACTTTTACACAAATCGATGACTTAAGGCCTGAAATTTAAATTTTCACAAATCAAAATAATTGGGCTGTTTAGTGGGAAGTCACAAATAAATCATCAACATGGGTAACCCATATGTCAGTTTATTTCAAATTAGTAAAGCTATCCAAAATTTAATGGTTTGTCATTTTTTCAGGCCAACCATACCAAGACAGGTTTCACACGTTACTGAAGGTATATTATTTAATTTATGTAACAGATAACGCCATCTATGCTGAGATTACGAGATACGAAGATTATCAAAACAAGAAAATCGTCTCTTATTCTGGGGTTATAATTCTCCATTTAATTTTTACTTTTAAACTACATCTACTGGCTTTTCGTTTTACCATTGACGAATTGTACTAAGACTTCTCATTCTTATGGGAGGATTGGAAGGGCTAAGTATTAAAACTCGGTTATTGATAAAAGGTAGTTTTTACTATAAGTAGTAATGCAGTAATGTATATGCAGTGTTGCCGTATTGGATAGTTGATCTAAACTATGGGTACAAGTTTTTTTATCCCTTAGTTTATTATATTTGTTTAAGTTTACAAAGGAAACGTTATAATGATCAAACCTTTCAGTAAAAATTCGATAGGCTGCGGCAACCTTGCATTTAAATCGATAAAAAGGTGGAGCTTATCCCTCCTAGTTGGTAGGAAGGGATATGTAGTGTTGCCAAGTTTTCAACATAAATCCGAAAATGTAAATCTTTTATACTTGTTTCTAGCAAAAGCATGTATATCACATTAAAATATTGATATCTAATCATTGACAATATTGTAAATTGCTTTTTATGAATGAGACGGCGTACCAGTTTGGCGTACCATTTAGGAGCGTCAAAATTATAGCACAGGATAGGAATTCTTGGTATATTTCTTCTATGGTTTTACTGATAGGTGATTAATTGGTTGATGGATTTAAGGATATTGCAGGCTAGGGTTGAGACGCCCTTACATTGCAGCCTAGTGACTTGTCATGTCGTCTGTTATATCTAGTCTATGTAAACGCTGGTTGCTTAATCAGGTTTAATAGCCTGTTCACTAAATTGTCCTCTGGATATAAGTTTTTCGAATTGATAGATCCTTGAAGGTTAGAGCTTCATATTCGAAGTTGATGAGGATGTTTCGTCCTAATTTACCCGTTGATTCTTCATTATAAATGCACATTTTATATAGATCTTTCCATGAGCTGCTTAAGTGCAGGATTTTGCGGCTTAATTTGACGGATGGTTTGTTTAGCAATAGTTTGCTGTGCCTGTGGTTCAAAATTTGCTTCCAGTTAGTCTGGAATTGATGGTTTATCCACCAGAACAACCACCCATGAATAGCAGCAAATACGTGATACTTTTTCATATATGTAACGGTACGATATTCTTTGGTTCTAGTATCTTACGAGATGACTGGTTTATAGATATTTTTGTTTTCACGACTTTGTTAAAGTAACAACGACTTTTAACATATTTCTAATGTGGTTATATTTAAAGCTATAGGTATATCTATTTCATAATATGCAGGGTTATTCACCCTATAAGGCACAGAATATTGCTGCCAAAATAGGTGACTTCCAAAAATTTTTACTTTTGGGATATATGGGGTCTAATATAGTTACTTTTTAAAAATATTTTCATATTATTCATGGTATCCCAAAAGCATTTGAAAGTATGAAAGTTTTTTTAGATAGAACTCCTGTATATTATTGCATTTTTGGATTCACCGATCAGAATATGTGCCTATTTTAGTAAGGTTTATAGTACCTAAACCTTAAGGATCCTTAAATAATTTGAATTTTGACAAAATCTAACTTAATTTTCATGTTTCAAATATTTAAGAAGTATTTCAGTTTTGTACTCGAAATTTACAGTGAGGTGTAAACAATAAATCATATTTTATATCCCAATTATAATAAATTTGCTATATTATACAGGTGTGCCGTATAGGGTGAGTAACCCTGTATATAACACAGTTTCTATTTTGAAACTTTGCTGTTCAAAATAGTGCACAAGCCGCTGTAGAAAACAAATTTAAGTGATATTTAAATTATTTATAATATATCTTATTTTTACTATTAGAGTGACTTAATCATGAATTTATTTTTATGTCACCACTTTATAGATACTTAGATAGTTTTTTTTAACCTTTGAACTCGCTTAAAAGCCACCAGCAAAATATAACTTACCAGTAGAAGTAAGCAGTCCTTGTCCAAGCCAATTATGCAAATAGTTGTAATGATTAGCCTTGTCTATCAAAGTAGAAGAATTTAAAATGAACTCATTGAATTCATAATCTACATTGATTATATTTCTACTAAATGCACCATCATAAATTAATACTGTATCCCCATATTTGTCAATGTATTTCATGAGTCCTTCAAGAATAGCTAAAAAAATAAAAACTGCGGAATTAATAATTTGAAATATAAATTATCATAGCTGTTAAAATTCATAATGAACTTAATTGATATTTTTATTTATTTGTTTCAATACAACAATTTTTCCTCAAGAAATGTAAGCAAGATGATAAACTCGGCAAATTTAATTTAAATAATAAGCTAGAATGGTGAGTTATGTTGTACAAAGCATAGTTATATCATAGTAAATTTTGAACAAAAAAAAATGTACAGGGTGAGTCAACGATTGGATGAAGTAGGTTTGTGCCTTTTCGGTGAAATTTACAAAGAAACTATATTTATTGTTTGATACAGTTTATTTTTATGCAGATTTTAAAAATATTTAGGACTCTACAGGGTGAGCCAAAAAACTAGGACAGCATAAAGTTGTATTTTTTTAAATAGAACACCCTATATACGAATCGTATTTTCAATTTAGCTTATAATTTTAAATCTTTTTTATTAAGGGTTTACTATAACAAAACTTTATAGTTTCTGAGATAATTAAGTTTAAAGAAAAAAAGTCACATTTTCAAGCATCAATTCAATCCTAAATAACGTTTTCAATTTTGTGAGAAATATATTCTAATTTGGAATTTAGCAAGGCCAAGGACAAGTTAACATAATTTTTACCTAATATTTGCAATAAAAGCTACAGGGTGTTGAACACATCGGCTCAAATTTGAACAAGTTTAAATGAATAAATATCTTTTTTTTAAATGGTACACCCTGTATATTTTCATGTTATGTAATAGAGTAATAAAAACCCTAAAAGTTTTGTTCAATATATCCTATACCTATTTATAATAGTTTTTGAGATATTTCAGTTTTTCTTATTTTTCATACTTTTTTACAGAAATAGTCTTCATTATCATAGTAGCCATGTAAAATAATAAAAAGAAACTACAGAAACAAACAGAATGTGGTTAAATATGATGAAATACATTATTAGTTATATTACAACGGCAATAGTTTAATTAAACATAATGTGAAAAAATTAACACAACAATAACGACAAGGCAAATACATATTTACTTTTATACTAAATTGGAACAAAAAAATTACCTATTAAATACTGAGATTAATTATTTCTTTTTAATAAGTGTTCGAATAAACGACCCTCTTGTGCAATGCACAAATTTAGTCTTTTTTGCAGATTTTCTCGGACCCTGGACAAAATTAGTGGCGTTATTGTTCTACAGGTATCCCTAATCCTGTTTCGCATATCTTCCACTGTTGTTGGTGGATTAACATACACCTTATTTTTAATATAACCCCATAGGAAGAAATCTAATGGGGTGATGTCGCAAGACCTTGGTAGCCACTCAATGAAACCCCCACGTCCAATCCATTTTTGCGGATATCGTTGGTCCAAAAACGCACGAACTTCACGATGGTAATGCGGAGGCGCACCATCGTGCTGGAACCACATACTGTCGAGCTCATCCCTATCGAGACCTTGAAGCAGTTGGGGTAGTTCTTCTTGTAGAAAGTTCAGGTAACTATGGCCATTTAGTGGTTCATTAAAAAAGTGGGGTCCAATAATTCGATTATGATGAATACCACACCAAACATTTAATGACCAGTGGTTTTGATGTTGCACCTCTCTAATCCAAATGGGTTTTCTGTGGCATAATAATGCATGTTGCGTCTATTTACGGCACCGTTACTTCTAAAAGTAGCTTCATCACTAAACATTACCTTGCATAATAAATTTGGATTTAATTGAATCTCCGCATTTATTGTATGACAAAAGTTTACACGACTTTCAAAATCCTGTCCATGCAATTCTTGATGTAATTCCATGTGATATGGATGATACCTATATTTCTTGGTAGTACAATTAGCGGTGGATTGTGATGTTTCACATAATGCTGCTAACTGACGGCTACCAATATAAGGATTTTCCTGAACATTTAACAATACTTGTAGTTCTTTTTCTTCATTAGTTACTGGTTTGTTGACCACTTTACGTTTTGGACAATCAACAGTACCAGAAGAATCAAATCTTTGCATTAAGTTTTGAAAAGTATGGGTATTAGGCTGGCGTCGATCAGGATACTTCATTTTGTAAATTCTTTGAGCAAGAAGGCAATTTTTTTGAGCCTCTCCTATTGTATAAATCATATCTATTAACTCATTCTTTGGAAAATCCATTTTACAATATAAGATGAATGCAAAAAAAAAACCAAACTACACTACATAAAAACCAAAAGAAGCGATTGCGGTTATAAATTTGACACACAGAAAAATGTTCTTTTACATTGTTTTTGCCATGGCTACTATGATAATGAAGACTATTTCTGTAAAAAAGTATGGAAAATAAGAAAAACTGAAATATCTCAAAAACTATTATAAATAGGTATAGGATATATTGAACAAAACTTTTAGGGTTTTTATTACTCTATTAAATAACATGAAAATATACAGGGTGTACCATTTAAAAAAAAGATATTTATTCATTTAAACTTGTTCAAATTTGAGCCGATGTGTTCAACACCCTGTAGCTTTTATTGCAAATATTAGGTAAAAATTATGTTAACTTATCCTTGGCCTTGCTAAATTCCAAATTTGAATATATTTGTCACAAAATTGAAAACGTTATTTAGGATTGAATTGATGCTTGAAAATGTGACTTTTTTTCTTTATACTTAATTATCTCAGAAACTATAAAGTTTTGTTATAGTAAACCTTTAATAAAAAAGTTTTAAAATTATAAGCTAAATCGAAAATACGATTCGTATATAGGGTGTTCTATTTAAAAAAATACAACTTTATGTTGTCCTAGTTTTTTGGCTCACCCTGTAGAGTCCTAAATATTTTTAAAATCTGCGTAAAAATAAACTGTATCAAACAATAAATATAGTTTCTTTGTTAATTTCACCGAAAAGGCACAAACCTACTTCATCCAATCGTTGACTCACCCTGTACAAACAGGCACGGATACACGAGAAGGGCGGTGGTGGCGATCGTTCCTTCCCCAATAGCTTAGAGTTCAGAAAATTGACTCGCCCTTACCTGATGTATTAGGAACGTGAATGTCGCTGACACCCCCCACCCTCCGTCGGCAACTTATTTTCATTTGTATTCTTGTGATATTGCCTCCCTCCTCCAAAAAAAGAAGAGGCTGGATCCGCCCCTGGGTACAAAGTAGTCCAATATTTCTAGATTGATTGATTGATTTATATTAATTAAGGACACGTCAACCCATGGAAATTTTTTGGTGTCCATAGAGGAAAAGCGTTAAAACAAAACTATACATTTGATTTTTTAATATGCTATCCAGAAATAAATATATAAATACACAAATAAATAAAATATTAAAACACGTAATAGTAAAAACAAGGGACATTAACAGAAAACAAACAGGGTTATACACTAAAGGACTGACATGTTAATACATGTACTAATTTAGAATTTATATATGGGAAAATAGGGAGGAGTCTCGGAGAAAGTGGAAAATATTCATGGTATTTTCATAAGAGAGTTTCTTCTTAAGGGGGCCCTTGATATCAGGTTCAATCAGATGACGAGAGTATTTGGGGCAGGAGTCCAAAATATGTTTAACTGAAAGAGCTACCACGCATTGGTTACATAAGGGGGATCAGAGCGATCAATAAGATGTGTTAATATAGTATGACCAATTCTAAGCCTGGCCATAACGGATAGGGATTTTCTAGGAAAGCTCTGAGGTGCAATATTAGTGAATGTTGTATCTTTTATTTCATGTAGCTTATTTTCTTCCAATTGGAGGTCCCATTCCAACTGCCAAAGGGCTCTTAATTTATGCCTAGAGAAGATACGAAGATCTCCGCGGCAGAAAATGGGATTAACAGGAAGAGAGGTGGGATCACCCTTTGCCAAAGTGTCGGCCTCCTCGTTTCCTCCGATGCCCACATGACTAGGTATCCGTAGAAATGATACTTTCTTTTTCTGTATGCTTATTCTTGCCAGGTTGTATTTTATATTTATGATCAAAGGGGAGTGAGATTATAGGATTTTAGAAGAGTAATAGAGTTTAGAGAATCCGTGGCAATAGTTCATAGTTTTTTGTGGGATCCTTTTATTATCTCAGTGGCCTTGAAGATTTCCAACACTTCAGCAGAAAGGATACTGGTGGAGGGATGCAGGGAGTGTAAGATTATTTATAAGGGGAAAAAAAGACAGCTGCACAAACTCTAGAATCAGTTTTAGATCCGTCAGTAAATACTATTTCATGATCTGTGTATTTAGTATGAGTGAGTTCATTGAAGTACTTTCTAAGGAATTCTCTGCTGCAAGTCTCCTTAGAGTATTCCAGAAAGGACAGATCGGTTATGATGGGCGATGGATTCCATGGAGGAAATGTGAATCTTTCATGAGAGACCGGCCCTGAAGCAGGTGAGAGGTAGTTTGACACAGGGAAAGGAATCTCATATGTGAGCCAGACAAACTATTGTTGGGAGAAGGGGGAGGATGCAAGAAATATTTGGAATGAGATATAAAGGGTTTAAATTTCAGAGAGTTTGCATAGTTTAGCAACAGGAGATTTCTCCTGTGATGAAGGGGGGGAAATTCTGACTCGCAATATAAACTGGAGGTGGAGCTGGTGCGGAAAGCTCCCAGGGTCAGTCGTAATCCGCTATTATGGATAGGATCTAGTCTTTTGAGATAGTAACGAGGGGCAGATGCGTAAGCCACAGAGCCATAGTCCAGTTTTGAGAGGATGAGGGATTTATGGAGTCTTAATAATGAGACAGAAATTGTAAATAAAAATTACAATCGTTTCTACAGTTGTTCTAGGAATTTAGACTAACAAAAAATCTCAACAAGGTCGGCTTGTTGATCAAAACAAGAATATGTGATAGACATCTGTCGAAAGTTTCTTACTCGTTACAGAACTCAAAAAGAAGGATTTTTGAATATTTGCCAATTGTGTTATAAAATCTACCAAGATCGGGAAGTATCGTTCCAGAGCATTTGTAGTTAGATGATATCGCAAGAAATATCTATACAGAGTGTCTCTAAAAATTTGTAGAAAACACTAGCGCAAATTTCTTAAGCAAATATGAGGATCTAGTTCATTTTTGCTGTTTTGATCTTATTATTTGAATTCATTGCGATGTAGCTATCGTAATTTAATTAATTTTCCCCATGTTCTAATTTAATTTTTTCTCCTGTCAATGATTCTATAATAAGAAACTTGATAAAGCTAATCGTTTGAACTTGAACTTGAATTTAAACTTTGTGTGCATGAGGTTTAGGTTAATAAAGATAAATTATTTAGCAGTGTTTCGGAGATTGTGGTATTTAAATTGATTCATTCAATTTTTTTTTACATTAAACTCTCCAAATGCTGTCTCAATTTTTACGTCTATTAATAATAAATGAAAATTAAGGTATTGTTTCGGAAGCAATAATAGTATAAAAGTCTTTTAAAACATATAATATATAATTTTTATAAAATTAACATATTGATCTGCAGGATCGCAACGTAATAAATTGCGCAATACCCACATTTCTTAATATGATGTGACTGAAAATTCTAATTTACTTTTTCTTTAGTTGATCTAGTTCAGTAATTTTCAAATCAACCAGACAGAGATATAGACCAAAATGTAACTCCACCACTAATCGTTAAAGTCTAGAAAGGATGACGAGTAGATAATTGAAAATGACATCAAATTGCTCCTCCTTTCCATTGAAACTTCCACTGTGGTACTTATAAATGATTTTAATTAACTAGCGCAGTAAAGGAGTACACACAAACCTATGAAAAATGGTTCGCAGTGAAATCAGCTGAAAATGTATTATGATGTTCTTAATTTTTTGATCAAAGATTTTTAAGGGTCTGAAATCATCCTATGGCGAGTTTTTGTTATGGTATCTATATAATTTATTGTAGATATGGAGAAACTGGACAATTGCATAAACAACGGTATAATAAATAGCCGGTCAAATGGGTCGAAGTCAAAGTTTTATTTAAAAAGCAGAAATGAATAATTTTCTTCAAATGCTTTCGTCTTCTTCAGTGACATTCCCCAAGGAAGCTTATTTGGGCCTCTCCTATTACTATTATATTTCCATTTGGCTATTTGCGCATGATATTTTCATAGTTTCATTTTGTACACATATTACTGACCTTATCGAAAATGCAAACAAAACCGGTGATAATATAAATAATTATTTTCAAAAATATGGTTTGCTGTTGAGCCAGAACAAAACAGATTTAATATTTTTCTCCTTAACCGATTTAAATAGAAGTATTTTAGTAAAGTTTGGTAACTAGAATAGAGACACGTAACTAAATTTCTAGGGTTTTTTTTGATTCAAGACTTACCTGGTCTCAGCAAATAGGCTGCACTCTTAAACAATATGTCTTATCATTATTTTGTGTTTAAGGAAACAAAGAAACAGAGGAGACACAAATTTTTTAATACTCTATTATTATTTTTATATTCAATTACTGTTATGGCATGGAGAAATTGTACTAGAGCCAAAGGAGTTATGGTACAAAAAACGAACGATATTTTTAAACCAAAATTTATTCATGAACTTCAAAATATTTATATTACGGTAACTTGTTATTCTGAACTGTGTAAGCCTAATTAAATTGGACTCAACCCTTATTGGTGCTGGCGCCGGTAAATTCGGCGAGAATGTTACCTGCTCCATAACAAGAACATATAAACTCGGCGCATGGATTTTAGGGTCATTTTAATCTTAGAGCCGTTTTACACACATAAGAATTATTCCGAAAATTATAACAAAAATTTTCAGCAAATTTTTGCCGAAAATTCTTTGGAGAAAATTTTTACAATAAAATACGTTTGATACGTACAAGAAATCTGAATATAATTTTGGTGGTAATTTTGTCGGTGCCCATGCGCATTTTCATAACATGTGTCGTTCAAGCAGTTAAATAAGCTGGGAATAACCTTAAAATGTCATAAATATGAAAGTTTCTAAACATATTTAATCAAAAAACCACAAAATAAGGAATATTTTGTGCAAGAAACAATGAGTAAACATTGCGATTAGGTTGATTACCAAACGCAGGTTGTCAATTCACATATTTTATTCTGCGTCGATTTTCGCGCACTTTCTGCATTTTAGTCATAAAAATATAGAACACGTTCTATATTTTTATGCCGAAAATTTTCACTAAAATTTTGACAATAATTCTTTGATGTGTAAAACAGCAAATTAGTTTTATGAAAATTTTCAACATAATTATCAGATAAATTTTGGCTATAATTCTTGTGTGTGTAAAACGGCTCTTACAGGTAAATTCGGCGCGAAAATAAATTACGTTAGTTCTGGTTTTGTTCGTTTTTGTTCCGTAATTCATGGGTTATACATATTTTTCCAATAATTGTTTTACATTACATTTAAATATTCCTTCAAGTAGATTAGGTAATAAAATAAATTCAGATGGCCCTTTAGTCTTTGGTCCGCAATTCATGGGTTATTAAAAACACATTGCAAAATCTGAAAATATTTATGGTACTTCAAGAAGGATCTGCGTTGAATTTACAAGTTGTGATGACATACCCTTTAAGAAACACAGGTAAAGGATTTATTTTCGCGCCGAATTTACTACCGTCTATTGATGCAGGTAGGTATTATAACTGTAAACAAACTAAGAATTACCTATAACATAAATATTCCACAACATAGATTGAGCCATGCAACAAATAGTCCCTAAGTACTGCCAAACTAAACTTTTAAGTTGTCATTGCAAATTAAACAATTACTAATCTTAAATCCAAAATGAAACAATTTCTTTGCAAAAATGTGTTTTATTCCGTGCAGAAATATGCATATTAACTTTTAGTAGCATACGCAGATGTTATTTTTGTGTTCTATAGAAGCTAAAAATTATTGTGAATTATGGTGGCAAGCTTTTTTAATATTCTTCTTTTTTTGATATTTTTTAGTGTTTTCTATTTTTTTTTATTTTTTTAATTTTTAAATATCTACTGTACACTTTTACTATATTAGTTGTTAATTTTAGGAAATGGGAAATACTTTTTTTTGTCATGTGTTATCAATGTTTGACAATATCCTATTCTTATTTTACAGGCTTTCGGAAATAAATGATTATTCAGTTCTTTTTTTATACTAAACATCATATGAAGGTCATTTTGAAGTTCTAGTCTGGTTTGCTGATAAATCTGAACTTACAAGTTACCCATTGGTTCATTCTGAAGTGGGTTTGATTTTTTAAAATCGAAATTCATATTTTCTATTGCAGAAATTCAAAGTTTGGGGAATTTTGCATCCAACGGTGTATTTGAAGGGATCAAATATTGCCTGGGTATTATTTGAAAGTATGTAAAACATCAACTTGACCTTGAAGTGGTTTTGACATTTACTCTCAAGGTAAACTTTAAGGTCGCTATGCGAAGCTACGTTTGATTTTCTGTAAAGTTATCCTCCATCACGCTTAATTAGATTTATATACTGATTTATTACAGATTTACCGGAAAACCAACTTCAATCTTCAAATGACCTACAGATGACATTTGACTAGCTAAATTATTTATACTGTTCGATTCAGAATTTCCCAGACTGTTCATATTTACAATAATATATATGGAGATCATTATAAAAACACAATTACCATAAGGGTTACTGACGATATGCCCATTTAATTACTTACACATTTATATTAAAACTTTTTCTATAGAATCCTTATTTTTCGAATTCTACAACTTCGAGTGAATGACGTGAATCATCTCCTATAGCCAACAGTACTTTAGTGTATCAGAAACTAGTCATAGGAAGCAGACTCAGAAGAACTTTTGATCAGGAATTTAAGAACTACGAAATGTGGGAATTAACTTCCAGGAATTTGTCAATAAGAAGCAAACAAATTAAGTTTTGGGCAAAATTTTATTATCGACCTTCACAATAATCTTCCTCTAACTCTAAACAACGATTTCAACGTTGCTCCCACGATTGGAAGAACCCTTGGTAATCCCCCGAAGTTAACCCGTTTAGCACCACGGTTATAGCTTTTTGACATCCTGTAAGCTGCCCTTGAGGTGTGACTTCATCTTGGGAAATTAAAAAAAAGTCGCAGGGGGCCATATCGGAGCTATAGGGTGGATGCGGCAACGTTGGGTCAGCCAAAAACTCTTGTACAATGAACGAGGAATGGACAGGTGCGTTGTCGTGGTGCAAGATCCAGTCGTTCTCAGCGAGTGCGGGTCACACACAGAAAACACGTATCTGCAGCCACTCCAGGATGTGAACATAAAACTATCGAGTCACTGTCTCACTGACAGGATTATATTCACGATAAATAATGTCGCGAAAATCGAAAAAATGATCAACATTGCCTTCAGTCGCGACTTGGACATTCTCGTTTTCGTTGGCTGCTCCCCACCCTTTTCCACCCACTGCTGACTTTGTTTACGGATCTTGGGGTCCGACTCAAATATCCAGGTCTCATCTCCAGTGACTACTCGACTCATTCAGTCTCTACCGTCGCTCCAAATGCGGGATAACAAATCCTCGCAGATCGATTTTCACGACGCCACTAAAAAAGTTGCTTTCGAAAAATGCGCATAAAACACAAATCAAACGTGCTATCGACTTCAACCTTGAACTGAAACTAAAAGGAAGGTCCTCCCTCTCTAGATAGATGTTGACAAACGACGCAGTGTTGCCGGTTCCCGAGTTATAACTAAATTCCGGGAACGTAATTGCTACACCTCGTATAATACACGACATTTTCAGCCGATTTTATTGGGAGTCGTTTTTCATACAGTTTGTATGGGGTCCTCTTCAGGGATAATGAATCTGCCCTGTAGCTGTCTGTGGGGTCACTAAGCAATGATGGAGATTGTACCAATCATACCAGAAATTTATCTTCAAAGTGTTAACTAAAACTGCTACATTAAGACAATCATGGCAGGGTAATAACTGCTGCTAAGTTCATAAGCATATTGTTATTCAAGAGCAAAACAATATTTGTACGGCTATACATAACAATAAAATTACTTAGAAAATGTAAAATTAAGATAGAAAATAATTTTCTTTTTCATATTTGGATTGTCTGTTACCTTAATTATGTTATTAAATTTATACTATTTCTTTTGCATTATTTAGGAAAACGGGAACTTTAGTTTGTTGTTAACATAAAAGCTCTTGGCACACGCAACATACCTGTTGATCCTTTAACAAAATCCAAAAGGTTTCCAAAAAATAATAATGGCTTTGGGCCAGAAATATTCTTGAAATATTTTGTCCGGTCCCTATCGTTATGCCTTCTTTGCAAAGTTATAAAAAGTAATAGAACAATAACACAAAACAAAAACCAAATCATTGTCACAAAACAAACTGTTACGAACACTTTTTTGTGGAGAAGTGGGTCACTGTCAAAATAGTCGATTACAATGTTATAAATTTGAAAAAATGTCGAACATGGATGTACTATGAACTTGGATCTTTATTAAAAAATATGTAATTGTCACGTCTTAGAGAGAAAAACAAATAAATTAATTATGTTACTAGTACGGGTCCTAACCTTAAAAATCGTGACTACTATAATTTTTAGGTGTATGTCTTGGTGTATATTGTCTATTTCGCAGTTCATGATTCCCTTCAATTCGACAATTGTATCATTACTGTCTATATTTACGTTCATAAAAATTTATTTAAGATGTTCATATTGTACTCTATCAAACGCTTTTCCTAAGTCAACAAAACAGGCATATGTTTCTTAATTCGTATCTAGCCATCTGTGAGACAGGATAAACAAGGTATTGCTGGTTCCTGTTTGAGATTATGAAAGCAAAAGGATGCCGCAATGGGCAAGTCAAATTATTACCACTTCCCACATATCTTGAAACAATAAAATTTTATAGGACAAATGATACAATAATTTAATTCGCAGAAATTAACAGAGATTATATATTCAAGATATTTGTTTGATTTGGAAAATTATTATTTATTGAATTCAAACCAATAAAAGTGTTTTTTAGATATATACGTCAGTCTGTGTGATTTTTCTCTCAACAACACGTACGACGTGACTTCCATCAACAGCGTTTTTACAGCCTTCAGCCACTGAAGCATTGTCATTAATAGTAGCTGAATCTTCTGTGAAGTCATTCTCCGCGTCTGTTACATCATTTTCGTCATAGGTCACAGGAATATTTTCACCGACTTCAGCCACCGCATTATTATCAATAGTATCCGAATTTTCTATAATGTCATTGTCAAAATTTTTGTTCCCCTCGTCAGTGACAGCGGCGTCCTCATCTTCTTAAATCACTAAAGCGTTTTCATAAACGGTGGCTGGCGTAAAATCTAAACATATAAACAATTTTATGTTATATGGGAAAAATCCAGCTTTTCTGAAACCACTTGTGGCGTTTTGCACAGTTGAACTTTTTATAAGGCAGTACAAACAAGTCTGGCGGTGTTGAACTGGGTTACTCTTTTTCCAGGATGATTCTTCTGGAAAGTATCAATGGCTTGATCAAAGGCTACTTTAAATCAACGGTAAACTGATATATCTAGTATTTGAAGTTTGTAGCTTGTGTGCGGTGGAATGCTGATCACGATTACATGATTTTTTTCTCTCTAAATTTAAACCTTCCAGATTTTGATGAATTGTGTGATTGTCTAGAATCCACCATCCCAAAGACGTTCAATCATTCTTTATACAAATATAAAAGATTGTGGAATGAAGCGACCCGTAGCACTGCAAGCACAGGTCACAATAGTAAGTTGACTCTTTTTTGCCATTGCAGTAATCCCCACTTGTAATTTGCCTTTAACAGAAATTACTCGAGAAGATCGGGAAGCGCTAGTCTTGATATCAGTCTCGTCCATATATGTCGTTAGGTCTCGCTAGAAATTCATGATTGCCATAAAGCCCTCAACCCATGCCCGCCCAGCCTTTTTACAGGCAAAAGGATGCAAGATTTTGTTTTGTGTCGCCACCGCATAAGACAATGTCTAGAGGCTATCCTTTGTTGGGCCATAACATAGAGCGTCTCGCTTCTGCTCAGTTCCTTAGAAGAAACAGGCTGAAATCTTTCTAGTTTTTTGGACGCGTGACCTTTTTAATGTGGCAAGGCAAAGTCCTAATCGGAATTCCATATTTCTTTGAAGCTACCTTTATTATTGTGGCCTTAGCTGCATTCGTCGCCTTCTGCATTGTTTGTCGATTTCAAGATACTCTGTTAGTCTTTCTTTTATATTTGAAGACAATTGCATGATGATAATAAAAAATATTAATAATTGAAAAGTTGTAAAAACAATCAAAATAATACAAGATAGAATCTTTTCCACCTTGCCCTAAAAGACAAATTTTCATCTTGCCTATAAGCTCGTGGTCAATGTAATATTAAAACTTCTAAAAACCATTAACCATTTCTAAATTTAAATATTAATTTATACAACTTTTCTCTAGTAAATAACATAACACCATTTACAGAATATAAAACTGAACAAAATTCAATAATTTTGCAAAAATCCGCCGAAAAATAAACAAATCGCTTGTCAACACTAGCCGAACTAAACTCCGTTCAGAAATTCAAGATGGTTGCCTGTGTACATATGCGTCGCGACTTGTGCGCCATGTCACATGGTTCGGTTTGTAGGTAGTTTCCGTTCTGCCCGCTCCTTCCATCTTGCCCTCCCGTCCCCTAATTAGTATAAAAAGACTTTATTCTGAGAAGGAAAAATACATATAAATCCTAAAGTAGCTTTATTAATATGCCGAAACCAAATATTAAAGCATTATTGTTAGAATATGTTCCCATGTAAAAATAAATATAAACGTAGCCAACAATTTCTTCATCTTGCTTTTTCTTATTCATTAAAAAATCTTTGTCTTATAATTTTTATTCTGGTATGTCTTATTAATTCATGTCTTTAACAATATTATAACAAAAATACATTTTCTCTATATTAAAATTAACATTTCTATCATTACATAGCAATCGAACACCTAAGTATACAAATAACCATAGATGTTATATTAGAAATATAACAAAACAATGATTTCTACACTAATTTAATATCACATTGTCGAAGACAAGGCAAGTGTATCCCAATTATAAGAAAGACGAAGAAAAAAATATTCCAAAATTCGAAACAATTTAACAAACAAAAAAAAATAAAATTCAACTGAGGCACAATCTTCCTATATACACCGTTGACGGTAAATTGAATAAAAAATTAAAGCATTACATGCTAAAAAGTAAACACACGACTTAATATAAAAAAATAAATTTATCATTTTGGCTGCAGGTATTTTGGTGATTCAGGAAAAATCGTTGGTATAACTTCACTGATCAAACGAATTCTCTTTTAAATGTTGGTTTTATAAAACTACCATTCCTCAAAATATTTGGAACAAAGTATAAAATTTTTGGGGGGCTCCAAATCTTTACCTTTCATATTAATCAGATCTCCACATTTTATATTTTTCTAAATCCTTATAAAAACTAAAACAAATATCAAATTTTAATGCTTATTTTCAAAATTTTGTTAAAAAATAGAATAACCAAAATGTTATCGATAAAAAATCGATTTAAATAGAAAATAGAATGAAAATATATTTGCTAAAATAAAAAAAATACCTACGCTTCTGCAAATATTCAAATTTTGAAGAAAAATGTCCTTGAAATGATTAATTAAAAATGTCTAAACTATCATAAATAACTGAAATTAAGCATGTAATATACAATTAACAAGAACGTGCTAAAGTATTTTTATGGAAATTTTATTCTAAGTACTAAAAAAATTAATTTAAAATTAATCATGTTTAAACGCCATCGTCATTTTTACCTCCGAGCTCCTTTTTTTGCTGTGGGTTTTGTAGCTATTTGCATAATTAATTTCAAATAAAAGTTAAATTATTTTGAACGAAGTTCTATCAAGGAAGAAAATTAAAGGGGCTCCTATTATTACAATTATATAAGAGAAACTTAGCTCTCAATCAACTGAAAAAACCTTATATTATAAGGACAAACGTACTCTGTTCTAACACAGTTAGAGACAAAGCACTATCTCAGATTGCAAGAATACCAGGAAAGGGCGGAAGCCTTTCCTATGGTAGTGCACCACCGGTTTCGAACTTGTTAGTTCTCGTCAGTACAGGATAGGCCAGCGCACTTCAGCATCGGAAAGGTAAATCCTTTAAACAACTTATATTAGACAAAATATGAAATCTAATACAAGCGGCGCCATCTCCCAGCATTCCACGCAATCTGAATATATAATCTCGTAGAGATCTGTGTATATAACAAAAGTGGATAACCCGCCCTTTCCTGGTATTCGTGCAATCTGAGATAGTGCTTTGTCTCTAACTGTGTTAGAACAGAGTACGTTTGTTCTTATAATATAAGGTTTTTCAGTTGGTTGAGAGCTAAGTTTCTCTTATATAATTGTATTTTATACACCCAACGGCAAGTATATTATCCACTTTTGGTATATATACAGATCTCTACGAGATTATATATTCAGATTGCGTGGAATGCTGGGAGATGGCGCCGCTTGTATTATATTTCATATTTTGTCTAATATAAGTTGCTTAAAGGATTTACCTTTCCGATGCTGAAGTGCGCTGACCTATTTTGTACTGACGAGAACTAACAAGTTCGATACCGGTCTACAGATGTCGGTGTATTACCATAGGAAAGGCTTCCGCTCTTTCCTGGTATTCTTGAAATCTGAGATAGTGCTTTGTCTCAAACTGTGTTAGAACAGAATACGTTTGTCCTTATAGTAGGAGAGAGTAACGAGACGAACCGCACTTGAAAATGCTTAATGAGATTTTAGCGAAACGTCATCAAAATGACTTTTTGAACGATCAGATTGAAACCCGGAATAACCAAACCATTCATTCCACTATCCGTGAAAACTTATAACATATATATATATATATATATATATATATATATATATATATATATATATATATATATATATTATGTCGGATATTCTCACGGGTGTGATGTGTAATCGAAGGTTTTCGGGCATCCCGTGTATGTGCTGTGTCCCTCTCAGGACTGTAAGGCAGCTGACGTTTCGGTGAAATCTCATTCATCATTTTCAAAGCTCATTTTATGGCGTCTATGAGTTCGAGTCCTTGCAGCTTTTTTCTTGTTTCCCACGTCCTTTAAACTTAGAGGTAGTTTATAAATATTACGTCGGACCCATTACAGTTTCTTATCACTGGCAACACGCAGACATTTCGAGCTTTTTCAGTAGTTTCTATTCGAATTTTTTATAAATGAGGGGTAGTTATCACCCTTTCTTGTAGGTGTATTGTAAATCCGGTAAGTGAACGCTGCTGTTTAACTTTAATTTAACATATAATACAGTTTAGAATTTTGTTTAATTTGCTTTATTAAGATGGAACACCTATTCTCGTAGCCTAATATCATTTTCACCCCATTCGAAGGGCGTTTTTGGCTCTAGCTAATGATTATGCGATTTTTTTCGACCTTAGATTTGGATTAAGCGGCCAAATACATAAGAATACATGAATCTGGTGGCTAGTCTGAACATTTTCTTTGTGGGGATGCGTTATTTTCAAAAAAGCCTAATTATTTCAACCTTAATACTTTGATTATTAGTACTATCATCGAGTACACTTTGACACTTGCAAGTCATATTGCTACTAGTTAAGTACCTGATATTACCAATTACAGTGTGAAATCCTACTAAAACCAACCGTAATTGTCTAAGTAAATATATATTTTAAATTCAATTCACAAGAAATGCACAATTCTTAGGCGATAAATATCATATTGTCAATGATTTTAGAGACCATCTTCATAACTTTTAGAAAACAATAGATGTGAAACGGTATGTAAACGAGATTTTGCTGAAGTGTTCTAACATTTATAGAGTCTATTAGATACATGCTTGCATATTTGCTATTTTTACGTTTGTTGTTTAATCTAGAATGTACATACATGTTGCCATTAATTACTTTTTAATACCGTGTTTCTTATCTCATATACTTATTACTACGTACAAACACATGGAATCGTCACCTCCAGCCACCGATATGTGGTCGCAAAAAGAACTTGAGATGATTTTGATCCAGGCGCGGATCCAAGGGGGAGGTGGTTGGGGCGATCGCCCTCCCCAAGAGCTTTGAGTTCAGGAAAATAGACCCGATTTTGCCTCTTATACTATAGTTTATTCAAGAACTAGAGAGAGGAATAAATCATTTTTACCCTTTTTTTTTCTTCGCAAACTATCTGTGTTCTTTAGTCCGATGTCTTTGGCAAAATCTGTTAGACACATATATTTTTCATTGGAATGAGTTAGAAATTGTATAATCAAAAATACCGGTCTATAATAATGGACTACTTGGGTTGGATAACTAAGAGATATTTGGATGTGCGAAGTGTTAAAAAGGATTTTAATCCTTGTCATAGGCATCGAAAGGATTTTTATTTTATCACTAAGTATTTATGGCATAGAATATTATTTCGGTAATAAACTTAAACAGTTTTTATAATAATATTTTATTTCTTATAATTTCGTAATAATTCACATACATTAGAAAATATAGATAATTCTAAGTTATAATTTAAATACTTACAAAATACCCATTGTTAAAAATGCAAGAAGTTAAACATATATAAAAAAATAAATTTGTCCATACAATATTAAAATTTTTTTTGGGCCTATCGGTCATTTTATTAATAATTAAAAACATTTTTTGGATATTTGACGTTTCAGTTTATTTACTTCTTAAACCATCTGCAGAATTAAAATTAAACAATAAAAATGGTTTCAAATGTAATTAATTTGTATATGTTACAGAAAATTTAAATAATAAATTACGCTGGTAAACAGTACGTATCTAATTCATAATCAAAGTCGGTGAAACTTCGCTCAAATTAATTATAATTGGTTCCTCTATCTCACCGATCATGAGATTGAGTTTTCACATTTTCTTTTATTCTTTTATTATATGGATTTTTCTCAATTTTCTGCACTAACTTTATTCAAAAAAATCTTTCAAAAGTTCAGTCAAATTACTAATTTTTTAAGTTGTGTTATTTCTAGCAACTCTACCTTTTACTTGAGAGAGATATTTCTTTCTCCAACGGACCTTTTCCGGACGATCTATAAAAACAGATTTCCTATCTGGTTTTTCCCAGCAAAAATTAAGTTCTCTGAGTAATTTCCAGAGCTCAGTTCTTTTAATTTCAGGTAAATCCCGATCCTCATTGATTTTAGTTAAAATTTTGTCTCTCCAAGAGCTTCAAATTAAAAAAAATAAACCCGACCCTGCCTTTTACACTAGAAATTGGAATGTTGCTGGTGTCTCCCCCCCCCCCCCGTCGGCAACTTACTTTCGCATACTTTTGTGATATCACCTCCCCCCCCCCCCCAAAGAGTGATGCTGGATCCGCCCTTGCTTTGATCTCTCATATCTTCAAAACGGATCCTGTGCGAAGTTTCTTGCAACACCAGCTCTAGTGTGAATTGAGAAAAGAACACAATCTAATAGTGTCACTTCTTGATTATATATTCTACTTAAATATGCAAGCTTTCAAAAAAATCTAAAAATTTTTTGTTTTGGTAAAACCAGAGTTTAGTGTGAATATGCAACACTAAAGCATAAGCTGTAACATTTCAATGTTAGAGTCTGTCAAAGCGTAAAAATTGCTTTTTTAAACTCAAGTATCTTAGAAACTATTTAAATTGAGCGAAAAATAGTTCATAAAAAGTTTAGAAATTAAAAAGTGAAAAATGATATAAAATAAATAGTCTTTTTTTCCGATCAACATTTTTGAGTTTAATAACACAAACAAAATATATATATATATATATATATATATATATATATATATATATATATATATATATATATATATATATATATATATGTCTGACAAGCCAATCTTCAAACAAATGGACAAAAATGTGGTAAAAATTCATCGTTGTTGAGTTAAAAGAAAAAAATCTCTTTGGCCAATGGACTATTCTGAGTATTAAGAAATGCACTTATCAGTTTATATACATACGTGTAATACATGTTGGTAAATATCAGTATTATATAATAAGTATAATTTAATTGTATTGATAAAGGAAATTGTCACGAAGGTCAGTACTCTGATAAAAATAATGAACTTAGGTCTCGGTTAGCCGGATTCTTGCAATATCAGTATATTAAAAATGGAAAATTTACCCACAGTTCATACAAAACAAGCACTGTTGTCAGATTGGCATAAAATTATCAATATTAAAAAAATATTAGAATCAAAACACATTACTAGTATCCCTAGTCGTGGCTTCGCCTGCACTGAAAATTCGCAAAGAAAGAATATAACTCTAAAACAAATAAAATATTTTTTTTGTAAATTGAAAATTAGGTTTGCTGGCCAAAATGATTTCTCGATATTTAAGGTCTACTACAGCTATCTTAACTGAGGGAGCAGCTGGCCATAAAGAGAGACTATGAGAGCTCAGCAGCTCACCACCTAGCGGCTAGAATAAGAAGTAATTAATCATCTTTATATAACCTGTGATATTTTGGAATACGTTATAAAGTTACAGTTTAAATTTGGTGTTACTTGGTTTAGTAATTCATGATAAATTTGCTAACATACAAAAACACGTTGTCTCTTTATATGTTATAATGGATGGTTTAGTCGAGGTCAGTAATAATTAAATTTTTAACCTTGACTTCTTTCTCCAAGGTAATCACTAAGCTGGGCTTTTGAGAAAAATACAGGGTGCCTTCAAAAGGTCTATACAAAAAACTAGCACAAATTTCTGAAGCTAAAATATGAAGGTTTAAACCCAATTTACCTTAGTCTAAAAGATAATAGTTTCCGAAATACACGTTGTTAAAGTTATAACTTTTTAAAACTTTTTTGTAAATATGTATCTTAATAATGACTAAATTTGGTACTTTTCGATGACCATTGCATTGGGCGCCACCAGCAGCACTTCATCCGCGTCTAAAACTTCATAAATTTTTTGTGCCGTGACCGGTAACTGCCAGTATAACATTCAGGGTAGCGCAATAGTGTGACAAAGTACTCTATCTCCCTTATTTTTCAAAAATTTGGAAAAATGTTATAGTAGAAGTTGAATAATATGAAAATTTCTAGAATTTAAAAATATTTTCAATTATAAATGGTGTTTCATGACACTGTGGCGTTAAAAAAAATGTTGTTCATGGGATACCCTGCATATCTTTACATATTTGGATTCCTCCAAGAACTAGCCATATGATAGCATGAATTTTATTTCGCCAGTTGCCAACTGTTTAAAAAAATTTACCAAATTTTGAAGAAAACATGGTCTTCTATATTCTATTGTATCTTTTAATCTACAGCCCTTATAGTACACAAAATTGACAATAGCTCATACAGGGTGTCTGCCAAAATGTTGCCTGTAACTATTTTATCATGTAGACATCACTTTTCTTAAAATTTTCCTATATCGAGCAGCGCAAGTTTTTCCGGTGTATCCATTTTTATTAATTGTATAAAGAATACGTCTTAATCTATTGATATCTAGCTAGCCATATTAGTATTAAAGAAAAGAAGTAAATGTCAATAACTTTTATCTGTCATTAGTAAAAAATATTGTCGACAATTTTTTATTAAATATTAACGCCCAAATTCATTAACATGATCTAACCTTACAACCGTTCTAAATTGACAGAAGAGTGTTTAATCTGATAAGGCCAAAAATAAGTGAAGCAAGTATTCAACTATAAAAATATAAGCATAAAAAATCATTTTCTTTTATTATTGAACCGACAAAAATTAAGAATTTTATTTATTTTCAGGATAAAAACTATTTTTCCTACATATTTCAAGGCTTTATTGCTGGGGTTCTTGTCCTAAATCTCTATATAAGTATTTATTTGTGTATATGTAATACAAATTATGACAATAACATAAGCAAAACAAGAACTTACCTACTAGAAGGTCTATTTTTCATGGCAACGCAACTAGATCAGGTTTAAGCCTTAAACCTTCTTAGTGAATTTGGCTGTGTTTGTTTTAAAATTAAATTGATTTTATTCTATTACTGAAATAAATACGAATTGTATTAGCTGTTCGGTCAAAAATACATTAAAACTTATATTGTTGCTATCTTGTTCTAGTAAATGAAAATGCAAATCATTTAAAAAGTTTGGTTATTTACTTTTACGAAAACAAATGGTTAAAGAACAAATTTAAAAATTACTCCACATCAAGTAAAGATAAATCTCAAAGTACCGATACTTAAAGTAGTTAATTAAAACACTACCAAATGAGTTGTTCAAAATGTCCTGTTCCTTCTTGAATACACAGTTCAATATGTTTCTCAAATTCACTACACAAATTGCGGTACATTTCAATATTAATTATATCTTGAAACCAATTTCTAATTCTGGCCTTTTTTTCTTCTTTTGTTGTAGATGATATTTTATAAACTTATTCTTTAACAAACCCCTATTTTTCACGCATTTCTTCTCGAGTTTCATTAAAAAATGCAAAATTGTACAGGTTACTCCATTAAACAATTTTTTTTTAGCGCCACGCTGTATGAAACACCATGTATAATTGAAAATATTTTTAAATTCTAGAAATTACACAATTTCTATTAAAACATTTTTTTAAATTTCGGAATAGTAAGAGAGATAGGATACTTTGTCACACCCTTGCGACATGGTATTTACTTTTAAAAAAATCCATTTGATTATTTTTATCATCTTTATTTAAAAATTATAACAAAATACAAAACCAAGATAGGAATCTTAATAAATATAAGGAAGGTAATAAACACAATAAGGAAAAGATCAATATTGAATCACTTGAAGTAAAATAATTCCTACTCTTAAGTAAGGCACTTTTCCTTCATAATTGAATTATCAATATCTTCAATGAAACTATCATAATTTTTAATTTAAAATTACAGCTGATGTAAAATAAAAATTCAAGGATTATATCTAATAATCTTAGTATCTACAATGTGGATTAAAAAAAAAACAGAACGGTAACCAGATTTGCTAAAAAGATTTAAATTATCAACCAGATATAGTTTCCATAGAAATTAGACTTTCTAGTTGGACAGTTTTATTTTGCTCATGATGTTATTATAACTTATTTTATATAAATATCAAAAAAAAAGACAAATCTATACCAAGGCATGCATTTTTTTGTCAAAAAATCTTAAATAATTTTAATATTAAACTTTTTTGGAGTTACAATTCCACATAATTACTAATTTATGGATCCATAATCTTTTTTTCCATGACAGTATTGCAAATAATATTTTCAGATTTTCTAAATTCAAATTCGTTGACCCAAAGTAACAAACTGGATATTTTTGGGTACGTCTGGGTTTGCACATCTCAAAAACCAGAGGTAATAGAGCATGTTAGGGAGCAAATTTAAATTCTACATGAAAAATCTATGAAAATCAATCATAAGACCTAAAAATCGATTTGGACGAATAACCTAAATTTTTATAGTTTCAAAATTGGTACATTTAAAAAGTAAACATATGATTTTAGCTTATCTGTGAGTAGCAGAACTAGCTTTTAAATCCTGTAGGTATTGCAGAAATAATTGAAAGGGACCTCAAAAAGCTAATCTTAATTTCGACATTGGGTTGTAAAAATAAAAAATTGTGGATAAAATATGGCAGTAATCAAGTTTAATCACAATATTTCTCATAGGTTATATTTCTGCTATGATTTGGTTTTGCAATACATACAAAATCTGTGAGTTGTTTACATGCACACGTAATCTAAGTAGGCTGTTTCGTAGAGTTCATAGTCGATTTCTGCGAACTTTTAAAAGTATAATTTAAGTTCGTTCACTAAAATTTTTGTTTCTATCTGTTGTATTTTGGCTTGCGTTTGACTACCGCCATATTTGATACGCCATTTTTAATTTTTTGAACCAGACATCGAATTTGAAATCATGTTTCTCGGAGACTCAGTTAACTATTTCCGCAATGCATAAAAAAAATTATAGGTTTAGTTTTCGAGTAAGAATCTTTTTTAACTCTGTGTTCAGGTATATGCTCAAGTCATTTCCAAGGTTTAAGGATCGAATTTTGTAGATCTTTTGCGTAAAATTCAAATTTGCTTGCCAACATGCTCTGTTACCTATGGTTTTTGAAATATCCAAGCCCAAATGTATCCAAAAATTGACATTTTGTTATTTTTAGGTCAGACTGTCTCAAAATTCTAACGTGCACGATTTTGAATTCAACATAAAAAATTACTTAGTGAATGACCCTTGTCACAAAAAAAACACTTAGGATATTTTAATCTATTTAACTTATTATAAGTTGTCTTCAAATGGTGTTGAATAAAAAGATAATGTCAAATTTTTTATGAAAAAATTCTTATGTTTTTTTTTCAGGAAGTAAATCTATCTTATAAGCAGCTCTGCATTCTTACGAAATAAGCCAAAGTTATGCAAGCTGGTTTTATCCTTTTAATTGCTTTAATTTTTTTTAGCTAATAAAAATCTGATAATCAATAATTCAGCTTCAATAGTGGAGCAGTGAAATTTGCGTTAAACTCAAAAGAAATTTAAATAACCCTGTATTTTATTTATTATAATTTCAGACAAATAAAACTGACTCAACTAAAAAATTGTCGGCTAGGACAGTTGCAGACTTTCACAATTTATCATAAATAATATCAGAATTAAATATTAAATATGTATGACCTACAAAATGTCAGTAAAGATTATACAAAATTATAATAAACGTGCATTTTCAATAAAATTCATAAAATCTATAATATGAGGGAAATCATATAACACTGCGATAGTAAATACGAATAAAAGAGTAAGACAAAGGTCGAATTTAAGCTAATTAGAATCTGTTTCCCAATGATCGTAAAAGATAATGTCTTCCTAACTAACAGGGCAATATACGAGGGCGGTCCGATAAATACTTAGCCTCACCGACCGATGGCGCCACTATCGCAATCGTGTAGTACATTCTCGTAAACGGCTACTCCCAAAATTTCAGCCGAAGCGGACTCGCAGTTTTGTTTTGACCGTGTGTGGAAGCAGGCGTATCCGCGGATTTTAGAAAAATGGAAAAAGAGCAATATCAGTATTGATTCGATTCTTGTTTTTGGAAGGGAAATCGCGTAGCAAAATCAAAGAGCGCTTGGATGCTGTGTACGGTGATTCTTCTTCTTCGATGGCGACCGCCAAAAATTGGTTTAACGAGTTTCAACGTGGTCGTACGTCGGTTTTTGACGAGCACGCCCAGGTGCTCCGAAAACAGCTACCACGGAGGAAAACGTGACAAAAATCCATGATCTCGTATTGGCAGACCTCCGGATTGAAGGTGCGCGAGATAGCTGAGACAGTAGGCATCTCAAAAGACCTCGTGGGTCATATTCTGCATGAAATTTTGATCATGAGAAAGCTGTCGACGCGATGGGTGACGCGTTTACTCACTCCGGACAACAAGCGCAACCGTGAGACCACTTCAAAGTAGTGTTTGACGCTGTTTAAGCGCAATCCGAAGGAGTTTCTGCATCGTTTCGTGACCGTCGACGAAACATGAATCCACTGGTACACACCAGAGACCAAGGAACAGTTGAAACAGTGGACTTCACCCGGCAAACGTGCTCCGAAGAAGGCGAAGACTATCCTATCGGCCGGAAAGGTGATAACCACCGTTTTCTGGGATTCACGTGGTGTGATCTACATCGACTACCTGGAGAAGGACAAAACGATCACAGGACTCTTCTATGCCGAATTATTGGGCCGATTCGACGCCGAATTGCAGAAAAAAGGGCCCCATTTGGCGAAGAAAAGAGTGCTCTTCCACCATGACAACGCACCGGCTCACTCCTCCGTCGTCGCCACGGTCAAATTAGTCGAATTGGGCTACGAACTGCTGCCCCATCCATCGTATTCTTCAGATTTGGCACCGGGCGACTTCTTTTTGTTTCCAAACTTGAAAAAATCACTCGCCGGGCAGAAATTTGAGTCGAATGAGAAGGTTATCGCCGCCACGGAGGCCTACTTTGCAGACCTCCAGAAAACGTAGGAGACTATGTTGAGAAATAAATCGCCACTTTTCCAAAATTTTCGTTTTTCTTATGTAGTCTCAACGATACTTGTCCTTTACACACATTTTGTGGGTATAAACATATCTTCTATTAAATTGCAAAATAATTTATCACTAGCCAAAATTAAAAATTACATCTAACATAATTGAGCAAATACATATTCCCCTCCTGTAAACAAGATCCTTGATCAAAACTTTCTCGGAGTTGCCACCATGTGGCGCCCTGAGTTAGCTAATTTGAATTCTGTTTTTTTTGGTAGGGTGGTCACGTCTTTTACTGATGTTCTCAACAAATTTTATCGTCGTTGCTTGACATTTGCAACAAGTTACGCCGTGTTGAGTACATCTACCTCTGCACGTGTGTTCGATTTTTTACAGTTTCAAAAATTGAGTTGAATTTTTTGTATTAAATGTTGCATTAAAAATGGATTTAATGATGCAAAAACCTTGTAAATGTTGAAAAACTGTTTCGCAATGTAACAGTCTTTTACCAGTGGCATGCATGCTTCAGATGTGGTCGTGAATCTGTCGAGGATGACGAATGCAGTGGAAAGTCATTGACATCGAGAACCGACGAAAACTACAATAAAGTGAGAGAAATGATAGTCAATAACTCAAAATCAACCATCAGAGAGCTGGCAGAGGACTTGAATATTACTTATGCATCCATTCAGGACACTGTAATTAATGGTTTGGGTTTCCACCGTATTGCTGCAAAGTTTATCCTTAAATTTCATGCAAAAAAGGGATCGCGTTGACATCGCCAAAGACATAATTTCCAAGGCTGAATCCGACCCAAGATTCATCAGATGCATTATTACTGGAGACGAAACGTGGATGTATGAGTACGACACTCAATCCAGACATCAGGTGAATAAATGGAGAGTTCCGAATAAGCAAAGATCAAGAAAAAACACGTCATTTTCAGCCTAAAATGAAAGAGATGCTCACAGTTTTCATGGATTACAACGGTATTGTGAATCAGAAGGTCAAGCAGTTAATAAGGAGTATTATTTGGATGTTATGAGATGTTTGCGAGAAGCAATTCGCCGAAAAAAGAAAGGATTTGTGCACAAACAACTCATGGATTTTGCACTATGATAACACACCATCGCACAATACCATCACTAATCATTAATTTTTGACCAAGAATGAAGCGAATACCATTCAGCAGCTATCGAATTTACCTGTCCTGAGCCTTTTTTCCGTTCGATCGAGTTACAAAACCACTGTAAGGAACGCACTTTAGCATCTAAAAGAAAGTAATGGAAAAATCGAAGACTGCTTTGATGATCAAACCGAAAATCGAGTTCCAGAAATATTTCGAGAGCTGGATCAAGCGCTGGCATAAGTATGCTACAGTCGATGGGGAATACTTTGAAGGGGACAATATTAGTTTTGACGAATAAGCTTGCATTTTCAATTTTCTGAATGAATTCCGGGAACTTTTTGATCAAGATTTTATCATGAAAATCGGCTGTTGTGAAACAATTTTATTCTGACTTCTTCGATGTTCTGTTTTTTATGGAAATCCTTACTCCATTTTTGGAGAGTAAAATGGTTTCGGCAACAAGTTGTATTTTATGCTCTGGTACTGCCGGTCCTAGTTCAAAATTTCGTATTATTTTTGACATTATAGATAGCATTTCTAACATGGCGAATTTATAACCTAAAAAACAAATTGTATTGTAAATATACTGCGGCAAAGTTAATTAAAAATAGTAGATTGTAAAATAAAACTTTGTCATTAATAAGGACATTAAGCTTTTTTATTTCCACCCACCTCAACTTAAACTGAAGAATCGAAGAATTTAAAATATAAGGGAGAGTGGGGTAATTCAGAATAACGGGTAGTTGGAAATATTGTAATATTTCGTTAAGAAATTTAACTTCTATGTTATAACATTACCTATGCAGTTTCTGGGTCCCGCACTGAATGGAGTATATGAGAACGGTAATATAGAGCTTTGATCTTCAAATCTCTCAGGAATAAATTTTTCAGGTTCTGAAAAGTATTTCGGACTTCTTTGGGCTCCAAAAGGAAATAGCATTATTGTTAAACCTTTCGGATACAATTTTCCTTCTAAAAATATACAAACTTAAATTAGGTGAACACAGGGTGTCAACGGTTTGACGAAGTAAATTTAGGTAAAATTTACCAAAAAACAATATTTATTGTCTTATATGGCTAATTGATATGAATATTTAAAAAATATTTGAAACTCTATATGGTGTATCAAAAAACGAGGACTCCATAGAGTTGTATTTTTTATATCATTCACCCTGTCAGTTAGTTTGTACTGAACGTTTCGGGTCAATAATGGAAATATTCTATCGACTTGATTCTATTTATAAATAACTATGAATAAAAGCTAAACCTTTAGAATTAACGGCTAAATATTTACAAGTTTTTTAAACCAAAAAACTATTTTATTTTCCATATAAAAAACTTAATAACTATATAAATTTCAAAGGATTTTGTAGGTCATTAAAAAGAACATGATATCAAAATTTAAAAAAAAATCATATTTTGGTGAATTTAAGAGTTGTTTGTTTGTTTGTTTTCCTAAAAATTGCTTGAAAGGAATTTTAAGAATCTCTGACAAATTATATGATTTTAAATTTTAAAACGGCCGATCCAAAATTGCCGGAATTTAAATAAAAAATATGAAAAAAATGTAACAACTCGACAAAATATTTTTTAAATAACACCGATGAGGTATCACTGAAAAATATTTTCATATAAAAAATTTTCAATTTTCAAGGACATGTCTACTTTTTATACAAAATTAAATCAAAACTAATATAAATAAAATATTAATGAATACAAATATATTCCTAATTCTCCAAATCTTCACTTGATGCAAGTTCTTCCTATTTATCTTTGCCTGTTTTCGATTTCCTGCTTGTATTTAATGATTACATGGCGGTTTAAGCAATCTGGACCGCAACAGATAGAACAGGCCATGGTATAAAATAAGCCAGTTTTTCTGTAATCATATTAATTACTACAGCAGGTTTTGTATCCACAAAATATCATTTGCAGCAGTTAACTTGGGCTGGACCTTAAACCATGGCAGTAACTGTCATAATCGAGTTCCCTGTTTTCCAACCCCTTGTGACAGCATTTGATCATAAACTCCTGCAAAAGCTATATTTTGAGTAGCGTTGACCGTTCCGTCTACAATCATACTGCTGATCCATATTAATAACTATCCTAAAAATCTTTAAATAAGTATTACAAAGACAGAGGCTTCCTGGAAGACCGGTCACTCATCTTTGCTTTTGCAGTTTTAGTTCCAAACATCTACAGGTTATTTCGATTTACCACTAATTCAACTCAGGACTCAGGCAAAGCTGCTAACTAGCTGGTAAGAGGACATCTCTTATTTGAAGCTCTCACAGCACTGCGTCCGTGAGTTTAATTGTGTGAAGGTTTTTAATAAGTTTAACAAAACGAGTTTCTCAAAACACTTAAATCTATTAACAAAAATAAATAGGAAACGGAGTTTTTTACAATGAGAAATTTAAAATTAGTAATGAATAACAATATCAAGATACTGAAATAATTGCTTACGTTGACAGTTCTATTAATAAAAATGTAAATCCAATTTAGAAAATAAAAAGTGTAAATAGCTTTCTAAAATATTAAACAGAAAAAAGAACAAAAACACGAAAATTTATATTACTTTAACAAACAGTATCAAAGTCGCTCCTTTTACCCAGTGATATAAAACAGGATATTCCCTTAAATTCCTCAAAAGAAATAAAAAACTAAACAAAGAAAACCTTAATGCCTGCCGAATATACACGAGACGTTTTCTAAGAAAAGAACTCTCATGACCAACTACCGACTTAAACGAATCCTAGATTGTAATTGAAGTTCATTATTTCTTAAAAAGGCCAAACTTGCATTCCCCCGGCAATCCGCGGGTTCCCCATGAAACCCTGTAAACGTTAAATTCATTCATGAAATGTAGAGGGCGTTAGCCATTCTATACCGAATACTTCATTCCCGAATTGATCTAAATTGGAACATCTTAATCTTATTTTTTTATACAAAAGGGTTCTGTGTCTTTCTGTAACGAAAAGAATAATGAGATAACCACTGGACAAAAACTTGAATGCAATTTTATTCATTTTACTGGTTTTATATTTATTTATTTAAATATTTTCTTGTTGCTATCAGCAAAAACAGTAGTTATATTAATTCTCTGTACATGTTGTTAAACAATATATTATATTATAGTGAGTTTACTTTGTTTGATCATTCTTTGGTTTCCTAATAATGGGTAAATCGTTCAATATTTTAAAACATTTTAACTGTGTTTTGCAGATACCACATGTTAAAACCTCCCTCGGCTCTTATCTCTTCGATTTTAATTACATAACCAGGGTAGGATTTCTTCGACAGATTTATTTATAAATCTTAAAGAGGGTCTTATTAGTTTATGTCGTCATAAATTGACTGTGTTTATATATTTTTAAGAAAACATTTAAACGACTCAAAGGGACTAAATTTGAGATTATGCTTACGTATGATAATTGATTTATTTTTCCTTTAGACTTTCTTGGGTGGTAATAAAAAAATATCTACCAGCCCGTTCCCACGGATAAAATCTATTCACAGAGTGATTATTTAATTACTCATTTTAGCAAAATATACCTCACGTTAAACAGTATAAAATAACTAGTGTTTGTTCCATTACACCCTTTTGCCTGATTATTCAGCCAAGTCTGTTCTTGATAAAACATAACATACTATTTTAAAATGAAGATGCATATTCTGAAGATGAGATATAAATTAAGAAAGGAATATATTTGTTGTCATATAAGCTACTATCAATTATAAATTTTCAAAAATTTTATTTCTACTTACTTATTTCTGTATCCTTTATTAAACGTCGACCAAAAAATGGAACTGGGGGAAATAACCTCAAGGTTTCTTTGAGGACCATATCCAAATATTTCATATCATTCAGTTGGTTGTAAGAAGCACTAACGTTTTCAATATCACCATTGAAAATTTCGTATTGTTCTTCTAGCACTTTTTTCTAAAAATAAGTTCTAATTGATATATATATATATATATATATATATATATATATATATATATATATATATATATATATATATATACATATTGTCGTATGATGATAATGATAACGAATGATGAGTGTTTTCAACTACCTTTCGCAATTTTAATTATTTTTCGATTCTAACGAGACGTCACTGCATCTCGCCATTATTCGGCATTTTTATACCCATCTCCGAGAATATGGACCTATTTACCGGGTTTATTGAATTAATTTTTATCCTTCGGGAAACGTGAAAGTTCATTTCCGTCGGGACTAATTTATTTTAAGATTTTTTTTTGTATTATCAATTATTTGTGTAAAACCGAAGTTTTAACACAAATCAGGGGTTGTTGGTGAAGTCCCGCCAAACCTTCCGACTAGAATGAAAACTCTAGCCGCCTCACCTTTCTTCTCGCTCACCGGGATAGAAGGGGAATGAGTGAAGCTTAAGAGATCACGAAGATTAATTAAATTTTATTTTTTTAAGGGAACACTTCTAAGGAATGAGCCAATTATAAAGAGGTTATCAAATAACACTCGTTCTTGACTCTTAGTTAACTTTTTATTCACTGTTTTTTTTTACATAAGTACTGTTTTCCGCAAGTCAAGTACGGGATTATTTCACTCTCCACTGTCACGTTCGGGTTTTGTCAAGATCGGTATTCATAACTTTATAGCCAACACAAAGTTGACTATTAGTCGTAATGTCAATATCAGGTTTTCTTCACGTTCTGTCACGTTCTGGTAATAATGTTTAAAAGTCAGGACGCGTCGGTTCAGTAACTCGTACGCGCCACTGACCTCGTCTTTTTATCGACGGTGTAAATATCAGAAATTAAGATACGTGCACGATCTGTATTTTCTGTAGTATGATATGTTGTCAAAGACAACCTACTTTAAGAACCACGAGCTCCCTAAAAAATAGAACAGTCAACGTGGCCCCCGAGAGCTAAGCTCGATCGGAAAAAGGACTAACCTGTAATGTCCTTAATTACGCCGCTGCCTTTTCGCTTTTATAGTAGTGGTGCCGTCACATTCTAAATTATGGGAAGCACCGAGCCAAAGCGCCGGTTAATTTCTGGGTTTCCCCCCAATCGAAGAATGGTAGGTTTAGCACTGTATGCCGTGTTATTTAGATTATTTTGTTTAGGGAGTTTTGGGGCAATATTAAATCTGAAATTTAATATTTTGATGTAAAATAAGCGTGTATTCACAACAATATATATATATATATATATATATATATATATATATATATATATATATATATATATAGAATGATGACGTAAAGTTTGAAATAAATACATTACCTAAAAAATGCTGGGTTTTTTGAAGAATCGTTTTGACACGTCGACTTTTTATTTGGTTTTTTCTTTGGACATATTTTCATACAACCTTTATTTTTCCAGATAAACTAGGAAAACCGAAAAAGTGACCATTTTTGGTCCACCATTTTGGTAGTGCAGAATTGCCAATGTTTACATCGAGATATGTTACTTAGAATGCCGAAATATACATACACAAAAGTCTAATTTACATAGAGTATATCGGATTTAGTCAATTATAAAATCAGTTGTTGATTTTTGAGTTTCTATTTTCGGTGTAAAGAACCCCTCTATATAAATGTAACTTCCAAAATCATCCAAGATTATATCATTAAAAATGAGCTAGAATATGAATTACTTCAGAGTTTTTAAATTATAAAGACCTATAAAAAACTAATAATAGAGTTATGGAGGATAGGTTCTAAGGAGATTTAAATGTTCTCATTGGTATTTTGGCTTTATGCTATTGCTTTATGTACAAAAGAATAGAAAACAGTATACGCAATTGGCAATAACATGGTATTTTCTTCAGTTCACATTTGACAATAATTCCCTGTCTTCTAAAATACATTAAGTTACCATCCAAGATTCGTAGAATGAGTAGAATGATGTTGTTTATATAACTGTTGACCATTTAGCATTGGCGTAGTGTAAATAATTATATGTAGAACACTCGATTATTTATTAATTAAATTTTTTTAAAAAAATCGCTCAAATTTCAAAAAATATCGTTACTAGTAGACCACTATTCTTAATACTTCTAATAGGAACCGATGTTATGAAAATGGTAGTGGCCTTAACTTGGTGCCTAAAAATAGTATTACGATTCTTCCCGAATTTTTGAGTTGCATTTAAAACAATGTGATCCAAAAAAATTTATTATGTGATCTATTATTCAAGCTGAATTACCTGAACTTCTGGGTGTGTTGCAATCATATATAAACAAAAAGTAAGCACTGTAGCACCTGTATCATGTCCCTAAAAAATAAAAAAAAAATACTCCTTACTGCGAAAGGAACATAATGTTCAAACTGTAAGTTTAATTATAGAAAAGTAAAGTTCCTAAATGACATCAACATTATATTAACTTGAACTTAGTTTTATAGATACGCTATTTTAAGCGAAAAAAGTGGGATATTAAGAGCAACTCAACAAGAGGAACCTTTTTGTGTCTTGCCAGAAAGATCATCTTTGAAAAAAATCAGATAGGATGATTTTTTTAATCAGATAACATATAGATGTCTATTTTTACATTAAACAATATTTTAGTGCCATTGTTTTACATACATTATTGTAATTTCTTTGCATTCTATATACGAGAAACGAAAACTCAAAAATAATATAGAGTCAAGCCATAAATGTCTTTTACTTGAAATTTTAAGTGCAAAACGCTAGAAACTACACAATCATACCTTGGAGGAAATACTTGCATTTATAAGTCCTTATTCCGGAATTCAAGACCTTATGAATGTTTGCAAAAAGACCTTTACAAGACATATATTTAAGTCTTTAGTTATTCACAGGTATGAAATATGTATGATAATATTTTATTTTGTAATGCGTTTGCTACTCCAAGTTACACTTTTTTTCCTTAATTCCTTTTATTGTTTATATGGCTTGCAGTTCGAATCCATCCAGCTACGTTTTTCAGATAATCATACTATCTAGTATTTGATCTGCCTCTTGTTCTCTTACCTATCCATGACCGCCATTTAATTATTTTGCTATTACATTTTTCATTATTTTATTGTGTAGTGTTGTTTATATAATTATGTCTACCGTCCTTGTACGTTCTCGAAATTGTACGTTTTCGACTCTCATGTGACACCACTTTTATGACCATACAATTTCTTTACTGTCTGTTTAGTAATTACCCATATCTGTACTCTGTATGTTGTCACTGGCATCACTTACTTGTGAATATACTATCGCCCGCAACAGCTTGTTTGTTAAAATATGTTTAAGTTTGTTAAAAGCTACTCATCCCAGTGTTACTCTTCTCTCTATTTATATATCTTTATTCCCGTTCTGGGTGTTAGTTTCTAGCCCAAGTATGTATATTGTGTAGTGTTTTCCAGAATCTTTTATTTTCTATGTTTATTTTTTATATTCTGTTGCTCTAGACCCTCTTTCTTAATTTATGAGAATATTCTCCAAACCTTTTTCGTTATCTACGTATATAACAACGAACCTTAAGTAATTTAATTTTTCCTTTTATATCAATTCAGTGCCTGGAATACTCCCTCTGGAGTCAGGTTGAATGGTTGGTGTGGAAATAGTATGTTTGCAAGTCATATTTCGTCAAAACTAAAAGACATTAGGCGCATTTACAAACAAGGGAGTTTTATTGGTGAGAAAAAATTATGCTGAAAATCGAATTTTGATGGTAACACTTTTTTTATGATATTTGGGAACTCTTCATTGCTACTTACCCCAAACATAACAGTAGTAACATGATCACGTAAATCGTCTTTAGAAAGAGGTTGATCATTTATTTTAGTTTTTAAGAGCATGTCTAAAAATGCTAAGCGTTTTTTAACACCATTTTCATCAACATGAGAATCCATGGAACTTTTATTATTATTATTTTGTTCCTTAATTCTCTTATCGATAATGCCTTCGATAAAATCATGAATTTTCTGAAATAAAAATAATTTATTTATTAATGATTAGCAGTTAATACTTCGTTATTTTGGTATATTCATTTGTTCTAATTGAAGAAGATACAATTAAAATTGGAAATGAAATAATCAATAATAATTTTACCATCATTTAAAATAATTTAAGTTCTAAATTTTTTTTTCAAATAATTCAGAATTTAGAACAATGTTGCAAGACCTTAAAATAATATATTATCAGATGTTTTGATAGAAAATAATTTGTAACAATACTTTGATTTATCTTTATTGCCACTAGAAATATAATTTTTATTTTAATCTATAAAAATTTAAAGGTATCATTTCTCATAAAATAGCATCAAATAGCGGCGTTATGATTCGGGGCATCATCTGATTTCAAAGCGTTATGTCACGACTAAGGGGAAAATGTTATCCTGAGAAATTAAGGAAATTACGGGTTGCTTTTTTTGGATCAACTTGTCCTTTCTCTGATTGAGCTTAGCTCCCAGACAGATCGTGGTTCTCACAGTTGATTGTTTCGACGACATAAATTCTACGAAGATCGTGTACGAGCGCTTAACTCTTAGCCAAATCTTACACCGTCGATAAACACGGCGAGAGTTAGTGACGTGTCGAATTACTTTACATTTGGGGAAAAATTAAAGAATTCGGAGATTAAACCGATTTAACTTTTGGGCCCTACGAGCCGAACCTTAGTACTCATTAGAGGATTAAAGTAAAAAATTTGTTGCCGGGCCTGAACAGTGAAAATACGTCCTAATTTAATATTTACAGAACATGAGAAAGCATAGAAAATCCCGAAATAGGCAATTCGATCATTTCTCATAAAATAGCATCAAATAGCGGCGTTATGATTCGGGGCATCATCTGATTTCAAAGCGTTATGTCACGACTAAGGGGAAAATGTTATCCTGAGAAATTAAGGAAATTACGGGTTGCTTTTTTTGGATCAACTTGTCCTTTCTCTGATTGAGCTTAGCTCCCAGACAGATCGTGGTTCTCACAGTTGATTGTTTCGACGACATAAATTCTACGAAGATCGTGTACGAGCGCTTAACTCTTAGCCAAATCTTACACCGTCGATAAACACGGCGAGAGTTAGTGACGTGTCGAATTACTTTACATTTGGGGAAAAATTAAAGAATTCGGAGATTAAACCGATTTAACTTTTGGGCCCTACGAGCCGAACCTTAGTACTCATTAGAGGATTAAAGTAAAAAATTTGTTGCCGGGCCTGAACAGTGAAAATACGTCCTAATTTAATATTTACAGAACATGAGAAAGCATAGAAAATCCCGAAATAGGCAATTCAGAACGTGACGTAGTAGTAGTTAAGAAATAGACCCGAATATGACCCAAGCGACTAATAGTCAGAATTAGTGATTAAGAAGTTGAGAAAAACCCGGACTTCACAATGCGTAAAATGTCTGAATTCAGGAATAAAAAAGCGACTATAAAACAGGAAAAGCTGGAAGTTGAAAACTAATTATAATTGCGGAAGAGCGGAAGAATAAGTAAATAATTAATATGCGTCGTTGTTATTAGAATTAATAATTACGTCAATGATAATAGCGAAATATTAATTAATTCATTAATTAGTTATAAGGTAAACAATGAAACCCTGATTAAATCGCGAGAAATACAGATAGTAACAGAAGTCCTGAAACTATGAGATAAAAAGTGAAATAAAAATGATTGTATCCAATGGATGAGTGTTACTTGATAACCTCTTCCAAGCAATGAGCTCAGTTCAATTCCCAGAATCGTAACTTAAAATAAAATAATATTACTAAATCTTCAATCATTCTGATCTTCATTCATTCTCTTTCATTCCCGGTGAGAGAGAATCTTAGCAACAACTCCATAGTTTGTGTTAAGTTCCAGATTTACATAAACACTAGAAAAAATCGAAAAATAATAAAATAAAACGGTCGAAAGAAATCCAGAATTAATAGAAAAACATGGCGGCTGAAAGTAGATATAACTGTAACTAGCGTTGAGGTTTCAGAGCCGTGAAAAATTTTAAGAAAATCGTTATAAAGATAATAGCCAAAATTAAAATCGAAAATCATCGGAAAATGAGTGAAATTAAACAACGCTGATGATTCGTGCTTGAAAATACAACCAAAAAAACTTGCAGGTGGTGGTGCACTGCCATAGGAGAGGCCTCCACCCTTTCCTGGTATTTTCTTGCATTCTGAGATAGTGTTTTGTCCCTATGTTAGAACAGATTATATATTAACAGTTTACTTTTATTTTAAAATTTGTTTCACAAAAGCCAAACTTTATTATATTTATATTTCTCTAAAATTTAGATATTATCGTATTTAAATTCAATGAACTTAAATATCCTTTCGTTTTCTAAAGTTATTACTAAAATGTCTGGGGGATGTCTGCAGGGGGAGGTCTTTCTCTACTGCTTTGGAACCTGGTAAGATATGGGCTTTTGCAAATTCTGAGTAGGAAGGGACACTCGATACTAGTATACGCTAATAACTTGGTAATCTTAACGCTAGCAAAATTGAATGCAACTGTGAGAGAAAGGATGTAGCAGGCTCTCAGAGTTATAGCAAAATGAGTAGAACAGATATGACTCAATAAAAGTCGTGTGACTAGCCTTGGCTTGGTGGCCCACGGTAATGCAATTGACAGCTTTGACAAAGCTAGGTGGTGTATAGACGGTTGCTTGTTTGAGCATTACGGTTGCTACGAAGTCGACTCCGACTTCGGCAAAGGATCTTCCTCTACCAAATTTAGTGATTTAAGAAGAGGAGAATGGAGCTTCATCGCCTACACCACTCAATGCCAACAGCACAAATGCTGAGAACAGGACATAAAATTATATGTAACAAAATTAGGGGCCCTAACTGGAAATGGACACAGACTATATTACCTCAGGCCACTGCTACAATAAACGATTCGAGGTCAATATAGACGATCTAAGGGTAAGCAAATAAGCTAAACCATCTTCTGGTACCCATAGTTGGTACACTGACGGTTGAAAAACCAATGAGGATACCGGAGCTAGGATATATGGGTTACAACCAAGAAGAGACATTATTTTTCCCTTGGAAAAGACCCAACAGTATTCCAGGCAGGATATATGCAATCTTACAATATGCAGATTAGATAAAAAGGAGAGCTTACAAAGGGAAGCAGATCTACATTTATTCCATCAGCCAAGCTGTCCTAAACATCCTCAAGGGTCAAAAGGTATCGTCTAGATTAATTTCGTAATATCAGCGTGACAAAGAACAACAGAATTATGTTACAGTGAGTACCGGGACACGAAGATACAAGAAAATGAAAAAGCTAGTGAACTAGCGAGTGCTGGCTTATCATCTCAATATATTGGTCTAGAATCAGATCTTGAGGTGCCGCAGTATGCGTCACGAGAAGCTGTTAAACAATGGTACAAAAAGGAACACAAAGATTACTGAAAAGTCAGTGATTGAATTACGGCAGGCTTTTTATTGGGAATCCTGACCTGAAATTAACAAAGAAATTACCCTAAATGAGCAAGAACGAATTAAGAGCAATCAGAGACATAATGACGGGATATGGTCATGGCCATCAAAGCTTATTTGAATAAAATGAATCTTTACAATGAAGATTTCAGTTGCAGACTATGTAGTCAAGCCGAGGAAAAGGCATATATGGTCGCGAGTCACTAGTTTGGAAAAGACAACAAATCTTTGGATCAACAAATTTAAAACCGAATGAAATACATACCTACTCCTTAGCGAACTTGTACAAATTATTCAAGAGGCTAAATTAACAAACTGGCTATAAGTCAAGGGCGAGCACAATAAGCATATACTCGCCGTAGTGCATTTGGCTTCAGGAAGGACCCATGAGAAAAAAAATAATATATCAACGGATGTAAGGAAAAACTTGTTTTTTTTTTTCTTATAATTTCACTGACTGAGATGCAAATGAATAAAGAAATATCAGTAAATGAGTAAAGAAATTTCAGGTAATATATAAAGAAAAGTAACTTACTCTAACGACTTTTTTCTCTTTATAATGTGTCCATGTCAGTGGATATAGTTTGGTACTAAGTAGCGTAAAAGCACGATTTACCACAATATCACATTCAGCTTTGAGATTTCTTATATAACTAGAGTTTCCATTTTCCAGAGCATTCAATTTTATTCCCATAGCAGATTCTGAAAAAAATATAGGTTATTCTGTAGAAGATAGACAGATAAATTGAAGCACTAAAGGAATTTAACTTTTGGCAAGAAAATACTCTTTCGATTACATTTGAATAAAAACGAAAGAAATTATCATGCATGTTTCTCACATTTTTAACTATAGCTTATACCCGCAATTTCGTCAGCGTGAAACTGAAATTAGCGTTTGTTGATTTATGAGAATTTCTTATTTTTTTCCATTGTTTATAACAAATTCATACATAGTGAGAATCTCTTCTATCTTAAAAACTGTTTTTAATTGTTTATAACAAATTAAATTATTATAAAAAATATTTAATTGTTAGAACCAATGCAGAATAGTTTACAAATATGTTCCAGCAATATTGATCGTATTTCCTGACAATCTTTTCAATTTAATCGGCAGAAACTTGAATTGTTATACAGGGTGTCCGCAAATTGCGTATACAATACCTGATGACAGACTCCTGACCTCAAAATAGGTTGATTAGTTATATTCGATACTGCTTCGTTTATTGATTTTCCCAAGTAACTGAATTTAATTATTTTTGGTGTGTGGTCTACTATAAGATATGCGAACAAGATATTTATTTTACCAATAACGGAGATAATCCGTAAAACCATCGAAAATTGGACACCCTGTACAATATTTAAATCACTTAATTAAGCAAAATTAATTTTTTTAATCAGAAATTATGAAAATACCCAGAAATTTTGCCCGTTAGTGTGTATAACAGCGTTTCTTACCACATATAACATCCAAAGCATACATTGAAATATCATCAGAAATTTCTACATTTTCTGCAGTCTCCGTTTGCCATTTTTTTATCAGCTTATCACCAACGGTTTCAAATATACCTATAAAATTTTGAAGCACGGAAAAATGAAAAGATGGTGCTATTGCTTTTCTATGAGGCTTCCATCTTGATGCTAAAAATTAAAATTTTATTTAGAATAAATGTTTCTTGCGAAGTAGTTCTGCTGTCCCTATTTTTATTTAACCAATACCATATAAAATTAAAGAAATTCTTAAATGCTTCTTTCTACATAGTGGGTATAATGGGCTAATATTGTTGAGATTATGCCATTTCATTCAAACAAACGTCTAAGAATGGTATTTTGTGCTTTGTTTGCCATAACGACCTTATTGGTTTGGCGAATATTGCTGAGATGAGAAAAGAAGTTATGGAGTTCTTCTTTTTTTTTCCATTTCAGACATCATCTACATATGTAAACCAAAATTTTGGTTTCGTATTTGTAATTCAATTGCAAAGATCTTAAACCATTCCATAAAAATATTTGCGACCACCGGTGAGACCGAAGGTCTCATTGGTAGTTCATCATCCTGGATGAAGAATTTTTCCTCTTCTTGGAGAGAGAAATTGGTCAAACAATATTTTAGCAAGTCCATGATAGCATGTGGTAGTAGAAATGTTCTTTTTGTTAAGATCAGGTCTTCAAGTTTTTTTGTTTATGATCTTTAGTGACTCATTGACTGAAAAGTGAGTGTATAGGCTTTACACGTCAGACCTAAAAGGTCTTCTGGTTGTACTTTTCACGTATAATTATATATATATATATATATATATATATATATATATATATATATATATATATAAATTTACTTCACTAAATATTTGATCTGTATGATGACACAGCTGATTTGACAGACCTGTATCTTTCAACCCTCGGGGAAGCTTGTAATAGCTAGATGACGAGTTCCTAGGGAGCGGATCGGGGAATGCCTACCAGATATTGGTGGTAGGAGGAAAATCAAATACCTCTTATGGACCAGCAAGCAGTGTAGTATCTTATCCAGAGTGGACGGCTATAAACTGCATTTGTACTCCATACCAGAGCGGCTGAAGAAAGACTTATCAACTTATTGTCAAGCGTGGTGAGTAAATTGGCAAAATTCACCATGATATCAGTATTGAAATAAAACTACCCCTGGTAGGTAGAGTGCTAAGCTCAGGCTCCTACATTGTTAATCCAGTCTGTCTCATGGATTCTGGTGGGGCACAAAACTGATTCAAACAGAAAACAACTTAGATGAGATATAATAGGTTTATCAGAAGTTTATAGAAAAAACGAACATCTGCTTAAACTAGACTGAGGGAACCTATCATTCCACAAAAAAAGTCGAAGATGTGTAGGATTTTTAATAAATAAAAGAGTAAATGAAAATGTAATTCCGTACAAAGGAATATAAGTCCGAGTTGCTTATATCGTGCTACAGGTATACAGTGACAATAAGCTGCAGATTATTCAGACAGAAATCAAAGGGCAGAGATGCTACTAAATTCTATGACGGAAAATAAGCAATATAAAATGAATACCTACATCCACAAGAAAACCCATCGAAAATGGATCTAAATGAGTCCGAATGGCAGCACTAAAAATTAAATTGACAGAACATCGTATGACAGTCAAAGATCTTATCACTTTAATATGGGTAGTGATCATCGACTGATAAGAGCCAGAATAGAAATCAATAGAAGACTAGAAAAAAAATCATACATACATACGTAAACAAAAAGACAAAATGTTAACACAAAGTTATTAGAGGATAATAGTGAAGAGTACAAGAAGTAATTGAACATGGAAACCGATGAGAATATGGGGACAGTTTAGATTTGGAGAAAATGACTGAATCTCTTACTTCGGCTTTAGTAGAAATACCGAAAACCTTTGAAGAATGACAGAATATCAGATGAAACAAAATGCTGGATAGCAAAAAACAGAATAATGTTCCAGGATGAACAGCATCGAATACAAGAATATAAAGTAATAAAAAATACAATGAGAAAACTATTCATAAAAGATCTACAGTTATATTACGAAAAATGTTTATAAAAAACGATAGAAACAACAGAAGCATTAGCAAGATACTAAAGAAACTGTACACCAGATCACTTCCCTCAAAGACATGCATGGAAACAGATAGAAATATAAATAACATAATAGTTATAACAGAAAAGTTCGACGAAGAACTTTACACTTTAGAGATAAAGAAACTAAACGTCAACAGACAACAAAACAAAGTGTTAAATATAGGTTCAGAAAAAATTCCAGACATCAATATCGAAGAAGTACAACATGCTCGACATTAAAATAAAAATAATAAATCACTGGGAAACAACAACGTACAACATATGTCTCGAAGAGCAGAGAATACCTGAAAATTGAAGTAATGCAATAATGATGGTATTTTTTTAGAAATCAATATTATTATAACAAAAGCTATCAAATATAATATTCCTATATGTTTGGCTATTATAGACTATGAAAATGTTTTTGACATAATCGTGGTAGTGGGAGAGGAGCTAGAGAAAGCAAAGATATATCAACGCTATACAGATTTACTTAGTGACATATATAAAATGCAACATCAAAAATTAGACTCTATATAGATACTAATAAGGTACAAATTAAAAGAGGGATACCCCAAGCGTATACAATTTTACCCAAATTATTTACTCTCGCACTGGAAGAAATATTCAAAAAACTGAACTAGGATAAAAAAGGCATTGAAGAAACAAAAAGAAAAATTTGTAGATAACATAGTGCTCATAACAAGAAATAATGAAGATCTAAGGATATGGTCGTTGAGCTAAAAGAACAAGCCTACCAAATTGGACTGAAAATGAATATCAATAAATTAAAGTTATGTGCAAAGAAGATCCGAAAGTTTGACTGGACGAATTACAACTAGAAAACATAACGGAATATATACACTTAGGATAACTTACAATACCAGATAAATCGAATAAAACAAAACCAAATCGAAAAAAGGCGCCTAAGATGGGCAGCTTTCGGAAGTCATCATATAATCTCAAAGTTGAAACATAACTAACCTAAATCTGAGGCCCTCCATCAGTTCTACTCGTTGGTTCTAGTATACGGAGCACAAACTTGGACATTTGCGAAAGAAATATTATCAAAACTTAGGGTAACATAAAGAGCGAGAGGAACGCTCAATGATAGGTAAAAGACAAATAGAAAAATTACTGGAAAAGAAGAAGAACGAAAGTCGAAATGATCACCAAGTTGAAGTGGGAACCTGCAGGACACATACCAGGATAGCAGGATGGTCGGTGGAATAGAAGAGTGATCACATGGTGGCAACATACCGGAAAGAGAGGCAAAGGGAGACCACAAATACGAAGGTTCAATTACTTGAAAAAAGTCAAAAGTCTGCATTGGAGGGAAGTCCAATGCAGAGATTACTGGAAGTTAAGGAAGGAGGCCTATATCCAATTCTGGATGTAAGAAGGCTAAAAAGAAAGAGAGAAAGTGTAATTCAAATAAGTTATATCATTTTTTAACGTAATCTAGTTGACGTCCAATTCATCTTCTGTTCCTAAGAAGTCAAACGGACTCTAAAAGCAATTTAGTCTATTACCTGTACACAGCCATCGAACTTCTATGTAAAGCAGCAAGTGATACAAAGTCTTCAACTTTCTTAACCATATAGTTGGTTATAAAATCTGTTATTTAAACAATTGCTTATGATCATATTAAATACTTTTAAAACGCGATGGTGCGAAGTATAAAGGTGTTTATTCAGATTCTTCACGACTAAATTTTAAGCGAATACATTTGGTACTGGTTGTTACAAATGCACGTGAATCCCGTAATTGTTGCTATTACTTTCAAACTTTTACTTTTACTTGTCACGAATAAAAGTAAAACAAATTATAAAGGTAAATTTTACTTTTAAAAACTTGTGCAACTACGACAAGATGAAAAATTTCATTTCCAATATCTCTGGACCCGTTGTCGCTCCCTTGAAAGACATGGCGCCCATTGGAATGCATTACCGCTCCCTAGGGAACCTATCATGTAACATCACATCTTATTTGTATATTTAATTTTTTGTATGTATTTGAATATAATATCACCTAAATAAGAAATGTATAATGTACTGGCTGAGATTAATACTAACGCATAATGATGGTACACTGTATAGAAACTAAAAGTCAGATATCTTCAAAATTTAAACATACCTTCGCTCGTAAGTAAACCCTTTCCAAGCCACATTTGAAAATACTCGTACTGTGTGGCCTTGTGTACAAATTCAAAGGAACTGTAAATTCTTTCAAGAATATCATGATCAATGGTAAGTAAAACTTTGCCGAAAGCACCTTCATGAATCAACACCGTATCACCATACTTATTCAACAAGTTCATAAAAACACCAAGACTAGCTGAAACATAAAATTTCATTAAAAGAATAGGTCGCCTATAGGCATTCTTAATTTATGAATAAACACAAAAAGATATATTTGATGTATAATATATAAACAGCAAGAAAATTATGTGAAAGTTTAAATCTCAGATTACCTAATATCTAATGATATAAACAATAATCCTATAAAGTTTTCTATTTTCTCATAATGAAACCACATTTTTCCACGATCGATTTATCGGACAATAGACCGTGGAAAATTTTTAAAGTGGTGGCACTTCCGGTTATACCGGAAGTTGATTCCTTCTTGCTTATTGTAAATACGAAAAAACGATGGATTTAAAAAAAAATTGTTGTTAAAAAACCGTTTAAAAAAGGGGTACCTTTTTTACGTATAAACAATTGAAATAACTTTGTTTTTAATTTGGAAAAATTATTTTTCAATAATTTATGAGCTTTGTCACATATAGTAATATTTTCATTTTTTAATATGTTTTGTATGTTATGCGAAAACTTTGGGAAGTATGGAAACGTTAGATATTTTTGGGTATTATTTTTGTTTCTTTTTATGAAATTACTATCTTTATTATAAAATCTGTTTATTTTTTTTTAAATATCGACTCAATTAGGTTCTTTGGGTAATTGTTTTTTAGTAGTACTTTCTTTGCTTTTTTAATGGCATTTGATCGAAACTCAGGATCGGTTAACTCAATTGCAAGATCGGCGAGACTAAGTATCACAGCTTTTTTTTGGGATATGGATGCATCGAGTCGTAATGTAGATATCTTGAAGATCAAGTTTCCTTATATATATATATATATATATATATATATATATATATATATATATATATATATATATATATATATATATGTAATCGAAGGTTTTCGGGCATTCCGTGTATGTGCTGAGTCCCTCTCAGGACTGTAAGGCAGCTGACGTTTCGGTGAAATCCCATTCACCATCTTCAAAGTTCACTGTATGGCATCTACAAGCCTTTGTAGACGCCATACAGTGAGCTTTGAAGATGGTGAATGGGATTTCACTGAAACGTCAGCTGCCTTGCAGTCCTGAGAGGGACTCAGCACATACACGGAATGCCCGAAAACCTTCGATTACACATCACACCCGTGAGAATATCCAACATAACATATATATATACATATATATATATATATATATATATATATATATATATATATATATATATATATATATATAGTGTGTCCTCAAAGTTGAGTTAAAATAAATGACTCAACTTTGAGAACACCTTGTATATTAAAAGATTTTTCTTTTTGTTCATTTAAAAATAATCTTGGACTTTAAGGAATGAATTTACGCGATTTTTTTTGATTTTTAAAAGAAACCTCTCTAGATATCCTGAAATACCAATTCTTATAGCATGTTCATGCCCTTGGTTATATGGTACATGCATTAAAAGTAAGTTCGTTTCCATTCGCTTAGATCAGTTTTTAAATTTTTACCTGCCAGTATGGAAAAAAAGCTTTAATAAAGTTATGGAGAGATTCTTAATAAATGGCGTCATCGGGTTGTAACATGACGATAAATCCAACATTTATTTGACCTTTCATCCTATTAAAATGTAAATAGCAGGTCATAGTATACTTATTTCAGATTCATCACTTGCGATTGAAATATAACAATACCCTGACCTTTTTAGCATTATGCTTAAAAATTTTGCATTATTGTAATTTAAAGAAGCATAATTTTTTAAACCTTAATAAATATAAGTAGTTTATTTTCAGCACATTTTACATTTTCTAAATTCTAAATACCCCTCAACTGAATTCTTTACATTTTTTTGCCTTTTTAAGTCAAGCAGAAATATTTATAAAGAAAGATTTTTTTCATAAACTCACAAATAACTTTTTCCTCTTCCTTTTCCGTATTTAGACTGATTTGCGACAAATGTCGCCTGAAAAAAATTACGGATCGTCAGCATAATATTTAAAATTAATAATCTGTAACTCCCCGCGCTTGTTCCATCTAACCTGCAGCGACTTTATGAGATTACAAAAAAAATGATTTCTGTTGACACACAAGATAGACATTAATAGCCTCTTTCAACTAATTCTTATTCTCCTCTTATTCTTCTTCAGCCATTTATTTTTGGAGAAGAGCATAGGTCCCTCCCTTTCTTTTTTATTGCACTCTGTTTTGTGCTATTCAATCCTATGTCTCGCCTACGTTTTGTTGAATATTATTGAACCATTTTTTTGTGATCTTTATACCCAGCATTCCACGCAATCTGAATATGTAATCTCGAAGAAACGGTGCTGCTTGTATTAGATTTCATATTTTATCTAATACAAGTTGCTTAAAGGAAAAACTTCCCCGATGCTGAAGTGCGCTAGAATATTCTGTACTGACGAGAATCAACAAGTTCGAAACCGGTCTAAAATTGGCGGCACTCCACCTTGGAATGGGTTTCCACCCTTTTCTGGTATTCTTGAAATCTGAGATAGTGCTTTGTCTCTTTGTTAGAACAGAATACGTTTGTCCTTATAGTATAAGATTTTTTAAGTTGGTTGAGAACTAAGTTTCTGTCATATAATGTATTTTATACACCCAAGTATATTGTATTCACTGTTGGTATTCAAACACAAACAAGTTTTATATAATCTCAGAGACCTTTATGCCTTATCAAGTCAAGTCTACACTTATATATGTTTAAAATGTATTTATCAAATTTCGAAATTATTTTTGATATGATAACTTAAGATATTAATACTGTAATAAGATTATTGTGATTTTTTATCCTTAGATTTAAATCTAATATTAAGGAATATAATATAAAAGTACTTATAAATAGCTACTGTTATTAAAATAATGGTTCATGAAAATTAATTACCTGTATTAGAAGTCGCAGGTGAAAATTTAATTTTTTCATAATCATGTAAACATTTTCTCTTTAAGGACAATAAAATTTGTAGCAAGATCGGTGATATCTACTCGCATTATAAACAGCTTATGACAGAACGGCATCACCGTGTTTCAATAAACAAATTTTTCGAATATATAATTTTTCTATAACCGACAATCAGTTTTAAGTAGGCAGGTGACTTGATCTGCAATGTTTAAAACCGGTATACTCTTTGGAGATTTAGATGATGCTCGTGTTGGTGCTTTTACTTTTTCACAACATAATGTGAAAAACCAGACTCCAAACCAAGAAAATTGGAGTCTGATGCTGCTCAAGTCTACTAATCTAGGCCTGTGCGATAGATTACATGGTATTTTGATTTAAATACAATTGGCATTGCTTTTTTTTTTTGTTTTCTCTTCCTGTATTATCAGCATTTTAAGTAACTGGACACAAAACAATAAAGTTTTTAATATATACAAGCATTTAAAATACATTGATTGATATTTGCAAAGTCAAAACTGAGGCAGTGATTCACTTTCACTTTAAAAAAGTGAACAAAAAAAAAACAAACTAAAAATCTAACCAATTTTTATCGATCTATCGATAAAATTTTCCATGGATTCTACGTCAGTATCAAAAAGCAAAGATAGAGACCTTATAAGTCAAAATCGATCAAGTGGTTATCGAGATATGACAGTACACATGCGAGATAAGCTCCCCAGATAGACTCTAGAAGTCGAATATTACGTGGTTGATATGGCAGATATATTTTATTAATGACGATATTTTGCCCAAATTTTTACCCTTTTTACTTCTGTTCGCCACCCTCTTTCTATCCACCCACGTGTCCGTTCTTTGGATCTTCGTTTAGTTATGTCAAGGCGTTTGACTGGGCAAATTTTATAATGTATTCTCAACACTGACAAATTCCAAAAAATACGTCACTTTCACCCCTTATAAAGTGTGTTTTTTATAGAGGTATAGAACTTTTAAATGGAATAAAACAAAGATGAAATTTTTTAAATTGACTTGAAATTTACTTTATTCGAAAGATAATCTTCTGGCATTATAATTTAAATATGACTTCTGGAATATGACCGCCACGGTTGGCTCGGACGTAGTCTAATCTGGAGGTCCAATTTTCGATGACTTTTTCCAACATTTGTGGCCGTATATCGGCAATAACGCGGCGAATGTTGTCCTCCAAGTGATCAATCGTTTCGGGCTTATCGGCGTAGACTAGCGACTTCACATATCCCCACAGAAAATAGTCTAGCGGCGTTAAGTCGCACGATCTTGGAGGCCAATTCACGGGTCCGAAACGTGAAACTATGCGGTTACCAAACGTTTCCTTCAATAAATCAATTGTGGCACGAGATGTGTGACATGTTGCACCGTCTTGTTGAAACCACAGCTCCTGCACATCATGGTTGTTCAATTGATGAACGAAAAAGTCAGTAATCATGGCTCTATAGCGGTCACCACTGACTGTAACGTTCTGACCAGCATCGTTTTTAAAGAAGTACGGACCAATGATTCCACCAGCCCATAAAGCACACCAAACAGTCAGTTTTTCTGGATGTAACGGTGTCTCAACATACACTCGAGGATTATCATCACTCCAAATACGGCAGTTTTGTTTATTGACGTATCCATTTAAACAAAAGTGAGCTTCATCGCTAAACAAAATTCGCTTATGAAAATCGGGATCAACGGCAATCTTGTTTTGGGCCCATTCACCGAATCTACGCCTTGCTAGGTGATCGTGTGGCTTCAATTCTTGCAGGAGTTGGATTTTGTAAGCACGCAAACCAAGATCTTTCCGCAAAATCTTCCATAAAGTGAATGGACACATATCCAATTCCTGTGCACGATGGCGGATAGACTGATTCGGGTCTTCCTCTACGCTACGCTCTACAGCAGCAATGACTTCTTCTGTACGCACTGTACGACGTCTCTGTGGATGCGTATTATCATTTAGAGTAAACGTGGTGCGAAAACGTTCCATAGTTAATCGAATTAATTGCTCTGATGGACGATTATGTTGACCGTAAAATGGACCTAGTGTGCGATACGTATTTCGAACAGAACCATGATTTTCAAAATAAATTTGCACAATTTGGAAGCGTTGTTCAGGCGTCAGTCTATTCATGTTGAAATGCCTAACCAAACTAAACATAAATCACTTGACAGCTGACAAAATGGCCGCCAGTTAAAAAAATGTTGCCAACTTAAAGTTTTATACCTCTATAAAAAACACCCTTTATATACACTCTGTATCCACTAGATTGTCCGCTTGAGCGGAAATGTAACAAACGATATTGAATAAACATATTTCAATAAAGAAATGTCATATTATGGATGACGGCGAAATTTTGGCTCTATATCTCTTACTATAAGAGGACCTCAGACAGCCGGATAAAGGTGAAAATTTTATGGAAAAAATATAATCCGCTTTGTCTCGTTTTAGTTCATGAATTCTGTAAAGAGTACGCAAAATTACTCACACCTACGTGGAAGCTAACTTGAATTAAAAACAATCAAAATTTTATTAATATTGATATAAGCGTATGGTGTCCGGCTCGTTGCCACATTACGTTTCAATGATTCATATTGAAAAATGCACTATGTGAATATTTAATATCTAATTCAGAAATTACAGAAATCTATGTGTGAAAATTTTGTGAAAAAAATATTATATTTTTCAGCCTTCAAAATTACAAATACCTAGGTGAAATCTAACTTGAGTTAAAAACAATTAAAGTTTTCATAAGCTTAAGGGATTTGTCTAATAATTTCATAAGATTTAACTTTGTTTCTAGATAATTGAATTTAGTAAACTTTTAAAAATTACTTGAATATATTATAGATCGGAGGTTTGGAGGAACGACATTCAACTCAGACAGATTGAAGTATTCTTGAAAGAATATTCATATAGTTAGATATAATCTATGTGAAGATCATATGTTCAATAAAAAAAGACTATTTTTCAGTGCAGTTGTTGGCGATTTTCAATGAATACAATTTTTAAATAAAATTATATATTGATGAAATTTAATGTATGAAAATCATTTATTCATCAAGTCAAACAAATCTGAAATGTTAGCCTTGCACTAGTAAGTACTTTAAAGGTATATTTAATTTGTGTCCCTTTTTGGGGAGTAAAATACTTCTAAAAATATTTTAATGTTTGTTTAAAGTACATAATTAATCATACAGTTGTCGTTTGTTTATAAGGAGCTAAAATTTACTAGTAATTTAGAATCTGATTCTTTAAATTAAGTATATATATTTTAAGAATTAAAAATATTTATTAATACTCTACTATAGTGAATAACAATAAAAGAAAAGTTTTAACAACAAATAATAATTTTTCATGTCATGAAAGAGTTAGAACCAAAAAGATTTCCCACTATTGTAATATTATTGATGTATCAAAATTTGTAATAAAATGTTCTTATACTGATGTAACCTAAAAAACATGAAAAATAATTCAGATATTTGGATGAAAAATGGTGAAAAAGAAACAATCGTTGTTCGTAAATTGTACAAACCATGCCAGGTATTCGTGCACTTACTAGTTGTGACGACAATTCCCCATGTTGACGGAAAAAAAATAACGCCCCTTTAAAACATTAATTAAATCAGATGAATAACATAAGGCTTCTTCGAATCTTGGTGACGTAAGCAAAGATCCAGATATTTTGTATATCTGTCATTTATACCGTATATTTCCAAAAAGAATAATGATTTACTCTTTGATTGGAATTATTTTTTGGTAATTTTAAAGCTAAAAAAATTGATGAAATATCCAAAAAGAAAATTTTAAAAAAAAATTACACTTTATACTAATAAGTGGGAAAACGGGTTTGCTTTTTTAAGTCACGATATCGAAACTGAGAACTACGGTTGGATAAGTGGAAATTAGGTATAATTTTCAATTACTCGAGGATGCATAATTACCTGCAACTATAAAATTCATTTTGATAGATGAGCGTAATACAGGCAATGAAAATGATAATTTTAGTATTAATAGTATGAGCGATGATTAGACGTCTATGGAAAGTACTATTCTCCTATCCTAATGGTTTATTACTCGTGTTATCCTCCACTTATATGTTTGTAATTTTGTATACGCTTTAACTGATTCATATACTAAAACTAGGCAAAGTTACTGACATGAAGCTGATCATATTTTTTTCACAAAATTTTCCTTCTGTTTGGACCCTCTCAGCTTCCACATAGCTGTTTGTAATTTGAACATCGATCGGCAGCTTATCATATTTTTGACAAGACAAATTAAACACTTTGCATCCTACCCCTCGCTTCAAGCTCTATGATCGGTATCTGAGAGGTTGGATTCTCTTTTAGTTATAACATTCGGTCCCTTTTCACAGAAAATTATTAGAGAAGCTGATGATATGCTAAAAAGTTCACCAGCTTTTAGACTTTATATCTAACAATTTATTTTGACCGAAAGGCAATACTAAATAAAACAGAAAAAATATTGATTATCCATCAAATAAAACTAGTCACTTAATTAAATCAATGAAAAACTATTTCTTACCAGATGGTCCACCGAGAAATTCTCGCGCATTACCAAGAGGAAAAATCTGTTTTGGTCCAGGAATGGTTTTTAAATATTTCAATGCCTCCTTGTTTTTATTTTTTAAGTAAAATATTAACACTAATATTATAACAGAACTTATCACAAAATATGAAATTGTAAACATTTCGTAGGTATTGTCCGAAAATATGAACTCGAAATAATTTTGAAATTTTAATTTTTCCATTTTTATATGGAAATCTGCGAAGTCCCATATCAGAGGCGTAGCAATATTTGCATTGATTTTGCCGATATTCATTTAACATCGTTGCCAGTTATATCTATTTTATTTTTCTAAAATAAAAAGGTTTTTGCTGTATAGGAACAGTTTTAAAACCGAATTGTAGTTTCTAAAATATCATTTAAAAAATATTTTATTTTTATTTTATCATGTTAATAATAAATATGTACATAGATAATCAAAATTTTATGAATAAAATAGTTATAGGTAAAGAAGTAACCGATTTCTATATTCATATATCGATGATGGCCGCGAAGAAAATCTTAACAAAATTATGTTCTGGGAAGAAGTTTTTTTCATGTAAAATCCGTGGAAAAAATCACTCAACGATAAATGCGATGAAGAAGGCTCCTTCGTTAAAATTGCGGCAAAAAATCCCTTCTCAGTGCGGTTTAAATTACACTACAGTAACAGCAGCGAAAAAAATCTCTTTTATAGCCCCAAAAACCTATAGGCTTACGGGGTTCCCCACCATAATCCAGGTAGGGATTTTCCCATTGTATAATATACTATAACTATATTAAAGTCTATAAATTAAAATCTTTATATGCATACGCAAAATTACTGTTTTTTAGTTGAATACTTTATTGATTGTACTGGGTAAGAAGTCTGGTCGAATTTTGTATAAAATTAGGTGAAAAGAATTTACATAAAGAAAATATTTGCATTTTTGTTGATGTATTCATATTTAAAAAGCTTCGTTTTCATGGGCCGTAGTTAGGCTATGTATTTAAAACAATTTTATGCTGTTTTGAAAAATTTTATGCTGGTGCTATTACTTTAACTCAAACTGACAGTTCAGTTACTATTTATTTATCACAACATTATAAGCGTATAGAAAAGTATTTTGAACGCATTTAAATTAGAATTGCTCTAGAGCATTTGCAACGAATAAAATAATTATTATAAAAAAATGCACTTCTTGGTTAAAAATTATCCTAGCATATAGCATCACATTAGTATCAAAATAGTAAAATAGAATGTTAATTTTTTAACTCCACGTCAATTGCCTAGAAAGGATTTTTTTTTGTTTTCCCACCAAACGAAGGGATTTTCTTCGCCGCTCATAATCTAGGAGAGATTATTTTCACGGCGCCCATTTAAGGAGGATTTTTTTCGCAGCACAATTATTATTCTGAAGGAACTGTATTGGCCTCAACTTTAATCGTAATGTTTCTCGTAGCCACCATTGATATAATCTACAGAGTGTCCCGGAAAATATGGGAAATCTCCCAGATATGAAAAAAATTGGTGAAAGGATTACTACAAGTTCATATAAAATTTTTTCGTATAGGCATCCTCTTCGAAGATATGGGTTCGCAAAAACATAATCATTAAATCACCAGGTATATTTCAATTTTTCTTAATATGATGTATACCAAGGAAAGCCCTTCAAATTACTATCCAAGAAAATGTTGTGAATTACTCACAGCTGCAGGGACGGAATACCTGTGGCACTTATGACCCCATTTTTATTAGGCTCTGTATGATAAGAACTTTAGACAACGTTTTTTACTTACTATTTCTTAAAAAATTATGTACTCTTCATTCATATCGCTAATCCTAGCCGTTTTCGAAAAAATGTTATTTTATTTACACTGTGGTCCCCTAACTTTCATCGGATTGAATCTGAAAAAGAGGAATTTTCCCCTGTTACGATATACTCTCGGACACGACGAATTGAGGTCTGCTGTATCCGCCAAATTAACTTAACATTGTTCTTTATTTGATAACAGTGAAACGTGATTCTCCGTAGAAGTTCCTCCCTACTATCGATCGGAGAGGAATACACCAAGGTTTTAAGGTAAAAATCCAACGGCGTTAGGTCGGGGCTCGAGGAGACCAGGCAATAGGTCTTCCTCTACCTATCCACCAGTTTGGATAGACGTTATTCAGATACTCCCGCACAGCAACGCTGAAATGAGGTAGTGCCCCATCGTGCATATAGTACCTGTTTCGATGGGTTTCAAGTGGTAAGTGTTCTACTAAATCGTGAAAAGCATTCAGGAGGAACTCCAAATAAAGTTCGACATTCAGTCGTGCTGGCAGTATGAATGGTCCAATCAAAAAATTGCCAATGAGTCCTGCCCAGACATTAAGTGATTGGAACTGATATTGATGATGCGGAACAATAGTTGCATATGGATTTTCATCAGCCCATACATGTGAGTTATGTAAATTTATGATATTGTTTTTGGTAAACTCTGCTTCATCCGTGAAGAGAATAGTGCTAATGAAGTTTACATTATTTCTTTGCTGATCCAATAGCCAGTTTGCCAACGGCATTCTACGGGAAAAATCTTCAGGAATCAGGTCATGCCCTTTTTCTAAAGATACGGATGTAACAGCTGTTCATGTACTATTGTTTTCGACGTATTAAACTGCGCTGATAATTTTCGAGTGCTCGTTGAAGGAGTGTCATCTACAGCATTTAAAATATTTTCCTCGAATTGTACGTACTGTTCTTCCCCGACCAACATCAGTACCTACTTCTTTTCCCAAAATTTCCTAAAATTATGAAGAAATTTAATAATATTACCTTATTAAATCGAATCGCCTACCATTCTTCCTTAGATGTTGGTTCACTCGTTGAAATGTTTTCTGATCTGAAAGAGTACGATTAGGACCATACATCAGATGCATATCTGCATACTCAATAAACGTGTATTCCATATTTCGAATTATATCACAATTAATTTCAGCACGAAATCCAAAAATCAGTAAATGAATATCCAACTAAAAATCAATGTGTCAGCGATGTAAAAATTGTAAAATGTAGAATATTTATTTCTTTCGTACCCAGCAATGTTTGCAACAACAATACTTTGTTATTGGTGCCGATAAAATAAAACGCACATTTTTTGTGAACCTAGGTCGCACTGCAATTCACAGAATTAGACATTTTTAACTAAAGAGGTAACTCTAATTTTGGATCAATTTTCTTTATCACAACGTTGAAGGTTGAAATTTTGATAGGAACAAAGGTGTATGTATCTTTTATCGAAATACTGAAATACATGACGCAAAAAAATGACTTTTTTTCGAAAACGGTTAGGTTGAAGAACATGAATTTTTCATGTCCAAGAGATATCCTACATTTTCCCGGATACCCTGTATGTTATAATGGGTAGCTGATATCTGAAACATAGAGCATACTCTAATGAAAATTTTGTTGTTTAAAGAATAAACATCAGTATTACATACCAGTTCATTTTCCTGGATTTTTTATAATCAAGTCTAGGGAAATGATTGATCTTGATTTTTTACTTACGATATAAATACATATCTAAAAATGCAATTTCGTAAACTACGAGTTTGTGGATTTTAAAGTAGGAGACCTCATATGATTAACACCACGAGATTCTCAAATACTTTGAATGTGAAGGTCAAGATCACCATGTTTTTAACCCTCATTTAATGCCAAACTCTGTTATTGCTACTACGAAATTTAGGGGACATATTTATAAAACAATTGGAAAGTCAAAATAACCTTGAATATCTAAGGTTACAGTCAAAGTCACAGTTGGATCAGGCACTCAATAATCAACAATCTTTAAATGGATAACTTTAGTACTCTAGCCTGCTTACTTCAATAAAGACTCAGATGTAACACATTTGGCCTTCAAATGACCTTTAAATGAAATGGTAAGTCGTTTATATGGTTGGACATGCAATTTAAATGAAATGGTAAGTCGTTTATATGCTTGGACATGCAATTCTTTTCACTTTTTATTTCTGCAATAAAAAATGAGTTTCTGTTTAAAAAAATCACTTGCTCTTGAAATCACCTTCAAGGTCACTATCAAGGTCAAACTTAATATCACCGTTGAACGTCGCTCTTAAAATCTAACAGGGTTTATGTTTTCTATTTTTAATTTGTCCCTTTCCTAACTTTTAATTTTGACAGTGAAATATTAAAATATTTTTAAAAGTACCACCACCAATGGTTTAAAATAATGATTGTTTTTGCTCATTGTTTGGCAACCCAGTTCAATTGTATATTTAGCCTCTATGCAATTTTTGAATACAAAGTAAATTACTGAATAATTTATTAGCAGCGTTGTTAATTATAATCTAATTTTCTAATGAATTATAAAATGCATTTAAATTTATTCAGATGGCGTCGGACTTATGGTTAAGTTCAGGTTATGGTTTACATGGAAAACTATTAATCATATTCATACAAACTATTGTTCATGGCGGTTCGTATAAAGTGAAATAGAATAAGTTTGACATCACTATTTGGCTTCAAAAATTAGTAGTTTCAAAGAAAATATGATTTTTAAAATTAAGTATGTATTCAATAAGTGTCTCACCATGAAAGATTTTCAGCCTCCCCTCGTAGCAATAACAGAATTTTCTCAGAATAAAACAAAAACCCAAGTTCGTGGTGGTGTCCCAAAAGGAACGTTTAATTCTTAAAGGTAATTGAAAATCGATTTTTAATTAAGAACTTTTGAACGGTTTGTATCATCTGGAAACATTCATTATGACGACTGTGGCTAACAACTGTCTAACATTAACTGTTATAAATGCAAATGACCAGAAACCATCAAAGATACCGGTTCTGACTGACAAAACTTCTACAGTGTTGCCGAATTTTTTTACAGTGTTGCCACACTGACATGGTGATCTTATTAGGAAATTCCCCAGCTGTTTTCATGCAAAAAGGTATCTAGACAGGTCTAGCGGCTATCGCGTAAAATGTATTAAAAACCAGTAACGTATACTCGAGGACTCTCGATAAGTTATATAAAAGGACTCCCAATGAATTTTATTTCAAAAATCAATTTTCATTTGAAAATGATAAATTTCAAGGAAAAAGAAATCTTAGTACTTAATATTTTAAGAAAAATAAATTCAACGTGTCAAATATGGAAACACTGTAACAATTTTCCGAATCAGGTATGTTTGCAAGCTTCTGGGAATGTTTGTAGCAGTGAACATAGCAAGGCCTGCAAGGATTGAGACCAGAAGATACTGCTTGGAAACTACGACCGAAAGAGATTCAAGGAATGGATAAGCCCAAGTAAAAATCAACTCAGAGTTCTGTCGGAGATCCCGACGGGGCATTGCCACCTGAAGGCACATCTTAAGAAACTCGGAATGACAGAAGGAGAAAAGTGCAGATTCTGCGAGGAGGAGGACGAAACCTCTGTTTATACCCTTTAAGAGTGCAGCGCTCTAGAAATCCCTAGGATGCCGTTCTTGGGAATACACCAAATAGAAGAAGGGGAGCTACCCACTATGAAGCCGTTTGACATCCTCAGTTTTTGAGGAAAATGGAACTAGATGACCTGCTTTAGCCGGTAAGGTATCTCTTACGACTCGGCAGCACAAGGGGGGCACAATAAATCCATAAGGTCGCAATGCATAGACCCCAATTCTACGCACATAAATACATACATATATATGCGTAAAATTGGGGATCTATTTTGGAGACGTTCTTTTAAATATTCCACAAAATCAGCCAATGTTTTATTTATTTGTTCCATTTCGGCTGTTTATTATTTAGTATTTAAAATGGAACTTTCAGATTGTTATTGAAAACGCAGTTCTAAACTTGGTGCTTGTTATAAAATTTGGTGCTGAACTCACTTGTTTGCTGTCTCTTCTAGTTGCCAAATAGCATGTTCTAAAATTTTGTTGATGAAAAATTCGCTAGTTAAGTCAGTTTTTCGCTATCATTTCCAGATTTCAAATAGAATGCTCTAGAACTTCGTCGAGAATTCTGTCTAGGCTTCTGCCTTAATGATAAATCCGATGGTGAAGTCCAATTTTCGCTATCCTTTTCAGTTTCAAAATGGAACGTTCTAGAAATGTATCGAAAATTAATCTTGTTTTCTTACTTGATAACAACAAATCCAACAGTAAAGTCTGTTTTCTCTATCTCTTCTAGAATTTTCCGGAAATCAGGTGATAATTCACACTTCTGACACCAATTGTTATGATTTTCTCTCTTTAAAATCACTCACTGGATCCGCTTAATAAAAATACAACACTTTTCACTAATAAATCATAACTTTTTAATAATCACTTAACTTTTTCACATTCAAATACAAACTAACTAAACTACACTGTTAAAAATAACCTTAAATTTAATGTACGTTTCTTAATCAAATTTAAAAATTTTGTACCCTAAATCGTAAATAAATTACACGTACTTTGAAATTAAAGCTTTGTATATTAAATTTAATTGAATGTTACCTTAAATTTCAATAAGGACCTTAAAACATACCAAATTTAATGTATAATTAGATTAGATTTAATGTAAAAATTATTAAATTTAATGCATTAACTTTAAAGGCATTTAATAAACGGTTTATGAAATTTGCTTCCAGCACACTGTGTACTCTTATCCTATACCTATTTATATTCCTATAGAATATATTAAAATGCAGGACAATATAAATCTAGAAATCACAAGAAACAATGATGACACATTGTTATAATATTTCTTTGGTTACATTATAATAACGATGATTAATCGATATAATATTTCTACCAGGGTTCATCAAAATAATATTTGTACTAGGGCACATCAAAAAGTTCTCCTATTCCTTCTCTACAATATTTTAATTTTATTAAAAATTGTTTTATTAATATATTTGGACCTACTAAAACACAAAATATAAGGTAAAACAAATATTGTTTACAAAATATGTAAAATTTTTAACTTTTCCTGCTAAATTGGAAAGTACCTTTTCACTTTAAACGTCAACAGTAATCACTTAACATAGCTGCGTTGCAACGACCCTAATACCATGCCTAGTGAAGTTATTCATGTTAAAAACTGGCAAAGAATACCATTTTTAACTCAAACACTATTCGTCGGAAGGAAAAATCATAAGAGACACTTTTGACTTAGTGTGACAGAATTTGATTATAGACTCTTGCCGATGACATATTGAGGTAGCGTTAATTATCTTATCTATAATCATTTTTGTCCTATATTAATTAGTAACTATTTTAGTAACCTACAATTAAAATTTCACAATAATAAAGACACTCTGGAAGTCTGGTCGTTCAACTTCTCTCTTGCAGCTTTAGTACCAAACACTGGGGTTATTAAAGCTTACCACAACCATGACTCAGATCTTCAGGACACAGGAAAGGCTGCTCATTCGTTGGTCAGTAGACATCTCTTGTTTTGTAGGTCTCGCAACAGCGCGCCCGCGAGTTAATTCGCGTTAAGGTTTTAATTAAATTGAATAAAACAAGTTTCTCAAAACACTTAGTCTATTAACAAAATAAATAGAATAAAACGAACTATTTACAATGAGAAACTTAAAACTAATAACAATTACGAAAACTAACATAATTGCTCTTCTCAGCCGTTATTTTAACCAAAAACGTAAAACCCAATTTTGAAAAAAAACACGTATAAATAGCTTAATAAAATATTAAACAAAAAAAAGAAATAAAACCCGAAAAACAGCTATTTATATTACTTAATCGAACCGTATGAAAATAGCGAAATGCCCCCCTAAAATAACACATGATACTCCCTTAACTTCCCGAATTAAATCAAAAACAAATCAAACAATGAAAACCTTCATTCCCGCCAAATATACACTACGGCACTGGGCTTATATAATGGTACCGATCACCCTTATTCGACTTTCAGATTGGAACTAAAATTTACTATTCCTTAAAAGAGTGTATTCGAATCTTACACCCCCTCTCCCTTTGTTTCCAGTTTGTACCCAAATTACAAGATGGAACCCGGTAAACGTCGTTCCCTTAAAATTCGAAGGTTTCGATCGTTATATGCTGAGGGCGTTAGCTATTCTATACCGGATGCTTGATTCATGAATTGACCTGTGAACATCTTAATAATAATTTTAATATAAACACAATTAATAAAACTATTCTATTGCTTTCTATAACTAAAAGAATATATGTTAAAGACTGTAAAAAAACTATTCACTTTTCTTGGCTGTTTTGGGAATAAACATCTTAACTCATTATTTCTTGTGAATAGAAAAAACAATGATTACTCAGAATTCCTTTTACAAATGGCCAAACGATATATTTCTAATATAGTGAGTTTATTTGATCATTCTTTTGTTTTCTAATAATGGGAAAATCGTTCAATATTTTAAAACATTTTAACGGTATTTCGCATACCATATGTTAAAACTACCCTTAACACGTCTGGTTTTATATACTTAACCAGGGCAGGATTACTTAGACAGATTTATAGGCAATTCTAAGAGAGGGTCTTTTACGTCTTCATAAATTAACTGACTTGTATGTATTTTTTAAGAAAATATTTAAATGACAAAGATCATAAAAGTTAAGTTCGATAACTGATTTATTCTTCCTTCCTTTAGACCTTCGTGGATAGTGATAAAAAAATATAACTACCCTGTTCCCACGGAATATCTATTCACAGAGTGATTATTTAATTATTTATTTTAACAAAATATAGTTGACATTGAACAATGAAAATAATTAACATTTGTTCTCTTACATTAGAAGGGGCCGAGAAACACATTAAAAATTTTGATTAATAACTATTCTGTTAAAGAAAAACCTTAAGTTTAAGATATATTCATTAATTTAATTTAATGGATTTATACCTTATATCGTGAATAAGTTACGGATACTTTGAAATTAAAGCTGTGTACATTAAATTTAATTGAATATTACCTAAAATTTCAATAAAGTTGCTGAAATTTTGGCATAATTACAATGGATTTATTGTAAAAATTATTAAATTTAATGCATTAACATCAAATAAATTTAAGAAACAGTTTATGAAATTTGTTTCAAGCCCTTTACCTTAAAATTAATATGAATTTTTTACAGTGTATGTTTGTATGAGAAGTGATTATTAGAATTTTACTGTTGTTTCAACCCACTATAAAAAATTTTGCGAGGATGTTATTAACGTAGAGGTTTCCTTCAAAACATCAAAATTAGTTTTTAAAAAATCAAAATTTCAGTAAGAAATAAAGAAATCTATCTGCCACATTTAAATAATTGTTTATATTTATTACCCTTTCAGGCAGAGAAAAGGAAGGAATGTATACAGTTTATTTCCTGCAAATACCATTCTGGCCCTTTCTGCATACGCGTTTCAATCACCTTATGGTCTCGTCATCTATCTATAGATTTCATTTCTTACCGAAATTTTATTTTTTTTTAAATTTCGCACTGTTTCTGTGAATCATAGATGTCATTCGACAGGCGATATTTTTCAGTCTGACATGGAAGTCGCCAGGTGGCAGTTTTTTAATATCCTACCGACATACCTTGGAATTTATTTTTTATGTAGCAGTTATTTCCGCGAATGTTGCTCTCAGTTCGATACAGCTCACTGACGAGACCATAAGGTTGTCGAAACACATATGGAGAGAGGACCAGAGTTGTATTTGCTGTTTATATATATTCATTCCTTTCCTCGGCCTGAAAGGATAATACATATAAATAATTATAAAAATAAATGTCGACGCAATTGTTAATAATTTTTGAATAATTCTGAATTAAAGTAGAAAAATTGTGTTTGTTATTTTTGTAATGTATTTTAAGTAATTTATTTTACTGTTTGAACTTTGAGTAGGATTTCCTGTTGTAAAAAATAGTTATAATTATATTATAATTTGTTTTTGATTCTTATTTGGTTTACATTTACCGCTTACGATTAACGTATTTAACTATCGTCTACGACATCGGGCCGCCGTTACGTTATTTCTCTGACATTTGCATATTGCTTTAGTTGATTTCTAATTATAACTAATTAGTGTTGTATTAAAGGAGTATGAATATTTTATTTTTATTTATTTTTGCGGGTTCGAGCGTCAATGTCAATAATAATCATGTTCCTTTCGAATTCCTTGTTATATTAACGCATTTTGTGACCGAATTTATTTAAAATTATTCCAACGGTCTTTTTTCTCCTTTCACTCTTTTAATTATTTTTTTGTTTTTAGTGAGACGTCAACGCATCTAGTCGTTATTTGCTATTTTAATTGTATTCATCTCCGAGAATATGAACCTATTTCCACAATTACCGGGTTTGTTGAATTTTTTTTATCCTTTAGAAAATGGCGAAAGCATTACGGTCAGGATTAATTTATTTTGTGAATATTAGAACTCCAATCATTTGTAATTAAATCAAAATTTCATCAGTTGTTGTTGGTGAGATCCCGCCAAACCTCCGGACTATGTTAGAAACTCTAGCCGCCTCACCTTTCTTCTTGCTCATCGGGATAGGAAAGGAATGAGTGAAGCTTAATGAGATGTTCATTAATATCGCTTCTAATATTTTCGTTAAGTTAAATTTAATTTTCTAAGAAAATGGTGCTGATGAATTAAAAATTCGACCTCATTCACCTGCAAAAATTGAATCCAAATGTTGAATTTCTTTAGCATGGTTGCTATATCTGGGCTTTGCAAAGACAAATTTAAATGATTTAATTTAGAAAAAATATCGGCTAAGTATGAACGTCTTTGCAGCCAAAGGATATCCAATACCCAAGAGGACCAATGAAATGGATGGTCTAGAAAAAATGCTTGAACTTCAGACTTCAATTCAAATAAGCGGGTCAAAACCTTGCCACAAGAAAGCCTGCTGTATGAAGCAGAAAAGAACGGTGGGAGTTTTCAAAATCCCCACAAAGTGCACCGAATAGACAAGAGTTTTTATTTACAACTTTTACAGCGTCGCTTAAACTACTGGATAACTCTGCAGGAATGCGCTTACATGGCAGTGCTTGTCTATGAATGCAGCAAAGAGTCCATTCAATATTTTCGTTGATCTTCTTTACCCGCACCACAAGACTAGAAAATGTTCCGATCATTGATCATATCGAAAATTGCTACACCTGTCGTACATGTTTTCAGTAGTTTACAAAAACTATATCTAATGTAGATAAGTAGTACTGTAGCGTTTGCAACATTTGTCGACTCGTCAAGCTAAATAGCAAAATAATTGAATTTTATTATTTTTAAAAGTTCACCTTCCCCAAATCATTAATTCTTCACAACACTGTGTTGTTTGATAAGCGAGCAAGGTCAATTTTCTTTGCCACTTTTTCACTGAGCATACACTTCGTGATGTCTTTAACACACGGTCCAATCAAATTTTCTGCCACTGTATGTGCTTGACCAGATCTTGAAATTCTGTTTCTTCTTTCGGTCAAAGAGCCAATGTTTTTGGCTCCTTTTTTTTCTTTTGATCGAAGGAACAATGTTTTTGGCTCGTTTTTCTTTTCTTTTCTTGATGGACCAATGGTTTTGTCTACCTTTTCTTCTTTGTTTCTTCTGCATGTTTGTCCTTTGACTAGAAGGACCACTATTTCTTTTTTCGCTTAAAGGACCAATGTTTTTGGCTCCTTTTTTTCTTCTATTTTGCTGGAAGAACCACTAACTAATGTTGGCAGCAACCCTCTATATTTATGTATAGTAGATTGATTGTACTTACCAACTGTTTTTGTGGTAGTTGCTACTACTAATAACAACCCCTTATAATTGTTATTTCATAGATTGAAATAGATAATGTGGTGAGTAAAACCCTCTTGGTTTAATACTGATTTATTAATCGAAACTTATGGTATATATATATATATATATATATATATATATATATATATATATATATATATATATATATATATATGTTTATGTGGCTTTCACGGATTCTCCCGTGTGAGATGCAATAGCAGTGGATATATCCACATTATGCCGTTGTAGTGCTGAAATCACATTCAGCAAACGTACAACTATATGCAACTCTGTGAATAGATGAAGTAAAATGCGAACAGTAATTGCAAACCTCGTTCCATCATATCCTTTCTTTATATACGCCATCCGGCGGGAGGTCGGCGAAGCCGCGTTCAGTATTTGCATGCCTTCTTCCGATCTGTCCTTTGCACAACCAGGTGCATGTCGGTACCCTGATGAGTCTAGTAGAGACGAAACATGTACATCTGCCGTATCACTGTAGCGAGGAGGGTAAGTTTTGACTTTTTTCTCGATATGGTGGTACAGGTAGGCCATCATCTCGATGGTGGTGTAATAGGATGAATTGTGTTCTGTAGCAATTCGTTCAAACTGTGCAACCTCTAACACGGAAAGGATATGATGGAACGAGGTTTGCAATTACTGTTCGCATTTTACTTCATATATATATATATATATATATATATATATATATATATATATATATATATATATAAGTAAAATAATTAATATGATTATTTTAGTAATTATTGACCCAATTTGTCAACGTGCTGATTTAGCGACATGTTGGAATACTGGGTCGTAATATTTTTGTATTTTATGTGAGATTAAACAAAATATATGTATAATCTTAGATTAGACAGTAACTAACTGAAAATTATGCCTCGAGAGCCATTTCACTCTCTTCGTTTATATCTGCTAGAAAAGAAGAAACACAAGATTTGTATTACATGCCAATTTTCATTTAAAATATTCAACGTATTTGTCTTTGTGATTCGAATGTCTTGTTTCAAAGTATCTACGAAGAAAAGATGGTTTTAAACTGCTCTTTTCCAGGATTTAATTACAAATTACATAAAGTGGTTTAGATTTTGACTTTCCCTATTTGTAAATAGTCATTGTGATATATTCGTTTTTTTTTCTCACTCTGTTCGCTTGTTTTTTCTTTGCTTTCAGTCTGACAAAACGGCAGCTCACTACAACTGTCACTCTATTTTGGCTCCAAAGTAGGGACTGAAGAAGAAACAATTGATTGCCCGTCCAGCTCTTCGCTAGACTTGACAAAACTACCCGATTCTAACCAACGATCGATTATACATTTTCGAAGCAATAATTATTGCACGTTCGACGTGCGCACGTGCGATTTGCAAAGCTTGGGTATTTGTTTTCATTTATTTACACGAGAAGAAATCACTAAACTAGTTTATACTACTGGTATTTATGTACACACTATGCATTGACTACTAATTCATTTATCTTTTTGAAATCACTCGAGGTTCTTCAGCTCATCGTACAATACAGGTCGACTCTACTTATCCTTATATGTAAATGCGGTGTTTTTATATTCTAGGAGTGTCTTGGTTTGCCGAAGTAGAATTGCTGGCTCGTTCGAGAATAAGCTCGCATTGCTAGCGGCATAGTGACTAATAGTGTTACAGGTTGTTGCCTGTTGCGATGTTTAATTTAAAATTCCGCCATTACATTACTTTTTTTGCGAACACCCTTTATAAAGTTCACGGACCCCTAAGGTTTCGCAAATCACCGATCGGGAAACGTTGCAATAAATACTAGTAAAGAGTGTAAATGGTAGTTATCGTTGAGAAAACTCACTTGAGAGTTATTTATCATCTACTGCACCCAAGGAAGATAGAGGGGATAAGGAAAACTACAAAAAAAATTGCCTAAAAAGGTAACCCAAAATGCAGAAAATAAATCTCATAAATTGACATCAAGGGGCTACGTGGAGTAAGCGCAATAAGAAATTTCATAGTAAAATTGGTGGTTTGAGGTTGGCAATATGAGAACCAGAAAACAGAGCAGAATTTTGCGAAAGCGCGGCATCCCGGCGTATTGTTTGTATGGGGTCGTTTTTCATCGTCCCAATGCTTAAAATTCTCTGTATTTTTTTTTGTTGTGTCGTGCAGTGACATTAGTAAAATTTCGGAATTTATATTTGTGTATGTTATCAAGACATTTGTGCAGACTTTTTATTACATTAAAATGGTATTGTTTTGTAATTCCGTTAATTCATTATTTTCGGGAAGTACATTTTTTCTCCTTTGGTAATTATTTATATTATTATAAATGTAGAAAAACGACGTTTTTTGGAAAAGATTCGATACTTACCCCCTATTTCGAGGACGTAGAACACGATTTTGGCTTTAATTTTTCACCATTTTTCGTCAGTTTCCCTGGAAACTCAAAAAAAGCCAAGCGTCATTTCACCAAGAAATTATTATTCTGAAAAAAAATCCGAACTTACATATTTATTTTCAATGCTAAAATATCATATATGTAATATATTTCAGGTAGTTTTGCACAAATTCTAGTGAATGAATTAAAAAAAAATGTATATTCAACGAAAAACGAAGAACACGTTCTGGAAAGGCCATCGACCATCAGACTCGTAAAAACGACTAATATTCGTTTGACACGTTGCTAGATGTAAAATACTTTCGTGGTATAAACTATAAAATTTAACTATCTCAGTCAACAATATACTTCAATTTTTGCAGTGTAACATAGAGTCTCAGAGAAAAATTAATCTTAACCACCCAAAATTTTTGTTTTGTTCAGGTTTAGCTTGATTTTGGTTAATTTGTAAAACTGAAACTAATCTGAACTAACCTAAATTGACCTAGACTTCTAGTTTCGTAATATAAACTATAAAATTTATCCATTACAGTTAACAAAATAGTTTAATTTTTGTAATGTATAAAAAAGCGTAAAACTAATCTTAACCACCTAAAATTTTTGATCAGATATCACGTGAAAGCGGGACAATCTGTGAAAGAAAAGAATATATGTGAATTTCACAAAAATCGTATTGGCAATCTGGCAACAGCGCTAATTTTTCGGGTTTTGAGAACGAGTCACACCAATATTTAATGATGGAAGCCATTTTGTTTTAATTTGTTTTTTGATAATATTTCTGATATTTCTGATAAAAATGTGCAAATTTATGAATTTTTATATATTACAGAGGCTTTTATCGGTGTGGAATTTGTGGTTGTAACCAAATTTTAAACCACGAGTGAAAAGTATTTTTCACTGTTTTCCGCAAAATTGAGGAAAAATTATGGAAAACAGAGATCAGAATCTTGTTCTATGACCTCGAAATAGGGAGAATTACCAAATCCTTAAGGACTTTTGTTTAAAAGATGGTCGACTTTATCGAATGATGGAAAAGAGCAAGAAGTAGGTAATCCCCAGGACAGCTAGCAGGAGAATCCTAATATATTAGCACGATGAAGCGGGACATTTTGCCGTAGGCAAAACGCTAGACTCTTTACAAGCCCGATACTGGTGCTCTTCAATAAGCACTTATGTTAGAAATTATATTAATTCCTGTTTGGGTTGCCTTTATAATAAAGTCTGGAAGGCAAAACTCCTGGTAGCCTAAACCCGATAGATAAAGAGCACATTTCCATGGGCACTACACATTTGGATCATCTTGAACCCTTCATAAAAAGCATAAAAAGAAACTCTTAGTTAGTAGTTGCAGTAGACGGATTTACAAAATTCGTATTTTTTAAAAGTAGTACCTCACACGAAAACTGCGCCTGTTATCCATTTTCTAGACGATATTGAGTTATTTGGAGTACCAAAAAGAGTAATATGCGATCAAGGGATCGCATTTACCAGCAATTTACGGAATGCTGATCAACTTTAAATATTAAAAGTGTTTTATGTACAACATCTACTCCAAGGGCTAACGGCCAAGTGGAGAGAATGAATCGTTCAATTTTTTCTGCACTAGTGGCCTCAGGGAGTCGATGACGATAGACGATGAGATAGGGGAGGCTATAGGACGAGTAAAATGAGGAATTAATTCTACGATTAATTCTACAATCGGAAAAAGTCTTTAAGAGATATTTTTCGGTTGCCGTCTTCGAGGTGTCCAGATCCGGAAAAGTTACGATATGATATCTCTGAAGTCATTAGGTTAAGACAAGAGTATCAAAAAGAACGTCACGATAAAAAGCATGCATGCTCAAAAACGTTTAAAGACGGACAGCTTGTACTGATCCGCAAGGCAAAGGATAGTAACGATGGTCAGAGTAGAAAGCTCGAGCTAAGATATAAAGGACCCTTTGTCGTTACGAAAGTCCTCGACAACGAGCGTTACGTTGTTACGGAATTGCCAGGCACAAGACGTTCAAGAAAGGCATATCGAGGAAAATGCCTTTTGGAACGAATGAAATTATTCGTCACAGAAGTTTTCTCGAATGAGGATAGTTCTGCAGACGAATAATATTTAAACATTGCTATTCACTAATTTTCTGTGTATGTGTTACAGGTGGCGCTTCACGAGGTCGCGAAGATTCGTCAGGTTAGCCGACTGTAATCCCAAGAATATATGCCCGCCCATGACGTAATGTAGACTGAAAAATGATTACTCTATGGTCATCTCAAAAAGAAGGAATGCAGGGATTTGTTTTTAAAAAAGTCCGGGAGTCGTAAAATAGCGTTTGACGAGAGACCATATTATGTTTATATTATTAAGCTCTTTTTCTAATACACTTTTGATACGAAATTATTCAAGTGGGTTTTAATATTGTTTACAATATTATAACCCTTTTCATTAACTAAAAGCCCTAAACACTCATAGCGTTATTAAATAAAATAAACTGAAAAAACTATTGTTTTATTAAACATTTATTAATTTTTTAGAGATAAAATTTATGTGTAAATTCTCACAATGGGTATTTTTTTTTCAAAAACTAAAATAGAAACACTATTGTGAAAAAATGCATATGAATATTCTTAACCTTTATAAAAATATGAAACGCCATACTCGTGGAAGCATGCTAATCAAGAAATTATGGTTTAATCTTTCACCTTTATATTTAAGCGTCATCAAATTTTATTTACACTTTTTGCTGACTTTTTGTAACTTACATCACTCCATATGTTTACTTAGTAAATAGTAATATTCAAGTCTGCGATGTTATTAGTCATTTCTTTTTGGTAGGCTAATCATATGTAAAGTGGTGTCTATACAATTGCATTCAACTTCATACACAATCTTGAATAAATAATCCATGTTACAATTTTAAACCTATCCAGGATCCTATAAATATAACACACAGTCGCAGGATGAGAAATAAGTTCATGATATAACGTTTCAATTTTTTTTTAGATTTAACGCCAGAATTTATATTCAATTTAATTTATATTTTATTGTTTCATTTGCATTTTTAAGCTAAATAAAGCTATATTTTAGCTGATAACATTAGACAACAGCCAAAATGTATCTAAGATAAAATCGACTAAATCTGTGGTGGTGTGCTAAAACTGAAACTAAAAAATCCTTTTAATATTAGTTCAAGTTTTAGAGAGACGTGATGTCATGTCTCCCTATATATTAACAATGTAACCGCAAGAATGCACGTGGTATATTTGTATTGTTATAATAATAGAGAGGTATGACGTTGTCAAATCTACATTTTCCCCGAGTTAAGGAAATTGTGCATAACTTGGCAACATCACATGGAGAATCTCCAGGGATGACTTCTATATACAAAGTTCAAACCTCCCAGGGATTAAAATAAGGGATAGCTATCCCCCATGTAAATCGACCTTTATGTCTGCTTTGTACTGAATATCCCCTGTATGCAAACAAATGACAAATGCCACTATTGCGAATGTAAATGTTGAAGCCGTATTTGGGTATACAGGTGTGGAAAATCCAAACCCGAACCTGGACCTTTCTTAAGTAAGACAAAGAAAATACTATATTATTAATCAAATCAGAATAAGACAGAATATAAGCATCGTAAGCATCGACATACGTGCTTAAATTTAATAAATTACCAGTTTGGCCTTAGGGTGAGGGGTAACAAAATGCTGGCGCGGTGAGAGCGGGCGGCAGCATACGCCTCGCCCTAACACAACAAGAGGATTCCAAGTTATTTGCTTTTATTCGGGCTTTGGAGCGTAAGTACCGAGTATTAGTATTTCCGTGTTTCGCGCCAAATTTTTTTAATTTAAAATGGTAGTTTATTCCACGAAACAAAAAGTGCAGATTATTAGGTGGTACTATTCTGGTAAAGGTATGGATGAAATAATCGGCAGATTTGCTTTTACGTGCGAAAATCATCCTGTTCCTTCAAAATTTAGAATTTCGGAAATTATTAAAAAATTGGAGACAACCGGTTGTCAAAAAATTTATAAAAAATGCACTGATAATAATAAGGAGCAAGCGGTTCCTCAAATTACTGAAGAACGAGCAAATCGGGAGACTGACGTTTGTAGTTTAGCAGAAATCAATTTTCCTTGCAATAGTATCGTAATTGCCAAAGAACGCTCGAACAGTTCGGAATATTTTAAAGCGAAACAAATATCGCTGTTACAAATTGCGAATAACTCAAGAAATTTTTCCATAAGAGCAGGAAACACGTATGGTGTTTTGTGAGGATATGATGTATAACCCCTGAAGTTTTGGCAAATACGCGAACCGTATTTTGCAATAGACTGGGTTATTGTCTCGCTCAAAGTGGAGACCTGTTTGAACACCTTTTGAAGACTTTTTGGTGTTTTTGTTGATTTAAATTGAATTTAGTTATTTGTTTATTTATTTACAATTACTGAACGTGTTCCTTTTATTTTTTACCAGAATCAAAGTTTATTTTTGAGAATGACTTTTAATTTTAAAGTGGTTTATTAACTTATTTACTAAGAAAATACCATTGCGTTTCACTAGTATTTTTATTAGAATAAATGTTTATTTTGTAACAGAAACATCAATTTTCTTTACGCTCAATGGCTATCAAAAAATATTTTTTTTGTATTTCGAATATTTGATGCATTTAAAACAATCAATGTCTCAAATAGTCATTAAATATTCCAAATTCCGTCGATTGCGTTATAAGTTTAGGCAAAAAGTAAATACACCCTCTGATTCGTTTCAAGATACTGCTCACTTTCGTGTCGTATCGAAATTAGCGGGGGTAATGTTGCGCGTAGGCGTTCCCTACGATCTTCTGTCCCGAAATAAGAAGTTGGAGGGGCTTAGTGGGTCAGAATTTGAGAAAACGGTCCAAAATAATTTCTTGTTAAGAAATTTAAACTGGAATGTTGGCTATAGTAACGTTTCTATTAAATCTCGGTAATATGAACGGCCAGTCTTTTCTTTCTAAACTTTCGTCTCAGGTCAAAGCCAACAGTGTTGTGGTTGCGTCGCGCCCAGTTACATTTGTGCGCCGCTTTTCTATTTGACATTGGATTGTCGAGAGACAAATATCAACGATTGTGAAATTGGGCTAAACAGAAAGGCAGTAATATATTTTCGCCGTACTCTGGTGTGTAAAATACAGAAAAGCATGTTATTCACATCAGGATTATATAACCTCTACTAAGTCAAAAGCCGAAGTTAAAGTCCAAGGTTTACTGGATCATACAGTGGATCGAATTATATTGCTTCAATTAGACGCCATTGAACAAATCGATAAATTAAATTTGTAAATATGAGTTTCATTCGTAAATAGGGCTTCGATGGAACATCAGGTCAGAGACAGTACAAAATGAAATTCACTGATCCGAATATTTCTGATACAAACTTATTCCTCATTAGCAGGTGTTAACACGCAAACTCAACAAGAACAGATTCTGTTGTACAATTTTAAACCCCCCTCTACTATGAATTGTGGGCCTCTAAAATTTGAATTTATTAAGAAGTCTTTAAAGAAAATAGAAAATTATGAACTCGAACTAGAAAACTTGTACTATATAAATGAGTTCTCTTTGCCACCCCAGCTTCAGTATAGTACGACTTATTTATGACGATGATAGAGCATTCACCTGCTTTGGCTGGAACGAAATCGGTCCAACTTGTTACCTCTGCCAAACAACATCTTAGTTCAACAATATTGATACCGTGTCCCAATAAATACAGAGTATTTCAAGCTACAACTGTTACCTCTACACGCACGTATTCGATTGTTCGAATGCTGCTTGTATTTGCCGTATCAACGTGACACACAGTAGTGGCAAGCCCGTAAGCAGAAAGACAAAGCGGTGAAAGCACAGATAAAGGCTACCATCCAACAGGCCTTTAAGGAGAGAGATTAGGACTTCTTGATGACACGCCAAAGAAAGGGTTAGGAAGTACTAACGATGGCAACACAGCTCGATGTTTCTTCGAGAACAGTGATGAGTCAGCTGTTATAACAAGAGTAAAGCGAAAACTGATCCTTCGGTTTCCCATAATTTTGCAAACTATTGGAAGCGGAAATTAAACTGCAATAGAGAAGATTTGGGAATACACACTTCAAAAAGCATGACTGTTCTTCAAAGGATATTCTTAGTACAACGCGCCAACAGGAATACACAAATTACTTACTCCATTGGCCAAACATCATAGGATTTGCAATATTACCGATAGGTAAACTTTCGAAAGATGCATAAAAATCAACGGACAAGTTGATAAGAAACTTTCGCCTAGACTTTGCCCGAAAATCTTCTCGAGAAAAAATATGGAGGATGTGTTCCAAAACTTTTGGCGTGGATAGATCCTTACACTGTTTTTTGACATCGTAAGGATTCGGACAATTCATGTATTGAAGAATGAGAAAAGAGCTATTAACAAAGAAGGCAATGATTAAAAAATTATTTTTATTATTTTCATTAGAGTCGTATTATTTATTCATTTATGTGAATCAATAAATATTATATTACTTACAAATTATTTGCATTGGTATTTGTTAAGAAGTCCTAAGCATAGAGGAAAAAGTACTTTCGCCTTTTTAACGATTATCGATACCCACGTATTTATTATTAAAGTATTATTTTTAAAATGCACCTTGAACTCAAGCGCAATATTTTATTCATGGAAATACAATTATTCTTTTTATTTTGTTTTTAAATTACATATTTAACAGCTATTGAATTACATTAGAGGTTTTTCGAATTTAGAATTTATTTTCATGATTTTAAAGATTCAGTCTGCTATGTTGGATCCGATTTTTAATTTTAATATTAAATCCGTGCCTTCGACCTACTGTGTTTTGACGACGCCAAACCATCTTTGCTGGGAACCAGGAAGCAAGCTACGATACAACAGTATGCTTTATTTCGCTTCTTCAACAGAGCTAAATGAGTTGTCCGTCTCTTTCTGTTACATTTCCGTTATTTAGAGGTTCTGTTTTGGATTTTCCTCACCTGTATAAGCAGCTATAAAGCAGAGGGTTGGTTAGTTGAAGTTAGTGGGTCGAATCGAATATTTGAGATTGTAAGATGTTTCGAAAGTGTGTAAATAATCCAGATCACTTCTATTATGTTTGTGATCAGGTGACTTTTGCGTCTCAGATGCGGTCTATTACCCCACTGAAAAAAAAGGCATATCAGCTTTATTTAGGTTTGCAATATTGGGGATCAAGACAAACAGTGAGTACCACATATCCACTGTAATGCATGCTCTTCAAGTTTGAGAAACTGCATAAATAGTTAAAGAAAATCTATGCGGTTTTCTGTCCCAACGATCTCAAGAGATCCTTCAAATCATGTTAATGATGGTTATTTCTGCATCATACCTCGTGTTGGGCAAGGCACAGGTATATTCAAGAAGAAAATGTCGGTTATGAACTATCCAAACATATCATCCGCTATGAGACCTGTGCCTCATAGTGACGAACTTTCTATGCCAAAACCCCCAAGAATATTCACTTTCGAATCAGATAATAAGGATACAACGATTTCTCAAGAAGAAGATATGCTGTCAAAATCAAGAGATCCTGATTTTACACCCAGCACGTCATACCGCCAAACATACATAATAACCGAGGCTTAGAACTTCCAAAAAGTAAAGCAGAGTTACTAGAATCAAAATTGAGGCAGTGGAACCTATTAGAAGATGATGTTTCAGTATGTATTTTTTGTAAACGCCGTAAAGGCCCAGCACCATTTAACATGGAAAAGAACTTGGTTTTCTGCAGTAACATTAGCGGTTTGTTGGCGGCTTTAAATATAAACTACAAACAAGAGGAATGGAGATTATTTTATGCACAATTCAATATTGAGTTTAAAAGCATTACTATTGCATATGGGAAATATTTTAACGTCTTCTCCTATTGAATATAGAATTCACATGAAAGAATCATGCGACAATATGAAGTACTTATTGATAAGTATAAAATACGATGAGCACCAGTGGCAAATCTGTGACGACTTAAAGGTGACTGCACTTTTACTTGGGTTGCATCTAGGCTACACCAAGTTATGCTGTTTTTTTGTTTGAATAGGACAGTTGGACAAAGGCATTTCATGACAAGAAAAACTACAGGTCCATTCGAAAATCGTTAGAAAATGTACAACATATGCCATTGGTAGATAGCAAAAAGATTTTGTTGCTCTCACTGCGTATCCAATTGGGCCTAATGAAAAACCTTGGTAAGGCACTGAATACAGATGGGCCAGCTTTTCAGTACCTGCGTCACAAATTTCCAAAGCTAAGTAAGCAAATATTACCCATAATTAACTATTACACGGTATTTTATAAAAAAAAGAAAAGCATACTCCGTATGTATGTATTTTATTATAGGGAAATGTAGCTTTAGAATATGCACAAATAATATAAAACCGAACAGACGACAACATTTACATTAAAAAAATATTGTGTTTATTTCGTCATTTCTCTCATCTTCAGTCTGATTCTAATACCATTTTTGGGTTTTAAAACTGCTTCTGCCGCCAAAATAACTTTGTGTTCTGGAATGGCCGGCAAAAGTTCAAAATTCAGCAAGATTTGAGCTAATGTATGTTTCATGTTTAACACTGCAAATTTTTGACCTAAAAATAAGTTTTTAATTACTTATTATAGTCTGATTCTCAAAATATTTATTCCAACAAACATTTAACCAAAAATCTCTTACTTCCTAATTTTTTTTTTTATTACTGATACATGTTTATATCATAACAATATTACATAAATTAATCTAAGGAAAGGTAATTATAAAACCTACCAATACAATTTCGTGGTCCGGCACCAAAAGGTAAGTACGAATAGGGTTTTATTTTCGAGTCTAGAAATCTTGTTGGAATAAATTTTTCAGGATGTTCAAAAACCTTTGGATCTCTGTGAACTGAGTAACAAATTGTCATCAAAGTAACACCTGCAGGAATAATTTTATTGCCTGAAAAAAAAAAGGTATTAATTGATTCATTTTTGCTTTTTGCAGACTATAAGTGTAAAAAAGAACCAAATTCTTCTATCCCGAATTACAATCGATTTGGGAATTTAAACTGTAAGTTCCGGTTAATTCAGGTTGGTTGAGGTTAGTATTGGTATTCGAATTCAATAGTGTGCTATTTTAGAACTTCTTGCAGTGTAGAAAAAGTACGACAAAAACTAAAAAGTTTTAAGGTAACATTGCTTTTAAACACAGTTTTGTGTTTCTTTGTAACAAAGTTTTGAAAACAAAATAAATAAAATAAATATTGGTGAATTACAGTACGCAAATGTGAGTTGTAAATATTATCGAACATTGATTTATTGTTTAATATTATTATGTCACGCAAGTGTAAAAATTATCCCGATATCAGACAATCAACATTCAAGTTATTTTTCTCAAAAGATGTACGAAAACATGAGCCTAATCCTTGATAAAATCAGTGTCAGGTCACTAAGGTCAAATCAACAATTCAAAGAAACATGAAGAACTGTGAATATCAAATACCATGTGAATATGGCAACTCCTATGTTGACGAAACAAAGAGACTCCTCGAAGAAAGAATCAAAGAACACCGGAAGAAGACATCTCGTGGAGAAATAGAAAAATTTGGTGTCGCCAACCACGCATGGACTAACGGAAATTGCCTAAAATGCTCTGAAGCTAGAATCTTACACCGAGAACAACACTGGAGGAAACGGAAAATAAATGGTTTTTCAATAAGGGCGTATAGATATTGGAAATCTGTGGCAGCCATGTTGTTCCGATGGGGTCTGTCTAATCTGTTGTTTATTATTTTGTTGCAGATCACCATGACATGTTACATGATTGAGCAGTACGTCCAAATGATAAAGCTTTGTTATCAAAATGAATGTTCGGTAATGCAAACGTTGCAGACGCGGTAGCTCTTCAAAGTCGACTCTCCAATGTTTGGTTGCCAAATTCGAGACGACCGGTTCGGTAAATAATCAGTTAATACCCGTACGTATAGGGAACGCCAGATCAGTCGAGAACATCGCTGCGGTACGTATCCAGGAGAACCCGAGGCAGTCAATTTCTCACCGTGCACAAGAACTCAGGCTTTCGCAGACTACAACTTGGCGAATTTTCCATAGAAACTTGAACCTACCTCCGTACATGACCCAGAAGCTCAAAGTAATTCACTATAGATAACTCCGTTTATTCGCTGACTGGGCTTCGGAGCGTTTGAAAGAAGACTCCAATTTTGGCCGAAAAATCATCTTTAACAAGGAGGTTTATTTTTGGATAAATGGCTATGTTAATAAACATAATTGTCATATATGAAACGACGTCAACCCACACTAGGTTCATCAGGTGGTAAAACATTCACAAAAAGTTACTGTTTGTGCGGATTGGACAATATAGAGGTAGACGACATGTCGTTCCAGTGGGACGGTGCTACGTGCCACACAGCGGACGTTACGCTGAATGTTCTGCATGAACGATTTGAGGGTATGGCTATCTCTCGCAGAAGAGACGTGAATTGGCCACCAAGATCGTGCGATTTGACACCGCTAGACTTTTTCTAGTGGGTTTTCCTGACCCGGCCTTATTGAAAAACCTTTTACATCAGAACCCGAAATATTTTAGTCAACCGTATTTAGATATAAGAGAAATGTGAAAATCACTTCTTCGTAATTATAAATTAAAAGTAAATGCAGCATAAATGGCACCTTAGCGTAGCATGCATGAGTGCACATATCTCGATCATGCTCCACTGCATTTACATTTAGTACAAATAGTTCCATAGCTTAATAATTTGTTCAAATTCACTTGAAAACGGCTAGAGATAACCACCAGCCGATCTGATTTAATGATTATTACATAAGATTTGTTTTAAGGTTAATGGTTAAATATTTTACAGAACAAAACACTGAAACAAAAAACAAAATTATATTTTTTAATAGTCGAAAATTTCCTTTGCGTATAAATCTCCTAAATAACTGAAAATACTTTAAAAAGTTTAATTCGTTTTATACTGACCATCATAAATTATATCCTTAACGGTTTTTCTACCCACTATCGGAACCGAAGGGTATAATCTTAATGTTTCTTTGATAACAAGATCTAAATATTTCATGTCTTGAAGATCTCTATGGGTAAATTTGTCTCTATCTCCTAATATTGCCCTAATTTCCTCTAGGGTTCGTTTCTGCAAAACAAAATTGTGAACAAAATATTATTTTCATTATTTTACCAATAAGATCTGTGATAAACATGCGCACATGTAATATCGCCCGTTTTAGCAGAGTTCAATTATACCGGGTGTCAACGAATCTATTAGACAAGTCATAATTTCTAGAATATTATGTGTATCAAAATGAGAATTGGTACAGGTAAATGGTATGTAAAGGGGAGAGTTTTCGCATATTTTCCACTTTCCGGCCACTTCCGGTTTCACCAGAAATGGCCCCGGTTTTGAATTTTTAAATGGAACACCCTATATATTTTAACATTTTTGGATTTCTGAGACAATTCTAGATCAGAATGTGACATTTTAAAAACGTTTTACGTCTACTTCATTTTTTTAGAGCCACTTTTAAAATTGCATCTAGGTGGCCATGATCGGACGCAAACTAATCTAAGGGCTTTAGGTGATGTCAAAAAAATACAATCGTAAAGTTTTAGTTACTAGTATGAAAGACAGGAGTAAGACAAGTTGACAAAATTACGTTTTCATTTCTAACTATTAATTTTCAAATGGCGACCCCTTTTTGACAACTACTTTTCGAAAAAAGCATTCTTTGACGAATCTAACGGTACTAATTTATTTGCAATTGGATTAGACATAAGAAATACTCGATAATTTATTTACTTATGACAAGTGCGCCATGGACAGCCATGATGCATAATAATTTGAAACTGTTTTTATTAAGTCTTCTTTGGAAAACAAAGCACTCACTTAAGTAGATAATGACAGTGACATACACTCTAAGAACAGACGTAAAAGTTTCTTAATTTTCGTTAAGTTTAGTTTAAATTTTCGTTAAAATATTGTATACTCAAAGTGAAAAAGTGGATATGTTATTAATATTTGGAGAGTGTCATAGAAATTCAAGGAATGCTGCCGAGTTGTATGCTCATAGATATCCGAATCGGCAACATCCAGCCTATCAGTATTTTCCGTATGTCGAGACTCGTTTTAGGCAAACAGGAAATCAAGAGGCGGAACAGAGGTTTATCATAAATGAAGAGACTGAGATTAACGTAGCTGCTATGGTTGAGGTTGACAAAACAGTTTCGTTAAGAAAAATTAGTCAAGAACTGCAGATAAGTTATGAATCAGCAAGAAAAATACTGAAAAAGCATGGATATCGAGCATTTAAATATCAGTTACATCAACATTTGTATACTGAGGAGGACGATAGACGGGTAGTGTTTTGTGATTGGCTGCTTCAAAATCATAGAGTTAACCCAAATTTTATCGATTTTATTCTATTTTCCGACGAATCCCCATTTACAAATAATGGCATGTTCAATAAGCAAAATACTCGGTACTGGGCCCAACAAAATCAACATGAAATGAGAGAGGGCAATTTTCAAGAAAGATTTGGCGTCAATGTCTGAGCTGGTATGGTTGGAAACAGAATAATTGGGCCAATATTGTTTCAAGTTCAGTTAATAGGGGTTAGATACTTAGGTTTTCTTAAAAATGAAATCGAAAATCATCTCAATGATATACCTTTAGCAGTTTTACGGCGAATTTACTTTCAACAAGATGGAGCACCGCCTCACAATACTAGAGAAGTTCTTAATTATTTAATAGACCATTTTAATAATCGAATTATTGCAACCAATGGTCCGGTACGGTGGCCAGCCCGCTCACCGGATCTTACTGTGCTCGATTTCTTTGTCTGGGGATATGTTAAAGAAAGGGTTTACTATGGAGCAGCCCCAGCTACTTTTGAAATATTAGAAGAAAGAATTTTACGGGCATTTAGAAGTATAACGCCCCAAATGCTACAAAACGTGTTGAGAGAAATAATAGAACGAGCTGAAATGTGTCGTGACAAAGAAGGAATGCACTTTGAACATTTACTACACTAAACTTTTTAACAAATTCAGCTACTGTACTTTCAAATATTTTAAGTGCGTCGTCTAAGTTATTAGTTTATTTTGTTAGTTTTTTGTTAATTTTATTAAATTTTTAATCCAATTCCTGTCTTTCATACTAGTCACTAAAACTTTACGATTGTATTTTTTTGACATCACCTAAGGCCGTTAGATTAGTTTGCGTCCGATCATGGCCCCTTAGATGCAATTTTAAAAGTGGCTCTAAAAAAATGAAGTAGACGTAAAAAGTTTTTAAAATGTCCCATTCTGATCTAGAATTGTCTCAGAAATCCAAAGATGTTAAAATATACAGGGTGTTCTATTTAAGAATTCAAAACCGGGGCCATTTCCGGTGAAACCGGAAGTGACCGGAAAGTGGAAAATATGCGAAAACTCTCCTCTTCACATAAAATTTACCTGTATCAATTCTCATTTTAATACACATAATACTGTAGAAATTATGACTTGTCTAATAGATTCGTTGACACCCGGTATAGGGTTATTCACCCTATACGGCACAGAATATTGCAGCAAAAATACGTGAGTTTCAAAAAGTTTTACTTTTGGGATATATAGGGGTCTAATATAGTTACTTTTTAAAATTATTTTCAAACAGGGTGTCCCAAAAGCTCTGAAAGTATCAAAGTTATGTTTTTCTAAATAGAACCCCCTGTCTATTATTGCATTTTTGGATTCTTCGATCAAAATAAGTGATTATTTTAAAAAGGTTTATTGTCCTTAAACCTTAAGGGTTTTTAAATAACTTGAATTCTGACAAAATCTAACCTAATTTTCATCTTTCAAATACTTAAAAAGTATTTTGAGTTATGTACTCGAAATTTACAGCAAAGTCTAAGAATAAATCATATTTTATATCCCAGTTATAATAAACTTGCTATATTATACAGGGTGTCCAAAAATTAAAAGTAATCAAATAAGAACTTTAAGTGACTATAACTTGATTAATTTAAATGGAATGCTATACTTTTCACTTTACCAGAAAATATACCTTTCAACTACCTATCGAATGGTATCAACGTGTTCTATAGCTAAGTCTTCGCGTTTTCACCCAATACGCCAAATAATCGTTTTCTGCACCATTTTGTGTTTTTTGAATAGATGTTCTAATGTATCTTGTTGCCTATGGCATTTGAAAACGACAGATAATTTACAACTATAAGAATAATAGTCAGAAATATCTTAACAAATGTTTAGAAACTCGGAATGCGATTTATACTCGTCCAACAGGTTATAACAGCAATATTGGTAATAATATATTGACGATAGCACAAAACAGAGGCAAAATAATTATAGTAGATTTTCAAAATATCAACAATCCATTTCCAAACACTTACATATTCTTTTTTCGAAACCACTGCTAACTATATATAACATTTGCGGGCTTACAGTTTGAAAAGCGTCTTAAATGCGTATTTTCATATCTTGTGGTGTTGGCGGGGGCGCATTGTGGACAATTGCCTTTATAAGCCCATAAAAAGAAATCTGGTAGAGTTAGATCCGGAGATCTTGGGGCTAATTTTGAAATCCGTCTCTCCCCATCCGTCTGTTTCGAAAGTTGACATTTAAAAATTGCCGAACCTCGTGATGATAATGAGGCGAAGTTCCATCCAGTTGAAGCCACATAGTTATTCTAATATTTAAAAGTACATCTTCTAATAACACTGGAAGTTCGTGTAAAAGAAAATCGCGAAACATCAAACCATTTAAAGGTTCCAATTAAGGATGGACCCAGTATTCCTCCCAACACATTAACCGACCACTTATTCTGGTTTCTCATAACTCTGTATATACGCGGATTTGAATCAGAATAGTAATGGAAGTTGTGTCTATTTACGAAACCATTGTTATGGAAAGTACCTTTCATCACTAAACAACACATTATCAAAAAAAGTGTTGATTTTCTGCCACTTTATCTAACATCCACAAGGAGAATTCAGTTCATTTGTCAAAATCATTTCCGTGAAGCTTTTGACAACCCTGGATTTTATAGGGATTGAAATTTGTACTTAAGAATCCTTGAAACACTTGCTTGGCTAATGTTAGTATTTTCGGATATATGATTCTGATTAATATTGGAATTTTCGACCACTGAACCAGTGACAGGTTTTCTTGTAACAGATTTTTTTATAACTGACACTTCCACTTTTCCGAAACTGGTTTGATAATCTCACAAAAACAGCTGGTTGAATGGTTTCTTTCAGGAAACCTTTGAGCATAGGCTCGAGAAGCCAACAAACAATTTTTATGATATTCTCCAAGGATAAAAATCATATCAGTACGCTCTTTCTTTAGATAAATCTTCATTTTGACAAAGCAATAACACAAAAATATTCAAATAATTCATTTCAATAAATAAAGTTCCACTGTTACAAAAAATAATACCGCTATCATAGCAACAGGCTTTCCTGGACTAAACTGACAGACTCAATGAATTATTTGATGTCTCTAAGTGCCATAGGCAACTAGATACATTAGAACATCTATCCAAAAAACACAAAATGGTGCAGACAACGATTATTTGGCTTATTCTGTGAAAACGCGAAGACTTAGCCATAGAACACCCTTATATCATTCAATATTTTTGGTAAGGTAAAAAGTATAGCGTCCTATTTAAATTAATCAAGTTATAGCCACTTAAATTTCTTATTTGATTAGTTTTAATTTTTGGATACCCTGTATAATATAGCAAGTTTATTATAATTTTCTATCATATCCCTGCATAATATAAAACTCAACAATAAATTTTACCAAAATAGGTAGTTTTAAATAAGGGCAGTAATTAATTCTTATGACATTGTTACAAAAACCAGGATAACAAGCTTTAAAGTTCCTCCGCACCTTTTAACTTCTACTGCGTTTTCCAATTAATCCAACAAAAAACGAAAATTTCGAATGTTTACGAAGAAAAGAATTTCTCATCTTTTACTACCATGTTAAGTAGTAGTTCAACTTTAGGAGATTAATCCTACTTTCTACATAAGAGCCGATCTTCAAAGTGTGCATATTACACAAAAATCCTAGCATCTACTCCATCATTAAAAGCTGATCTAGAATTATTTTCTAAAGACTTACTAATAAAAGTCTTTTCATGTTATCTATTTTTGTATTCAAATTCTTTGATTTAGTTCCTAAAATGGCGAACCAAGTAACAGATATTACTATATAAGGGTGGGTAAATATTCCGCAATGATCTAGTTAAGAGTGGATGGATGGTGACAGCAGATATGCTAGGGATATTGATAATTATGAAACTATGAAATAACAATGTCACCTAATTATTTTTTTTAAATTAAACATACTTTATGTAATCAGTTATTTTAAATCTCCAAAAAAGTAGGAATATTTTTTGTGTAGCATAACCTGTGGCTATATTCAAGTACTTCAAAAATATTGAAAATTTGCCGAAATTATATTACACTTATTTTAATCCTCCCTTCTAATTAAAATTTCAGTTTTCATGATTAGTAAATACGCTGTTAAAAATAACCTTAAATTTAATGCAAACTTAATGTTCCTTTTATATTAAAAAATTTAATGGTTTTATTCCAAAAATCATGAATAACTTACATTTAGTTTGAATTAAAAGCAATTCATTCAAATTTCAGTTCGTTGTACATTAAATTTGATTAAATGGTAACTTAAATTTCAATAAAGTAACTGAAAAAATATTTCAACTTTCTGTACATTGAAATTAATCCACATGTACTTTGACATTAAAGGAATTTACATTAATACTCATGGTACATTGCATGAGATTCCGGAAGATGGCACCACTTGTATTGAACTTTTTATTTAGTATGATATAAGTTGCTTAAAGGACACAATTTTCTTATAGTGAGGTACATGTCTGCCCCGTACTGACGAGAAAAAATGAATTTGAAACCGGTCTAAATGGCGGTACAGTATCTGTGGGAAAAATGTCCACCTTTTCCTGGTAGTTTCAGGATTTTTTGACCTCATTAATGTTGGTGTATTAAATCTGTGATAACATATTTAAAATTCAATAATTACTGGCTGTATATTTAATGTACATAGTCACCTTAAAAAGTAATGGTCGAACTTAAAACGTTTGTGAATATTGCTTTCAGTACTTTAATCAAATTTAATGCATTTCCTTTTTACAGCGTATTCACCTAAATAAGTTTAGATAGTCTAACTGTAGTATTCGCCTTTTTATTATGGAATAAACAAGTACTAATCAAAACAAAATACTATGGTTCAGCTAACAGGATAAGAACTTTTAAAAATAAAAAATTTTAGTAAGAAGTGAAGAAATCTTTCTGCCGTATTTAAATAGTTTGTTATATATATATATATATATATATATATATATATATATATATATATATATATATATATATATATATATATATGTATATATAATTCTCGTTTCAGGCAGAGAATATGAAAAATATATATACAAACAGTTTATTTGATGCAAATATTGCTCTGGTTCTCTTTCTATACGCGTTTCGATCACCTCATGACCTCGTCAGTGGAGCTGTATCGGACCGAGAGCAACATTAGCAGCTATACAAAAAAATTCTAATTTTGTAGAAGATACAAGACGCTTCATTTCAAAAAGTTATATGTGACATGGTCATTTGAAAGTTATTCACGCTACTAACATATGGTTGCCCAATCAAATACAATAACTGTAGTTTTACAGGCTGACGTATACTCGGACCCGTTATCACTTTCTGTAGGCCTTTAATTAGGCTGTTGGGGGTCATTTTCTCAATTCTGTATATTGTAGATTATGAAACATGACTAAAAAATTACCAAGATTATATTTTTATATCTCGTTATTGAATGATTTCCATCTGTTAAGAATTTTTCGTCTTTTTATCGGTCAATTTTTAATTAAAATATTTTGAAAATTACGTCATACCTGAACGTCAGGATGATTGGCTAGACAATACATAGCAAAACTGTTGGCTGAAGCAGTAGTATCGTGGCCCTAAAGGAAAATAAAAAATGAGTCAATCCATTGTGAAAAGATGTTTTGTGAATTTAACATTGCCAAGAAAATGTTGTTTTAAAATTTTGAAATTTATTTTAAAGTATCAAGTCAACATCTCATCACTATTGTGCATAAATATTTAAGAGAAAAAACGTTAAGTCGTCGTGTCTCAGATTTGGTCCAAACTTGAAGGATAGATAAAAGCGCCAAAAAAATTAAGAAATCCGAAATTTGTGCAATTTTGATGCGTTTTTGTGAATTCTGCAGCGTAAACTATCCAAATCAACATGTTTTTTTATTTCAAAAGTAAAACGGAGAGAAATTTTGAAAAAGTTAACATATAACTTTTATAAAACTTTCTTTCGAATAAAGGTTTATTTTTAAATTTTGGGAAATTAACTATAAAAAAAAAAATTTTATAAACAAATTGATTTTAAAGAATACTTTTTTTTTCTAAACAGAAGTTTTGGGTGCACTCAAAAATTGCGAAAGTTATAAATTTGGAACGTTGATGGCTTTTTATCCCTTATAGATCAGAAAATAAAAAGCTTGAAGAATTGTGGCCGCATAACTATAGACTAAACCATCAAGAGTATTTAAACATTTTCCCCCTAAACCACTAACCTGGTTTAACTTTTTTAAGGCAACTAAATCGAATCTAAGTCCTTCTTAGTGAATCTGGCTATAAATTTATTTATATTTTATTCACGAGTAGGCATTTTAAAGCTTATTACGTGTATGCGCTGATTCATATATAAGTCCTAAATATTATTTGCGCTGTCGGCATTATTTATACCAAAATAACCATTTACTTGATGTTTATTAATTATGGCTCAAAAAAAATGTTTCTCAACTCATAACGATTACAGAGAACCTATACAAGATGTTATAAATTGTCTATTTATATAAACAAACACTATTCTTGTAACAGTAGATAAGTTTAAGATGATCATTGGAGATTATTTGGGCTCTTGGTGCAATAACATTCGGGAATTCCGTACGACCCAGCGTCTATACCTAATAAGTTTTTAACTTGTCAGCCTTGAATAAAACTTAAAAAAATCAAATATCTAAATCTAAAATCAAATTTCTGTTGATTGTATATTCCATAGTTATGAGGGTAATATTTTTTTAGTATATTATTTCCATTTCTCAAAGGATAAGTCACAACAGGCATTATCAGAACGCGCAAGTCCCCACACAATACTTTACAAAAAAATCCATACCTTTCAGAATTTTTGACTGCACCCAAATGCCGAATTACCAAAATTTGCACAAAGTTCAGGGCTACAAGTATGCTTTTTTCAAATTAAAAAAAAAAAAAAAAAGAATTAAAAATAAGTCCAATTCTTGATAAAAATTCATTTTTGTTAACTTTGGAGAAAAAAATAACAAAAAATCTTATTCGTAAGATACATAAATACAAAAAAAATGCTCAAGTTTTGGGTTTATTGGTTTTTTTAGATACCTTTATCGACCCTCTAGATTTAAAACAAATCTGAGGCATGACGGCAAATTGCAGCCAATTGGAATTCTAAGCATTACTTCGATGCTGGGTACTAATGATACTGCAGTAAACGTGATTTAAATTGGAAATAACAAAAATATATATACATACTGCAAACATAAATGTATCCACCTGTTCCCGTATAAACTTATCAGACAAGGGCTGTCCATCATCCTTAAATGTTAATAATAAATCCAGAAAAGCCATCTTTTTCTTAACTCCTATTTCACCTTCTCCTTGGTTGTTTTTATATTCGTTCTCGCTCTTTGCTTTTTCAATTTCCTGCTTCCTTCTTTCGATTACATTATTTGAGATACTATGAAGAAGTTTAACATACTTTTTCTCTCTTTGATAGTCACGACTTAAATAATATACAGTATCAATAATTTTAAGTGGGTGGAAAGCTCTATCTACTGTAATTTTACACATTCCCGCTACTGCTTTGTGATAATCGCTATTTTCATCTTCTTGGACATTCATAGAAACTCCCATTGAAGTTTCTGAAATAATACTAATCATAATTATATTGGAAAAGACAGCCAAATATAAAGATCCGAAGGTACAAATATGCAGACAGCGGGGAATGAATAGCATCCAGATGTTCCCCATAACTCTGTCAACAACCAGCGTAGTGCCGAAGGGTCTCCTGCTTAATATCAAGAAATTGGGCCTTAACAAGTACCTATGTAAGGCTATGGTACTGCACCATAACTTTATATAGTGCCCCACAACGTGAAAAGGCTCCCACAAATCTCCATCCTTATGATATCAGAGGACATGTGGGATAAATAAGTGTTTCTCTGGTGAAAGTGTTAGAGCCGCTTAGCTAAATCTATGGGATAATAATAATAATAATTAATTAGAGTTTTTTTAAGCCTTCGACTGTCACATGATTGGTTAGCAGCTATACTGAAAATATATAGAGTCGATGTACATATTGTGTCCTTTTTAGAACACCTCATATTAACTTGGAAATCTATGATCCAAATACAAACACATTTCAGTAACAAAATCAAGACAGATACAATAAGAAGAGGAAGATCTCAAGGAGATTCCTTAAGCCCATTATGGTTCTGCGTTGCCTTAAACCCACTCCATTTACATTTCACCAGATACGACTTCGGTATTAAGAATAATCGTGAAGAGGTAGTAAGACTATTTCATCTTCTGTATACAGATGACCTTAAACTGATGGCCACCACTAGAAATCAGATACTCAAATCTGTAAATCAGTTCTCCAGGAATATAGAAATGTTGTTTGGCCATAATAAATATCGCATTTTAAACCACAAAGAACGGAAAGATACAACCCGGAGCATTTGAGACGCAAAAGGACCAAACCATTGCGGCAATGGAGGTAGAACAGACTCATAAATATTTTAGCAGCGAACTATGAAGTCCGAATTAACCAACGAGTTCATAAGACGGCTGAGGCCGGTACAGAGTGCTCTATACTTAGTAACTCCTTTGGAAATTATTAAATTGAGCAGAACGTGCACAAAAAAATCTGCAATGGTAAGCCAGAACACTTCTGATAAAGCCCAACAAAGATCATCCTCGTAGTGCAACTGAGTGGATAATGCTACCAAGACACCTCGTGAGAAAATTATTGGTGGATATTGGAAAGTAATTGGATTAACAAGTAACAAATTCACGCTCGCTAAGTCTTTTTGCTACCCTGGGTAATATGCGACATAAAGCGAATCAACACCACTGCGGTTGAGGGAACGTAAACTGACTTCTAATCACCAGCCCGACCAAGAAAAGCTTCAAGTCTAGCTATCGAAGCTTCTTTATAGACGACACCCAAATGAGGTCAACCAAGAAAATGCAAAGCATCGAATAAATGGTTGACATTAGGGCAAATGTCCTCTGAAACCGAGGGCTTTCTATTAGCTATCCAAGATAAGGCCATCCCAATGAGAAACTATCTGAAATACTAATCAAAAACCGTTCGATCCACAATGACCAATCCCAATGTAATTGTTGAACATCAGAGACAATCCAATATATAACAAGAGGATACCAAGCATCTGCTGCATCGGAGTGCAAGGATAGATACGATTCAGCCGCGAAAATCTTCCGTCAAGAGTGGGCAAAGAAGTTCAAATTGTTGCAAGTAATGTCATACTATTTTTACACTTCCGAACATATTCTGAAGAACGAGTTCAAGTTGTACTGAGATTGAACTGTGCATACGGATCATGCGGTTGCACATAACAAAGTGGACATCATTTTATTAGATAAAATATCCAAACAAACACCACTAATAGAAGTCGCTATCCTCAACAAGAACAATTTAAGAGAGAAGCTTAATGTGAAGATCACCAAATAATTAGTGTTCAGACGACTAGTAGGCAGTGTTCCTTGCAATCTTTCGAACTCTCCGAAAATTCATAGGAAATGCAGGGAACTAACCTCATCCACCGACCGACAACATGGAAAGGGCCCTAACTGAGCGTCATCCTTGTGATATCTGAATATATTTGGGACGAGTGAAAGTTCCCTGGAGGGTGTGCGAAAGTCGTTTGGATAATAATTATTATTCCTGGCCTTAATACAGGTCAGAACAACTGATCTGAAAAATTTTGGAGGATAAACCATCGACTGACTGTTTTAATTAATGATGTTCTGCTTAATTCACAAAAAATACCAATGTTCCTTGTAGAAGGAATTACGAAGCTCTAAGCAAGAGATCATAATTATACATATGATCCAACGAAGTACAAGTCAATTATCTGCCTTCGTATTCTGTACAAGGTGATCACATCCTCCCTGACATAATGCATTCGTGCACACTGCGACCAAAACAATATCATCGCTTTGAATCAAAAAGAATGTACGAAAAGCATGGTAGGCAGAGTAGGCAGGTAGTAGAGAGGCAGTCATGGTCATGCTAATAGATGGAACCTTTTTACATCGTCTACATCAGACTACCAAAAAATCTTCGACATGGTGCCCATGACTACCTGAAAGCTATAGTGAGAATATATAAAGGCGATGTTTACATTGATTCCTTTTTAGATCACTTCATCCCAACCTGAAAAACTAGAATAAAAATGCAAATTAGGCATTAGTATTAGAAACAATCACCTCCTGTATATGAATAATCTTAACTTGATCGCTGCCACTAAATATCAGCTTTAACAAATGCTAAAAATGGCAGAGGTATTCTCCAGGGATATAGAAATACTATTCAGTCTTGAAAAATACCGCACCTTAAATGTTACTAGAGGAAAAATATCGCCAAGGGTATTTTAGATGCAGAATCGTCGGCAATCGAGGAAAAACAGGCCATCACACTAAGAATTGACCAAAGAACTATCAGGACCGAATTAACAAACGAGCTCATAAGGCTGGTGAAATAGGTATTACGAACCAACGTAAATAGTTAAAATCTATCTAAAGTGCTCAATATATATATATATATATATATATATATATATATATATATATATATATATATATATATATATATATATATATATATATATATATATATATATATATATATATTGGCCGGAAATGGCCCCGGTTTTGAATTTTTAAATGGAACATCCCGTATATTTTAACATTTTTGGATTTCTGAGACAACTTTAGATCAGAATGTGACATTTTAAAAACTTTTTACGTCTACTTCATTTTTTTAGAGCCACTTTTAAAATTGCATCTAGGTGGCCATGATCGGACGCAAACAAATCTAAGGGCCTTAGGTGATGTCAAAAAAATACAATCGCAATAAGTTTTAGTTACTAGTATGAAAGATAAGAATAAGACAAGTTGACAAAATTACGTTTTCAATTCTAACTATTAATTTTCAATTGGCGACCCCTTTTTGACAACTACTTTTCGAAAAAAGCATTCTTTGACGAATCTAATGGTACTAATTTATTTGCGATTGGATTAGACATAAGAACAGAAATTAAATATTATTAAGCAAAATACTGGATAATTTATTTACTTATGACAAGTGCGCCATGGACAGCCATGATGCATAATAATTTGCAACTGTTTTTATCAAGCCTTCTTTGAAAAACCAAGCACTCACTTAGGTAGATAATGATAGTGACATACGCTCTAAGAACAGACGTAAAAGTTTTTTTCACTTTGAGTATACATTATTTTAACGAAAATTTAAACTAAATTTAACGAAAATTAAGAAACTTTTACGTCTGTTCTTAGAGCGTATGTCACTGTCATTATCTACTTAAGTGAGTGCTTTGTTTTCCAAAGAAGACTTGATAAAAACAGTTGCAAATTATTATGCATCATGGCTGTCCATGGCGCACTTGTCATAAGTAAATAAATTATCCAGTATTTTGCTTAATAATATTTCATTTCTGTTCTTATGTCTAATCCAATCGCAAATAAATTAGTACCGTTAGATTCGTCAAAGAATGCTTTTTTCAAAAAGTAGTTGTCAAAAAGGGGTCGCCATTTGAAAATCAATAGTTAGAAATGAAAACGTAATTTTATCAACTTGTCTTATTCCAGTCTTTCATACTAGTAACTAAAACTTTGCGATTGTAGTTTTTTGACATCACCTAAGGCCCTTAGATTAGTTTGCGTCCGATCATGGCCACCTAGATGCAATTTTAAAAGTAGCTCTAAAAAAATGAAGTAGACGTAAAAAGTTTTTAAAATGTCACATTCTGATCTAAAATTGTCTCAGAAATCCAAAAATGTTAAAATATACAGGATGTTCTATTTAAAAATTCAAAACCGGGGCCATTTCCGGTGAAACCGGAAGCGGCCGGAAATTGGAAAATACGCGAAAACTCTCCCCTTCACATACCATTTACCTGTACCAATTCTCATTTTGATACACATGATACTCTAGAAATTATGACTTGTCTAATAGATTCGTTGACACCCGGTATATATATATATATATATATATATATATATATATATATATATATATATACGTGCTCGGTCCTTGATTACTCTCTTGACAAAGGCAAACGAACATCTTCCTCGTACTGAACGGGTAATTCTACCAAGATATCACGGAAGAAAAGGATTGGTGGATATTGGTAAGCAATTAGACCAACAAATAACAAACTTACGATCATATTAAAATCATTCATTAAACTAAATTGTTTTTATCAAATATTGTATTATGATCAGGGAGGTACACCAAGATGACAGGATTTTTTTAATTAGTCTCACGTAATATGTTGTTGAATATTTAAAAATAAAGAAATTTATTTTTATTATAGCAAAAAACAGATAAACCTGATATAACTAGTTTATACCTGTTTATGTTATTAAGTGTAAACAACAATTTAATTAATACAGTGGAAAAATTTACTTAGATCACCCGAATATGTTAAACCTATGTACCAGCATCAAAACTACATTGCCTACCTATTACTTTAATATCTTAATAAATAATTATTGCAAACTTCATGTTGTAAACTTTTTAAAATGTATCTATTTTCCTTTAAGATTTTTCAACATTTTTTAATAAATTTTATGTCAAATAAAAGTTATATATAATATTTACCCTTAAATTATGGAACTATACCTACTTGGATTTTTTTACATTTTGTGGCTGGAGTGAGAACCAATAACATATTTTAACAACACATCTTTTGACAAATGAAAAATTGGAATTTAAAACGAAGAAAGTTTGAGGTTCTGTATGTCGCTATTAAAAAAAATCTTAAGACATACTGACATAGAACGAGTGAATGTATAAAATTTTATTTAATACTCATTTTTAATAATTTGCAGTGGCAATAATATATGAATAAAATATAGATGAAAAATATTCTATTCCTTGTTATGGTTCAATAGCTATAGGCATACCTACCGCAAATTATATCTAGTCCATAATTAATCATATATGGATAAATATCTACACTTTCCTTGCCAATTTCTTTATTTAAAAGACGTATTAAAGTTGACGATGGGCCTTCAAATACATCCACAAATTGTTCCAAAATATTAAAATGAAAAGCTGGAGTTAAAATTCTTCGGCCTCTTCTCCATGTAGAGCCTAGAAAAAGGGACTGTTAAAAGTGGTAGTGTTTGATAATAAAACAGACCGGTTATAAAAAATACCAAACTTCCAGATTTTGTTTTGATCATTAAATTAACGTTGATGATTTATATATAAAACTTCGAAGACTTATAAGGTCACTGACAGATATACGGCAAGGAATCCCCGATTATTTGGTTGAAGTTACTAATATTGGTTTACAAAGGAATCCTCGACTGTTTGGTTGGAGTTACTAATATTCGTTTATTTATTTATATTTGCAGATAATAGCGAACAATTCTCTTTTTCTACAAGAGCATGATTGAATTATTCAAAGTTATTGACAATAAATGTATAAAACGCGATCAAAAATTTGAAAAATTTCCCAACGAGATGAATAATATATAATTATATTATAGTAATTTTTTTAATAAATTGAACCAACTTCTCAAAATGAGCTAAAAAGCGAAAAATGACAATACAAATTTTTGTACAAAATGTGATGCACATAACAAGATTGAGAATTTCAGTAATCATCTCTGTGCTATTTTATTTAATTTGATTAATCTACACCAAAATCAGGTTACTACATTCTATATATTTCGTTTTGATCACCGAGTTTAATAGATTAAATTATTCCCATTTTGTACACGCCATATCCTCACAAATTAGATTACTGACCCCGATATTTCTGTTTTGTTTCAGGTTTTGTTTATAAGTAATTTCAAGTTTTGTCCAACTTTACTTACTTACTCCGTGGCGTTACAACTCTGGGTGGATTTTAGCCTACTTTACGACATGCCTTCATTCATTTCAATCTCTCGCAATCTCCATCCAGTGTTTGATGCCCATAGTTTTGAGATCTTTTGTTATATTATCTCTCCACCTGAGTCGGGGTCGTCCCAGTGGCCTTCTCCCAGTCGGTGCTTCCTCCCAAGCTAGTCTTATTATTCTGTCGTCAAGAAGCCTTCTGATATGTCCTGCCCACTGGAGTCTTCTGGCATTTATTTCTTTTACTACATCTGTATCTGGGAATAGTTCTTCTAGTTTCTTGTTAGTTCTTGTTCTGTATTGTCCTGTCATTTCATTTATCGTTGATCCCGAGACTTTTCTCAAGATTTTTCTTTCAAAGACTCGTAGTCTCTCTTCGTTCGCTACCGTTAGCGTCCATGTTTCGCAACCATATATAACTATCGAACTATTTTGTATAGGTCCATCTTTGTTCGTCTTGTGAGGTGTTTCGATTTCATCAGATCTTGCAGTGCGTACAGGCATCTTTTCCTGCTTGTATTCTATTGTTTATATGATCCGTTGTTATCTTCGCATATTTTCGTTCCTAGGAATTTAAATTCTTTGGCTAGTTCAAAGTTATATTCATCGATGGTGATGTTTTGACCTATTCTGTCTCTGTTTCGGCCATTCCGACTCATGGACATTTATTTCGTTTTGTCTTCGTTGATTTGAAGTCCCATCTTCTTTGCTTCCCTTTCGAACCGTATTAGAGTTTCTTTCATTTTTATTCTACTACTACCAATCATATCGACATTATCTGCAAATGCCAACAGTACATTTGGTCCATCTTGATGGTCGGTGCTTCAATTTTTGAATTTCTGATTATATATTCCAGCGCTATGTTAAAAAGTTGTGGTGAGAGCGCATCTCCTTGCTTAAGACCGTTATTTATTTCAAACATTTCAGAGTAGTACTGTCCCACTTTCACTTTGCACTTCAGCCCCTCCATTCACATCCTTATTAAGCTGACCAGTTTTTTGGGAAAGCCAAGCTCCTGCATTACTGTCCATAGTCTCGTTCTGCAAACTCTATCAAATGCCTGTTTAAAATCGATAAATATCTGATGTAGTTCACGATTGAATTCCCAGCTTTTCTCCATTATCTGTTTTATGGCAAATATCTGGTCAACAGTTGAGCGATTAGGTGTAAATCCGCATTGGTAATCCCCTACGATTTCTTCTGTATATGTTTTGGTTCTTTCCAGCAGAATGTTCGAAAGGACTTCATAGGTTGTGTTCAATAGGGTTATTCTCCGGTAATTGCTGCATTGTTTCTTGTCGCCTATCTTGTAGATTAGCACAATGACTCCCTCCTTCCATTCATCTGGAACAATTTCTTCCTGCCAGACTCTTTGTATCAGTTTATGGATGGATCCGTGGAGTGCATCCCCTCCATGCTTTAGACATTCCGCTGGTATATTATCACTGCCTGCGGCTTTATTGTTTCTCAGTTTCTTGATAGCGCGCTTCACCTCTTCGTATGAAGGGCATCTGTCTTCTATTTCGGCTGTATTGATCTATGTGTTTGGCAGAGTGCTGTCAGATTTTTCGTTCAACAGTTGGCTAAAGTATTTTTTCCAGGTTTTTAGTATTTCCTTCTCATTGGCGATAAGGTCTCCGTTCTCTCGTTCTAAAAGTTTCCTGTCCTGGGCTGGTATCCTGCCTTGAAACGTGATATTCCCCTGAAGTGTTGTTTTACTCTGTAGTTGATTCGATTCTCTTCAGTTTCCTTAATTATTTGCGTGTGGTATTCTCTCTTTTTTCTGTTTATCAATCCTCTTGCCGCTGTTCTTGCATATTTGTATTTTCCGACATTATTGTTTGATGGGTTCTGGAGCATGTTTCTTCTAGCCTTATTTCTTTCCCGTATGATATCTTGGCAGTCCTGATCATACCATTTTTTGATTATTCTCTTCTTGTTTCCCACAGTTTCTTTCGATGCGCTTATCAACGTTGTTTTTATGTTCATCCATATTACGTCTATGTTGTCTTCATCTTTCATTTGTTTTAGTTTTTCGTGGATACTTCTTTGTAATTTTTCTCTTGTCCAACTTTGGAGGCATTGAAATCATTTATATTTATTTAAGCTTTACCTTAGTTTCTGCAGGCTATTATTCTAGTATGAAGCTTTATGACGGTTTTTTGTTCCTTGTTTTTATGCAAGGCTTATCCCATGTTCGTCAAGCTTTGCCGGCCTTAATAAAGGAACTACATACATCTCCGACATAAAATACATTTGTTGGTAAATGCATTGCGTACGTATCTCTTTTAGTCGCATTTACCGATTACATACGAGACAACTGAATCATCCTAAGAATCATTCCTAAGAAATGGTAAATTGTCCACGAGCGGTGCTGTTTTCAAAAATTCCGTTCGCAAGAGACCATCTGTTGGTAACTGCAAACTGAGAACTAGTACTTTGAGACGGATAAGTAGCTGTATTGTTTAAATTTGTAAAGAGGAAAATTAGGTGCTGTTTTCAAGGATTCTATTTGCCCGAGACCCTCTGATGGTGACAGCAGCCCGGAAACTAGTACTTTGAAACAGATAAGTAGCTGCATTGTTTAAATTTGTAAATAAGAAAATATTACCAATATTATGTGCTGTTTTTGCATTTTATAAAGTATTCAGTGAAATATGTAGTGTATCCAGGGGCGGATCCAGATCCCTGCCCTTGGGGGGGGGGGGTGACATCACAAAAGTACAGTATGACAAGCGAAAGCAAGTTGTCGCAGGGGGGGGACACCAGCAACATTCCCATTTCTAGTGTAAAAGGCAGGGATGGGGCTATTTTTCTGAATTTGAAGCACTTGGAAAGGGAGGCGATCGCAAGAAAAAAACAAGTTGCCGACAGGGGGGGGGGGGATGCGATCAACATACACATTCCTAGTATAAGGGGCAAAATCGGGTTTATTTTCCTGAATTCAAAGCTCTTGGGGAGGGGGCTATCGCAAGAAAAACAAGTTGTCAACGGAGGGGGGGGAGTGCCAGCAGGATACACATTCCTAATATAAAAGGCAGAATCTGTTCTATTTTCCTGAACTCAACACTTGAGAAGGGGAAGGGCAATCGCAAGCATACACATGCCTATACTCTATTCAAGAACTAGAGAGAGTAATAAAACTGTTACCGAAACCTCCAACGTACCTGCTTCAATGCCCCCGGTGACTGAGAACTGTCGTAAATCTAATTATATATAAATATTACAAGCTTTTATAAATTTACTGCAACAATAAAATTTCTGATAGTTCAATTTAATTTCTGTCAGTGAGCAAAGTGCCTCTTACAGTGACTCCTTAGTGATTTATCTTGTTTGTGCTTGTTTTTATATATTATTTGAAATTAGTGAGATACCCAAAAGATGTAGCTTTCACATCTATATTTATTACAAAATCGTTATACCAGGGCATTTTTTCCTCAACGAGAAACTTATTACGATGAATGTTTATGATGCCTTAAGATATCAATATCTAGATAATAATGTTAAAAGCTTTGTTGAGATGTGTTCCAACATGACAGGAGTTGTAAAATCCACTATGTACCGAATACTGAAGGAGAAAAAGACATTGGGATGTGTTCCAACACGACAGGAGTTGGAAAATCCACTATGTACCGAATACTGAAGGAGAAAAAGACGACTGGAATTGTTAGTACTCCCAAGTTACATTCGATCACAGGCAGACGAAAAACATCGTTGGAAGAAGAGATGTAAACTACAATAAAAGGAGTTATACATATATTTTATTATGAGCAGCAGATCCCAACCGTCGACAAAATTCAAACTAAAATCAATGAAGATCGGGATGTACCTGAAATTAAACGAACTGAGCTCTGGAAATTGTTCAGAGAATTTAATTTTTGTTGGGAAAAACCAGATAGGAAATCTTTTCTTATAGATCGTCCGGAAAATGTCCGTTGGAGAAGGAAATATCTCTTTCAAATAAAAGGTAGGGTTGATGGAAATAACACAACTTACAAAATTAATAATTTAGCTGGACTTTTGAAAGATTTTTTTGAATAAAGTTAGTGCAGATAATTGCAAAAAATCCATATAATAAAAGAATAAAAGAAAATGTGGAAACTCAATCTCATGATCGGTGAGAGATTATAATTAATCTGAGCGAAGATAGCTTCACTGACTTTGATGACGAATCAGATATGTAATGTTTACCAGCGTAAACACAATATACTATTTAAATTTTCTGTAACATATAAAAATTAATTACATTTGAATCCCTTTTTAGTGTTTGATTCTAATTGTGCAGATGGTTTAAAAAATAAATAAACTGGAAGGTCAAATATCCCAAAAATGTTTTTAATTAATAATAAAATGACCGATAGCCCCAAAAAAATTTAGGTATTATATTGACGAATTTACTTTTTATGTACGTTTAACTTCTTGTATTTTTGATAATGGGTATTTTGTAAGTATTTAAATTATAACTGTGAATTTTTTAAGAGGAAAAAAGCTACGTTTTAGTCTGAATGTGCCTAAAACGGTTTCTATGCCAAAATTAAAAATAATAAAAATACAGTTATGATTTGTGTTAAATATGTCAAAATTATCTATATTTTCTAATGTATGTGAATTATTAAGAAATCATAAGAAATAAAATAATATTATAAAAACTTTTAATTTTAAGTTTATTACCGAAATAATATTCTATGCCATAAATATTTAGTGATAAAATAAACCTCCCTCCGACGCATATGACAGGGATTAAAATCCTTTTTAACACTTCACATATCCAAATATCTATTGCTATCCAACCCAAATAGTTTATTATTATAGACCGGTATTTTTGATTAAAAAATTTCTAACCCATTTTTATGAAAAATATATGTGTCTAAAAGATTTTGCCAAAGACACCGGACTAAAGAACACAGGTAGTTTTCGAAGAAAAAAAAAGGGTAAAAAATAAAAAACTCTCGCTAGTTCTTGAATAAACTATAATATAAAAGGCAAAATCGGGTCTATATTCCTGAACTCAAAGCTCTTGGGGGGGGGGGCGCGATCGCCCCAATCCCCCCCCCCCTTTGGATTCGCGATTGAGTGTATCTCGCAATGTTTTCAACATGATTGAGAAATTTTATGCCATTATTAACAAATAACAGGTAGAACAAGCACAATTTTTTGAGGCCAACAAGAAATTTAACATATTAATCCTCTAGGTGGCAACTCCAATCAAGGGTGGATTCGGCCTTTCTCTATGGGGAGGGGGGGGGGTAATATCATAAAAGTACAGCATGGTAAGCCAAGTCAAGTTGTTGACGAGGGGAGAGACGCCAGCAACATTCTTATTTCTAGTGTAAAAGGTCGGATTGGGTGTACTTTTCGGAAATCGAAGCTCTTGCAAGAAAAAAACAAGTTGTTGACGGGGAGGAGGGAGATGCCAGCAGCATACACATTCCTAGTATAAGAGGCAGAATAGGGCCTACTTTCCTAAACTCAAAGCTCTTGGGGCGGCGGGGCGATCACTCCCCACCGCCCCCTCGCTCTGGATCCGCGCCTAACTCCAATACTGTATGTCATAACATTAGATTTATGCACAGTTATATTTTAAAAAAGCTTACTCACTTCTTTCAAATACTACTAGTTCTTTTATATTTAAAATTATTTGAATAACTTAACAATTACGCGAAGTAATATTAATAGATTTAATTTTAAAACTATACCTAAACAAATTAAACCTATTACGTGAAACCTTACATACTTCTTAAAGTATACGTGCATTTTCCTTAAAATATTTCTAAAGCTTGACAAATGTGTGTTACTTGTATTTCAAGTATTTGTTGATTTTCTGAATGACTAAAATAAGTTTGAAGTTAATAAACGTACGAAGCTGTTAACAAGAGTATCTAACTGTTAGACTTACCGTGCGTGATTAAAATTCCTTCTTCAAGCCAGTTATTCAAGTTATCATATTCCTTGGATTTATGGATTACGGTAGTTGAAGATAGTAACCATTCAACAAATTTATAATCCGAAATTAATATAATGGGTCTTAACAGAAGTTCTATGTAGCATAGTCCATTATGTTTGAGAAGGTATTTGTGCATGCTATTTAAACTTTCTAAAAATGATTTAAAACATACGTTAGCTCGGAAAAAGCATTAAGCGCAATTTCTTGTTTTTGAGATTAATCGTATTATAAAAAAAATCGAGCTCCACCATTTTTGTTTTTTGATGAGCGCGAAACATTAATTTATATATTTAAAAAAACTAAACCAGTAAACAAGTTCAGTGAGGAACTGGATACTTATTTTCGAAACATTTAATTAATACGCTTTTTTGGTTTTAATCTGATTTTAATCAGCTTATTTTTGTTTAGAGGAAAATTTTGTGGACTTTTAATCTTAGAAACTTGTTCTCCTAAATATCTTCTTGTACTTTATACAAGTTTATTAACGATGGGATTATAATTCTGATAAAAATCTATACTTGTAACGAATTTTGAGTGTTTGTATTTATTGTAAAAGCGAGAAAAAAATATGTTATATAAAAGTTGTAGATTATTAATATGTCTGTATTTAAAAATTATTTTTGATAATTCAGGGTGATATAGAAAAGTAGGGGAGTTAATAATATAATTTTTTATGGGCCACACATATTCGGGTTCCCACAATATTTTCTTCAAATGGATTAGAGTCCCGTCATGAAAAGGTCACATACATTCCCAAAATAGGTATATAGGCAAGTAACTACAAGTAATTTTGCAAGAAATTTAATAAACCTTGTGTTTCTTTCCTCTCAAAAATATATCGTCCAATTAGAAAATGATCTTAGACTCCCCCCCTCTCAAATATTCACACACAATCTATATGGTGAATAGGGTCTCATAAAATGTGGATTGGTAGTAACATAGTAATGAAAATTGTGCCTGTTTCCATTATGATTTTAATGAAATGTTGCCTCATCACAAAATAACATATAATTTGTAAAGTTTCATTGCTCTCTAATTTTACTTTCAACCCGCTTACAAAAATTTACTCTTCTCTCGTATTCTTCATTACTAAGTTCTTGTAATAACTGAATGTGATATGAGTTCATGATAATTAATATTCTTCATACCGATTGATAGCGCTATATTTATTTGTTGGACAAAGGAATATTTAATTAATTTTCTTCTGTAAAAACAGGTTCTCTTCTATTATTTTTGCAGTAGGACATACTTCCTGTACTTTCAAAATGCTCCTTTAACTTTTTAAATTCGTTTCCATCTGACCGTCTTCTTTCTGATTACTTTTTCTTGTAAATTCTTGTCGCTAATAGCGAACCCTTGTTGCTGACACCCAGGACCTAAATTATAACACCCACTTCAGCCTTGAAAAATTCATTTAAAAGTAATTTTATATGAAATTGGTAATAGGAACACAAAATTTTGATTTAAGTCAAGTATAATAGGTTCTTTCTAATTGAAAAGTTGGGGTCTGTACACTGTGTCTCCCCCTACTGCTGCCCAGTCGTACCTTATCGACTAGAGCAGGTGTTCCAGTCCTATTTCCCTCAGGAATCTTAGGATGTTGGACGGGTTCAGGGTGGGTAGCTCCCCTTCTTCGATTTGGTATGTTCCCAAGAACCGCATCCTAGAATTTTCTAGAGCACTGCACTTTGCAAGGATATGAATAAAGGTTTCGTCCTCCTCCTCATAAAATCTACACTCTTCTCTTTCTACTAGTCCGAGTTTCTTGAGGTGTCCATTCAGGTGGCAATGCTCCGTCAGAACCCCTGATAGAACCCTCAGTTGGTTTTTATTCAAGCTTATGCATTCTTTGAATGTCTTCTGATCGTAGTTCTCCAGAAGTATCTTCGCTTGTCTCAATCCTTGCAGTTCCGGCTAATAATTGGATCTTCTGCTTTCTTCTTCTATCTTTAGGTCTGACAGCATTACGCTGCTACTGATTCCACAGAAAGGCTCTGGCCTCAGAAATGGTATCTCAGCCCCGTTCCTGGCAAACCTGTCTACTATTTCATTCCCTTTTATCCCGGTATTTCCCGGTTCTAAGCAGTAACTTCAGTGCGTTTCAACTGAAATTAAAAACGAGTAGTAAATGATCAGTTTCATGTTCCATCTAAGATTCAAATATGTTTGAAACCTGTCATAATGGTTTGTGGATTATCTCCGACGATTCATTTGGCGCACACGTATTGTTGTTTCTCTGATTGCAATATAACATACAATTCGGCAAAATACTACATCTGATATGGATTTGTTTATCTATTGAATAAAAACACATAAAAACCGTTATTAGCAACATTTCAATATATCGTAGACAAGTCTACACTTATTTTGTTAAGGTTATATTACAATGCATAAACTTCAAATGAAATTATCAGTTGTTCCAAGAATATTTGACAAAGATGCCAATTACTCTAATCAATAAATACAAAAAATTGCGACTGATGTTATAATGGCTGTCCGTCGGAGTTTAAAGCAAATATTTTTATATAATATTTATACTTAAATTCAAAACAATAAAAAAAAACAACATTTTAGGGATAACAGGATTTATTTACAAAAATTGTAAATAGAAAATACGTTTATAGAAACTCTTTTCCTATAAGAAGTCAACAATATTCCTCCATCATTGCTGAATTCCATCTGCCGTGATAGCCTTGCTCCATTGTTAATATGTCTTGATGGACCCTTTCTCCTTGCTCGTCACTAACCACATCCAAATTTTCAGGGGAAAAATTTAAGTGGGAATGCGAGAAGTGTATTTTAAGAGACATGCTACAGCCCATTTTGCATTTTGTTTCCTAAAAACTATGAAACAATTGTTTTAAAATAACTCCAAGCAGCTAATTCAACATCACTTAATTTTTGACCAAACTATTGATTCCTTAATATTTTTCTAATTTGGGGTCCAACAAATATTCCTTCCTTAAGCTTAGCATTACTTAGTTTAGGTAAAATTTGTTTAAGGTATTTAAACACATCTCTTTCTTTATCTAATACTTTAACGAAACTCTTTTACTTGGTAATGGCTCTGTGTTGCTCTGCTGTCCCAAAGTTATAGAAAAGAGCGATATTTCGTAAATCCACCCTGAAGCCCTAGTAATAGTCTTATGACTTTTAGATCACCACATATTTATCGCTTATAAGTATCATAGCTTATTGCATTTAGAATAAGTGACATACTTTCGTATGTTTCCTTCATGTCAACTGCATGTGCAAGAAGAATAGAGGGTCTTTTGTTGCCATTATTGAGCTTTTAAACTTATTTTAGAAGAATCTATAGATAAGCACCATTTGTTTGGGTTATGTGCAAAACATAATTTTTCCATCACACTATCTGGATTTACACAAACACTCATTCCTGCAAAGTAAAAAACTAGGATAGCTCCTGGTTACGGTTCCTAAATATCGTACCTTTGGTTCTAGTGGCTAGTAAATTCCATTGTTATAATCTGAACCCTAATACTTCAGCATGCTCTTTAGACAAGTAGAGGTCCCAAACTAAATCATTTAATTCAGGTTGTTTGATTAAATGGGTTGCTTTTTCTTCACTTTTAATAAAATAAGAATCGTCCTTTTCTGATACATTATCGGGTTCAATATTATGTTTGCTATATCTTGAAAAACTTGACACTTTTTTCATGCAAAAGACAGGGTCGTTAAAATGATTTGTTGGTTCTCGACAAATCATTAGAAATGCAAAAGGCATAGAAAAGCGTTTACCATTCAACCAGTTTCTTAGATTTACTGCACAGGTTTGGTAACATATGTGAGGAGCCCAGTTCCAATCTCGATCGCGAACAAGACATCCAAAATACTTATGATAAGCTGCCTTGGTCATTTTGTTAATTGTCCTTTTCTGCGATTTAGGGGTAAACTGGCCACATATGTAGCAAAAACTATCCGCGGGGTTAACACACCCATGTTTCTGTACTTTAGATATTTTTGTACTGTCGCGTACGTCGGTTTAGAGATGTGATACTAGGTTTACAGGCGTCAACTAACTTTATTCCCCACAAAGATAACACTAATACAAGGCTCTTACTGTTGGCATATTAAGAAATATCACGTAAGTAGAAATTAAAAGCGAAAAAGATAGCCTAAACAGAAGAAAAATATCATTACTGCGCAACCTACGTGTGATAGTTTGGATGCAGCTCGGTTCATCTTTTTAGACAAGCAATACATAGAGTTATGCTAGCAATGATGATAACCCATCTTCGGTGGGACCGCCACAAAAACGAAAAGAAGAGTAAAACTAGTAAATATGGACTATATTAAGTTTTTTTACGGATATTTTTGGAAATGGGGGAAGGTGGGGAAAGACGGGGTAATGAGGTAAGACTGGAACACAAGCAAAATCAAAGATCCGAAGTTAGAACACTTATACTGCTAGAGCCATCTGACGTTCTTTTTAGGAAGTTTTTCAGTGCCGCAAATGTTATTTCTGCGAGTAGCTGCTGCAAGATTTAACAAGTAAATTATTGATTTTTATGTTACTTGATCTAATTTTTAGAAAAAGTAAAGTGCATGACAGTTCATAAAGCATAATCTATACCAGATTGAGCGTAATTTTTTCTTGAAATAGGTTTACTATCTCAAATATGAAAAACCATGACGGTGACAGTCGTTTTATAAACTTAAAAAAAATGTTTAAATGATCATTTGGGGCATAATGTGGTACTGGGTACCATACAATAAGTTATTTGTAATATTTATCTTTTTTTACTAAATTTTAAATATTTTTTTTTAGTAATGGTTCTAGATTATAAAAGGAAAGCGGATAGATGGAGGTGAGATGAAGGAAATACGAAAAATGCAATTTAAGATGTATTAGATAGGAATAAAGGTTATAAGTTAGCCAGTAAGTTTTACAATATCCCGCAAACAACCCTTGAACGCAAAGTCAATCTTGCTAGAAGAAATGAAAATCAAGTTCAAAATGTCAAGGTCTCCTTAGGTCATATTGCGACAGTTTTTAGTAAAGAAGAGAAATCGAGAACTTGGCGGCTTTTTAAAAGAAATGGGAGGAAAACTGTTTAGATTGACAACCACGGAATTATAGAAGTAAGCGTATGAGTTAGCAGTACGCAAGAATAAACAGCATAAATTCAATGTCGAGAAATAACAAGCTGATAAAGATTGGCTTTGCGGATTTTTAAAGCGACATCTCGATTTGAGTCGGCAAAAACCGGAAAATTCATCAGCCGCTTGTGCAGCAGATTTGAATAAAGTTTTTATAGGTATATCTTCTGAGTTGATAGGAAAACACTTGATCAATACTAATGAATACTAATTCACCACAGACAGGCTTGTGAATTCCCTCCTTGCAGTGTTGAAATTTTTCCTGAATCTGATTTTGTTGCTGCGGAGGATACTAATATCGCTCTGGATGCTAAAGAACATATTCAAAATGATTCAAGGAAATTGTCAGTGTCAACAAATCAACGATTACTTTTGAGACCAAGGCCTGTACTTTCCACAAGCTCAAACTCGATTGTTTCAACTGTGGATATTCCTCCCGAAATATGTCAACCCTCAAACATTTAATCTGGTAACAATTGTTACCTTACCCGCGGATGGCACAAAACCTCAAGAGACTGGTCCTTCGACGAGACAAAACAGTTGGTATTACTGCCCCTTCATACAAAACTGAATTAGACGAGAGGCAATAAAACAAGAAACAGTTAGTAGAAAAAAGGACGAAGCAGAAAAAAAACAAATAAAACAAAAAGGAAAGCCAAAGTAGCAGACGAACAACCACACAGTCAAATTGAAGACACGGAATTTTTGTACTGTCAAGGTTTGTACTCTGAGTTTAAGGAAGGATGGGCCAATTGCCAGGTATGTAGCAAGAGGGTGCATTGCGGTTGTGATGGAGTAGAAGATAACGACGATGAAGCAGTCCATGTATGCCAAGTTTTTGAAGTTAATGACGACTTAACATACTATTCCTCATCTTGCCCAGGGGGGTGCCCCATCTTACCCAATAAGAGGGATAAGATGGAAATCTCGTACGTCTCTTGTTTTCTAATTAGTTTTGTAAGAATTTTATCATAGAATTTAAAAAAAGAAAGATTGATTGATTTTGAAATAAAAGTTCCTAATTTGTGAAATAAAAATATTATTTTTATTTTAGCATGATTTCGTAAGATTCCCGTCTTATCCTTAGTTCCCTCCGAAAGATTTTTACAATTTTCTCAATAGCATTTAATTGAACATTAAATTGGAAAAAATTTTACCAATTTAACCGACTAAGCAAAGTTCAAATACGTAGACTCGAATGCATAAAGTATGCCTGTGTTATGTAACTTATGAAAATAAAAAATGACCATGATTTGGATATATACGTCTCTTAAATATTTTGGAGAAAACTTACTGGTAGAATCCATAAAATCAACTACATTTCCTATAACAGGCCAAGCAGGAGCTACACCGACCCATTTTAATTTCCTCTTAAGATAGTAACTCTGGCCTAATAAATATGTAAAAAATAGAACTACTAACGTAATCACAACACTCAACATCGCTGCCGGTACTTAGAGTAACTGTGACGCTTGACAGTCTGAGAGAATACTTAAAAATTTTGTGACTAGTTTCTAACCTTAATGATAACCAAAACAAGATTTATAATACTAATTCATCAACTTTAATAAGTGTAGTGTAAAAAATATACATACAATTAAAAACAATTTACGGATTAATATGAATTTTCAAACTAGATAAATACTAGCTAAATGTTGCAAGAATATTTATTTGTCGATAAAGAAAGACAACAACACAAGTTCTAATAAATATCTAGCCTATAAAATAATTTTAATTTTGATAATGTATTCTGTTCTTATTGTGTAATTAACAATATTTATTAAACACATTATTCCCATACACCATCGGCAAAATAATATCTTTTAATTACAATTATCATCAAAAATGTAGTTATTCGGACTTGTATTTTGTTTATTTTTGTTTGTTTCTACGACCTTTCGATTAGGTTGTTTCATTAATTGTCATCCAGTATAAACTGAATGTTTTGTCCACGAGATTAAATAAGGACTGTGTTCACTGGAGCCCGAAGTTTCCCTTCACTGTGGGGGTGTCCCATTTTCGACACTTTTAGGGGTACTGGAGTTATTATGAAAGATATAATGTTGCGATTTTCACTTCAGTTTGGAGTTTAGTGGCACAGCCATTTTTTTTCAAAAAAGTTTATTTTTTGGGATATTAACCAAACTTATAATTTGTTAAATAGGACACCCTGCACATTGTACAATATTGTACAAATATTGATTAGGTATAGTTCAGGCTTTTCAAAAATATATAATGTATTTATTTTACTTTGAAAAGCAAGGTCAGAATTCGATATTTTCAATAATTTACTTTATGTGTAATAGTAGGCCATAGCCAATTTATTTGGATCAAATGCAAAATTTTGACAATAAAAATTATATGAAAGAGTGGACATTTTAAAAGTTAATTTTAATATTTTTCGATATTTTCAATTGTAAACGCTTAATTATTATTACATTTTTTACTTTAAACAACACTGTCAATACAAAACCAGAATATTGAAATTTGATTGCAAAGAAACAAGAACTATCCCGAACTAAAGTAACAAAAAGAAACACTGAAACCAAAAATAAACAACAGTTCTTTTAAAGATGGTTTTCAAAATGACGGCCGTTTTCTCGAATGCAATATCGGAACAGTTTTTTTATTCTTCTAATTGCATTTAAAAAAAATAATAGGTTCATTACGAAGATTTTGGAAAGCCAAACAAATTGCCTCTCGAAATTCCGCTGTAGATTTATATAATGTCTTGTACACTTGATTTTGCATAAAATCCCACAAAAAAAAATCCAAAACGGAAAGATCGTCAGACCAGAGGACAAGTCTGCCAAAATATTTTTTGGTGCTGATTTGTTATAATTACCACTGACAAAACGTTACTCGACGCTCATCATCTCTGGGATGTAAATGTTCCACTATTTCAAATTTATATGGATGATATTTCTACTTTTTCAAAATTTTTTCAGTTTCAGATTTTGCTATACCAACTTCTTCCTCTATTTTTCTACGGGATGTTGAAGTTGCTGCTGCGTAAAATAACACAATTGTTCTTTTTTCTTCCTGACTTCTTTATCGTATGTTTTGGAACAAGCAAATATGTCCCTTAAGGGTTGACTTCTTTCTGGATATCTAACATGAACAAAAACCATCGCCAGATATGAGAAGTTATCCTAATGATAATATTTTAAATACATTACTTATTGAAATATAGTTCAGAAGCTTCTTGGGGACTTTCATTATTTTGTATAAAACATATCAACATATCGTAATTTTCATAATTATCATAAACGGCCATTGTATATGCAAAATAAATAAAAAGTAAAATAAAAACACCTACGTAACAAAAATATTTCATAAATAATAACAATCTGACAGAACTGTGAAGTTTTGGACATCTGCCTATTGATTCTTATAAATTGGCCATGTCTTGTAATAATGATTAGGTGTTTATAATTGAAAATATAGAAAAATATTAAAATGAACTTTTAAAGTATCCAATCTTTGATATAATTTTTATTGTCAAAATTTTGTATTTGTTTCTTATAAATTGGCCATGGCCTACTGTTACAAATAAAGTAAATTATTGAAAACATATAGTTCTGCCCTTGTTTTTCAAAATAAAATTAACAAGTAACATATTTCTGAAAAGTCTAAATTATACTTAATCAATATCTACAATAATGTACAGGGCGTCCTATTCAAAAAATCATGAGTTTGGTTAATACCCCAAAAACTAAACTTTATAGAAAAAAAACTCACTTCGCTACTGAAGTCTACGTGAAAAACTTTATAAAAATCAGTTTTGATCTTTTTGATAAATTAACGCATAACAAAAATACAATATGTGCCTAAAAAACGAAGATTTTCAAGATTAAAATGTAAGAGAGTCATGACAAATCTGACATCATAATCTTCGTTTCGTTAAAAAGTAGGATACCAAAATGAAAACTGCAATATTATATCTTTGATAATAACTCCATTACCTCCTAAAAGTATCGAAAGTCAAAGGGAAACATACAAGAAATTATTTAACGAAAACCAAACCTAAAACTACTGATAAGGAAGAATGTGTTTGCAAAAATTCATGTGAATATGTGAAAATATATATTGTGGAAACAAAGCGTCCACTAGAAGTTAGAATTAAGGAATATAAAACCTATACACGAAAAGAGAGAAGATCTGGTACTGCAGAACACGCATGAGATAAACAACACCGTATGAAATAGTTTAAAATTGCGGCAATACATATGAAGACCATCATGAGAAAGAGAAAATTTATAGACGCGCTTACATTAAAAATAATAATGAAATCTTCAGTAAACCTAGTGTTGAGATACATAATCTGTAGTCTAGCCCTACTTTGTAACATCAAATTATTGAAGTGTATACGGTGAACTGCTCCTGTGGATACAGTCCTTATATAGCTCGTAGCCTTAAAACACAATATTTATTGTATCCTTGATAATGCCAGAGATACGATTTAAATGAATGGTAGTGCAAATAAAAAAAAATAAAGACACTGCAAGCCGACAATCATATTTTAGTCAATCTTCAACACTGTCTACATAGTCTGGCAGCCAAGGGGTTTTTGTGGCCCTTTTAGGTCCACAAGATCAAGTGAGTGTTTTCGATATATTTTTTTCCTCTCAATCAGAATGTGAAACTTGTTTTTTCGTCGAGTGGTCAGATAATTCGTTTTAAACAAATTAATTGTTTAAAACTCCGTAGAAAATTACCCATGATAGGTATCAATATAGAACCAATGCATATCGATAACCGTATTGAATAAAAATAATTTTATTCAAGGTTTTTCACAAAATATTAATTATAACCAAGGTTAGTGCAAAAGTACTTTTAAAAAAAATGGAAAATCAAATCAAATTCGATAAATTCTTGCAAGAGAACTAAAATATTGTCATCAATAGATGAATATAAATATCTATATTATTTTATATATATTTGGTATAGACTCAAATAATCATAATTAATTAAAATTAATTGTTTCTTTCTTCTTCTTCCTGTGCCGTGTCAGGTCCTCCTAACGTTGGCAATTACAATGGCGAGTTGATCACGGTTCTCTCATATTCTAAATAGCTCTTCACCACTGTGTATTCCTATCCAATCTTTGATGTTCCTCAGCTAAGAGATCTGCTTCCTTCCAACACCTCTACGATTCTAGATCTTACCCTTCATTATCAGTTGAAGAATCCTGTACCGATCCCCTCTGAGAAAATGGCCAAAATATACTAGTTTTCTGCATTTTAGAGATATCAGCAATTCACGAGTGGCATCTGCCTGATCTAAAACTTCCATATTAGTCTGCATAGCTACCCAGAGTATTCGGAGCATTTGCCTATGCTAGATGTGGTTACATCTCAAATGCCTCCAAACGATTGCTCGTGGCAGCCTTCAGTGTTCACACCTCTGCTCCATACAGCAACATTTACCAGATCTAACATTTAACCATCCTTTGGCGTTTTAAATTTAGATTGTCATTGCAGACAAGCGATCTCATTTTTAGAAAAGTTGTGCAGGCTGATTCGATTCTGTATTTAACTTCCTTATCTGAATCAAGCTGTTCAGCAATATAACATTTAAGGTACATGAAGTGGGAGACTCTTTCAATGATTTTTTTCATTTATCAGTAGCTAAGCGTCTGGAAATGGTAGACAACTGAAAACCATAAATTTAGTTTCAGCAACATTTATGTTGAATCCTATTTTTCCCAACTCTATTGAGAAAATCTAAGTGTTGTTGTAGACCCTGAAGGCTATCTCTTATCACGACCGTATTATAGGCATAATGAACCGTGTATATTAGCTCGCCGTTGATTTTTTTCCCAAATACTTTATTATTTAGGGCTTCTTTAAAAACTTTGTCCGAATATAAATTAAACAGCAGTGGAGAGAGAATACATCCCTATCTAAGACCTCGTTGAATTTGGCATTCTTTGGTAAGCTTGTCATTAACGCGAACCATTCACATCAGTATTCCTCAGTATATCTATGAGCTTTACATGCTGTGCCCTGTCTAACGCTTTCTCGTATTCGATAAAGCAGACGAAAATGTCTTTATATTGGTCTCGACATGTTTGGAGAAGTATATTTAGAGCAAATAGCACTTCTTTAGTACCAAGGGCATTTCTAAACCAAAACTGGTTCTCGTCTAGGCAGCTTTCACATTTACTCCTTATTCTACAGTGAATAGTACTCAGGAAAATCTTCATGGTGTGACTCATGAGACTTATTAGCTTGTATTCGTTACATCTTTGGGCACGTTGTTTTTTTGGTACATATTTCAGCCATTCTTCCGGTTTTTTCCAATATTGTACACAGAATTAAAAAATTTAACCAGTATATTGTCTTTCTGAATCAATTGCAGGAGTTCTACTGTAATGTCGTCTGGGCTGGTTGCTTTTCTGGATTTTGCACGTCTTATGCCGTGAAGAAACTCTGACTTCCGAATTTCCGGTTCTTCATCTTCATGCACATCCTCTGATATATTTGGTCTTTGGTCTTCAAATAATTCAGTTATGTAGGAACTACAAGCATTAAGGATTTATTGTTTATCAATGAGAAGTTGGTCTGTTATGTCTACTAGTTTATTAGGAGCCCTCTGGTTGAACAGTCCAGTACAGTGTCTTTACTTATAATGAAATAATACCTTGGTCAAAATTGCTCAAATATTGCTCAGCATGAGCTTCCAAAACTGCGGATTTTGTGCCCCCTTTGCTAGTGTAATCTGCTCCCATTAAGTGGTGCAGTGGGGCCAGAATAGAATAAAATGAACACCCATAATTAATAGCAATAAATGTGTAATGGTATCCAGTTCCTGCTCGTACCCAAAAAGACTAAAAATTGGAATAAATGAAATCCACTCGATGTGGGTGAAATAAACTAATAAACGATGTATGACATCATCACAAGTCAAATTTGTTGAAAAAGCAGGATTCTAATAATATTAAATTAGTATTCGAAGAAGTAAGATACGCATTTTATACCCATATGTATCAAAATTAATCGTTCGTTAATTAAATAATAATGTATACAATTAATACATAATAATTCCAAATGTTTTTCTACTTTAGCTCAACTCTCAAGGATAAAAGCTACTATTTTATGGTAAAGGTGATTGCACTTTTACTTGGGTAGCAGCTATGCCAGGTTTTGTTGTTTTTTGTGTAAATGAGACAATCGGGCAAAGACACTTCATTAAGTAAATAGGGCTTGTGCAGAGTTTTATAGCAAGTTGCAGAATATATTCGATGTATGTACACCCAAATCTATAATCAAGAAAAGAAATTTTCCAACTTGGTATACTTCGGAAATAATTAAATTAATTAAACGGAAACACAGAATTTTTAAAAAATTTAAGAGGGGCTACGAACAAAATCTCAAAAATCAATATAATGAGTTGCGGGCATTGGTGAAAAGAAAAATGAATATCGCTTATAAAAACTATAAAGTAATGGCAGAGGAAGCCTTATCTAATAATCTTAATAACTTTTGGTCATATATTAAATCTAAAAGGTCTTCAACAACCGTACCTGAAGTTTTAATAAATGGTATCAATCATTTCTCGGATCCTGAGGATATTGTGAATGCATTTTCTGACTTTTTCAGTAGTGTTTATGCGCGTCCATCTCAGAATAATGTATCTTTTGACAATGCGGTTTGGAGCCAGCACATTTCAATTGAGCTCATTCCGGAACAAATAGTTATGAGCGCGTTGCAAAAATCGAAAAATAAAATGACACAAGGGCCAGACAACGTTTCTTGTTTTTTTGTTAAGGACTGTGCCTATCCACTGCTTAAACCTTTGTCATATTTGTTCAATTTGGCGATTAAAATAAATACCCTTCCAGATATTTGGAAGGAAGCGAGAATCACCCCTGTATTCAAAAAAGGAAATATAAACGAGATCTCCAATTATAGACCTGTTTTAATACTATCCCCATTTGCAAAGGTTTTTGAGATGTCGATATATGAGTGTATTTTGAGTTAATATTGCCAGAACAGCACGGATTTTTTAACCGCCGTAGTACTATTAGCAATCTAGCTTACTTTGCCCAATTTACTGGATAAACGCAATCAAGTTGATATGGTCTATACCGACTTCTCAAAGGCATTTGATCGAGTCGATCACTATATTTTATATAACAAACTTGCTGCCATGGGTTTTAGCAGGAGCCTATTGTTATTTCTTAAATCTTACCTACAAAACAGAATGCAATATGTTGAAATCCGGGGTTATCAATCCTATAAATTTAAAGCTACAGGCGGGGCTCCGCAGGGGAGCAATGTGGCTCCACTAATATTTTTACTTTTCATTAACGATATTACGGTTGGAGTCTCGAGCAGTGTTTTGCTCTTTGCAGATGATGTAAAGCTATTTCGGATGAATCATAATGTAAATGACGCCCTAGAGCTGCAGGGGGATATTGATATTGTTCGGAATTGTTGTAACGCGAATAATTTGCCCTTAAATGTTGATAAGTGCACCGTAATGACTTTAACCAATAAAACCAACTCTTTATATTTTGAATATACTGTAAACAGTCAAATACTTCAACGAAGTTATTCTTTTAAGGACCTCGGAGTCACTTTTGACCCAAAACTTTCATTCACGAAACATATCAATTTGATTTGTGGGAGTGCGGTCAAAATGTTGAGGTTCATATTGCGCAATTCTAATGATTTTAGCAATTTGCAGACTTTAAAAACTTTGTATGTTAGTCATGTTCGGTCGAAGCTGGAATACGGTGCGGTCATATGACATCCTATCTATGATAAGTACATTAATCAATTAAAGGGAGTGCAAAGAAAATTTTTAAAATACTTATCATTTAAGAGTATTCCCTCAAAGGGGTGTAGATGAAGAGCAATTACTGAGGCGATTTAGCGTTGCATCTTTAATAAATCGCAGAGATTACATGTTAGCCCAGTTTCTGAGCAAGGTATCCAGATCTTATATCGACTGTTCTGATTTATTGTATCAAGTTAACTTTCATGTATCCCGAGACCTGTCAGATTATGTCCCATTTTTTCATTACCTAGCCCTGAAACAAATTTTCTTATAAAAACGCCACTATTTCAAGCCATGAGTATCTTCAACAACACTTGCAGTGACATCAATGTTTACAGCCTACCCCCTAAGAGATTAACACAGGCTTGAAAGTTAAAGTTTCTAATAAAAATGTAAAATGTTTGCTTCTTGTGAATTGTTGTATGAATTAATCAATAATTTTATTTTTCCTTATAATTTTGTTTAATATCTTAGCAAAGTTGTATGTCATATTGCCTTATAAATGGATGTTATCTCTTAGACAATAAAGATTATTATTATTACAACAGGAAAGACTGGTCCGTTCGACAATCATTAGAGCCAGAAAAAATGTACAACATACGTTATTGGTACACCCCACAAAGATTTTGTTGCCACCAGTTCAAATCAATTCGGGCCTAATGAAAAACTTTGTTAATTCACTGAAGACAAACAGGCCAGCTTTTCAATACCTCAGAAATTTCCAACCATAAATTAAAGAAGATATTTTTGCTGGTCCACAGATTCAAAATATTCTGAAAGACAAACATTTTGACAGCATTCTATCAGATATTGAAAAAATGCTTGGAATGACTGACGCCTCGTTGTCACTAATTTCTTCGGAAATAAAAAACCTGAGATTTACGTCTTATTGAAAATATATTGTCATCGTATCAAAATGACATAAGCTCGATGATTGCGAGGAGTTTTCTCGAGAAACAAAAGAAATTTATGATATAATTATTTGTCAAGCAAAAGAACGATTTAGCTTTAAAGGTCAGTTGGTAGCAGCAAGTCTTTTTTTTTGGAACAGTATGTCAAATGTAGTATATGTTTTCCCGAACAAAAATTTAAGGATACGATTAGAATTTACCCATTTTTTATCGAACAAAAATTTCCTACAGAACTGACCGACATATATGATACTGAAGAATTTAGATTAATTTCGGAACTTCTTGTACTTTATGACTATCTATCGCAAAATATCGAGCTAAGTGAGAAACTTAGTGAAGTTCTAAAACATTTAAAAATTTTAATTTCTATACCAATGGCATCGACTGAAGCAGAACGGTGCTTTTCTACCCTCAAATGGATAAAAACGTCTTTACGCAGTACTATGAGTCAAGAAAGTCTTTCTGCTTTGGCAATGCTTTTTAAAGTATGGGATCTTATCGAAAGTATACCTGATTTCAATCAGCGAATTATTAATAAGTTTGCTTATGCCAAAGATCGGCGTATGGATTTTCTTTATATATAATTGATACAGTAAATTATACATGCTTTTTGTTTTGACTGCTATATTTTTAAAATTTACTACCTTCTATATGTTTAGTTGTTTAAAATACGCTGCTTTGTTTTATAATAACTCAATTTTTAAAGACTTTATTTTTTTAATCTACCGGTGCCTATGACAGGTTTTATACATATCTATGTTTTTAATGTACCACTAGAATTCCAACCCTTACTTTTTGAATGCACTAGCTGCCACTGGTTTATGTGAGGTTCTATTAAAATATTTAGCCCTTAAGCTATATCAGTAATAACCCTATGTAAAACACTTACTATTTATACATCAACTATAGTTATCGAAAGGCTATATTATTAAGTTTGTTTAGCCATGCTTTCATGTTAGTTATCTGCTTAACTCAATCATAACCATTTTAGTCTTTATACTTTCTTTTAGAAAATAACCGCATTTTTCCTAAGCATTAGGCATAAAACACAATTATGCTAGCTTTCCGACCCTCTTTTTGTGGAAGGATTTTTTGGTTTAAAAATAAAAGTTAGCTAGGATTACGATTACGATTATGAAGTCGGTAGTACCATACGATCATAATTAACTATTAACTACCACACGGTATTTTATAATGAAATAAAAGCCAATTTAACGTATTTTTGTTATAAGGAAAAGCAGCTTTAAAAGATACACAGAGCATATATATATATATATATATATATATATATATATATATATATATATATATATATATATATATATATATTGTTAGGAACCTGACAGTTGTGAGAATAATCCAGTATTTAAAAATAGTTCGAAGATAGACTTGTTTTTATTTTGTTGACAATATTGCTTCTTTTCATGAGCCGCCGCCAGTCAGCGGGAATAGGGATACGACGACGTAGTGATATTTGATATTTTTTATTATTGCTTTTGGAAGAAAGATGTGTCGTCACTCGATTCTGGCTGCTCGGATAAAACGCTGCTCGAGTTATTTTGATACTGAAATAGTACGTGTCTGTAAATCTATTATAATTAATTAGGGGAATAAATAGTAAATAAGTTCTTTATTTTTTATATTTTATTTTTCCGTCTTACATCAGAAGTGGGATAGTATCCAAAGACTATTTGTGGACTGTGATACTGTTTTAAAGAAACTGTGCGACGTTATTCATTTTGTGAACATTCGTTATGGAGCTTCTTGAAAGTGCTAGTGACTCTGCTTAATTTTTAATTAGTGAATTAGTTAGGGCATTGCAATCTCAAAGATCTAGTGAACAAGTTGACGTTGATCGTATTTTCGATCGGAGGTAAATGAATCCATTAAATGGGTAAGTCACTTTGAAGCTCGCGAACGTAATTGGTCTGATGTACAGACGTTAGCCAGGATGGTTCGATTTTTGATAAATGACGCAAAATTATGGTTTGAAAGATGGAATCCAAAAACCCGAGGCTGGGTTGTTTTTCGAAAATAATTTACTGATTCATTTTCTGCAAAATAGTATTTAGGGCGCCTGTTTGAAGAGGCGGTGAAATTCAATAGTCATATTGAACGTTGATACGTAAATATATATAAAACGTATGTTTATGAAAAATCGGCTATGTTAAACAGTTTATGTGCAAATTGGACTGAAAATGATTTAGTGAAACTTATTGTGCACGGGATTTCTGAGCTAGATGTACGTAATGCGGCAATAAATGCTAATTGTTAAACTAAATCTGAACTTTTGATATTATTGTCATCTTTTGTGAAGCCAGTAGTAAAATATTCTCATGAAATGTATAAAAAAATTGGCGAATCTTCGACTTATAAAAGGAAATATCCGTTTGATGAAAAACATTTGGGAAATTCCGGGAATCCTCTCAAACGGTGTTTGCAGTGTGGTAAAATGGGGAATGTTAAGACAAATTGTCATGTAAAAAAAAATAAACAAAATTTTCGTCCGCTTTTCCATCATCAAGGATTAATCAAGGGCAAGCATCTTCTCGACCACCTTCATCTACCGTAACAGCCTTAGATCAGAGTGAAGCGTGTGCATTTTGTGCTAAATGTGGTCATAATATTTCCAATTGTTTTACTAAAGCAGCCACTGATAAATGCTGAAGTCCATTTGGGCTACGGAGGTTGTCATTGATGAACATCAGTTTTGGGGTTTAGTTGACACACGTGCAGATCTTTTTCTCATTTCTGAGAAATTTTTAGAACTATTCAAGGCAAAAGTTGTTTCCTTGCAGCATTGTATTAAAAGAAAGCACAAATGTCACCACAGAAGCAAGAAAAAAAATTATAGGTTGCATATGGATTATTTGGGCCATATTTCTTTTTTCTTAGATGGGTTCAAAAATATTCTAGTACTAGTTGCCGCATTTACTAAATATTTCATCCTTACATCCATGAAATCGGTAACAACTGCTGAAATTCGTGAGAAATTTCAAAGTATCTTAGCATTGTTTGGAACATCTAAGAAGATTATAATGGATGCTGGACCATCATTTAAAAATACTACTTTTTCGAAATATTTGGAACAGTGGAAAATTAAGTATCATTTTATGACGCCAAACGTTCATCAGGGTAACGACCAAGCTAAAAGGAATATGCGAACTTAGAAATTTCTTGAGGATAGAAACTACAATTAAGTCAGAATGGCCGAGTGGATTGTGGAAAATCCAACTAGGTTTAAATACGAGCATTCAGAAATTTACAAAAACTACTTCTCTACAATTTTTGCTTGGAGTTAAAAGCGTAACCCCATTAATTCAGGCCTTACTGAAAAATCTTTCAGCTGATTTAAATCCAATTCGCAATCGGAAGCTGAATATACAACGTGTTGCGGAAAGATTGTCGTTGAAACCTGATCTAAAAGAAATCGAAAGCGAAGAGATAGTGTTCGGTTCTCGGTGAGTGATTTCGTTTTGATGCATCGGAATTCACAGATGCACGGAAGTAAAAGGGAATAAGAATTTTTTGGACCATATGAAGTGACACAATATCTGCACAATGACCGTTACGACATCAAGAAAGTTTGCATCAATATCATTACCAAGACAGTGAGGGAGCAGCTAAGACCATGGCCAACTCACTGGTATCTTTCTTGCGATATGGAAGAAATATTGGAGTTTTTAGAAACTAATGAAGCAGCTGAATTAAATGACTCAGGTGAGTCATTTGAGTATGTTAAGTTGTTGGTCTCTGTCCCGTGAGAGGTAGAGCCAAGTGGTGACTGAGGTCTCCACATGTTTGTGAATGTTAAATTGTTGGTCTCTGTCCCGTTAGAGGTAGAGCCAAGTGGTGACTGAGGTCTCCACATGTTTGTGAATGTTAAATTGTTGGTCTCTGTCCCGTTAGAGGTAGAGCCAAGTGGTGACTGAGGTCTCCACGTACGTGTGAATGTAAAATTTTGCGGTTGGAAAATACTTGTATATTAATTTAATTTAATTTTTTTTTTAAATAATAACCATTTATTAGCCTTGGTCGCATAAATAGTAAAGCCAAGTAGAGACTGCAGACTCTACCTCATAAGTAGCATGCTATGCTCAATGGGTAGCAGTGGTCAATGAAACATGGTACAAGCTATAAGATATGAGCACTAGTATAGGTTAGCACATTTAGTGGCTTCTTTTGGACATAGCTTCGGAATGGAGCTTCGAGATCGTCGCTCATGTCAGAATGGCCGTGTTAGGAACCTGACAGTGGTGAGAATAATCCAGTATTTAAAAATAGTTCCAAGATAGACTTGTGTTTATTTTGTTTACAATATTGCTTCTTTTCATGAGCCGCCGCCGGTCAGCGGGAATAGGAATAAGACGACGTAGTGATATTTGATATTTTTTATTATTGCTTTTGGAAGAAAGATGTGTCGTCATTCTATTCTGGCTGCTCGGATAAAACGCTGCTCGAGTTATTTTGATACTGAAATAGTCCGTGTCTGTAAATCTATTGTAATTAATTAGGGGAATAAATAGTAAATAAGTTCTTTATTTTTTATATTTTATTTTTCCCTCTTAATATATATATATATATATATATATATATATATATATATATACAATTAAAGATATCCAAATTTAAAAAATACAAAGACTAATAATACACATCCGAAGAGACAACGTTTACTGGAACAAAATATTATATTTATTTGGTCTTTTCTCTCGTCTTCAGTCTGATTCTAATGCCATTTTTGGACTTTAGAACTGTTTCTGCTGACAAAATAATTTTGTGTTCTGGAATGGCTGGCAAAAGTTCAAAATTGAGCAAAATTTTAGCTAAAGTATGCTTCATGTTTAACACTGCAAATTTCTGACCTAAAAATAAATATTTAATCACCTATTATAGGCTCATTCTCAAGGTATTTTTCAAGTTAGTTCTGCTATCCATCACAAATACATTTAACCAAAAATATGTTACCTTATGAGGTGTTTTTTATTATCAAAGTATTAGTATAACAATATTATACAGGGTGATTCTCTGAAAACTTTATCGATCGATTGGGGGAAAATTATAATTAGCAAGAATCTGAAAATTTACATTGTACTAACGTGCATATTTTCAAGATTACAGCACTTCCCGTTATACCGGAAGTATATGTCAACTTGCTTATTTTAAATGGAACATCCTATATCTAATTGCATTTTTGATTTCGACCAAAAATTCTAGACATATTTTATGTACAATATTTTATACTTAAGCCTCATCGTTTTGGACATATTTAAATTTTCATGTTAAAAATTACGTTTGCGGACCAAAACTTTCCTACAAGAAAGTCTTTATGATTTAACTTGGTTTGGTTTTCTTGTAGACAAAGATCGACTTTAGTAGTCTTTTTATGATATTTTGAAAATTATTCGTAGAGAGTGATCAAAAAAGAAGAATAATAATTATATTTAAAAAATCATCAAAAATCAATTTTTACAAATAGAAAACGCTTATTTTTACAATTTTGTCATATTAAGCATTAAAAATAAGGGTAACTTTGTAAAAAGTTGTCTATTCCAAAAATCTGTACTTTTCAAAATATTCATTCATTCATTCATATCAGCCCGTTTTCATTCACTCCTGAATGTAGGCCTCTTAAATATTTTTCCATTTCTGTCGGTCCATAGCGATCCCCATCCAGTTTTTTCCGGCAATTTTCTGGATGTCGTCACGCCATCTCTTTTGGGGCCTGCCAACACTTCTCTTGTTCTCTCTTGGCCGCCATGCTGTTATCTTGTATGTCCATCTGACTATGTCATGTCTTGCGATATGTCCAGCCAATCTCTATTTTAGCTGCGCTACTCGTTTGCTCACATCTGTTATTTTCGTTCTTCTTCTGATTTCTTCATTTGGAACTCTATCTCGTAAACTAATTCCCAGCATAGCCCTTTCCATTGCTCGTTGTGTAACCCGAAGCTTATTAATGGCTTTACATGTTAGGGAGGTTGTTTCAATACCATATGTAAGAACTGGCAGGATGCACGACTCGTAGACTTTTCTTTTCAGACTTATGGGGGTGTTACTGGATTTAAGAATGAATCCGAGTTTGCCAAAAGCTGCCCAGCTGAGATTTATTCTTCTAGGAATTTCAGCCGATTGGTTTTCCTTCCCTATTTGTATTTTATGACCTAGATATATGTATTCTCTTACGTTTTCTATTATTTTATCTTCTACTTTAATTTGTATTTGTTCTAGACTCATTATTTTTGTTTTTGACAAGTTCATTTTGAGTCCTATCCTAGCTGATGCTTGATGAAGTTCTTGTATCATACATTGTAGTTGTTCTGGTGAATCACTGATTATAACAATATCATCAGCAAATCTTAAGTGGTTTAGGCGTGTTCCGTCTATGTTAATTCCCTTGTCATGCCAGTCCAAGCCCCTAAATACATCTTCAAGTGCCAACGTGAACAATTTTGGAGAAATTGTGTCTCCCTGACGTACGCCTCTTTTTATAGGTGTCCTCGAGGTTTTTATATCCTCGTCTATTGTAACTTGCATGTAAGCGTTTTCATATATATGCTGAATCAGAGCAGAGTATCTTGAATCAATCCGAGCATTGTCCAGTGCTTTGAGAACTGCCCATGATTCGATAGAATCGAACGCCTTCTGGTAATCAACGAAAGCCAAATGCAGAGGTATATTATATTCCGTGGTTTTTTCGATAAGCGTGTGTAATGTCTGTAGATGGTCTATTGTACTGAAGTTCCTGCGAAATCCGGCTTGTTCTGAAGGTTGGTATGCGTCCAACTTTTGCATCAGTCTGTCAGTTATTATTTTTGTAAGAAGTTTGTACAAGTGGGACAGTAAGCTAATTGGCCGATAATTTTCTATGTTATTTCTATCGCCTTTTTTGTATAATATGATGACTTCTGCGTTTTCCCATGCCTCGGGTATTTTTCCATATATTAAGCACTTGTTCAACAAAATTCTGACGCTTTCTCTTAGTTGTTCTCCCCCTATTTTTAACATTTCGGCGGTTATACGATCCTCGCCAGGGCTTTTATTATTTTTCATTTGACTAAGCGCTTTCATTAACTCTGCGGTATTTATTTCGGGCATCTCTTCTGAACCGACATTTCTTACTTCCTTTCTTTCGTAGTAAGGACCTTGAGTTTTTGGACTGTATAACTCTGTATAAAAGTCCTGGACAGCTATCGTGATTTCCTCCCGGGTACTAACTAATTGGCCTTGTTTAGTTTTAAGTCCGGAAATTTTTGTCCGGCCCCTACCCAATTGAGATCTGAGAACCTTCATTGATTTGTTAGCTTCTATCGTGTCTTTAATCACTTTTGTATTATGCTTTCTTATGTCCCACCTTATGTTTTTGTTAATTTCTTTATTTACGTCCCTATATTCTTCACAGTTTCGGTCCACATTTCTTCGTTTTTCTATGAGGTTCTTGGTATACGGGCTGATTTTACTACTTTTTTCTTTATTTTTAAAGCATATCTCTTTTGTTGCTGCTCGTATGCTATTATTAATGTGTTGTGTTAATTCATTGATGTCCATTTCTTCCTGGTCTTCTTTACTTTTAAGTTTATTCTTTGTTACGTGTTCGAATTTTTCCTTGTTTTGTTTTAGTATTTCGTTTGTTGGAATGGGTTTTCTTCTTATCAATTTATTTCTTTCCCATCTGGTGTTAATGGTAATCGCAACTCTGATCAAGCGGTGATCGCTATTGGTGTCGAATTGGTTAAGGACAGTGATATCTTCGCAAATGTTTTTTTGGTTAGTTATAATATAGTCGAATTCGTTTTTTGTGATACCATTCGGGCTTTTCCAGGTCCATCTCCTATTTAAAGGTTTTTTGAAGAAAAAATTCATACAATACAAGTTTTCATTTCTACAGTAGTTAATCAGCATATCTCCTCTGGAGTTTCTCTGACCCAGACCAAAGCGACCTATATTTGGGATATTGTTGTTGTCGTCGTGGCCAATTTTTGCATTAAAGTCTCCCATTAATATTACGAATTTAGCTTTTTCTCTCGTTTTTGCTGTAGTTATATATATATATATATATATATATATATATATATATATATATATATATATATATATATTTAGCGTTTTAGTTGGGCGCTAAACTTATAATTTTAGTATGCGTGTAAGTGTAAAATAACAACGCGTTTTAAATGGTTTAACAATGTTTATTATGTTGTTGCTTGCACTGAAAACGGAAATCACTGTAAACGGAGTATGACTGGTAGAGAACAGGAATGGAACAGAGCAGAATAGTATAGAGCAGAATAGAGTTGAATAGTATAGAAGTTGAATAGAGTTGAATAGAGAATAGGACTTGAATAGAGAATAGGAGTTGAAAATACCTCTAACTTGGAAGTTGAGGGTATTTAAACGGATCTGCCTATAATGTACGATGTTGTCACGTTATCCAACTTTTCAGCGGTCTATTAGTTGTGATTCAGAAATTTGTAAATAATTCCGCCTAAATGGCAACACCGTACACATTTTGTTGCAAACAGTTGGAAATCCCGAGTACACATCTGTTTGCAAGTAGTTGGAAATCCCGAGCCATCAATGACCGTAAAAGGGCCCGATTGGTTTATTGGTACAATTCTTACATTGTGCGAAAAAGTATAGGTTATTTTAGCAAAGTAAGAAATATCACGTTTTCAGTGCAGCGTAGTAAAATGAACTATAAAGAATATTGAATCTATACAACAGGATAACAAAATATAACAAATAGTAAAATGAAAAGGTATAGAAAATATCTTTGACAAAAGAGTATGAGGGGCCTAAAGCCGCCACATCACCCCCCTGCCAGTGAGTTAGCTCACGAGAATCGTGCTTGAAAACGTTCCGGGAAATGGACTCGTCGGCCGGATCTGGTTCGTCGCTCTGTGCTTGGTTGACTTTGACAAGGCTGTTCCGCAGCTGGTGGTGCACCCTGAACATGTGGTTCCCTGAACGGCGGATCGTCGTTAGCAGGCAATGGACTTCCTGCTGGTGATGTGTTGCCTTTAATTGTAGACTCTCCAGCTTGTACACTTGGTCGTGCGGGATGTGTTGTTGGCTGGTCGAGTGGAAGAGGATGGTATATTACGTAATCCGGCTGCATATTCTGTGGCAGTGGCATGTCCATGTCTTCCGCGAGGATGTATGCAGGCTTCAGGCGATCAATGGATATGTTGACTTCACGGCCTCGGATGTTAACTAGGAAAGTTCTGTCCCTTCGGCTAACCACAGGATAAGGGGGCCTAAAGCCGCCACATATATATATATATATATATATATATATATATATATATATATATATATATATATATATATATATATATATATCTGTTCAACCTCTGAGTCTTCTGAAGCGCTTGTTGGAGCATACACCTGTATTACCTGAATGCTATACCTTTTATTAATTTCTATTACTATGTAGATAACTCTGTCAGACATTGCTTGCCTCTTTGTTACTTTGTGTTTTAAACGTTTATTAACAAGTATTGCCACTCCTCCTTCGTAGTCTTTTATTTCGCTGTTATTTTGATATAGCAAATGTCCCGATTTTAATAAGGTAGTTATTTCTCCTTTGAGTCTCGTTTGACTGAGACCTAAGACGTCCCATTTAATGTGATTAAGTTCTTACTCCAATCTTTCGAGGTGTTCGTCTTGTCTCAGTGTTCGTATATTATAAGTTGCGAAGTACATTTTTCTGCATCTAGAGGATTTGTTGTTGTTTATGGTTAGTCGAGTTTCTGCCTCCCCCAGAATCCATGAGGCTGACTGACGAATCGGTGTGGGATTCAAAACGCCGTGCGCCACCCACCTGGGGTACTTTATTTTTGAAGTTCGACATGTTACCATGGAGTTTTGGAAGGTAATTGGCGGATGGTAGTGGGACGATAATTTGGATTTGGTTAGGTTAAAAGGGGGATAGGATATGAGTATCTCCCGGGGTTAGGAAGGGAGATATTTCATGGCTCACGTGGGCAGGGTCGCATCCCTGAAAAAGACCTGTCTCTGCCAGGACCGCAGAGAGTGTCTATCCGTTACCCGATTCAAAATATTAACAATTCAATATTTTTCTGTTGTAAAAATGCTATACGGCTTTTAAGTTTTGTTATTAGTTGGCCATGCCGGCAAGGAGTGACGAAAATAAAATAATCAAACCCTACAGAATTGCTACTATCTCTTACCATTTGACATTCATTAATAATAATCATCCCGGAACGATTAAATTACAAGCACGAAGATTATTTAAACTTATTTATGATTTATGGAGAATGTGATAGAGTTATTTCAAGAACATGTGATACATTCGCGATCTGATATCCCTTTTCCCTTATTTTTAATGTTTAGTATGATAAAATTATAAAAATAAGTGCTTTATCTTTGAAAAAATTGACTTTTGACAATTTTTTAAATATAATTTTTATTTTTCTTTTTTGACCACTCTGTACTCATAATTTTCAAAATATCATAAAAAGACTACCAAAGTCGATCTTCATCTACAAGAAAACTAACCCAAATTAAATAATAAAGACATTATATATAAATATATCTATAATTTTACGTAGAAATCAAAAATGTAATAATATATATAAGGTGTTTCATTTAAAATGAGCAAGTTTTAGATCTACTTCCGGTATAACTGGAAGTGCTGCCATCATGAAAATATTTTAGCCGGCAGTCCCCCACGCACGTAAGTACACTTTCAAATTTTCAGATTCTTCCTAATTATAGTTTTTCCACAATCAATCGACAAATTTCCCATAGAATCACCTTGTATAAATCAAACAAAGGAAGGCTAGTGACAAATATTTTATTTTTTTAAAACTTACCAATACAATTTCGTGGTCCAGCACTAAAAGGTAGGTAGGAATAAGGTCTTATTACCGAGTCTAGAAATCTTGTTGGAATAAATTTATCTGGATGTTCAAAAACCTTTGGATCTCTATTAACTGAATTGCAAACTATACAAAGAGTAACATTTGCAGGAATAATTTTATCACCTAAAAGAAGGGATTTTAATTGGATAATCAGATATTCTTGCTGAAAATTATATGTATGAAAACGAGCCAAATTCTATTTTTTCATTTTTTTTCCGCAGCCATCGAACGAATTATATTCAACAGTGGAATAAAAAACTGCAAAAGATATTTTTAGCATCATTTCCACACGGCTAAACTGAATTCTATGAGCTTTTTAGATCTTCAAACTTTATTTTATTAAGATTTTATTTCTAGTAATAAATTTGGCTTTATGAAATTTCTCCAGTTTTATTTAGTGTAAAAAAGAGTGCCCAAATATTTTTTCACGTTATTTAGTTTTGAGAAATAAATAAACGCGTTTTCATTTTTTCATCAGATTTTATATTGAAGGCTTGTTGGTGAAAAATATGTTTATAAATATGCTGTACTGGGCGATATGCGTAACAGACAATGCAACACCGCTGCAATTCAGCGATCATGAATTGACTTTTCATTATCAACCATACCAAGAAGAGCTTCAAGCCTAGCTACAGAAGCACCTCCATGAACGACACCCAAGTGAGATCAACCAGGAAAATATTGACAAATTAGCGTTAATTGACGTCAAGCCAAATATTTCCTGAAATCGAAGACTTCCTACTGGCTATCCAAGATCAGATCATCCCAGTGAGAAACTATCTGAAACACATAATCAGAGGCCTTTTGATTCAGAATGACCAATGCCGATGTGGATGTCGAATATTAGAGATAATCCAGTACAACGCCAAGAATTTGCCGCATGGGAGTACAAGGAAAGACACGATACAGCCGCCAAGATCATCCGTCAAGAGTTTGCGGAGAAATTCTAAATGTTGCAGGAAGCGAAATTACAATATTTTGAATACAACCTGAAACCTATACTGAAAACTAACATGTTTAAGCTGTACTAGGATTAAAATATACTTACAGATCATACAGTTGCAGACTTTATTTTAATGAATATAAAACATCCAAATGAGCAACGCTAACCGAAGTCACTATCCCTGACAGCTACAATTTAATGATAAGTATAATCAGATGATCGCCAAATTCAGAGACCTTGAGGTACAAATACGCAGACAGTGGAAAATTGATAGCGTCTGGACATTGCCCATAATTCAGTCTACAACTGGCATAGTGCCCTAAAGTCTTAGTATCAAGGGATTAGACCTTAGCAAACCCGTGTATAAGGCTAGAAGTTGATGCGAAATGTAGAGAGTTATATCATCATCTAGAGCTCGAGAACTTGAAAAAGACCCCGTCATAGCTCTATCCTTATAATGTCTGATTATTTCTGGGACAAATGAGTGTTTTCCTGGAGAGAGGCCGAGAGCCATTTGATAATACTAATGTGTAAACAACTAGAAAAGTTGTAGAAAAGTCAATTAGCTACCTAGCCAATGCAATATCTCACGCTGGCTGGATATTCATCATCAAGTCTGCCAGGATTGCATTCAAATGCAATAAGAACCCTTAACCATGGAGGAAATCACTAATATCAAGAGTCTTTATATTAGAAATACCAGGGTCCTGGTCATGTTCAGAACTACTGACTTGGAGTATGCATCAACGACTGACCGTTCTGATAAATGATGTTAGTACAGAAGAGTAGTCTGCTTAATATTAAGCGAATGACAGTCTAAGGCTAAACAAAAGGCAGCGTTACTTGGGACTGCTCGAATGTCCGGAATTTATAGGAAGAGGGCCGCCCTAGAGCTCCATTCTTATGATATCTGAGTGTATCTCGGAAAATTGAATGTTCCTTGGAGGAAACGCGAAAGCTGTTAGGCTAAGTTTATAGATAACAATAATAAGACCGCCTATTAAGTACTGACTATAGAGAAATGAACATAATTACTCTCTAAACCCAGTTAGATTAAAATAATGAAACTAGTTCTAAACTTCGTTACTGAAACCTTCTTCTTCTTCTTCTTCTTTAGGTGCCATGCCTGTATTCAGACGTTGGTGGTCATCATGTTTACAATTTCCAGAAATCTTTCTCTATCGGCTGCTGCGCGAAATAGTTCTTCCACCGTGCATCACTGCCTGATGTTACGCAGCCATGAAAGCTTCTTCCGGCCTATCCATCTTTTTCCTTCCACTTTTCCTTGTATTATAAGGCGAAGTAGCTGGTATTTAGGTCCTCTAATTATGTGACCGAAGTATTCTGTTTTCCGCTTCTTTATAATGTTCAAGAGCAGTCGATCTGTATCCATCATTCTGAGAACCTTCTCGTTGGAAGTGTGCGAAACCCATGATATCCTTAAGATTCGACGGTAGCACCACAATTCGAATGCTTCCAGTTTGTTTAGCGTTGTGGTTTTTAGTGTCCATGTCTCGCAACCGTATAATAGAATAGACCATACATAGCATTTCAGGACCCTTTTACGAATATGCATTGATAGGTTCCTGTTGCATAGAACTGGTTTCCATGTCATAAAGGCCTTCCGCGATATTTCTATCCTAGCTATTATCTCTTCATCTGAGTCCACATTTACATTCAACCAACTGCCAAGGTATTTGAAATGGTTTACACGCTCTATCCTCTTCCCATCGAGCCAAAGTTCACATTCATCTACAGTAACCTTTCCAACGGCCATCCACTTTGTTTTTGAGATGTTGATTTTAAGGCCTTTTCGGCAGCTCGCTTCATTGACTAGGTTTACTAATGTTCGGAGATCCTCGATGCTTTCCGCAAGAATGGCCGTATCATCAGCAAATCTAATATTGTTGATTACTTCTCCGCCTAGTCTTACTCCTTCTTGTCTGTCAACAAAACCTATGTAGTTTAAATTCAATAATAGAATTTTATGATGTTAAAAGCTTCCGAAAAATTGGGTAGGATTAGAATAGTTGCCCAGTTACTATCAAGACCTCAAATTATGTCATCAGTCACATGGCAACCCAGTAGTCCAGCTATATTTTTATCTAAAGACTATGCAAACCGAACAACTGCCTGACAAAGTTGCAACGTATACTTATACTAATGCGCTTACTGAAACATAGAAGTTCACTACAGAAACCCTAGCCATTCTAATGGTCTGTTGTCTTCTTTAATTAGTTGCCGCGCATCAGGATTAAATTCGCTCTGGTCATAGTCGTCCCCTACTAGTACAGTTTCTTAAACGGTTGGTTTAATACCACGCCCCTTAATTATGTAAAATAGCACTCATATGTTAAAAGAAGCATTTTATCTGGCATTTCACCAATATCGATATCTTTACTGATTCAAAAATTAGGAAATAGTGGGGGCAATTTAAGTATTAGAATATATTTAATTTAAATCGAAAATATATTTGTCAATCAACGTGTAAGAGAACATGTGTATATAAGATGCAAAGATTTTTTTTAAAACTTTTTTAGGGGAGAAGGGCCGAATTATTTTATTTCGCTATAATAGAGATTAGTTTAGAATTTAATATTAAAAAAATGTCATCCTGGAAGTTTCAAGCATTATGATTGTGACAATAAGTAGCCTACCAGGCTCTATTTTTTGAAAATCCCAAAACGTACCATTAAAATATGACATTATTCATTTAAATTATTAGAAACACAGAATATTTTTTTAAGTCAAATAAAATGTATTAACAATATAAAGTCATTGAATGTAATTTGAACTAAGGGTTAGTTTTTTTACTTATAGCTTCTCTTAATGAGTTTTCAAACTGTTAATTACATAAATAATTCAAAAATAAATAAGAAAATATTGGCTCTAATGCAGGAGTTTGTCTCAATTCTAGAGTTATTTCAATTTTATGAAATAAAAAGCTAAACTGTTTTTTAGCAATTGAAAATTTCCGCAGCGTATTGAAAATAATAAAAAAAACTCTAGAAAATTGAATACATTTTATACTGACCATCATAAATGGTTTCCTCAACCGTTTTTCTAGAATAAAATGGAACCGAGGGATATAATCTTAATGTTTCTTTAATTACAAGATCTAGATATTTCATTTCCTGAAGATCTCTATGGGTAAATTTATCTCTATTTCCTAATATTGCCTTGATTTCCTGTAGAGCTTGCTCCTGCAAAATAATATTGTGGAATAAAATAGGTTTCAATTGATGTTATTATTATTTGACCAATAAAATCTGCGATGCAACGAGGACCTTAAATACAAGAATTAAAGACTGAAAAAAACTGAGATCTGTTATTACTTTCTGTACGCCTTTAATTAAGCTGTTCCGGAATATTTGCCTAGTTATGTTTATTTCAGTTATTAAATGTGAATAAAAGATTACCAGAATTCTTTCGTCTTAGTATCGATCAATTCTTACTTAAATTACTCAAAATTATGTTATACCTGAACGTCAGGATGATTAGCTAGACAGTACATAGCAAAACTGTTGGCTGAAGCAGTAGTATCGTGACCCTAAAGAAAATGAAAAAAAAGTTATTCCATTATGAAAAGTGAAGCAGTGCGATTTGATTGATGGCTTGTTGTGACTTATCTTTCGGAATATAGAAATAATATGTATAAAAACATGTAGCCCCATAACTAAATACTATATTCTATATAAAATGAAGAGAAATTTTCTTAAGTAGTCAAATATTTTATTTCTTTTTGTTTTACTCATGAATGAACAATTCGAAGCCGTTACGTATACGCGCTGAGTCTCCTGTAATTTCCAAATGTTATTTTCACCAAGAACCTAAATAACCTTCGATGACCTTCATAAACTTATCTATTTTTCCAAAAAAAAGTATTTTACAGTATAGAAATTCAATTCATTTTGTACGCTCCTTCAGTCATACGAAACACCTTTTTATGTTACGTACATCAGCTCAATACTATTAACTGAAGTAATGCAAATAGTTGTTATTTGTACAAAAGTAACTATTAAATTGATATTTAATAAAGTTAGAATAAAAAAGATATTTTTCAAATATTAACGTAAAGATTAATTGGTCTGCTACACTGGTATTTAAAAAGAAAAACCTCATAGTTAAGCGAGAAGAAAAATTAATAATACTAAAGCAAAATTACAAAATACAGTTGAAGGCTAGTAGTAGCACCGGTGAGCAAAATTGCCGAACTAACTCCTATGCTGGAGAGTAAGGGCGGGTTATTCAGGATGCCACTGCATCTATAGCTAGGTTGAATGCAAAAATCTTTCGCGATGTCGTTAGGAAAAAAATAAGAGGATAAAGTAAACATAATTTAAATAATTAAGAAATCATTATTAAAACATAAAAAAAAAGATAAAATAAAAGTTTGTCTATTAGATGGTGAGACTACCAGCTGAATAATCTCACTGCTTGACAACATAGGCACTAGGGGACAATATAAATTGAGATAGAAGTCTATGGTTTCTTCAGCTAAATCAAACTAAAAAAAGTCGAAGTCAAGGCATATTGTCTCCATTTATAACCAAGATCCTTACTTATGCACAACGCTACCTCTTTTAATGACGTTCAGTTGACACGATTAAAAGAAAGGACAGCTCAAAAATGACCCTGGGCCACCACAGTCGGCTGAAGTAAATTTGTTAATAAACCAATTAATCAGCATGTTCCGCTCAAATCCAAAAAAAGTGGTTTTTAGATTAAAGAAGTATTTCAAACAAAGAAATAACCTTGCTGAAAACCTTTGCTCAGACAAGCCCCAGAAATTTATGCAACTAAATATTCCCTCAAGTAGTAGTAGGCAGGAAAATCGAGATCAATCTGAAAAAAAGTAATAGTAAATTCATCATCAATAAACAACAACCACGCAGAGTGTAGTAAAATATAATGATCAACTGATCAAATGTAACTTAAACCCGTTGTTTATAGATGCTCATAACGTGATTATTTGCAAAAATAAGGAAAAATTAAGCGAATTAGCCACAGTAAACTTAAGCTGAAATTTCAACCGTTACAGTTTATTTATATAAACTAACAGTTTTCCTGTAACAATGCATAACTATGATGGTCATTGAAGGTTATTTAAGACCTTTGACACGGGAATTACGTGCGACTCACTACACATAGATACGTAATAAAATTTGAACAGGTCAGTCATGAATAAAATATAAAGAACTAAAATATTTAGATTTTAAATTAACAATTCTTTTATTATATATTGTATTTATCTGGTAGTTAAAAGGCCTCAATTTTTTATGTCATATTAGGTTCACTTCCCACACCCCACGCAGTGCTTTACAAAAAAAATCACCTTTTATAAAAAATTTTATTTGTCAATAAGAACTTTTTTGAGTTAAAAATTGGAAAAAAGAACTTTATTCAAAAAAACAGCTTCTTTCATAATATATGTGATTTTTTTCAGAATTACTACATACATCTTACTTTGATATATTCGAAAAACAAGAAACTCGTTGATTTGAATTCTTTATTCTGTAAAATTCAAAATAATACACTAAAAGTGTTCAAATTGAATTTCTCATTATTTTGGTGCATTTATCGAAATTTAAAATAAATCCTAGATGTGAAGGTAAATCGGCGATTTGACTTTAAACGCTCCGTATGTTTATTTGTAGACAACTTTTAAAATCCATTTTTTACTTTTGGGATATATGTTTTTCAATGTCTACATGAGAAATAGTAAAAATTTCATTTTCATCAAAACCTTTTCACTAAAAGCAGTCACATAACTCTATTCTAGACTAGTTTAACTTTTGGTAATATAATAGGATTTTCTAGTTATTTTCTTTAGAACATTTAGGTCTAAAATATCATGATATTCCGAGGTTTAATAATAAGATGGGTGAAAATGTCGGATAATTAAATATAAAAAGCTTTTTCCATTTATCTACTGTTAAATTATGATTTGTTTGAAGTAGTATGATAAAATAAACATTATTATATTAAAAGTTGACTAGTCCACGTCATAGCTGTCATAAAAGCTACCAAAATTATTCGTTGGTAGCTAAAAACTCCCAAGTACACGTTTTTTAAACCACTAGAACAATAAATGCGACTTAAATTTGAATTAACAAAAATGCATATAACGTACCGCAAACATAAATGTATCCACCTGTTCCCGTATAAACTTATTAGACAAGGATTGCTCATTATCTTTACATGTTAATAATAAATCCAGGAATGCCATCTTTTTTTTAACTCCTGTTTCACTTTCTCCTTGGCCGCTTTTATTTTCATTCTCAAGCTTTGCTTTTTCAATTTCCTGCTTTCTTCGCTCGATTATCTCATTGGAGACAGTATGCAGAATTTTAACATATTTCTTCTCTCTTTGATAGTCAGAACTTAAATAATATAGAGTATCAATCATTTTAAGTGGGTTGAAAGCTCTCTCTACTATAATTTTACACATTCCTGCCACTGCGTTGTGATAATCTCTATTTTCATCTTCTTGAACATTCATTGAAACTCCCATTGAGGTTTCTGAAATAATAATAATAATAAAATAAGTATCATACAGTTGTCCATAACAGTCTAGACCTTACTTTAGTTGATAAAACATCGAAGCAAGCCACACTAATAGAAGTGGCTATCCATAGCAACATTCTAAGGGACAAATATAATGAAAATTTTGTTATATATGTAACTTCTCCTTTCAGGCAGAGAATATGAAAAATATATGTACAAACAGTTTATTTCCTGCAAATATTGCTCTGGTCCTCTCTCCATACGCGTTTCAATCACCTCATGATTCAGTCAGTGGCGCTGTATCGGACTGAGAGCAACATTAGCAGGAAATAACTGATATAACAAATATAAATTTCAAGGTACGTCGGCAGGATATTGCATCTGTCATCTACCGACCTCGATATCAGACTTAAAAATATCGCCAGTCGAACGACATCTATGAATCATTGGAGTAATGTGAAATTTTTAAAAAATCAAAATTTCAATAAGAAATAAAGAAACCATCTGCAGTATTTAAATAGTTCAGAAAATATGAAAAATATATATACAAACAGTTTATATCCTGCAAATAATATGATGAAATATAATGAAAAGATTGCCAAATACAGAGACCTGGAGGTACAAATACCTAGACAGAGTACCAAAGAGTCTTCTGTTTAATTACAAGGCACTGGACCCTAGCAAATACCTGTAAGGCTATGCAAAAGGCAGAGCTACTTGAAACCACTCGAACTGTCTGGAAGTTGATGGGAAACGGAGGGGACCGTAATATCACCTAAGGTCTAGCAACATGAAAATTATCTGGATGAGTGAATGTTTCCCTGAAGAGAACGCGAAAGCTATTTGGCATAGTATGTGGGGATAATTATAATAATAACCAAGAACTGATACCTCATCATCAACTAGACCAAGAAAAGCTTCAAGCCTAGCTGCAGAAGTCCCTTCATGGACCTTCAACCCGAAAAATGTCAAACTACTAGTTAACGTCAGAGCAAATATTTAATATCAAGAGATTGAGCCTTTGCGAACACCTACATAAGGCTATGCAAAAGGCTACTTAGAATCTCTTAAACTGTCCGAAAATTTATGGGAAATGCAGAGGACAGTACCACTACCTAGGGCTCGACAACATGTAAAAGGCCCCCACAGAGCTCCATCTCTATGATATCTGAGTATATCTTGAATGAGTCAATGTTCCCTGAAGAAAGTAGAAAATCCGTTTGCCTAAGTATAGGAAATAATAGTAATAATAATAATAATATATAAAGAGGAGGAAGAGGATTGGTCGATATTGGTAAGCAGCTCGATCAACAAATAATAAACTTACGTTCTTATTTCCATAGGTTAGCGGACTATTCCACACTACATCGAGCAATATGCGAGGCAGACGATTCAACGCCGCTACAGCTGAGGGAACGGGATATTGCTTCTCACCACCGAACAGACCAAGAGAAGTTACAAGCTTGGCTACAGAAGCCACTTCATGGACGGCATCCAAATGAGGTCAACCAGGACAATGTCGACAACTTAGCGAAGAACTATCGGAAATTCATTATCAAAGATCCCTCAATAGAAAATGACCAATGTAGATATGGCTGTCGAACATCAGAGACGATCCAGCACGTAACTGGAGGATGCCAAGCGTTTGCCGCAACCAAGTATAAGGAAAGACACGATTCAGCCGCTAAGATACTACACCAAGAGTTAGCAGATAAGTTAAAACTATTGCAGGTAGAAAAGGTGCCTTACTACAAATATAATCCAGAGCCTATTCTTGAAAACAACGAGTTCAAGTTATACTGGGATCGAACGGTCCTAACAGATCAAACAGTTGCTCATAACAGGCCAGACATTATACTAACAGATAAAATTTCCAGGAGAACTACACTAATCGACATCGCTGTGCCGAACAACAACAACCTAAGGTCAAAGTACAACGAGAAGATCGCCAAATACAGAGATCTGGAGGTGCAAATCCGCAGACAGTGGGCAATGAACAGCGTCCACACGATTCCTATAATACTGTCAACAACTGGAGTGATACCAAAGAACCTCCTGCAGAACATCAAGGGACTGGGCCTTAGTGAACATGTGTATAAACCGATTCATAAAGCGGTTCTCCTTGCAACCGCGCGAACCGTCCGAAAGTTTGTAGGAAGTGCAGAAGACCACGCCACCTAGGACCCGATAACATGGAAAGGGTCCCCACAGAGCTTCATATTTTTGATGTCTTTGCATACCTGGTATGAGTGAATAATCCCTGGAGGGAGTGCGAAGCCGTTTGGCTTGTAAGTCTAAATAATATATAATAATGAGTGAAAGAAGCGAAGTGAAGAAGAAAGCAGTTATCCTTGCAAACGTGCGGACTGTCTGAAAGTTTGTAGGAAGCACAGAAGTCCGCGCCTACTAGGACACGAAAACATGGAAATGGCCCTCATATTGCTTCATACTTTTGGTGTCTTTGTATACCTGGTACGAGTCAATAATCCCTGGAGGAAGTATGAAACCTTTTTGCTTGTAAATCGGATAAGTGAAATAATGAGTGAAATGCGGCGGTATGGACATAGAGAGCCTGCAGAGAAAACTCAAGACACTACTGACAAAGGCACATAAATATCACCCTTATGGTGCCAAAACAAGAAAATTACAAAAAACGAATACAAGAAATATTCAATCGGATCCAGTATGACTTGCAACATGACCCAACATTACCCACAATGCCTCGACACACTAAAGTAGAAACTATCTATGAATGCGGGACGAATAAATAGATATAAAGCCAACAACAACTTAATCGGAGATTAAACACTATACCAAACTTAGCAGATAATAGATATCCGAATAAGGAACAAAATCTGTCAGAATTATAGTCAGGTGCAATTCGAACCTTTCACCACTTAGAAAATTACCAGAATCGTCAAGGGACTCCATAATTGGGTCTTGATCATATATAGAACTACTGGCTTAAAAAGTTTTTGAGTATGTATTACCGACTGATTGTTCTGATAAATGATGTTTTGCTTGATCCACAGAAGTTTCTATTATTTCTTACAGAAGGAGTAACGTATCTCTTGCTAAAAAATCAACATAATACACAAGATCCAACTAAATATCGGCCAACCACCTGCCTTCCCACACTGTAAAAAGTGATCACACAACATATCTATACACACTGCCAGCAAAACAACACCATCAGAGTTAAGCAAAAAGGATAGGCCAAAGACGCAATGGGTTGCAAGGAGGAACTCATTATAGATTCGGTCATCTGCATTTAGGTATTGACCTAACGAACGAATATTTTCGCTGCCCACGCAGACTAACAAAAAGTCTTTGAACTCAGTGCCACATGACTGGCTGGCAGCTATACTGATAATATATAGAGTCGATGTACATACTGTGTCCTTTTTAGAATATCTCATGCAACAACATAAATATACAATCCCAATACGCAGGGGAACATTTCAGAAAGATTCATTGAGCCCATTATGGTTTTGCTTTGTCATAAATCCACTGACATACTGTTTAAATCTCACTAAATGCTGCTTTGGTATTAAGAACATGAAGAGGTGATAAGACTAAATCATCTTCTGTACATGGATGATCTTAAATTGCTGGCTGGCACCAGAAGTCAGCAGTTCAGTCTTAAAAAATGTTGTGTTTTAAACACAGTTAGGGGAAAAATATAGCCGAGAGCATTTGAGATGGAGAACGTTGAAACTATTGCCGCAATGTAGGCAGAACAGATCTATTAATACTTGTGCATGAAACAGGCACAAAGATTTGACCAAAGAACTACGAAGACCGAATTAACCAAAGAATTCATAAGACGAATAAGGCTGGATAAGTTATTAGCAGGTTGTACGCCTAAGAAATCAAGAAATAGACAGATTTTGTATTTCAGTGTATATTTTTTAAATTATTACTATCGGCCAAGCGCTTTCGGTCTAACTTAGACCATCCTCAGGGCTCAGACCTCGTTAAAGGGCACAGCTTAACCCTGTCAGTTTGAGAACAGACTCCAACAACGCCAGCGTAGCCTCCACACAGAATAAGTCATATACAATTAAAAAATTTTTTAAAAATTTGTCCCAAATTAAAATTAAAACTAAAACATTCAACACACTGCATACATTAACATTATTAAAACAACAAACCTTTGCAATATCTTTTTTGGGTTGTCTGTTCTATTCTGGTTCTTATTATGATTCTGTAGTTATATTTATACAACGTACTCTTATACTTACCGCAAATTATATCCAATCCGTATTTAGTCATATAAGGATAAATATCTACACTTTCCTTGCCAATTTCTTTATTTAGAAGACGAATTAAAGTGGACGATGGACCTTCAAATACATCGACAACTTGTTCCAAAATATTAAAGTGAAAAGCTGGAGTTAAAATTCTTCGGCCTTTTTTCCATGCAGAGCCTAGAAAAAAAAAATATGTTAAAAGTAGCAGTGTTTGATAACAAAACAGACCAATTAATAACAATACCGAACGCCCAGATTTTGTTTTGATGGTTAAATCAATATTGATGGTCTTTGAATTGTCAATTTTTCATGTTTTAGGTCACTAACAGATATACTACAAAGGAATCGTCAATTGTTTTGTTGGAGTTACGAATATTCATTTATTTATTTATATTTAAAGGTAAAGTCGTACAATTTTCTATTTCTACAATAACATTTTTTATCCAATTACGTAAAAATGATAATTGAAAATAAATGTGTAAAATGTGATCAAAAATTCGGTTTCTTAGCACTGTAAAACGCATATAACCCTATGACTCCAACTTTAAACAGAAAATCCAAGCTGTTAACCCCAAAAATCTATAACTCCGTCACCCCGTAATTCTACAGCCCTATACATCTATAACTTGAAGACCAATAATCATGTAACAGAAATAATTACAACTCTGATACCGCGACTAGTCAGGGCTGAAAATTATTTATAGTGTTATAGAGTTATAGGGTTATATATATATATATATATATATATATATATATATATATATATATATATATATATATATATATATATATATATATATATATATATATATACCGTATGTTATAAAATTTAGAGAATATATGACATTATGATAAAATATCAGGTAGAGCAAACAAAATATTTTTTACTATTACGTTTTAAAAAAGCTACTTCTTTTTCTATAATTACTTTAATTATGGGAAATAATATTAATAAATATAATTTCAAAATTTACTTTAATTAGTTTAAACAGATTGAGTAAAGCTTGATATACTTATTAAAATATACAAGTATTTTTCTTACTTATTACTTAAATTTTAAATATTTTTTCAGAGGTATTTGTCAGTTCTGTACGAATACGATAAGCTTCAAGTTAACAAATATGCAAAGATGCTGATAAGAGTAACTAACTGTTATACTTACCGTACGCGATTAAAAGTCCGTCTTCAAGCCAATTATTTAAGTTATCATAATCCCTGGATTTACGAATCACTGTAGTTGAGGACAATAACCATTCAAGAAATTTGTAATCCGAAATTAATATGACAGGCCTATGCAAAAGTTCTAAGTAGCAAAGTCCATTATGTTTGAGAAGGTATTTGTGCATGCTCTTTAGAGTCTCTAAAAATGAATTAAAAAGAAAACATATTACTTAGACATAAGCAGTAATGTGTCTCTCAATGAGGAATTATGCTGTAAACGAAGTTTCTACTATTTTATATCAATAGTCCATAATTTCTATCAGCGACTTATCGCTCGTATATAGAGAGGACCAGGTTGTGCGCCATCATGGGGAATCGATTCCAATGGCGTGTACATTTCAGAAAATAATGAATGATGAAATTTCGTGGAAATATCAAAATATTTTTCTTAAGTTAAATTTTTCTTCACGAGTGTGAAAGGTAGTGTATAATTCTTACCGACTGAGACCCCCCCCCCCCCGGATTGAAGGTCCTACCGATTTTCCGTGGTCTACTGTTAGCCGTGGCTGCTGGCAGTCCAAGGTTATTCAGTGAGACCTCCGGTTTCTGGGCAATTAAGCCTTCACAAACCTTTGGTTTTCACTTAATGTAGCTGCTCCGGGTGCCCGTTGCATCCACTGCTTCGCGCTCTTCTTACATTTTGCTTACAATATAGGTTTATCATTTTAAAATATTTTATATGCATCGCAGGTATTTTATGCATATCAATCGAAAGTATGTTGCTTACTTGCTCTTCTGAGTGGCGACCCGTGCATTTCCCCTGTGATTTGTTCATTTCTGACTAATCAGGGTACGACTTAGCTCACATTTATTCATCGGCAGAATTTCTGCCAAGAAACATACCTGAATGTAAGGAACTATCACCGTCAGGGATGATTACACTGGGGAACAGCAAAAATTTTTCCAAGATCAAAATAGCAAAGCTTACTTATTTTATTATACTAATTAACAATCTGCCTTGTAAAAGTCTCAGTTGGCTCCGGTTTCATAGATACGTGCTAAATATCTAATCTACTAGTAAGGCAACTAAAAAGTGAACATTGGGAGCAGTTCTCTAAAAGAATGGAAGGAGACTTCTATAGTGTACAAAAAAAAATGTGGCGACTGATAAGACAACAGCGCAAAGAAATATCTGAACTCTCCGAAATAAACAAAATATCAGATAAGAAATGGATAGACTACCTAACAAAATTATTTGAGGGAGATGCTAACATTGGAAAAAACAACATACCAGCAATAAGGAATAATGTGGAAGTCACCATTCAAGAAGTAGAGAAAGCTATAAAATCCTTAAAAAATAGAAAGTCTCCCGGACAAGACGGAATTCATAACGAATTGTTGAAATACGGAGGACAGCGACTAACACAGGAACTCACAAGTTTCATTCGAAAAATTCTGACACAATGCAAAGTACCAGATAGGTGGAGAACCAGCACAATGATGCTTATGTTTAAGAAAGGTGACAAACAAGAACCAGGGAACTACAGGGGTATTAATCTACTGGACACAACTCTGAAACTCGTTACGAAAGTAATCAAAAATAAAATTAATTCGGTTACAACACTGGAAGACGAACAGCAGGGATTTAGATCAAGAAAGTCTTGCGTGGATGCAGTATTTATTCTACGACAGATAGTCGAAAAATCTATAGAATACAATAAACCAACATTTTTATGCTTTATAGATCTAACAAAAGCATTCGATCGCATAAAGCTAGATGACGTAATCCACCTGTTATATAAGAGAAATATTCCTATCAATATAATTCAGACCATCGAAAACATATACGCAAACAATAAAGTTCAGATTCGCACTAACGGTAAATTATCAACACCCATACCAGTCAACAGCGGTATTAGACAGGGAGACTCGCTTAGTCCTTTGTTGTTTAACATGATATTGGACGAAATAATAAAGGAGGTGCGACTTGGTAGAGGATATAAAATGGGTGATACAGGAATAAAAATTCTCTGTTACGCTGATGACGCTGTGATATGTGCCGAAAATGAAGACGACCTCCAGAGATTGTTAAATACCTTTAATCTTACGGGAAGAAAATATAATATGATTATCTTAGCCGAAAAAACTAAATGTATGACAACCTCAAAAGAACCTCTCCGATGCAAACTAGAACTAGACGGTCGAATAATACAACAAGAAATGAGTTTCAAATATGAAGATGAAGTAAGAGGGCAGGTGGCCAAAGCAAACAAAGTGGCGGGTTGCCTCAACGACGTGATCTGGCGAAACAAACACTTACAACAATAAACAAAGGTTCGGATCTACAAAACCACAATTAGACCTATTAAGACATACACCTCAGAAACACGGCCAGAGACGACAAAAACGAAACAACTATTGAAGACTACAGAAATGAGAATACTTCGACGAATAACAGGAAAAACGCTACTAGACAGAGAAAGAAGCAATAACATCAGGCAATCATGCAACACAGACTGCATTAATGAGTGAGTCCTACAACGTAAGACACAATGGAACAAACACATAAGCCGAATGACAGAGGATACACTGGTAAGGATCGCACGAGATAAATCGTCTAGTGATACACGTAGTAGAGGTCGACCACGGAAAATGTGGAGCGATAATTTAAGTCCAGAATGAGGAAAATCGAAGAAGGAACAGGTCAGGGACCTATTATAGAAGGTAGAAGAAGAAAAAGTGCTAAATATGATAATTTTACCTACCTGTCCTATATTGTTGTTTAGTTGTATTTCATCTTCCAATACGTCGTGAGTTTGTGTAAATAAGCCTGATCATTTTTGTTATATATTTGGTGAGGTGATTTTTGATACAAAAAGTTTACCGCTTGTATTTTGGCTGCAAAGTTGAAGACCAGGATAAAAATTGGGCTCCCCATATCTGCTGCAACAAATGTGCGTCCAAAATTCGTAGCTGGCTAAGTGGAAAAAAGCGTAAGATGTCCTTCGCTGCTCCTATGATCTATCGTGAACCGAAAGGTTATGTTATCGACTGTTATTTTTGTTTGACCATGAACAAGGAAGGCCGCGCTTTTAGTTATTCAAAAGAAAAGTTCCCTAGAAGCAGTGACGCAAAAATTAAAGAGGGAATATTTGTGGGTCCCTAGGTTAAAAAACTTTTCGGAGATGTGCAATTCGATTCCATACTTGAAGGCAAGGAAAAAGACGCTTGGAATGCCTGGAAGGTGACAACAAATTTTTTGGAAAACATAAAAGCAAAGAACTGTAAAGGCCTGGTTGCCCAATTTCTTTCACTTTATCAAAACCTAGGGTGTAATATGTTTTTGAAAACGAATTTCTTGGATTCTCATCTGGATTACTTTCCGAAAAATTGTGGTGCTGTAAGTGACGAGCACGGTGAGAGGTTCCGCCAGGATACTCCAAACATGGCAAGAATGTGAAGAATGTGTCAGGGAAAATAAAACTGTGAGATGTTAGCCGATTATTGCTAGATTAATTTCGTTAAAGTGCCACGAGAGATAACCCAGAGGCTGTTTTTAAAAGACAGGCTAAGAAGCGTAAAATGAGTGTCTAAGCTTTAAATTCAATGATAAAAATGTGCTATTTAATTGCTTTTGTTGAACCAACAATATATTGTTATCTGTATTTTGTATCTTCATTATATATGCCTATGAATTAAAATTTTGTAGCAATTAATTCAGATTTTTTTGCGAGCCATCTAAAATCTTTAATAGGTATTTTTTAGTTATTTGGGTGTAGTTAAATCCAAAAAAAAATTGGGTTTTTCAGGAAACAAAAAAAAATTGAAATTTGTTTCCCAGTGTTATTAAGTCCCACATTCTTTGTTCTTCTTGTTTAATATGATCAGCAAACTATTTTCAAGCACTGGCCGTCACCCTAGTAATTATCCCGTCCAACAATATTTTGATATTTGCTAATTTGAATGTTTTGTTTTTCCGTGCCACTTCACTCCTTATTTGCGCCCATACTAATTCGATTGGGTTAAGTTCACAATGGTACGGCGACAATCTCAACACTGTTTTAATTTTTTCCAGAGCAATTTCATGAACAGCATATTTCATATATTTTTGTTTATTTAACCTCACTAAATCTAGTAACTGCACTTTCAGCATTGTTTTGTAAAATTCAATGTATTTTGAGGAGAGCCATTGGCATATCTCCGCCTTTTTAGGCGCGTTTTAGTCGGAATTTTTTCTTGACGTCGATTATAATACGGGACATTGTCCATTACAATTACCGAATCAAGTTCCACAAAGTTTAAAATCGAAGAAAACCTTGGCTTAAAAGCATCGGCATTCATGTCTTCGAGGTAGTCTCCTGTTTTTTGAGATTCGAAAACCTTACAGCCGCCATTTAAGAAACCAAACACACTTCCTATATAAGTTATTATTAGACGACGACTTTTTCCATTAGGATTGCGTAGTTCATGCAAAAATCCTTCCATAATTGCCTGTTTGGAACTTTTAATATTTAGATCTTGCCATACCTTCCGAACCGTGTCTCTCCATTGCTATTTTTCGTCAGTGTAGTACAATTTTTTCTACTTTTCCCGAAACTCCCGTATTTTTTCCAAATATTTTCGCCGCCATAAAACAATTACATTCTTCTCAATTAAGCTTTTTGATTCCGTTTAAGATATCTAAAATTTATATTTAAAATCCATTAATATACTTAAACTTAAACTCAGCTTTATTACTTTTGGGGTAGTTAATTTTTTCGAAAAAAACGAGATAAACTCAGTCAATTTATGTGATACAATATCTAAACGGTTCTACCCTCTCGAGATTTTAATATAAATTTGTCAAAGTAACTTAATACTTTTATCATCCACTTCGTTAGAGGTCTAAGGCTGAGCGCTAAAGATATATCCAACATGTAGGAGACCCATGGGAGAGCTTTCTTTTACTTAAATAAAAAGCTCGCGTATGTTGCCCATTTTTCCCCCATTTGACGAAAATAAGAATAAGAAAATGTAGAAATGGATGAAACGAATGTTTTTTTTATGGACACAAACACGGACTTTTATCATAAGTATCGAATAGTTACCAATTACATTTCCATAAAATAATTACTAGTTTTGATCTCGGATTTGATTTAATATTAAAAATTCGACGCATGGATGACTTACGCCATCTATGAACCAGAGGACCAAAAACTTATAGAGCGGCGGGATGCATCGCGAAAGTACGTTCTATTGGTGGAAAGAACAAATGTCGGAACCAGCGCGAGTAAACTAGGGCAGGTTCCAAGGGTTGAAAGGTGAGTTTGATTTTCAGAAATGAATTAACGTTAGTTACGATTTAGAATCCGTCTAAGTCAGTTTGGCGTGTATTTTACTATTGTACCAGTGTAAGAAGGTTTTTCTGTGCTGTATTTTTTACTGTTTTATCTTGTATTATTTTTTTGACCTTTCAGACAGCATTACTAATAATAACGGGAAGTTAATTTTTTTCTCTATCGGGGAAGGATCCCTTTTATTTTTAATTAAACAATTTAATTAGGAATTTTCTTTTATTTCTAGTAGGTTTTTTTTATCTGGACTTATCAAAAGTTTATTAATAGTATCAGTTCAAATTTGGAAATATTTGACTAAGGGGAATATCAAAACGACCTATAGGAGCTGATAATTTTTTTTTTGAATTATAGTCCAAATTTACCTTAAGTTTCTTAATTGTAAATACCGTCTTAATTTTCTTTCATTTGTTAAATAGAGTTAAGTGTTTTGAGAAATTGGTCTTTCTGTTATTAATAAAAACCTTCTTGTGGGCAATCACACGGGCGTGTACTTGGGTAGCAAGAAACATCAAAAGAATAATGCTCTGGCCAGCTAGACAGCAGTTTTCCTGAAACTTGCAGCTGTGTTCCTAGTATTGGTAAGCTGTAACTAACGGTAGTCTTTTAAAACTAAAACTTCAAGAAAATCGACCAGACTACAAAACTGCCTTTGTTGCAGCGGATTCTTTTTATCTTTTTTTTTAGGTTTATAGGATAGTTACAAAATAATATGGGCAGTAATAAATTGTGAGCGGAACTGCTTTTTTAGGCTTTTAGTTCCTGCTCTGTTAATAAAGCGGTAACATTTTAAATTATTTATTGTTGCATGAGATGTTTATTTCGCCGCTTCGTGCGTTTGGTAACCGGTATTAAATAAGTCACTGGAAGAGACTATGGACTTTAGGTATAGATCGATTGTGCTGTAAGAAAATGAAGCCACTCCATTTTCGTTTTCTAAAAAGGCCCAAACATCATATTATATGGGTTAAAAAACTAGACCTAGCAACAAATTAAGTAAGGAACCCGACTTTAATTTTAAAATTTTTAATTAATACTTTTTTAGTTTAAATCTGATTTTAATCAGCTTATTTTTGATCAGTTTTTTTGTAGAGATTTAATTTTAGAAACCTGTTCTCCTAAATATCTCATTTGTACTTTATCCAAGGTTGTTAGCGGTGCGGTTAAAATTCTGAAAAAACACAAACTTGTCAAGAATGTTAAATATCTTACTGCCCATAGTGCAATCGTGTGGCAAAGTCTAATAGCTCCGTTATTATAAAAGTATTTTATATAAAATTTGATGAAGACTAATATCTCTATATTTCAAAATTAACTTCGGTTAAACAGGGTGATAGAGAGAAAAAAAATGTATATATATATATATATATATATATATATATATATATATATATATATATATATAATATATATATATGTATATATATATATATATATATATATATATATATATATATATATATATATATATATATATATATTAAACAGGGCACTACATAAATTCTTTCAGACTTGGGTTCCCCAAAAAATTCTCTGTACTATTCTGAAATAGGTTTTACATTTTCAAATAAAATATCCGGGATTTATATAGTTTATTATACAAGGTGATTCTCCGGGAAATTTATCGATCTTCTTCTTCTTTAGTAGCCCTACAACCCGGGGTGGGTCTTGGCTGACTGCACAACTTGCTTCCATCTCACACGGTCGTCCATGATAGTTGGGTCAGTGGGTAACCACATTGTTCTTAAATCTGACCATATGTTATCTCTCCATCGCATTCTTGGGCGTCCTAAGGGTCTTTTCCCTGTCGGGGCCTCCTCCCAAAATAACTTGGTAAGGCAGTTATTAGGGAGCCTATGGACATGGCCAGCCCATCTTAGACGTTGGGATTTAATTTCTTGAACGATGTCGCTAGCATTATATATCTGTTAAACCTCGGCATTTGTTCTTATTCGGTATTGATTAGTATTGGGGTCGTGATAGGGTCTGAAAATCTTTCTAAGGATTTTCCTCTCAAAACATCTAAGTTACATTTCCATTGCTTTTGTCAGCATCCACGTCTCACAGCCATACATGAGCACTGGTCTAATCACTGTTCTATATATCCTGATTTTTGAGGTTCGTGTTAGATTCTTGGATTTGATGGTGTTGTTGAGACTACACATATATCTGTTTGCTGCCTGAATTCTCCCTTTTATCTCCTCTGTGATATCGTTATCTGCGATGATTGTCGCTCCGAGATATTTAAAACGCTCCACTCTTTCAAAGTTATATGTATCTATTGTTACATTTTCTCCTATTCTATTTTTTGTCTGTTTATGCACATGTATTTGAGTGATTGTGGGAAAACTATAATTAGAAAGAATCTAAAAATTTCATAGTATACTAACCTGCATGTGATACAGCCGGCTAAAATATTTTCCAGATGGCGGCACTTTCAATTATACCGGAAGTAAATGTCAACTTGCTTATTTTAAATAAAAAACCTTATATATTATTGCATTTTTGATTTCTACCTCTTTCTCACTGTTTTGGACATATTTAAATTTTTATGTCAAAAATGAAGTTTGCAGACCAAAACTTATAAGAAAGTCTTTATTATTTAATTTGGGTTAGTTTTCTGGTAGATGAAGATCGACTTTAGTTGTCTTTTTATGATATTTTGAAAATTATTAGTACAGAGTGGTCAAAAAAGAAGAATAAAAATTATATTTAAAAAATCTATTCTAATAATTTATAGTTTTCAAAATATTGGCCATTCAACATTTTGGCCATGACGGCGAGCCGTGGCGAAAATAAAACAATCGAAACCTACAGAATTATCACTATTTCTTGCCATTTGACATTCATTAATAATAATCCTGCCGGGGCAATTAAATTACACATGCGATACATTGGCGATCCGATATCCACAGAAACAGAAACCAACATCGTCAACTGTTAAAAGGATTATAGAAAACTTCAAGAACATTGGATCCATAAAAGCAAAAAGAAATAGAAATAAACCTGTTGTTAATAATGAAAATATTGAAACTACAATTTTAGGATATTTCGCTGCATATCCGACGATCTAAAAGGGCAAGTAGCATTAGAGTATAGATTATCTCAAACATCAGTTTTAAGAATTTTATGGAAATAAAATTTACGTCCCTATATATATTCCATAATACAACATTTAAAATGCACTAATTTTCCCCGAAGTGTAGAGTTGTGTCCATTTATTTTACTTCGGTCACATGAAAATGCTGTTTTTTTAGATAATATTATTTGGTCGGACGAAGTCAAATTCACAAAAAATGGATTTCTTAAACGACGCAATTCCCACTAATGGAGCAACTAAAACGTACATCCATTTAAAGAATTAAATTTTCAAGAGTCTTGACAGTTTAACGTGTATCGTGCTATAAGAAAAGACAGCGTCGTCGCCCTAGTTGTTATAATCTTGTTAACAGTTGGTAGTGTTGGTTTCTGTTTCTTCGGATATCGGATCGCGAATGTATCGCATGTTCTTGAAATAGCTCTATCACATTCTCCATAAATAATAAATAAGTTTAAATAGTCTTCATGCGTGTAATTTAATCACCGTGATATAATTATTAATGAATGTCAAATGGCCAGAAATAGTGACAATTCTGTAGAGTTCGATTGTTTTATTTTCGCCACGCCTCGCCTTCATGGCCAACTAATAACAAAACTACAAATTTTTGAAATAGACAAGCTTACACAAAGTTACCCTTATTTTTAATGCTTAATATGATAAAATTATAAAAATAGATGTTTTCTATTTGAAAAAAAAATACTTTTGACGATTTTTTAAATATAATTTTTATTCTTCTTTTTTGACCACTCTGTACTAATAATTTTCAAAATATCATAAAAATACTACTAAAGTAGATCTTTGTCTGCAAGAAAACTAACCCAAATTAAATAATAAAGACTATCTTATAGGAAAAATTTATAGTTAACTTTTGGTCCGCAAACGTCATTTTTGACATAAAAATTTAAATATGTCCAAATCGGTGAGACTTAAGCATAAAACATTATATATGAAATATATCTATAATTTTACGTAGAAATCAAAAGTGTAGTAATATATAGGGTATTCCATTTAAAATAAGCATGTTGATATCTACGTCCGGTATAACCAAAAGTGCTGTCATCTTGAAAATATTTTAGCCGGCTGTCCCCCATACACGTCAGTAAACTGTCAAATTTTCAGAATCTTTCTAATTATAGTTTTCCCCTAATCAATCGATAAATTTCCCTGAGAGTCACCCTGTATAGAGATATTTTGATTACCTTTCATTTTTCTTGAAGATATTTTGTTTTTTATTTAAAAATCAAATTGTTTTAAAAAATATGATTGCTTTTGCTAAACCGTGACATAGAAAAACCTAGAAAGTAAACCTTTTTTAAGTCCGCGGAGAATCCCAGCTTTTGCAATAGCGAAAGGAAAAAGTTTTAATTTTTGACATTAAAAACGGAATCTTTATTATATATATATATATATATATATATATATATATATATATATATATATATATATATATATATATATATATATATATTTGACTTGCCAATAATATTTAATGAAAATATTAGGGCTTAAAAGTTAAATCTTAGAAATAGGCATTGTTTCCCTATAATAAGTTAACAAAAATAATCTTTGCATAAACAAATTGACGTAGCTCAGCAATAAAACAACCCTTATTAATATAAAAATATCATTTTTTTTTTGGTATCATAAGAGCTTTATTTTAAGGGAATAAACCAAACGAAAAAGTTGTTTTTGCAATAGAAATTGCATATTCAATAAAACACTAATTTTAATAATTTTTCTCGTTGTAGTAACTAATAACAAAATAAATCACAGCATAGCTTCAATTGTAGATTTAATCCCAACCTCTATATTATTACTTAAATGTTTTGTCTATTATTAATTCCTCTGCTTTTAAAATAAAAAGAAAAAACATCTTTTGACATTTTCAAACACTCGCAGTTAATTATTGAACATAATCAACTGTCGCCAACTGTCTTGGCTAGTCTTGCATTTGCCCTCTTTGTAATCTCCAATACTCCGTTACCTCTTACCCAAAAATGTCTGAAATATATTGAATCAATTTTTTACCGTTTGTACTAAAAACGAAAATTATATACGTGGAAGTCCATGGATAGAAATGGAAGAATATTCAGAAATTAAGTCGATTTTATATTTGTTAGACAACGATTCCGAAATTCCCTCTTTTCAGGAACAGACATCTGCTCTGATTATAGCGGCTAAATTCCGAATAAAACTGAAATTGATCACAATATATGGAGGTTGAAAAAACGGGAAACAAAAGAAGAACGACAATGGTCGTTAATGAAAACATACGAAGTATTGAAAAACTAAATAAAAATACAGCAGCGATCAAAAACGTATGAAAATAAGAGAAGTTGTTGTAAAATCAATAAAGAAAACTTAAAAACCAGGAAGAATAATGGATAAAGATTGGTTAGAAGAAGACTATACAAGATAAAAGATCCAGTCAGATACAGAACGAGTGAAAACTAATAAAACGAAAAATAAAAGAAATAAAAGAAAAATCACTAAGCTAGCAGTACCAGAAAGTCGAAGAACTAGAGGAGAAACATGATTACTTTACCACTCATGAAAAGATTATGGAAATGGCAAGGATGTAAAAATCAAGACAAACTCCTCAACCGAGAGATGCGAATTGTATAATCATAACAGATCTACAACAAAAAATGAAGAGATGGGCAGAATATGTAACAGATTTTATGAAGATAAAGACAGAGTTAAGATACCAAAAGAATTCAGGGAAGACACTGGACAGCGTTCAAACAATCAAAATTTGGGAAACCCCAAAAAACCAAACTTTGCGTAATATTAAGAACCCAGCCATCAGAGCGAATCTAGTATTTGGCAACATACAAATCTAAAAAATAGACTACTACAAGTACGTAGGTGCGAGAATCATAGATAACACTCACGAAACAAAAGAAATTAGAAGAACCAACATGAGGAAACTTTTCTTCAATGGAGATATTAACATTAACCTGTGGGTACGAATGTTACACTGCAACCTCCTCTCAACCCTTATATGGAGTCGAGGCCTGGATAAAAAAAAAACATCCAAAACACTGAAGTGTTCAAGATGTAGTGTCATCGACAGTTTCTCAAAGTAGCATGGACTGAACGGATAATAAATGAAATCTTACTACAACTATTAGATAAAAAAAGGTGACTTTATAAGGAATGAACTGGAGTATTTCGACCACATCATAAAAGAACAGCCATATATATTAGAAACTTATGCAAGACCCAATAAAGGGCAAAAGAAGCGTATATAGGAGAAAAAGTCAACCTATGTGAATGGTTTGAATGAAATTTAATTAGTAAATAAGGATTATGTTACGATTTTTACGGATATCTTAAGAAGTAGAAAAAAAATTTTTAATTTTTCGATGGCATTTAAATGAGCATCATATTGCGGAAATCTTGACCAATTTAACCGATTTCATATATCTTACGTTAATCAAAATTTCCACAAATGGACTCGAGAATATATCAAATGCGCCTCTGTTATGTTACCAATGAACATAATAAATAATGGTAATTTTGTATTAGTATGTCTCTTAAATATTTATTACAAAACTTACTTGTAGAATCCATAAAATCGACTACATTTCCTATAAGGGGCCAAGCAGGGGCCACACCCACCCATTTTAATTTCCACTTAAGATAATAACTCCGACCTAATAAATAGGTGAACAAACCGATTACTAACGCCGTCATAACAGGCAACATCATTGCCGGTACTTAGAGTAACTGTGTCGATTGACTGCTTGAGAAAATACGAAATAATTTTATGATAAATTGGTAACCTTAAGAACGTCTAAAGCAGGGTGTATCATACCATTAAAAACAATTTACGGATTAACATAAATTTTCGAAGTAGATGACCTAGACTTAAAAAAACTAACCAAATATTACCAGCATATTTATATGTCGATAAACGAATATAACGACACAAGTTCTTTTTTGTTATACATATTATATTTTATAAACATATAATGATAATTTTTAAATTGATTTTTCTCTAAAACTTTTCTATAAAAAACTTTTTTTTACGCGACCAGTTTTGCTTCATTCAGGTCTTATTGTATTATTAAAAATAGTTATTAAATACATTATCTCCATTATGTTAAATTACATAAGTCAACCAAATGAAAAAAATCATTTTACGATGGTGAAGTTGTTCAGTGGTTTATGTAATATTAACTGGACTGAATATGAAATAAAATTAAATGTGGATGTTTATTAAAAAAAATACAAATAATCCAGCAGCATCCCTGTTGTATTTAAAAATTATAAAATTAGAAAATACACTATTTATTGACAAAAGTTATTTCTGACTTTTTCTTAGAATAATTCCCTCTTATATTGCATGCCATACCCTTTGATTAGATATCAACAGTAGTTTCCGTCACAGAGCAGTCTCACTTTCCATAATAACGTTACTTAGTAGATGGTTTTGATGTAATTGAAATTTTTCAAAAAAATCGAATTTGAAGAAATTTGCTTTTGATTCCTGTTTTGACCTTGATTCACAAACAGACGTTTAAAATATTTAAAGTATGTCAGTATTTTGGTTTTTCAAATCGGTTCGCATTATAATTTAGATGTAAAAAGATCTACTATATCAGAAAATGCGGAACAGACGATCCAACATCGCTATAGTTGAGGGATCATGAACCAACCAGACCAAGAGAAGCTTCAAGCCTGGTTCCAGAAGCTCCTTCATACACGACACCCAATTGAGGTTAACCAGGATTCAGTCGCCAAGATCATTGTCTGACAAATTCAAACTGTTTCAAATAAAGAACATGTCATACTATGATTATGGAGCATAACATTATTAATATATATTGTAACGATTTTGTCTCTTTAAAATCGCTCACTGAGTTCGCAGAATAAAACACAACACCTTTGACTAATACTTTCAATACTTATATTAACACAACGAAATCATAACTCTCTTATTACTACTACTCAATGTCTTCACTATTCAAATATCACCATACAAGTGACTCTACTAAGCTTACCATATCTCTATTTATATACCTATGGAAATTCATATATAAATCTAAAGCATAAAAGTTTAGATCTATCTAGAAATATGACTAATTGATACACTATTTCTTTCGGCATATTATAATAAAGATGACTCATCGCGTCGGAACATTTATATATACGAGGGCGTATCAGTAAGTTTCTTTCAGTTGTTCGTAACAATATGTATGCTCCTTTCAAACAAAAAGGGAAAGAATATATGCAAACAGTAAAAGAACACAAAACTGCATTTTTATTAAAAAGGCATAATTTAAATTTTGCTAACCATTTCATAAAAACAGGCCACAGTTTCCCAGATGTTAACAATATTCAAATTTTGCATACCGTACCCAAAAATAAAAAAACTTAATATCTTAGTTAGCGATCATCTACTAAACTTGAACTATGGTACAGAAATTATTGTCGAAGCTTTTAGTATTGGGCGAGAATTGCTTTTTTACTAATGGTGGGGGCATATAATTTACCATATGATGATTTTGTCAAATAAACAGTACCTTGATACATTTAACCATACTTAACATCACGCTAAATATGAAACAGCTCAAGAGTATTTCATAATCAAAGAAGAGCAGACTTTACGTATGTATGTCATGAATGGAAGTAGCTTTAAATGGAGCACAAAGTATGTATTTTTATCATCTTAGAAACACTCATCAAACAACAAATTTAAGAGGTACAAGGACGAATAATACACATTTAAACCTAGAATAATATTTAATTTAGAACGTTACATTCATTTGTGCATTTCTCTCGTCTTCAGTCTGATTCTAATGCCATTTTTGGACTTAAGAACTGTTTCTGATGCTAAAATAACTTTGTGTTCTGGAATGGCTGGCAATAGTTCAAAATTGAGCAAAATTTTAGCTATAGTATGCTTCATGTTTAATACGGCAAATTTTTGACCTAAAAAATCAATTACTTATTATGACAATATTCAGTATTATTCTAAATATATATATATATATATATATATATATATATATATATATATATATATATGTTTATGCGGCTTGCACGGATTCCTCCGTGTGAGATGCAATACCAGGGGATATATCCACATTATGTCGTTGTAGTGCTGAAATCACATTCAGCAAATGTACAACTATATGCAGATCCGTGTATAGAATGAAGTAAAATGCAAACAGTAAATGCAAACTTTTCTCCATCTTATCCTTTCTGTATTAGAGGTTGCACAGTTAGAATAAATTGTTATAAAACGCAATTCATCCTATTCCACCACCATTGAGATGATGAAAGCCGCATAAACATACATACACCATCCGGCGGGAGGTCGGCGAAGCCGCGTTCAGTATTTGCATGCTTCCTTCCGATCTGTCCTTTGCACAGCCAGTTGCATGTCGGTACCCTGATGAGTCTAGTAGAGACGAAACATGTATCTCTGCCATATCACTGTGGCGGTGAGGGTAAGTTTTGACTTTCTTCTCGGTATGGTGGTACAGGTAGATCATCATCTCGATGGTGGTGGAATAGGATGACTTGCGTTTTATAACAATTTATTCTAACTGTGCAACATCTAACACAGAAAGGATAAGATGGAGTGAAGTTTGCATTTACTGTTCACATTTTACTTCATATATATATATATATATATATATATATATATATATATATATATATATATATATATACATATATATATATATATATATATATATATATGTTTGATGACAGAGTATTGACGTCCAAATAGGTCGATTTAAGTCAACTTAGCTATATCCGATATTGCTTCATTTAAAGGGTAGAAGACGTCAAAGTTTTAAGGAAATATTAATTTTTCCCAAATTTCTTGAAAATGTGGTCACTAGATTTAAAGATTTTGGTATGTGCTCTAACACTATAATATGACGTTTTATAGTGGAAGGCTATAAAGTAGTGTAATAAAGAACGAAAACTTTCACAGCTTTGGTCAAGTTGAAAATCATAGTTCTTGGGTTTCGACCGTGTTAAATTGGAATTATATCTGACATATTACGAAATAAAAACATGGTCTCCAGCCTATTAGGATTAATTAAACCATGTCTGATTTTCATTTATTTCATTTTTCAATGAACTTTCTACCACCAGACTTCGGGAGCATCCATGGGATCTCCGCCGTCACCCATGGTGGCGAACATCATGGAAGCTTTCGAAGAAAACGCTCTGTTTTCTACTTCTTATACGTTCGTACTTTGGCCACGTGGCGCAGATAACCTCCATAATTTCCTGGATCATATAAACCAATAACACCCTATAATGTAATTCACCATTGGAACTTAATCAAGGGGTACCATTCCCATTCTCGATGTACTAGTACAAAGGAAATATAATGGCAAATTAGTACATTCTGTATACAGGAAGTGAACACATAAAAAGCGATATCTCAATGCAATGTCACAGCATCATTCTTCACAAAAACAATCCGTCATTAACTCTTTGGTACATAGAGCTCTTTCAATATGTGATGAACAGTCACTGAAATCAGAAACAGAAACGCTGACTAATGCTCTGAAGATATTAGACGTTCTATTAATAAACCTAAAAACCCAACTACTCAACAAATGTTATAATGTACTACGACAGTGTTGTCTTGCCCAACATACACGGAATCACCGACAAGATTGCCAAATTGCTCCGAAACTCAAACATTCCGACAATTCTCAAAACACGTAACCAAATTGGATAATGCTTGAAGTAACCAAAGGACGCAATACCATTACAAACAGAAGGCGTTTATAAGATATCTTACTCTCGTGGTAAAGTGTATGTCGGTGAAACAGGACGGTCTATATCCACTAGACATAAGAAACATGAAAAATGTATTAAAAATAAACAAATTGTACAATCTGCAGTAGCTGAAGATCAGCATTGCTTAGGTCACACGTTTAATGTAAAAGAAACTAAGGCGTTAGCATCAATATCTGGTTTCTTTAAACGTAAAATTAGAGAATCAATCACAATTTGTAAATATTTAAATAATACTAATAGAGATACAGGTTACAGTCTACATCACAAGTGAAAATAACGCTGGATCACGGTTCGTTGAGCATCTTCGGGTACAAATACCGAGTAAAGACCCATAAAGATACCTCGTGCAATCATAAGCAAAACGTCGGATAATAATTTCAATTTACACGGTCAAAACTCAAAAACCAAGATTTTCAACTATGAAGTAGTGTGTTATAAAAGTGACGTCTTTTGTAAACATCCCTTCTGACTTTTTATGTCATCAACGTTATGACAACCAAGATATTTCTATCGGACGATCGCACATATTTGAAAGCTCTTTTACCTCTTGAAAAATTTTCATTGGATGAGCGGTCTCGTCAGGAAAAAAATATTTTCTATTACATGATACATCAATTAACTATAATAATAAAAAAAACCTTTAACAATAATTTTTCGAGTGACTTTGTTGCTATGACATTTAATAATTTGATTATCGATAAATTGTCATCACTGTCTAAGAAGTCGACTAAAGTAAGATCAACTCATATTCTAAATTTCTAAGGCTGTTTTACTATTAAACATTAATAACTCTGCGCACTGCCAGTAGGTGAATGGGTTTTGTGAAGGAAATTGGCATCGAAGTGTTACAAAACCATCAAATATTTACCAATATTGAGTTTCATATCCGGAAAACTGGCGTTGTGAGAAAAATTTTCAGAGTAGGGATGATATTTGAACAGTTGAAAAAGAAGAGAAAATTTTGGAAAGAGTTGAAGAAGAACCAGGTGTTAGTACCCGCCGCTTAGAACATGGTTTTGATTATTGTTAATGATAGTTTAAAAGAATAGTTGTTCCATCCATATCACGTCCATAAAGCTCAGGAACTTTTATCGATTGATCCCCCATTCACCTTACATTTTGTGAATTTATTGGAAACTAAAGAATTTGTGATAAACATTTTGTTAGAAACATTTTGTTTACTAACAAGGAGTGTTTTATAAGATCCGGAGTCACTGTAATATCTTAGAGTACCACCCCAAGACCTAAGAAAAAATAAATCAATCACCAAACTTGGCCAATTTTATTACTTTTGAGTCGTTTATCTATTTTTCTAGCACCATAAACTTAAAGATCTTATAGAAATGTTTAAGCCATCTCGCCAATATAAATATGTAAATATATGTAGAAGAAACTGTAATCTCGTCAAATTATGAAAACAGTTTAAGTTCAGCCAAGAATGGATTTAACACCATATGGCCTAAACTGCCTAGAATTTTTTTAAATATTGACTTATTTTTCCATTATTCGGAAACAAAAAAATGATGAAATAAAATCACTATGCAATATAATCATTTGATTTTTGTACAAAAAATTCGTATAACGACTGGTTTGCCTGATTGCAAGAAAAACGGATTTAAATACTAGAAAAATTAATAAAACGGTTCTTAGGTTTTTCACAGAATTCTATCAATTTTATTTTAGTTACAGAAAGACCTAGATTAGTTTTAATTAACCTTTTTGTATAAAAAACTAAGATTAAGATGTTCAGAGGCCAGTTTGGGAATTAAGTATTCGGCATAGAATGGCTTGATGATTTTTGAACTTTCGGGAATGGAATTCACAGTTACAGGGTTATAAGGGGTGAGACAGGTACCAGCGGGAACCGGTCAGGTTCCGGCGGAATGCAAGTTTGGCTTTTAAGAAGTAATAATCTTCAGTTATGATCTGAAATTCACTATAGGCGGTACGTTTTGAAGTCTGCTAAAGAAAAGGTATGCGACGCGTAAATCCGTGGTGTTAGAGAAGGTTTTTATTTTTGTTTTTTAATTTTTTCTTAATTTACATTTTAGAAAGCTATTTATACATGATATCTTCAAAATTAGATTTGTTACATTTTCTTTAATAATAAAACGGTCAACAGCAGCAAGCAGCAAAAAGTTATTTTGGAATTGTTAATTATTATTAATTATAAGTTTCTCATTGTAAATAACTTCGTTTTCTATTTGTTTTTGTTATTAAATTTAAGTATTTTGTGAAATTTGTTTTGTTTAATTTATTAAAAGCGTTCACGCAACTAAACTTGCGGTTGCACTGATGACAAGCTTCAAAACAAGAAGCTAGAACTGATCAACTATATAGTGGCTTACCTTAGTCCTGAAGTTATGTTTGTTGGTACTGGTAAGCCTAAATAACCTGTAGTTGTTTAGTACTAAAACTGCAAGAACCAAGAGAAACGACCAGACTTCAGAGTACCTTTATCACTGTGATATTTATTTAAAGATTTTTTAGAATAGTTAATAATTAATATGGGACAGCAGTAAATCGTGGGCCAAATGGCCATATACTACCAAAATAATCCATTCGCAAGAGACCACGATCAAATGCTGACACATCATCAACTTGCACAAAGAATATGTTTATGTGGATAAACATAACTTCAAAATAAATGTTTGGGCAGGTGGAATGAAAATATATAATATATATCTAAAATTTTGCAAAACACATTTCCAATTCTTCTGGAAAATTTGTCTATTATATTTCGGCGAGAACTATGGTATATGCTCGATGGTTCCCCACCCCATTTATCCTTTAATGTTCGACAATTTTTACACGCGAAATATCGCCACCAATGGATTGAAAGTCTCCAGAGTTAAATATGTGTGACTTCGTTTTGTGCAGCGCTCTTAAAACAGAAGTCTATAAGACTGCATTTTAAACATTGGCAACCTTTTTAATAATCCTGAGATATTATATACATTCCAATTTCATTTTTTAAAAAGTGTATTCGGCGAGATGGCGGCCACTTTGTACATTTACCTAATTAATGTTCTCATTTTAGTTAGTTTTTTCATTCTCTTTAAAATACATACATCTACTTCCAACATTCATTTTAAAAATTATATTATTATTACAGCAAATTGGTGTAATTGGAAACATTTTTTTCAAAACCGTTTATCCGATAAAAATTTTTCTAGAAGTGAAAAAAGCTTCCAAACACATGCTGTTATCCGATGGAAATTTGTAGGTTGTCAGAACATTAACTTTTATAATACTTACACTATGTTATAGCCGGCCGCTATAGTAATAGAACACGTCATATTATAATGTTAGACCACGCACCAAAAATAAATAAATTCAATGACCATGTTTTCAAGAAATTTGAGAAAAATCGATATATATATATATATATATATATATATATATATATATATATATATATATATATATATATATATGTTTATACGGCTTTCCCAGATTCCTCCCTGTGAGATGCAATAGCAGTGGATATATCCACATTATGCCGTTGTAGTTTATGGTTTACTTCATTTATATACGAAGTTGCATACAGTTGTACGTTTGCTGAATGTCATTTCAGCACTACAACGGCATAATGTGGATATATCCACTGCTATTGCATCTCACATGGAGGAATCCGTGAAAGCCGCATAAACATATATACACCATCCGGCGGGAGGTCGGCGAAGTCGCGTTCAGTGTTGCATACTTCCTTCCGATCTGTCCTTTGCACAAACAGTTACATGTCGGTACCCTGATGAGTCTAGTAGAGACGAAACGTGTACCTTTGCCGTATCACTGTGGCGGGGAGAGTAAGTTTTGACTTTCTTCTCGGTACGATGGTACAGGTAGGCCATCATTTTGATGGTGGTGGAATAGGATAGATTGTATTGTGTAGCAATTTATTCAAATTGTGCAACCTCCAACAAGGAAAGGATATGATGGAACGAAGTTTGCATTTATATATATACATATATATATATATATATATATATATATATATATATATATATATATATATATATATATATATATATATATATATATATATATATATATGTTGTATCATAGGTTTTCACTGATGGTGGAATGTGGTACTGGTGTTTTTTCAACACTACTTTGCGATATAACATTCCTACTGAGATGCCGAGATAATAGCATCCTGCCTACTTGAACGAAACTATCATACCACCTCAAAACTAGAAAAACGGAAGCCATTCTAAGGAGCACAAGGAAAGCACTTCTACGAGAACAAATTCGAGAAAAGCGAATGCAACTTGCCGAAACAGAAAAAACTGTCTACGATCTACACGTACAACTAAGCAGACAGATTCACTCGCTACTCTGAAATAACGTGGAAAAAACTTCCTCCTGGATAAAAGAAACCGACATGGTCCACAAAATTAAAAAACAAAAGAAGAAATTTTCTCAACTACAATAAAAAACTCCTCACCAAACTAAGCCGATAGATATAACAAAGGTCGTTCATAACATCTCTAATTACCAGCTTTTGGAAGACGAAAAACAAGTGCTAAGTAAAGATTTCAACTATGCAGTAACCCCAAAGACCATACTAAATGAGGACATTATCGCCAATATTGAAGCCACGCTACACCAGAAATCAGAAGGAGAAGCAGAAATAATACGACAGGAGGTAGCCCGCGTACTAAGAACCAGCAAACTACCAAAATCAAACATAAAACGCTCAGAAATAATAGCTTTAAACGATCTTTAAAACAACAGAAACATCATCACCCTACGCCACTGTAGTCATGAACACAGATGACAGAAATTCTTCAGCATCACATCTACAAGAAAGTTACAAGAGATCCAACTACATACCTCGAAGAAACGACAAAAACCATAATCAAAACTGCCAAACTAGGAGATGAAATCGAAAAGTGCATCGTTCCTCGGGAAAAAAACAACCGATAGACAGATGGTGCTCCTTTGGGATCTTCGCTATCACCAATCATCGCAAACCTTTTTATGAAATATTTTGAAATAGGATACACCAAAACAAAACCATCCCCTTGGAAACGTTACATGGATTAAATCTTCATCATATGGCCACACGAAAGATCCTAGACATATTTTTGGAGGAACTAAATAGCATTTATCACCGCATTCAGTTCACATTGGAGGTGGAAGTTAACAAGCAGCTACCTTTCCTTGACCTTATAGTTACCAGAAACGACGACCTAAGCATCGATTATACGGTCTACAGAAAACCCACACACAAACAGTTATTTGAACGCCGAATCACACCACCATCTATCGCAGTTGCAATCGGTCGCCAACACACTGATCTCCAGATCCTTGCAACTAATGAAACCCACGAACCGCCAAGAAGAACTCAACAGTATCAAAACAGCTCTAAAACAAAACAACTACAAAGAACATAATATCAAAAAGGCCATAAAAAAGAACACGAAAGCAGTAACAGAAAAAAAAGAAGAAGAAGACAAATCCAAACCAAAAACCACACTGCCATACATAAAAGAGGTAACAGGCGTAATTGGAAGAATTCTGAGGAAGCATGACATCTGTACAATTTAGAAGCCACAAACGAACAATCCTAAAGACAAAATACCATTGGAAAATCAGGGAATGTACAGCATCCCAAGTAGTGACTGTGAAAAAGACTACATTGGCCAAACAAACAGTAGAATCTCTACAAGAGTCCAAGAACATAAAAATAGCATAAAGAAAACGCAAACGACATCATCAGGAGATAGAACACACTAAAAATTTCTAGGAAATCAAACATTTTGCACCCATAAAACACTATAGAACGCGCATCATCAGAGAAGATCTCGAAATAGAAAGCACTAAAAACTTAGACAAGAGAAATGATGCACAAAACATTTCAAATACATGGAAAACTCTACTCAAAACCAAACCATATATATATATATATATATATATATATATATATATATATATATATATATATATATATATATATATATATATAAATTATGCAGAGTATAATTACTAGTAAAAAACTTTTTTAAAACTTACCAATACAATTTCGTGGTCCTGCACTAAAAGGTACGTAGGAGTAGGGTTTTATTTCTGAGTCTAGAAATCTTGTTGGAATAAATTTATCTGGATGTTCAAAAACCTTTGGATCTCTATTAACCGAGTAACAAACTATTATAAGAGTAACATCTGCAGGAATAATTTTATCACCTAAAAAGTGGATATTAATTAAACAAGCAGACTGTTTTGCTCAAAATTGTACGTATATTCTCTTTCAGTTTCTTCTTCAGTTATTAAAAAAATTAAATTAGTTAAATCTAAATATGAAACGGAAGAATCAATATTTGGAACTAAAATTTAAATAGGAAGAACAATCAGCTTAAAAACTTGTAAGGTAAGCATTGACATGTGTGTTAAACTCTTCGAGCATATACTACTGAAAGCAGGGGCGGATCCAGCCTCTCTCCTTGGGGGGGGCGGTGATATCACGAAAGTGCAGTATGGCAAGCGAAAGCAAGTTGTCGACTGGGGGGGGGGGGAGACATCAGCAACATTCCCATTTCTAGTGTAAAAGGCAGGGTCGGGTCTATTTTTCAGGAATTTGGAAAGGGGGGGGGGACGTTCACAAGAAAAAAAAAGTTGCCGACAGGGAGGGAGGCTGCGAGCAGCATACACATTCCTAGTATAAGAGGCAGAATCGGGTCTATTTTCCTGAATTCAAAGCTCTTGGGGGGGGGGGCTATCGCAAGAAAAACAAGTTGTCAACTGGACTGCCAGCAGCATACACATTCCTAATATAAAATGCAGAATCGGTTGTATTTTCCTGAACTCAAAGCTTTTGGGAATGGGAGGGGCGATCGCAAGCATACACATTCCTATACTCTATTCAAGAACTAGAGAGAGTAATAAAACTGTTATCGAAACCTCCATCGTGCCTGCTCCAGTGCCGCAGGTATCTGAGGACTGCCGTAAATCTAATTATATTTAATTATATTTAAACATTATAAACTTCTATAAATTTACTGCTACAATAAAATTTCTGGTAGTTTAATTTAATTTCTGTCAGTTAGCAAAGTACACCTTACAGTGTGTCCTTAGTAATTTATCTTGTCTGTGCTTGTTTTTACATATTATTTGAGATTAGTGAGATACCCAAAAGATATGGCTTCCAAAATCGTTAAAACCAGGGCATTTTTTCCTCAACGAAAAACTTATTACGACGAATGTTTATGATGCCTTAAGATATCAATATCTAGATAATAATGTTAAAAACTCTGTTGAGTTGTATTCCAACATGACAGGAGTTGGAAAATCTACTATGTGCCCAATACTGAAGGAAAAAAACGACTGGAATTGTTAGTACTCCCAAGCTACATTCGATCAGGGGCAGACGAAAAACCTCGTTGGAAGAAGAGATGTAAACTGCAATAAAAGAAGTTATACACACATTTTATTATGAGAAGCAGATCCCAACCGTCGACAAAATTCTAAGTAAAATCAATGGAAATCGGGATTTACCTAAAATTAAAAGAACTGAGCTCTGGAAATTGCTAAGAGAACTTAATTTTTGCTGGAAAAAAGCAGATGGGAAATCTTCTTATAGATCGTCTGGAATGTGTCCGTTGGAGAAGGAAATATCTCTCTCAAGTAAAAGGTAGAGTTGCTAGAAATAACACAACTTACAAAATTAGTAATTTAACTGAAATTTTGAAAGATTTTCTGAATAAAGTTAGTGCAGAAAATTGGGAACAATCCATATTATGAAAGCATAAAAGATAATGTGAAAACTCGATCTCATGATCGGTGAAATAAAAGATCCAATTATAATCAATTTGAGCGAACTGATTACGAATTAGATACGTAATGTTTACCAGCGTAAACACAATTTATTATTTAAATTTTCTGTAACTTATAAAAATAAATTACCTTTCAATCCCTTTTTAGTGTTTAATTTTAGTTATGCAGATGGTTTCAGAGATAAATGAACTGAACCGTCAAATATCCTAAAAATAACCGATAGCCCCAAAAAAATTTTAATATTATATGGACGAATTTATTTTTTTTATATATGTTTAACTTCTTGTATTTTTGACAATGGATATTTTGTAAGTATTTAAATTATAACTTAGAATTTTTTGAGAGATAAAGGCTACATTTTAGTCGGAATGTGCATAAAACGATTTCTATGCCACAATTAAAAATAATAAAAATACAGTTGTGATTTGTGTGAAATATGTCAAAATTTTCTATATTTTCTAATGTATGTGAATTATTAAGAAATCATAAGAAATTAAATAAAATTATAAAAACTTTTTATTTCAGGTTTATTACCGAAATAATATAATAAACTTCTTGTATTTTTGACAATGGATATTTTGTAAGTATTTAAATTATAACTTAAAATTTTTTGAGAGATAAAGGCTACATTTTAGTCGGAATGTGCATAAAACGATTTCTATGCCACAATTAAAAATTATAAAAATACAGTTGTGATTTGTGTGAAATATGTCAAAATTTTCTATATTTTCTAAAGTATGTGAATTATTAAGAAATCATAAGAAATTAAATAAAATTATAAAAACTTTTTATTTCAGGTTTATTACCGAAATAATATTCTATACCATAAATACTTAGTAATAAAATAAACCTCCTTCCGACGCCTATGGCAAGGATTAAAATCCTTTTTAACACTTCACACATCCAAATATCTATTGTTATCCAACTAAATAGTCCATTATTACAGACCGGTATTTTGGATTCTAAAATTTCTAACCCATTTCTATGAATAATATATCTGTCTAACAGATTTTGTCAAAGAAATCAGACTAAAGAACAAAGGTAGTTTGCGAAGAAAAAAAAAGATTAAAAAATGATTTATTACACTCTCTAGTTCTTGAATAAACTATAGCATAAGTGGCAAAATCGGGTCTATTTTCCTAAACTCAAAGCTCTTGGGGGGGGCGATCGCCCCCACCGCCCCCCCCTTGGATCCGCGCCTGACTGAAAGTAGTATGCAGTGATCTGTGCGCATTACACGGCAGAGAGAGAGAGAGAGGGGCGAGTATTGAGAAGTGCTATCTCTTTTGCTTCACAATTTCAAATTGCGCGCCAGCCATTCAATAATTTACCGTGTAACTTGCGCGGCCATTGCAGGCTGCCTCTCGTAGTGTATGCTCGAAGGTTAAATTTATCTTAAGTTTGACATTCGAACTTGACAGTCCGATATATTAAGTCACTTGGTAATACAAACTCTTAGAATAATCTTATCAGATCTGTTAATCCTGCGCTTGCCAACTCTTGTGAAATTTTCAGTGGATTAAAAAACTCAAAAGGGATTTTTAGCATTATTTTCAAACATTTGTAGTTTTAAATGGTTAAATCAACTTCACTAAGCTTTTTAGATCTTAAAAACTTGTATTAAAATTTTACCACTAGTGATAAATTTGACCTGATGAGCATTTTTTAGAAAATGACAAAAATTGAAAATTTTTTTGTTGAATTTCGTCATCAAATATTTTTAGCGTTTTAAAAACTAAATAATTATCTGGAGACATCTTTGTCAGCTTTATAATTAAGACTCAAATGGGGAGTCGTATTCATATAGGGTTAAAAGATGATAGAAATTTTCCTGACGTCCGTAATTTTGACCCTCTGACAGGGATACAGAAAAAAGTGTAATTCTTAGGATATTTTTGAAATTGAAAGAGAAAAAGCTTTTTACTCTTATCGACAATGCGGAGTTGTCAAAAAGTATTCTTTTAGAGGCAGTTACATTTTCAGGATTCGTTTAATTGCTAGAAAAAGGCTCAACCACCTTGTTTTGCTATGGAAGAGTGTACGTGTGACGCGCGAGATTTAAAAATTAGGCGTGCGGCGCATATTCTGAAAATATCGCTGTCTTCTTATATGTCTTCTCATACCACATAAAACATCCCGGTATTCGACAGTTTTCGGTCACGTTTGTTAGCATTTGTCACTTATTTCTGAGACTTTTGGACGCAAAATAAAAACGTAGATGGTAGAATGATACTTTTACTTTCAAAATCTTTTTATAATCACGCATCGAGGCGCGCTGAAAATTCCAAATGACAATTCAACAAAAACTAATAAACCGATATCACTTGGTTTTGACAGGCATAAAGTACATACAATGTAAGTTACTATTATTTTACAAAGGGCCAACGCAACAACCTAAAAACTGGCCTCGATATGAATTTTTGATAAAAGACTGAATCTTCCGGCTTCTCCAGTTTTGTTCGGTTACTAATAATCCGATTGAGTCAACCCCGTGCGGGGTTGCTAGTGCTCCATCGGGCGCCTCCCTAGGTGGCGGATAGGGGAATGCCTCCCCGATATGGGTGGTACCGGGGAAATGAAATACCCGGGGTGGACCAAAACTAGCATTGAGCAGTGGCAGCTGGCTGCCTCAAAACTGAGCAAGGGTTCAGAGAATTTCACTGGTTATGATTCAGACTGCAAACGGCGGAGTGGTACCCACAAAAAGGCGTCTGCACAGCGATGAGGAAGGCAAGGGGAAACCACCTCATCATATTTCCCTAGTAATCGTAATGACTGAAGAAAATGACGATTTACAACGTACTAATCATGGTTTTCGGAGACCAAGATTCGGCAGGGAAAGTGAGAACAAGGACGGCAGGGCTTCCCAGGTCGTAATCCAGCGAAATCCCTGTCTACTGGAAATATACACAACAAATCTTAAAATTGCAACATGGAACGTAAGAGGCATGTATGAACCTGGAAAATTGAGAAACATTCAACGAGAAATATCGAGACTTAAGATCGACATACTGGGTATAAGCGACACAAGATGGGTCAGTTCTGGAGTACTTAAGTCGGAGAATGGAAGAATCTATTACTCTAACAGCAGCGACACTCAACACAGATATGGAGTCGCTATTATTCTTAGTGACAAGGTAGCAAAATCAGTAATAGGATTCATTCCGGTATCCGAAAAAATTAAAATGCTACAGCTGATGACAACCCACGGCAAATTAAATCTATTACAGACTTATGCACCGACTGCTGATAAAATGGAAGACGAAATAGAAAACTTTTATAATGAGCTCCAACAGACACTACGCCTCACAAAATCTAGAGACATTACTGTTGTAATGGGGGATTTTAACGCAAAAATCGGCCAGGGTAAATGTGATTCCATTATCGGGCCATACGGTCTTGGAGTGCGCAATGATAGAGGAGATCGTCTTATAGAATTTTGTCAAGAGCATAATCTAGTAGTAACAAATACCTTTTTTAAGCTACCTAAACGTCGTCTCTATACATGGAAGTCACCAGCTGATAAAGACAACAACATAGTTAGAAACCAGATTGATTACGTCTTGATAAAAAACAGATATCGAAACGCAGTACATTCAGTAAAGGCGTACCCAGGTGCGGATGTATTTTCGGACCACAATCCCCTTATCGCTAAATTCCAACTTAAATTAAAAAGGATACAAACAAATCATAACATCAAAAAACTAAATATACAAAAATTAAAATCAGAAGAAACGAAAGAAAAGCTGAGACAAGACATCAACACAAACTTAGAAAGAAAACAAGGCAAGCCTGGGTTAAACGATGACAACGTTGAACAACAGTGGCAGTTTCTCAAAACGTCAATTATGGAACCAAGCAAGAAAGTACTTACAACATCAAGATACAAGAAAGAAGATTGGATGACAGATGATATTTTGGAGTTGATGGATGAAAGAAGGAAACACAAGACCAACAAGACCCGATATCAACAGTTGCAAATTCAAATAAGAAGAAAAATAAGAGCAGCAAAAGAAGAGTACCTTTCTGGAAAATGCAAGGAAATAGAGGAGTTGCAAAACAAGTACGACAACTTCAACTTGCATAAAAAAAAGTCAAAGAACTAGCTGGAATAGAAAAGAGAAAAACCTCAAACGTATTGCTGGACAAAGAGGGAAAGATTATTATGGAAACACAACAAAAATTATGCAGATGTAAAGAATACATAGAGGGACTATTTGAAGATCAAAAACACGAAAATTCTTCTATAAACAGTCTGAGCGGTGACATAGGGCCTGAAATTACTAAAGCAGAGGTCATTTATGCATTAAGGTCGATAAAAACTAATAAAGCTGTTGATCCAGATGAAATGCCAGGTGAGTTGTTGAAGCTGATCAATGACAAAAATTTAGATTTATTGGTGAGATTATTTAATACAATTTACACGACAGGAACTATCTCCCGAGAAATGTTAACATCAACATTCATATGTTTACCAAAGAAAGCAAATTCAAAAGAATGCAGTGACTATCGAACAATCAGTCTCATATCACATACTTTGAAAACCCTTTTAAAAATTGTTCACGCTAGAATACATTCCAAATTGAAGCTGGATATTGGTGACACACAGTTTGGCTTCCGGAACGGGGTGGGTACAAGAGAAGCATTATTTGCTTTTAATGTGCTTATTCAAAGATGCTTAGATATCAATCAGGACCTCTATGTCTGCTTCATAGATTACAACAAAGCTTTTGATAGGGTCAAACATGACAAACTGATAGAGATTCTCAGAAGCAAAAATTTGGATGAAAGGGATTTAAGGTTGATATCAAATCTGTATTACAATCAGCGAGCGACAGTAAGATTTGGACAGGAAATATCTGGAGATGTGGAAATACAAAGGGGAGTCAGACAAGGGTGTATATTGTCACCTTTACTACTTAACGCTTATTCTGAAAAGGTCATATTGGAAAGTCTTGAATCTGAAACAGCAGGGATAAAAGTAAACGGAGTTTTAATCAACAATATTAGGTATTCAGATGACACCTTAATAATAGCTGATAGTTTGAAAGACCTAGAAAAGATAATGAATAAAATATTAAAAGTTAGTGGAGAATATGGACTCTCTCTTAACACGAAAAAGACCAAGTTCATGATAATTAGTAAAAACAACAGCAATAATAACGAAACCCTAATGGTAGGAGGCCAGCACATAGAAAGAATTCAGAAGTGCACTTACTTGGGAACCATAATAACAGAAAATAATGACTATACCATCGAAATAAAAACCAGAATCGAGAAAGCACGTGCCAACTTTATTAGAATGAAAAAGGTTATCTGCAGCAAAGATCTAACGTTAGCCCTGAAAATACGACTGACTAAATGCTACGTGTATAGTGTTCTATATTATGAAATGGAAGCATGGACACTGAATCGAGAGGCAATGAGAAGACTTAACTCTTTTGAAATGTGGACCTATAGAAGAATTCAGAGGATTTCGTGGGTGGATCGAGTTACGAACGCCGAAGTGTTGAGAAGAATGGGGAAAGAAAAAGAAGTAGAAATAACAGTAAAACAGAAAAAACTGCAATATTTCGGACACATTATGCGAGGAGAAAAGTACAGCATCTTACAGCTCATAATCCAGGGCAAAATAAGTGGCAGAAGAGGCGTGGAACGACGACGAATTTCATGGCTAAAAAACCAAAGGGAATGGTTTGGATGCAGTTCAAAACAACTATTTAGAGCAAAGCCTCAAAAATTAAAATAGCTATTATGATTGCCAACCTCCGCAATGGAGAAGGCACTTGAAGAAGAAGAAGTGTTCATTTTGTAGGTGTTTTTATTCTTTATAATTCAACTCTTACACTATCGAGATTACTTCATTACTCTTAATTTTATAAGCACAAAACGGAAAAACTCAATTTTTTATTTCTAACGATTTATAACAAATTAATGGATCATAGTAGATCACTAGGGATTCTTATCAAACAATCACTCATTTTTTTCTGTATTGATTGATCTAGTAATATAACCGATACCGCTAGTCTTAGTTGTTCAAATTGGTGAGGAAAATTTTAGTCCGTACTGTATTTCAACATATTCAATTCACATTTTGTCAATGAACGTACGAAGCAAGCGTTTTCGGATTTTTTGTTTTAAATCATTTGTTATTCCATATAGTTCGAGAGCTAAGAAGGGGGGGGGGGGATTCGTGACCCCTTTTAGACCTCCTCAAGATCTTCATGTATTTTTATATTTTTCCCAGAAAGTTTTAAAACCTATCAGTTTTTTTGTTATTAATAATTTAATTGCTTATAAACAATTACCTTGGCTATTTACGGCTGCTCTGCTCAGCTAAAAATCGATTGCACCCTTTATTACAAACGTCTTGAAGTTTTAATTTTTAAAAAACATTAATTAGAAAGAAAGTTATGCACAAATTAGTGTAAAAGCTAGGGTCCAATAGAGGCCTGTAACAGCTTAAATTGAAGGAAATTGCTGTGACGTTTGAATTGAATTAATAATAAAATTAAAATAGTTTAAAATAATTTTCACCTAAAATTCATAAAGATGTTTGTTTATAGCTTTTTTTCATGATAGCTTTACGAAAAGAAAAAAAATAGTCCACATGATTGATTCTACGTTTTAAAACAAATATTTGAAGCTTTTATAGAACTATTTACGATACTTGGTCGTCGAGTAATCGCTGTTTTAAGATGCACTCATGGATCAGACTGCGCATCATGCCACGCTTTTTATCGCGAGATTTCAAATGCTGTTAGTTAGCAACTCTTATATTTGACGCATATATATGTATATATGTATATATATATACATATATATATATATATATATATATATATATATATATATATATATATATATATATATATATATATATATATATATGTATATATATATACATATATATATATATATATATATATATATATATATATATATATATATATATATATATATATATATATATCTATATATATATATATGTAATCGAAGGTTTTCGGGCATCCCGTGTATGTGCTGAGTCCTTCTCAGGACTGTAAGGCAGCTGACGTTTCGGTGAAATCTCAGTCACCATTTTCAAAGCTCACTATATGGCGTCTACGAGAGGCAGTTCTCTGGTAGACGCTATATAGTAAGCTTTGAAAATGGTGAATGAGATTTCACCGAAACGTCAGCTGCGTTACAGTCCTGAGAGGGACTCAGCACATACACGGCATGCCCGAAAACCTTCGATTACACATCACACCCATGAGAATATCCGACATAACATATATACATATATATATATATATATATATATATATATATATATATATATATATATATATATGTTCTCTTCGCTCGTAGACGCCATACAGTGAGCTGTGAAAATGGTGAATGAGATTTCACCGAAACGTCAGCTGCCTTGCAGTCCTGAGGGGGACTCGGCACATACACGGGATGCCCGAAAACCTTCGATTACATATATATATATATATATATATATATATATATATATATATATATATATATATATATATATATATATATATATATGTACAGGCTCAAGAGAAGTATTTGATTAATTTCTGACATAATATGCTTTCTTCTTTTAGAAAAAATATAAACCAAAGAGTATCCTATACTCTCTTTTATTACACTTATGACTAAAAAACTTAAAACAGAGACTACTTGGAACCAAGTATCGTAAATAACTCTACAAAAACGTAAAATCTGCGTTTTGAAACGAAGAATCATGTGGCTAGTCATCTTAGTAATTTTGTAAAGCAATCAATAAACAAAAGCTTATAAACACTTATCTTAACGAATTTAAGTAGAAATTACAACTTTAAACTATTGAAACTTTGTTATTAATAACATAATCAGAAAAATATATAGTAAAGGTTATTTAAAAATCATAACAACTTCCTTTAAGTTAAGTGTATATAGGCCACTATTGGACTCCTAGAAGCCAAGTTATGAAGGATTTAGTTAGAGCGGAATTCTATTTTCCAATGATTTTGCACCAATTTGTGCATATTTTTCTAGTCAATATTTTTTAAATATTAAAAATTTAGAATATTTTACTAAAGAGTACGATCGATTTGACTGAGAAGAGCACCTATAAATAACCAAGGTAAAGGTTTATAGACATTTAAACAGTTAAAATGGTAACAACAAAAAATCTGAGGGGTTTCAGAACTCATGCCCTCGAAAAATCGATTCTCCAGGTCAAAAAACATGAAAATACATGAAAATATTGAGGCTACAAATCCCGAACTAACAATAGAAGAGAGATTAATATTTCAGACTATAAAAAATCGCCCCCGATTTCAAGTTTTTTGTGTTAGATTTTGTTCTATTTTTTGAAAATGCCAAAACATATTTCCAGAGGACAATTTTATTTATTCTAGTTATTAAAAACAGGAAAAAATTGAAATTTTTTTTAACGTTTATCCATTTTGTTTCGTTTTATTCTATCGTAAAGGTTAATAAAAATAAATATCAATTTGAAATCAACATTTTAACAGTTCTTTAAATAATTAATTCGTAAAATTAATAACGACCTCTGGACTCTTGCGAAAGAATGTTCACAATTCAACGTGTTTTGTATTTATGGATTATTAAATAAGGACTTCTTTATGGAATAAAACCCCCATAACATTTTTCAATAATCAAAAATTTCTATAGATTAAAATGGTTCTAAAAAATAGAGAATGAATATGTCCATTTTATACCAACCATCATAAATCGTTTCCTTATCGGTTTTTCTAGAATAAATTGGAACCGAGGGATATAATCTTAATGTTTCTTTAATAACAAGATCTAGATATTTCATCTCCTGAAGGTCCTTATGGGTAATTTTTTCTCTATCCCCTAATATTTCCTTAATTTCCTGTAGAGCTTTTTCCTGCAAAATAACACTGTGGAAGTAAAAATTAAATTTTAACCGACATATGATAAATATATTAACAATTTTTGAATGCTGATAAAATATTATATATATATATATATATATATATATATATATATATATATATATATATATATATATATATATATATGACAAAATTTACCATTTCTTCGTTTACATTTTATATTCAAGTATTAAAGGACTAAATTATAATTTTATAAAACTTCCATTTTTTGTATGGCATAACTACTTTATCTTAAAATTGGTTTAAGCTAGTAATGAACGGTTTAAATTAACAAACATAAGAACAGGACAACTAAGTTTTAAAAAATATGAGAATATAAGAAAATTGACCTTGTTTCTAACTCAAAATGCCGATCGGATCGAAATTATCGAATGAAACTCTTTAAAATCAAAAGCGTTCTTATCGAAAATTTTTTTATCCGATCCCTTGAAAAGAAGAGATGCCAGCTATTCTTCTCTCTTTAAAGATAACAACTGTAAATTACTTCTAGTAGGTAGATGTGTCCAGTTATTTTGGGTTGTTCCATTATAATTATTTAATTTAATCCAATTTTCATCTATTTCTTTTCATATTTTTTTCTTCTTCTTCTATTTGTGATATTCTAATAAAGAAAATTAATAGAAAATTTTCTAATAAAAATGATATGTTAAGCACTAGTAATTAAAAGAATAAATGAAATATTGACGTACTTGTCATTTCAATTCGATTCTGTTTTTAACATGCAAAAATACTTTCCACGTGGATGTGACTGCCTTGGATCGATCCAATCCGAATGTTATCTTAGAAACAAGATAATTTTACTTTTTAATTAACTGATAAAAATGGAAAATTTTATTTATCTTCGGCTGACAACTATTCAGCTTATCGTTTCTAATTACCCCTTGATTTTCTTCCTAATTTTTCTATATAAATATTTTATTGCTTAGAGGCTAGCTACAGTTTGTAGTATCTTATGAGCATCAATATCAGAGTGCCCTTTTTGGGCCATAAACAACACTTAACACGAAATCTGCCAAAGCACTCTTGGCTAACGACTAATATCGACGCCTGAAGTATGTAAAAAAGGCATGCCACAATGTTCATTTGCTTCAGGACTATTTATTTCGATCATTTATAACAAAAAAATTTAGTACTACTAATCCACTGACAGGCGAAAGTACTGTTGCAATATGTAAAATAAGTTGACCGCGTGACTCAATTGAATCATTACAAAATTTGTACAGAGCAAAAGATAATCATTTAACAAGCCATAAAAACTTTTATTGCCATCACTATAACAGTACACAAGCCTGGGCGGCAGATGCCAAAGTTGCGCGTGGATGTCTTGATGGCAGCGCAATGTGGCTGGAATGGAAATATAAAGTTTTCCCATAATGCTGCATATGGAGTCTTCATCATTATACAATTTATACTGAATCAAATATTATAATTCATTAAGAATTAAAAACATGCATTGTTATCATAATACCGGGTCAAAAGTCTTGGCAGCAGTTGCTCTCGTTGGCCGCGCGGCGCTACTCGACGTTCAATTTTATTTATGTATAATTAATTACTAAAGAAATTATTATTCTCTTACTTATATAACTGTTTAAGAAGGTCATTATGAAATATAAAGAATGTCCGGAGATGATAACAAATTTTAAGCTATGATTCTACATAGAAAAATTTAAGAAAAGGATCTATTTAAATAATTAAGTTATTTTAATTTGCTTGTTCGTCTCGATCTTAAGAGCCTACGTTTATTAAACGAATTTCTAATCTACTCTCTCCGGTAGTAAAAGATGACCTAGAATAAAGATTTTCCTATATAAATAATGCCTTTCTATCCTGTCGATATTTTTCTAAAATTTTTCGATACTTCTGCTAAACTGGAAACCAAGGAACAAATGTTAGGGTATATTATAGATTATTACATATGTATAATAGATATTCAGGAAGATACACTTTCGATGCTTTATCTTCATATTGTCAGCTTTTTGCCTCTATATCGGTCAATCCTTAATTGAAGTGATACCAATATTACACTATACCTGAACATCAGGATGATTGGCTAGACAGTACAAAGCAAAACTGTTGGCTGAAGCAGTAGTATCATGGCCCTAAAGAAAAAGAAAAAATCATTAGTCATTAAAAAAAAAACTTTTTTTGAAATACAATCGGCTGCATTAATTACAAAACATAAATATCTAGATTTCAGAAACCTTCATTGGACAATCTATCATCAAGATAATAAAGCATCTAATATCCAGCTAGTCAATTGTTAAATTACTTTAGAAGTAACTTTGGAGCCGAAATGTTATCCCAAAGTTTGTTTCCTTTAAAATTATTTTGTTTTAGGTCCCCGCTTATCTTAAATTATATTTAATTTGGCATCAGTAGGAAAATAGCTGTTGTAATTACTTTTCATGCATGCATGCTTAGCATTGAGTCAAATTTATTTATATGGTAGCAAAGCAACATCTGATTTCTATATTTTTATTAATTATCTGAAGAAAATATATTATTAGGTGTATATTTTTTTTGTGGATGCCATTTTCTCAAAAGTGTGCAGTAAAAGCAAAAATTTAATTTTAAACCAACGGTTTTCATTTTTCTCCCTTTCCTTCGACATAACTCTTTCTAGTAACCATTTGAATAGTAATTTTGTATTCTATATTTGTTGATTCCGTGATTCGTAACAGTCCATTTTCTCTGGTTCTCTTTCAGGATTAAGGTTCTTTCCTCTACTTATTCAGTTTTACCTAGGTCTATCTCTCTTTCTATTTTCTCGTTTCTATTACTTTTTCTACAAATTATACTTGACACATTTTCAATATATGACCATACTAATTCAGCGTCTTCTATTTTCTGTGTTATTGGCTCCTGTGTTCTTTCGTTCGTATATTTGTGTTTCTAACGCTATCCTATTTAACTATACCTGCATTTTTCATAGGCATATCTTTTTTTTTTTGATAAAAATATTAACTGGAAAATATTTACTTTAATTACTTCATATATTTAATATTAAAGAAGCATTTTTGAAGCACTAAATCAATATATGTTAGAATATCTGCCGATGTTCAACACTTCTCGTTTTCTTAGTAAAAACCAAATCATTACCAATTTAATCAAAATTTGCTGATTAATAATAATAAGATTAATTAAGAAAATTAATTTAAAGATGTCCGAAAGGAAGGTAATATTAAATTTTAGGCAAACCATCCACTACATAATTCTCTAGAAAATCGACAAACATTTACCCAATCTCTTTAAGAAGCTATAAAACAAATTAAATCAGTATTTATCTTTCAAGTTACTTTCGTTTCACTACAATTTTATTTTAGTTGGATACATGAATGTATAATAAATAGTGTGACATTTGTCGCAGATGGCGGCACACTCAGAATGTGGTTTATAGGTTCCGACGCAGAAACGTTTAAATATGAGTATGCAGGTTTAGAAAGTGTACCAAAGGTGTCTGGGGAAAGCTCCGACGGACCCACTGATGACTCCACCATCGGTAGCTAAGACGAAACACCTCTTTTAGGGTCTAAAATTAGATTGTGAAGAAACCGATCGCTTCGACACGGGTGCGGTCTCGTTTACAATATGGCGACCGTGACAGGACCTAAGGCAGCAAGGGTTGCCTGGATTGCTGGTTTACAGCAATGGGCCTGTAAAAACCCTAAAAGCGTTCGCATCTGCAGTTTCATCAGGAAACACTTTCTATACATGCGGGATCTAACGATCTCGTCTGCATACAAAGTATTTGCCTTGGCGGGGTGATGTCGCAAATGGCGGCACACTCAGAATCTGGTTTATAGGTTCCGATGCAGAAAGGTTTAAATATGAGTATGCAGATGTAGAAAGTGTATCAAAGGTGTCTGGGGAAAGCTTCGACGGACCCACTGATGAGTCCACCGTCGGTAGCTAGGACGAAACACCTGTTTTATGGTCTAAAATTAGATTGTGACGAACCGATCGCTTCGACACGGGTACGGTCTCGTTTAAAACACATTCTATATAGGTACGCTGCAAATAAATCATCGTTAAAGCAAATCATCCATATAAAATCCCAAGACGCTCCAGTAAAGCATTTTAAAATACTACCTAATAAAATTTCTTAATAATGTGACTTGGATAATGGCACGAAGCGCCTGTTGGTTAAAAATATTGAAGCTAAGTAAGGATTTTCCTACACAACCACATAGCTATACTCCGAGCTAGCTAAATTTTTAATTAGGAATGACCTGTTATTTTTTGTTTTTTTTTTCTTAGTAAATTTATTTCAAAATGCCATTGCATCCCGAGGTACAAGATTAAAATTTGTGACAATCTCGGCAAGATCCTTTTTATTGGGAATTTTATGAAATAATATGACAAAATAAAGGTAATTATATTAAAAATAAGTAAATCTAGGCTTTAGCTGCTCTAGAAACTGTTAAAATTACTACTTAGTAGCTCAAAAGTATGATTGCTATGAACGCACGATTTTCAAACCAATAAGACCTGTTGCAAATTATCAATTATTATTATATGCTAAAATACTACAATTATACGAAAACTATATAAGTTCGTTCTTATGTAAACTGCTTACGCAGCATTTCACAATTAACAGCTTTACCCAAACAATTTGAAGAAAGCACATTCAGCATGCTACGAAACGTGTCTTTTACCGTGTACGTATTGTAAGTTGTCGTTATGCCAGTTTGAGTTTTGAATTTAATTATTGTATTTAAAGGTAACAAAGTCGTGTAAGAGTAAATAAATTGTTTTTAAAAAGTTAAATACTTACTTCGAACATAAATGTATCCACCTGTTCCCGAATAAACTTATTAGACAAGGGTTGTCCGTTATCATCAAACGTTAACAATAAATCTAAAAAAGCCATCTTTTTCTTAACTCCCGTTTCACTTTCATCTTGATTGCTTTTATCTTCATTTTCTCTCTTGGCTTTTGCAATTTCCTGTTTTCTTTTTTCAATTACTTTATTTGAGACAGTATGTAGAAGTTTAACGTATTTCTTCTCCCTTTGATAGTCGGAACTTAAATAATATAGAGTATCAATCATTTTAAATGGATTAAAAGCTCTGTCCACTACAATTTTACACATTCCTGCCACTGCATCGAGATAATCTCTATTTCCATCTTCTTGGACATTCATTGAAACTCCCATTGATGTTTCTGAAATATTTAATATTATTATTATATTACTACAAAGATATCACAACCAAAAACACCATGTTTCCTTGTCATTGTTTTATCTTATTAACAACACTAATCTAATACCAAGATACCATCATTTCTCAATATATACTTTCTTGATTTTAGGGTAAATATTTTCCATTATTATTGTCTAAAAATTGTTAGCAGAAATGAAAATAACCCACTTAAAGTTAATATTACTTTTTCTACTCTCACATTATTTAAGTTTAGATATTGAGGTGTCTGATTTATCCCTTAGCTCATGATAATTTATAGAATAGTTTTTTATGCTAATGCATTACACATACATTTCACAGATATGGGTAATTTTATGATTTAATAAGTAGTTTATAATTTCCACTTAACGATACATAAGAGAATTATATTCACAAAATTAATATCTACTCGTCAGGTCAGAATGAGTTTTGTCTTTACATGGCAGACTAATCACATATCTTCATTTTTTAATGAAGATAATCACCTATTTAACATTATTATAATCAATGGCGGCTTGTAGAGTAGTGTCACAATGCCATGGCACAAATTCATTTTTTTAAATATAGTTTGGTTATTTTTACAATAAATCCTTCTAAATACTTTTTTCCTTTTCCATCTTAATAATTTGAAAGTCTGACCACAGAGCAACAGCTTAAAATGCGTGGATTTTCTATACGGCAATATAGAATTGTGCCAATTATTAATACGGTATAGTGGAAAGATGAAGATCTAAAGAAGCTTGCATTAATTTTTCAAATCGTCTATCTAAACGTCTCAATTTTTAGGTATCTGAACGAAACCTAAAATATAATAATTTTTTTGGTCAACATACGATTTTTTGTTTATTGAAAATATTACTCTTTAAATACATTATGAAAAAGTTACCCAGAATTGACTCAATTTTCCTCATATACTCTAGAATATGCACTAATATAAGATTATTTTTACTTACGTAATTTAATTGGACATCGCGGTTTCCTCAAGTGAGCAGAAGACCTTCTGATAATGTACGTATTTACCCTTACATTTGGAAAATATATTATTATAAATATGATATATATTTAGCAATGAATCATTTAAAAAATAAAAAATTGCAACTTAATGGAACACAGTATGAATTTCCGTCCTCGACAAGCATATCCTGATACTCTAATATAGAACTCGTGAATATATTTACCACATGTACAGGGTGAGTCAACGATTGGATGAAGTAAGTTTGTGCGTTTTCGGTGAAATTTACAAAGAAACTATATTTATTGTTTGATACAGTTTATTTTTACGCAGATTTTAAAAATATTTACGACTCTACAGGGTGAGCCAAAAAACTAGGACAGCATCAAGTTGTATTTTTTTAAATAGGACACCCTATATACGAATCGTATTTTCGATTTAGCTTATAATTTTAAATCTTTTTTATTAAGGGTTTACTATAACAAAACTTTATAGTTTCTGAGATAATTAAGTTTAAAGAAAAAAAGTCACATTTTCAAGCATCAATTCAATCCTAAATAACGTTTTCAATTTTGTGACAAATATATTTAAATTTGGAATTTAGCAAAGCCAAGGACAAGTTAACATAATTTTTACCTAATATTTGCAATAAAAGCTACAGGGTGTTGAACACATCGGCTCAAATTTGAACAAGTTTAAATGAATAAATATCTTTTTTTTTTAAATGGTACACCCTGTATATTTTCATGTTATTTAATAGAGTAATAAAAACCCTAAAAGTTTTGTTCAATATATCCTATACCTATTTATAATAGTTTTTGAGATATTTCAGTTTTTCTTATTTTCCATACTTTTTTACAGAAATAGTCTTCATTATCATAGTAGCCATGGCAAAAACAATGTAAAAGAACATTTTTCTGTGTGTCAAATTTATAACCGCAATCGCTTCTTTTGGTTTTTATATAGTGTAGTTTGGTTTTTTTTGCATTCATCTTATATTGTAAAATGAATTTTCCAAAGAATGAGTTAATAGATATGATTTATACAATAGGAGAGTCTCAAAAAAATTGCCTTCTTGCTCAAAGAATTTACAAAATGAAGTATCCTGATCGACGTCAGCCTAATACCCATACTTTTCAAAACTTAATGCAAAGATTTGATTCTTCTGGTACTGTTGATTATCCAAAACGTAAAGGGGTCAACAAACCAGTAACTAATGAAGAAAAAGAACTACAAGTATTGTTAAATGTTCAGGAAAATCCTTATATTGGTAGCCGTCAGTTAGCAGCATTATGTGAAACATCACAATCCACCGCTAATCGTACTACCAAGAAATATAGGTATCATCCATATCACATGGAATTACACCAAGAATTGCATGGACCGGATTTTGAAAGTCGTGTAAACTTTTGTCGTACAATAAATGCGGAGATTCAATTAAATCCAAATTTATTATGCAAGGTAATGTTTAGTGATGAAGCTACTTTTAGAAGTAACAGTGCCGTAAATAGACGCAACATGCATTATTATGCCACAAAAAACCCATTTTGGATTAGAGAGGTGCAACATCAAAACCACTGGTCATTAAATGTTTGGTGTGGTATTCATCATAATCGAATTATTGGACCCCACTTTTTTAATGAACCACTAAATGGCTATAGTTACCTGAACTTTCTACAAGAAGAATTACCCCAACTGCTTCAAGGTCTCGATAGGGATGAGCTCGACAGTATGTGGTTCCAGCACGATGGTGCGCCTCCGCATTACCATCGTGAAGGTCGTGCGTTTTTGGACCAACGATATCCGCAAAAATGGATTGGACGTGGGGGTTTCATTGAGTGGCCACCAAGGTCTTGCGACATCACCCCATTAGATTTCTTCCTATGGGGTTATATTAAAAATAAGGTGTATGTTAATCCACCAACAACAGTGGAAGATATGCGAAACAGGATTAGGGATACCTGTAGAACAATGACGCCACTAATTTTGTCCAGGGTCCGAGAAAATCTGCAAAAAAGACTAAATTTGTGCATTGCACAAGAGGGTCGTTTATTCGAACACTTATTAAAAAGAAATAATTAATCTCAGTATTTAATAGGTAATTTTTTTGTTTCAGTTTAGTATAAAAGTAAATATGTATTTGCCTTGTCGTTATTGTTGTGTTAATTTTTTCACATTATGTTTAATTAAACTATTGCCGTTGTAATATAACGATTAATGTATTTCATCATATTTAACCACATTATGTTTGTTTCTGTAGTTTCTTTTTATTATTTTACATGGCTACTATGATAATGAAGACTATTTCTGTAAAAAAGTATGGAAAATAAGAAAAAGTGAAATATCTCAAAAACTATTATAAATAGGTATAGGATATATTGAACAAAACTTTTAGGGTTTTTATTACTCTATTAAATAACATGAAAATATACAGGGTGTACCATTTAAAAAAAAAAGATATTTATTCATTTAAACTTGTTCAAATTTGAGCCGATGTGTTCAACACCCTGTAGCTTTTATGCTTTTATTGCAAATATTAGGTAAAAATTATGTTAACCTGTCCTTGGCCTTGCTAAATTCCAAATTGGAATATATTTGTCACAAAATTGAAAACGTTATTTAGGATTGAATTGATGCTTGAAAATGTGACTTTTTTTCTTTAAACTTAATTATCTCAGAAACTATAAAGTTTTGTTATAGTAAACCCTTAATAAAAAAGATTTAAAATTATAAGCTAAATCGAAAATACGATTCGTATATAGGGTGTTCTATTTAAAAAAATACAACTTTATGCTGTCCTAGTTTTTTGGCTCACCCTGGAGAGTCCTAAATATTTTTAAAATCTGCGTAAAAATAAACTGTATCAAAAATAAATATAGTTTCTTTGTAAATTTCACCGAAAAGGCACAAACTTACTTCATCCAATCGTTGACTCACCCTGTACAATTTCATTTAAAATTTAATTGTTAATTATTGAATAATTAAATATAGATGACAAATATTCAGTTTTTATTTATCAAGTCGCGCGTATCATATTTCTTTTTCGATTATGTAGCTGATTCCTGAAACAACACACTTTGATACCTACCGCAAATTATATCCAATCCATATTTGGTCATAAAAGGATAAATATCTACACTTTCCTTGCCTATTTCTTTGTTAAGAAGGCGTATTAAAGTTGACGATGGACCTTCAAATACATCCACAAATTGTTCCAAAATATTAAAATGAAAAGCTGGGGTAAAAATTCTTCGGCCTTTTTTCCATACAGAGCCTAAAAAATTATATCAAAAGTGAGAGTGTTTGATATTTTAAACAAAATAAATCACCAGTTATTAAAAATCACAAACTTTCATATTTTTTTTTTGGATGGTTAAGTCAAAATTTACAGTTTTTCCGCTATTAACTTTTCTTGCGCCGGTTGTATAAAAATAAAACGTTTTTAAGAATCATAATGCCACTTTACGACGAACAAAACCTAGAGTTTTTTTTTTGTTGAGGCTTATTTGAGTCGCTTAGTTTCCCCCTTCCAAACTACCATGTACGTTGTGTCAGTCATTTAAGCATGCGATTCAAAACATAATTATTTCGTGATATTGGTGAAGTTGTCACCTTTTGGCATAGGTATACACGAAAGACTTCTACAACTACAGATAGTAGTACAGTTACCATAATTCCAAAAAAGTATACAAATTATTTATGAAGGCTATGATGTTACAGTATGTAATAAAACAAATTTTAAAATTTTGACCCATTATAAAGAATAGCATTCAAAACAAGTAAAATGTTTTCAAAGGAACATGTAATTCTACAAATTAACAATCTTTAAATATTAAACATTAGGTGGTAATTCTAATGCCTTATATACGGGGGTAGCCCCTTATATTTCGGAAAAAGTCGTTGACCGCAAAATTTCTTCTTGAGTTACGAGAACAAAAATAAATTATTGGGTGCCTAATCAGGCCTGTACGGCGGAAAGCACAACAATTCTACGCGCTGAGTGTATAGGAAGTCATTTGTTTGAGCCGATGTATACCAGCTCGAGTTGCCATGGTGGGGAATGATTCGCTGCCTCCAGTTTTTTTCCTCAATTTACCGAAGATTTCCGGCACATAAATGGTTTTGTAGTACTACTCAGAAATGATCGTTTTACTACTCTTTAAAGGCACGGTTTGCCAGGCCACCATTTACTCGTATACTATTAACTTTCGGACTCTTACGCATAGATTTAAGACTCGTCACCAATCTTGAACGTATCACTGTTTTTTGAGCATTTCCTTGCACCAATAAGCACCTGCATTTTTTAAAGCGAATCTTAAATTATGCGGAATTGAACGCGAATATAACTTCTTGACAACCAAATGTTCATGCAATATATTATATACACTGGCGTAACTAATGCCCATTGATACCTAAATCCCGAGGTATGTAACATAACGATGTTGCATTATCAGTTCACGCACAACATTGATGTTCCCTAGCACTACAACCAATTTTGGACTACCTTCACACGACTCGTCTGTCAGCGAACGAGCAAGTTCATTTAACCAGGGATATGAAGTGGTTTTTGCTTAAAGAATTAGGTTCATCGATGTACACTTGTTGAAATAAACCACGTCGACAGTTTCTAACATGGGGGATGTTAAACACTGGTTTTTCTTTCTTCTCCCTTTTCGTTTTTGTCCTATTTCTGCGTTGATCCAGAATCTTATCCACCACAGTTATTAGGTATCCTTTGGTTATCAAGTCACTTTTAGTGTTACCTGTCTCTACCATCAAGTTCTCGTTTCAATTGTTTTATCTACGAGGTTTCTTACAATTCCATGTTTTGTGTTGTTAAGATGCTCGGATGAATAGTTTAAATATTGTCCTCTGTGTGTATTTTCTGTAAAAGGTTCGAATTTGTCTACCATTTCTTTCAACCGAAACATCTAAGAATCGCTGTTTATTTTGTATTTCTTTTTCCATAATGAATTTAATGGTTGGGCTAATATCGTTGAGATGAGAAAGGAAATTTTAAAATTGTTCGCCTCTTTCATTTCAGATGATGAAGATGTTATCTACATCTCTAAACCATAATTTTAGTTTTCTATTTGCGGATTCAATTGCAAAGGTCTCCAATCATTCCATGAAAATATTTGCAATCATCGGTGAGAGCAAACATCCCATTAGTAGTCGAACATCCTAGATCAAGAATTTTTCCTTTTCTTGGAAATAAAAATTGGTCATTCCAGAATGTGATATGTGATGGTATAGATGTTCTTTCTGCTAAGGTCTGATCTACTACAAGTTTTTTCCTTAAGATCTTTAGTCACTCCTTAACAGAAACGTTATTAAATAGATCTTTTGATTGAACTTCGTATTCACTTATAATTTCTATGAGATCTTGCGAGTTCTCAACTCAGGACAATGTATTTCCTTGTAATGATTTCAGGATTCGAAGAAGGACTTAGCAAGCTTAGAAGTTGGAGAGTTCCGGGAACACCTGATAGATCGTAAAGGCGTGTCTTATTTAAGTATCTTCGAAAATAAATAAAGATAAGAGATTTTGATGTGATGTGGGCTCAACTTGGTCCGAGTCTTCTCAGAATTATACCGTTCATATTTTTTAAGAACACGATAGATTCTTCCTTCAATTGTAGATATACAATCTTTAGCAAGAGATGTATAGTTCCTTTGCTTAAAACTTCGTAAATTTTTTGATTGTATGTCTCAGCGCACTCATTACGACTGTAGCATTAGCTTTATACACTGGAATCTAAATACTGGAACTTTTCTGCAGGTTGAACATTCCTTATGTTAGAGGCATTTTAGAAAAAAAAATAGAAGAATAAGAAAACGATATAATATCAGCGTTTTTTTCAAATTCAAATAACGCTCTGAAAAGCCAACTCACTACGGTCAAATAAACATGAAGAACTATATGTATCAGATAACATATGAATGTAGCAACTCCTACGTTGGTAAAACAACATTCCTTGAAGTAAGGATCAAAGAACACATCTCATGGAGAAAAAGAAAAATCTGGTGCCGAGCAACGCCAGTGTTCGTTTGTATTTAAAATTGTTTTACTCTAGATTATTTAAAGTATTTTGGATACTTTAACTAATTTCCTCATTATCTAAAGTAATATTAGTAGATATAATCTAAAACTTTGTAAAACCAAGTTTATCTAGAAAATAAAACTTGATATCTTTAAAAATATTTATACTTAAAATATTCCAATACCTGAATAAGTATTTTCTTCTATTTCAAGTATATTTCGTTCGTATTTGTGACAGTTATGGATGAAAGAACAGAGAGACACAAGCGTTGTAATGAAAATAGCTGAATTAATTACCGTGCGTGATTAAAATTCCATCTTCCAACCAGTTATATAAAGTATTATAGTCCTTGCTTTTTTGGATTAAAGTAGTTGAAGATAGCAACCATTCAAGAAACTTGTAATCCGAAATTAATATTAATGGTCTAAACAGAAGTTCTATGTAGCAGAGTCCATTATGTTTGAGAGTGTATTTGTGCATGTTGTTTAAACTTTCTGAAAATTAATTTTAATACATTAATATTTCTTCATTTAAGAATTATCATTCAATTAGAGATAAGAGGTAAAATACAATTTTTTACCTTAAATACCACTATATTTGAAACTCCAATGTAACAAATAGTCGACATGTTTCCCTACATTGTAGCTTTATCAAGAATGAATGAATAGCATTAAAAGCTACTGTTTTTAATAATAGCAGGTATTTGTATTACTAAGATTTTTCCATGAAGGTCAATCAAAAAAGGTTCAATAGAAAAGAATTGTTTAGATCTAGTTGACAATTTAACAAATACTAGGTATATTTAAATTAATTTATTTCAAGGGATCCAGTATTTTGGAAATTTTGATCACAATTATGATTTTGTCCTAATAACTGGTTCGAATAAGAGTCAGTTTTGTTCTAAGTGAAATTGTTAATCTTTTTTTTATTCTTTTAGAAAAATAAAAACTTCTGCTAGATTGGCCGATATAGACTTATGGGCAATCTTTACCTGATAGTTTATATACTCATCATATATTGGTTTTTCTGTTTTTCACTATTTTTTATTTATTTTCATGTTGTTCATTTTAAAAGCGACATTCGTGTTTAAGTTTTTTAAGAGTTTGGCAATGTATTCGATTACTTGACCGATATATGTAGGTGATTAGAGTGAATTTTTGTTTAGTATATTTTAATTTTAGGTAAAACTAGGTTTAATGCTTTTTATATAATTTTGTGTTTAAAATCTTATCTAGTATTAGTGATGAATAGTCATTGTTAACAGCAATTTGTTTTGTTAAGAAGAAAAAAGTGTTTCATGAGATTAAAAACTAACGAAATCAGTGAAGCAGCAAACAAAGAGTCGACAAACTGGTCAGAGAAATGAATTCGATAAGAAATAAATCTCCAGTATAAAAAAGAAGGACTTTGAACATTTATCTAAAAATTGTTCATTTAGAATTGTTATACTGGCTACAATATGTAGAATTCACAACTTTAGATGTTAATACTAAAGACAAAGTACATATACAGGGTGTTTTTCGGCATATTTGTGGTTATGTAAAATCACAAAGCATTTTTTTTCGCAAAACTAGTAGGAGTACTTAAAAATATGATCTTTTCTCTTTAAAATCAATTTTGAAATGTCCAGATATATTTTTTCACCGAGATATGCTTATTAGAAGTTTGTGTCTCACCGATCTATCCGAATGCAAACCAATAACATAGTACAAGCCACATCTTTGTGTGTTTTTTTCTAAATTCTGTTATATTTATTAAAATAACTGTACAGGCATTCTAGGGGTCTCTCATTACAAATTCACTGTCGAATTTTAAAAATTCAAAATCGCGGATCTAATATGGCAGTCGAAAATTTCAAAAAGTTCTCAATTTTAGTGAAAATTTGTGTAAATAGGTATTTTTGAGATTGCTGATTGCAAATCCACGATCAGATTTTGAAAATATGAACAACTGAGAAATTTATCAGCTATATTGGATCTGGTGCTTAAGTCTTTTGAAATATTCTGCTTTATCAATTGCCTACGTCAAAAAGAAAGGGTGTGCATTAAAAATAAAACGATGACCTGAACTATAAAGGTTATTGCCAGGTTAAAAAGCTGACCTTAGATTTGTAAACAGCAACCTCCAGAATACCTTCAGAAACATATACATAAATTTTCTTTCAAGTTTAAAACTTTCCGGAATTTTTTTGGCCACATTGAATTCGCCATCTTGAATTTTCAAAATCTGACGGTGGATTTGTAATTAGTGTTGTATGAACAAACCGCCTATAGTGTAACTTCTTATCTATAGATCCCGTCAAGGAATGACTTCAAATATAACATCCAAAGATAAATAAGTACGTAGACAAGAGTGTCTGGGAGAGACATCGGTGGAACCCACTGACGAGTTCTCCACCGGTGTCAGGACGAAACACGCCTTATAAATTTTTAGTGGTCGAAAATTAGCTTGTATTTATGTCGTAACATCGCCGGCATATTTACAACATGGCGCCAGAGCAGGGATGATGCGACGGAAGGCAGTCAGTCGTGGGCTTTGATTAAGCCCGGACCCTATAGAAAAGAACACTAAAAGGCCGTTAGTTCATACAGATTCCTCAGACACTTTTCATTTAATGGAGCATTACCTTGGCGGGGTGGTGTTGTATGAACAAACCGCCTTTTATGTAATATCTTCCCTATAGATCCCGTCGAGAAATGACTTCAAATATAACATCCAAGGATAATTAAGTACATAGACAAGGATGTCTGGGAGAGGCATAGGTGGAACCCACTGACAAGTCCGCTACCGGTGTCAAGACGAAACACGCCTTATAAATTTTTAGTGGTTGAAATTTAGCTTGTATTTATGTCGAAACATCGCCGGCATATTTACAACATGGCGCCCGAGCAAGGACGATGAGACGAAAGGCCGTCAAGGCATGGGCTTTGGTTAAGCCCGGACCCTACAGAAAAAACCACTAAAAGGCCGTTAGTTCATACAGATTCCTCAGGCATTTTTCATTTAATGGAGCATTACCTTGGCGGGGTGGTGTTGTATGAACAAACCGCCTTTTATGTAATATCTTCCCTATAGATTCCGTCGAGAAATGACTTCAAATATAACATCCAAGGATAATTAAGTACATAGACAAGGATGTCTGGGAGAGGCATAGGTGGAACCCACTGACAAGTCCGCTACCGGTGTCAAGACGAAACACGCCTTATAAATTTTTAGTGGTTGAAATTTAGCTTGTATTTATGTCGAAACATCGCCGGCATATTTACAACATGGCGCCCGAGCAAGGACGATGAGACGAAAGGCCGTCAAGGCATGGGCTTTGGTTAAGCCCGGACCCTACAGAAAAAACCACTAAAAGGCCGTTAGTTCATACAGATTCCTTAGGCATTTTTCATTCAATGAAGCATTGCCTTGGCGAAGCGGTGTGGTATGAACAAACCGCCTATAGTGGAACATCTTACCTATAGATCCCGTCAAGGAATGACTTAAAATATAACATCCAAAAATAATCAAGTACGTAGACAAGGGGGTCTGGGAGGAGGCATCGGTGGAACCCACTGACGAGTCCGCCACCTGTGTCAGGACGAAACACGCCTTATAAATTTTTAGTGGTCGAAAATTAGCTTGTATTTATGTCGTAACATCGCCGACATATTTACAACATCAGCGACCCCTAATACTTATATAGTAATTTTCATTAAAATAACAGAATTTAGAAAAGTACAATCAAATTAGTAGCTTGTACTTTGTTTTTGGCTTCCATTCGAGTAAATTGGTGACGCAAAATTCAAATTAACATATCTCGGAGAAAAAAAAAGATATTTGGACATTTCATAATTAATTTTAAAGGGAAGAGATCATATTTTCAGATACTCCTATTAGTTTTATTTAAAAAAATACCTGGTGATTTTACTTAACCTCACATATGTAGATAAACTGTGTTTTTTGCACATTTTGGTTAGGATATCCCAAAAACCTAACGTGATGGAGCTAGATTGGGATTCAGCGCACCAAAATCCTTCAAAAAAGTATGCTAGAATTTCTGTTGCTTGCCTCTTGTTGGCATGTGTTATTTTTTATACAAAATATTCAGTATTTTAGGTCAATTCTCTGAAAGAAAATAGGTCGACATTATTCCTGTTGAAAAACTAAATTTTTTTTTGTTGAAAATTAGTACATTTTTGTTTATTTATTGTGAACCAGGAACTTGTTTATTTATTTATTTTCAAATAATTTTTAACTAAATATATATCTTAAAAACTAAATTAATTCAAACGTTAAAAAATTATATATGCTGTGTTCATCAGGATAGCAGAATTAATATAAAAATATTTACAAATTATTTTTAATGACTTTGTAAAATATAATCTTGCTTATATTTAATTATTTCCTTATCAGAACGAATTATAAACAAAGCGTTGTCAATAAAACCCATTTTTGGTTTAAAAAACATCAATATTTTGTTCAGTTATAAATTATCATGTATGCAAAATGTTTAATGTTTTAGGTCGATCCACTGAAAGAAAATAGGTTTGCACTTATGCTGCTGTGTTTTACTAATATGTTATGTACAATTTTTTGCAAAGTATACTAAATATCAAACTGTGCAAAAAGTGGCAAAATTTAAAAGATTAGGTCTATCCAACATAGGGTTATGCAAAGAAAATTCCGTATTTCTAGTATTCCTAATAATTACCAAAAATAAAAATCGACGCTGTCGACCACTGAGCGTCAATTTGACCAAATTTCCATATATAAACTCGGATTAGTAACGTATCACTTTTAATGTATACAGTACGCCACTGTTATATTTATTACCAATAAAAACAATAGGTGATAGTGACTTTAACTCAGTGAGTATCCTAAATATTTTGGGAAAAAACTTACTTGTAGAATCCATAAAATCGACAGCATTTCCTATAAGAGGCCAAGCAGGGGCCACACCAACCCACTTTAATTTTTTCTTAAAGTAGTAACTCCGACCTAATAAATACGTAAACAAAACAACTAATGAAGCAATAACAACATGTAACATCGTTGCCGCCATGTCAGATAACTGTGTCGATTCACTGGCTGAGAAAATACTAAATAATTTTACAAATGGTAACCTGAAGGACGTCTGAATCTAAGTGTGTCATATACTCATGAACATTAATAAAATATATGATGTTTCATGCATATAAAATATCTATTTTATTTATACAATTGCACAAACATATAGATAAAAAAAGGTAAGTCTGGAGGTTCGTCCATTTGTCAAGTAAACAAACTAGATAAAAATAAGCTTAATCATTCAAATGCCACAAACATTTGTATATATTGATAAACAAATATAACAATAAGGTTTTTTTCATTATATTTTGCAAATACTTGACGTACTATTTAAAGTATTTTTATACAGTGCTTTCTTAAAGTAGTACTCTAACTAACGTATACTTTCGTCAGTAACAAAAATGTAATATTGTTTTTTTTTTTGCTGGAATGTGTTCATTTTAGCATCTTATAAAACATATCTCGATGGGAACTTTGAAAGACCTGTGCAAAAAAAATGGCGGACCAAAAATGCTCAAGATTTTCGGTTTTTTGAGTTTATCTCGAAAAGTAAAAGTTGTATCGAAAAATGTTTGAAACAAGTAGAGAGTTAAAAAAAAACCTATGGAATCATATAATATAAGTTATAGGTGGCGCCACTAGTTATCGCGATATATTTTTTTTTCGGAAAAATTTACGGTTTTTGTTTTTTTTTTAAACATTTATTAACAAATTACCGATTTAAAATTTATCATAAATATAGGTATTATCATTCTAAAAAAGTATGTCTAACCCGGAATATGTGAGTTTTTATTTTCCGAGAAATTCGATGTCAAAGTTGAAAATTCAACCTCAATTTTCCGCTTTCCTAATTAAGATACAATGCTTAATTTTAATGGAAATTGTTTGTATTGTTTTGTATTTTGAAGATCTATGAGTATCTTTTCACCGTATAGAGATAAAATTTTTTTAATGCGTGCGTTGGCTTTAAATGTATCATTTTCCATCTAAAAAAAAATATTTTGAATGAAAAACGTTTTTTTTTTTTTCAAAAATTCATAATGGCGTGACAAATAAATATTAAGGGTCCAAATTTATAGAAGATGCTTTTTAATATTTGTACTTTACGTGTGAATTTTTTGAATCCAAGATATACATTTCCATATGATCTGCGAACCTTTGAAAATTGGGTCGAATTTAATCGAAAATAGCTGCTACAGGATACTGTCGGCGGTTTACCATAGCTCAGGCGAATTATTCATTGGCGCTTCAAGGAAACTTGTATCACAAGTAATATTTATAATAGTGATGTTGTTTAATTAATTTATATCATAGTAACAATCTCTTTAGTCGTATTAATTACTAATTTGTTTAATAACAACATTTTTACAAAAATTTATAGAGAAAATCATACAAATATTCAATAATATATTACATATTATACTGTTTTTTTTCCTTTATATTATTATTACCTAATAGTTTATTAACCAAATTTTTACGAAAATTTCTATAAGCAAATCATATAAGAATATAATAATAACATATAATACGTCATATAAATATTTAATATATTTTAAAAATCACTTTCGCTTACTTTTGTATAGAGTCGTATAAATAAATAGGATTCCAATCAAAGATTCCTACGTGGTCTCGTGTTATTTCTCCAATGCTCTAAAATAACACTTATAACGATTTAAAAGTAAATTATTTTATTTTAGAAAATTAAAACTATCTTCACAAATACGTCAAATAACACAACACATGTTTTTCTATAATAAATAAAAATAAATAAATAATAAATAAAAAAAAGCTGTTGCTCTAAAATGGATGCTGCGCAGAACAACCACAGTCATCACAGTCATTATACATTAGGTTTATATATCTGCTTCTAGTGCGCCAAAAACACGAAAATAATTAGCGACCAATGACAAATTAATAATTTGTCCTAATACAAACTTATAAAATTAAAGAGCATAGTTTTGTTAATTTGTAAAAATTTTGTTAATAAACAAATTAATAATTAATATGACTAAACAAATCGTTACTATCATATAAATTAATAAAACAACATCAATATTATAAATATTACTTGTGATGCATAAGTTTCCTTGAAGCGCCAATGAATAATGCGCCTGAACTATGCAACCCGCAGACACCGACCAGCAGCAGCTATTTTCGATTAGATTCGGCCCAATTTTCGAACGTTCACAGATCGTACGGAAATGTATTTCTTGGATCCAAAAAATTCACTGGTAAAGTACAAGAATTAAAAAGTATCTTCTGCAAATTTGAGCCCTTAATATTCATTTGTCACGCCACTATAAATTTTTGAAAAAAAAACGTTTTTTTCATCAAAAATTCAAAAAAAAAAATTTTGAGATCGGAAATGATACATCTAAATCCAATAGATGCAATAAAAAAAATTTTATCTCCATCCGGTGAAAAGTTATCGCAATTTTTTTGGTGCAAAAATTGGTTTTTGCAAAATTTCTCGGCCCATGATTGAAAAAAAGTTTTTTTAAATAGATCTTGGATATATAAAACAATACAAACAATTTCCATTAAAATTGAGCATTGTATCTTAATTAGGAAAGCGGAAAAATGAGGTTGAATTTTCAACTTTGACATCAAATTTCTCGGAAAATAAAAAATTCACAGATTCCGGGTTTAGCATACTTTTTTAGAATGATAATACCTATATTTATGATAAATTTTAAATCGGTAATTTGTTAATAAATGTTTTTTTAGAAAAAAAAAACTGAAACTGTAAATTTTGTAGGAAAAAAAATAAATCGCGATAACTAGTGGCGCCACCTATAACTTATTATATGAATCGATAGGTTTCGCCATTTTTTTTTGCACATGTCTTTCAGAGTTACCATCGAGATATGTTTTATAGGATGCCGAAATGAACACATTCCAGCAAAAAACCAATGTTACATTTTTGTTAACAAAACAGCTCTTTTTTGATTTAATTTCCATGGAGTCTAGTGGATAAATTGAATTATAAACTAAAATGGTACTATTTTGGAAAAACGATTAGTTTAGAGTTTTTAGCGTGATGACAAAATATACAGAATAACTCTAGAAGAAGCTTCGATGTCATCGATACTTTTTTCAACTGCCCACAAATTTTACCCCCTCGTATTTACAAAGTTTCGACCTTTCCTTCTCCTGGGCTGCTACAAGTCATTCTATTTTGTAGAGACTTAGCACTGCACTATTTACTTGCTTAATTTTACATGTAAAATTTATGTAAGATTATTAAAAGCTGTCTGACTTGAAAGGGAGCATAATTGTAATTTTTGTTGTAAAAGCAGTTTTAATAATTTATTTCCCTAGTATTCAAACCCAAAATCTAAAACGACACGATTTATTTTCTTTTATTAAGAGCCACCTTTTTCCAAAGTACATCCATTGTAATTTCTACGAAAATAATGTAATAATTACACATTTTATTCTGCGTACCTACTGATTTCCCTGCTTTAACTTTGCTCATAATGTGTCTAATAGCTTACACTAAGTTTCAAAATTTCGCTACACTTCAAAAACTTACAATCCCGTTTTAGCGCTTTGTCAGGCTTTAGACGAAATAGTCCTTCGTCCCGAAAATGTTTCCGTTCCTTCTTGCTTCCCAAATTAACTCGACTACTGCTTTATTTTATAAAAAAACTGACGTGCACTTTCTTACAACTGACGAATTTACACTTAACTTTCGATTTGCAAACTAACGGCTGGCGACTTTATTTCTAGCTCTCGATTTTTGCTATCCACCGACGACTCTAGTTATAACTCGATTACTACTAACCGCCGATGCTTAACACCTAACTAATATGCGAAAAAATCCAATTTTGTATTTACATCCTCTATTGACGTAATATTTGTCCTTATTTTTTCAAAATCTTGAATATCTGCAGGAATACGAAGCAAACAACATCTGGCAATGGATTTTCAAGATTGAAACATCTCATTCGCAGAAATATGTTAAAGTTAAAAGGTTTTTAAAATTTTAATTACTATACTCCACTTTAGGTACTAATGCATTCGCGAACAGATTGTGACCAAGATGCACCTGCAAGGTTCAGGTGTTTTATTGACCTATGGTTTTAAGTTCTTCGGATATTTGGATACAAAGTTTTAAAATTTGGAAAAATAGTAATTTTTAGAAGTAAATATTTTTAAAACTTATTATAAAAATTTCTTAACTACCGTTCAACACACCATTTTTTGTTTCAGAATCAGAAATGGCACATAATGAAATTATCAAAAAAAAAAATTGGTACCATCCAAATTAAATGTTGAAATTGGGCCCCGTTAACCATCTGACAATAACCAAGTTCAAGAATAAATTCTTGTTGAACATTGTCGCTAACATCTGCGGTCATGTTTTGTACTTCTTGACGTATTTGAACTTTCAAGACTTCGAAATTGTTGGAATGGATCGAGTATATTTTGGTTTTTTAGTATCCCCTCAAAAAATAATCAAGGAGGGTCAAATCTGGTGACCGGTCGTTGAATTGTCCCTCTTCTGCCTATCTAACGATTCGGAAAAGTGCGAGTGCGAAAAAGCATAGTGGGGCGACGCTACATCTTGTTGGGAAAAAAGGTCACGCTGGAACTTATCGGGTTGTTATGAGTCTGGATACAAAGTTATTAGTGCAAGAGTGAATTTATTCGTCGACTTGGTTATCGTTAGATTGTTAACGAGGCTTAATTTAAACATTTAATTTAGATGGTACCATTTTTTTTATATCTTAAAGTTTTGGAATAATTTTTCTTGTGTAATCAACGTCGTACTTACGTACTTACCTTGTCGTATTTAAAAAAAAATGTACCCTTTCTGATTCTAAAATGAAAAATAGGATTTACGAATAAATAAACTGTCGGTGACATCATAGCTTCTTCTTGAGTTACCCTTTCAGCATCACGCAAAAAAAACAATAAGCTAAAAATAAAATTTGACGGGTCCGAGCGTTTTTCAAACAAGTACCCATTTACTTTATATTGAATTTATCCGCTACTTTACGAGAGCTCTGTAGAACTTTATCACCATGAAACTCTAAACACTATCGATAACACATCTTTAATAATACTAGTCAACAAGATAAAAAACATTGTTGCACTAACTGTGTACCATTTTTTCTTATTAGAGGCCAATAGTAGTCTGTCATCTTCTCTGAGTAACTTATTCCGTTCGTCACTGGTAACACTCAAATTTTCCATAATAATTAAAATTTTAGTGCAAATAGTGACAGTAAACATGAGTTTGCAATTTGATTCGCTATAGTACGAAATATTTAAAATCAGCCATATTGATTTCCCAATATATATATATTCTGTGATTTAATTGTAAACTAACCACAAATGTTACAAAATGAATCAGCAACATTAACACAATCATGGTTCGATGATGTAGACTAGCGGTTCCCAACCTTTTTCTTCTGAAAACTGGAATAAACTGGCGAACCCCCCTGTGTAGTCATTAGAAACAGTAAATGAAACAGCAAAATTAAGTTATTAAATATTATTTTCCATATTGAATAACAGTTCATAACGAAACACTAAAACATAATCCTAAAACATTTACAGACAAAGGTTATTCAAACTAAAGTGATACCTTAACCCACAAAAAAAGAAATAATAGAAAATGAATACAATAATACTGAACTTGAAAAATACCCTCAACGGAATATTTTTGCCTGTTTGATGAAACAAAAAAGTATAAATTTGGTTCGATGTCTGGAATTTTAACTCTTAGATCAGGTTCTGCTTTTATTCTATTTCTGTACTTATCTTTCAGATAAGTGTATGTTGAAATTCCTTTCTCACATAGATATGTTATACGAAAAGGCAATACAACTTTAATCGCTTTTATCGCCAAAATAGGATACTCATTTCTTACACTTACACAAAGTCAATGAACTCCTTGATATAGTACTTTGTTTAGGTAAATAGTCCTTGAACGTTAATTGAAGTTATTTGGGATATTCAGTAATATCCCTTTTAATATTTTCATTAAGATAATTTTTCATTTTCTAATAAATGGTGCTGAGAGAAGCAATACATTTGTACTCATTTACCTGAAAATATTGAATTCAAAACTTGAACTTCTTCAACATAGCTGCTATTCTATCATGAGCATTGAAAATGTTGATATCTGGGTCTTGTATAAATAAATATAAATCATTTAAATTACGAAAAATTTCTGCTAGGTATGCAAGTTTTTACAGCCAAAGAATATCAAATACACAAGAGGACAAATGAAATGGATGGTCAAGAAAAATTGCTTGAATTTCACACTCTAATTTTAACAAGGTCTCTTATAGTACTGGACAACTCTGCAGGAAAGCGCTTATATACCAGTGCTTGTCTATGAATATACCAATGAGTCGATTTAATATTCTCATTGATCTTCCTTACCAACACCACAAGATCAACAAATATTTCAGTATTTGATTTTGCATCATCAGTGCACACAACCAAACAAAAAGACCAATTTTTCATTGATCATATCGAAAATTACTGCATCTGCCGTATAAATTCTCAGTGGTTTTGCAAATAATTTATCTTCTTGAATGGAATTCTTAAAAATATATCTAACATAAGCAAACAATACTGCAGCTTTTGCTACTTCAGCCGACTCATTAAGCTGATTAGCAAATTAATTCATATCATTATTTTTAAAACTTCACTTTCTATATCATTTTGTTTGCCGCTTTTTCTCTAACCATACACTTCGTGGTGTCTTTAATACACGATCCAATCAAATTTTCTGCCACTGTATGTGCTTATCCAGATCGTGCAATTCTGTAACTAACTCCTAATGATGCTTCTAGAGCTATTTTACTATCATCGTTGAAATGGTTTAACTCCATTAAAAAAGAAGCACTAAACTTTTTATTACCTGCCAATTTTCTTTTAAAATACTCAACATATTTATCTTTGTAATCTTGAGGTCTTGTTTCAAGCTGTCTTCGAAGAAGAGATGATTTTAAACTGCTGTTGGCCAGGATTGCGTTACAAATTACACAAAGCGGTTTAGGTCCTTACTCCTCCCCTGTAGAACAAAAACCAGTTTCTAAATAGTCGCTGTTATATTTTTGTTCTTTTACATTTTATAATATTTGCATTTTTTTCTTTTTTTTTACTGTGTCCGCCCACTTTTTCTTTGCTTTTAATCTGGCGAGATGGTAGTTCACTACAACTGTCACCCAGTGTTGGTTCCAAATCAGCTTATCGTACGATTCACTTCGACTCTACCCTTCCTTATTTGGTTCGCCGTAATAGGAGTTGCCGATTCGTTCGAGAATTTAGCACATCGCGAGTGGCGTAGTGACTCGTCGCATTCTGGATTGTTGCCTGCAGCAATATTTAATTTAAAATTCCGTTACTACAATATTTTTTCATAAACCCCCTTTATATATCTTGCGAACCGCTGGGAGTTCACGAACCATCCCTTAAGAAACGCTGATAGAGACAATCTATCTCTCTATCTGTTGCCTTCTTCTATCCATAGATGGATGCAAAAGCCTCATCATCTTCCCTCCACGTGTTTCTATTTTTCTTTTCAACGTCTAGCGTGACGATTTATATTATCTACCCATCTCATCTGGAATAAACGTCTTTCCCTTTTTCCTAGCCAAGGGCATTGTTATCAACGAATTACATTTTGAATATAATGTTGTCTTTTCTTGGTGCTTCGGGGACTTTATTCACTTTATTATATTTCTAATTTTCTGCATGTCCACGGAGTTTAAGTTTAGGGCCATTTTCTTCAAATTTTTCTTTGCTGATTCCGGAAGTTATTGTCTAGACATACAATTCTGTATAATATTCTTCAATTCTACTTTTTATTTCATTGCTTCGTCTAAGTTCTCTTTCATCTCCATCTTGTTACGCTATCATAATATTTTTGTCCATGTTGAATGGTAACACTTTATCATATAAGTAATTTTTACTTTGTAATTTTTTTTTGATTTCTTCTCGATATTTCACAATTTGTTGCCTGAGTATTTGGTTTATTTTTGTTTTTTTGTCATTTTCTTAAATTTACCAAATTTTGTGTTTACTTTTATTTTCGCTTTCAGCAGTATATGTTCACGATAGTGAAAGTATTTAGTACCGCTGGGTCGTTTACTATAATTTTATTATTTGTCAGAATATACACTGGCGAGTAAAAAATTTAGGTCACTTAAGTAGTTGCAAATAATTTTAGGAGTAATAATAATAACGGAATTATTATGCTAATAGGCGGTTAATCATTGTTTCCGAGAAGTATTATCGGTCATATTTGTTATCTGTCATATATTGATACTGATACATCCGCTTTAATTAAAAATTCACGTTTCGTTGCCTATTTTCCATTTAGCGTTGATTTCTTTGTAGAACTTATCAGTCACACGGGTTTATATGATAGGTATAATGCCTTTACATCCTTTTGTTTCGGCAAGAATTGTTGCTTTGATACAAGATCGTCGAAGACAACGTCAAACTGCAAGAATTGTTGGTTAGAGCCTTTGTGCTGTACAAGATGTGTACCAGCGCTTTGAGGAGACTGCCCTGATAACCAGAAAATTAGGATCCGACGAAAAAATAACCTCCCAAAAACATCATTGTTTTTTGGTGTCGGCAAGTTTGCGGAATAGAACAGCTTCTGGAGTTTTGCTGCGAAATCAACTCCCAAGAAGTTAGAAATATGTTAGTGAATGGATGGTTAGAAGACGACTTTGCACTGCTGGATTGTGTTTTAGAAGTATGGCTACAGGTTCACCATTCCAATGCTAGCATTGAATTACAAGATAGGCTTTTGCCCCAAATCATTTGACATGGATTAATGATGACTGTAACAAGGTACTGTTTTCAGATGAGTCGCGTTTTTGCCTCAATGGCTCACATGGTCGTCGATGAGTATGGCGAAAACCTAAAAAAAGATATGCTTCAGTTTATATTGACAAGCGACTACCATTTGTATGTGGGTCGGTAATGGTTTGGAAGGGAATCTCATCACAAGTACGCACAGAATTAGTCTTCATACATAATGGCTCCCTGACAGGTCACAGGTACATTACGAAAGTTCTAGAAGACCATGTTATGCCTTTCATGATCACTATGGGCGAGCGTGGCATTTCATGCAAGATAAGCTAGACCTCACGCATCCAGAGTTGTTAAATGAATTCCATCGAACATATCTGAGATATATTAGATCGACGTATCCGAAGGTATACACCAGCTCCAAAAACTGCCCAGGAGCTAAGAAAGTTGCTATTGCAGGAGTCGATAACAATAAGTGGAACTTCGTTTTAAATGTAAATTTGTTGATTGTTCAGGATAAATCATAAAAACCAAAAAGATTGTTACGGTTAAAAATTGATCTTAAGTAATAAATATTTTCGTTTACATTTTTCTACATTAAATTACAGGTTCAGATTACTAAAGTAATAAATAGATTTTTGTTTTGTACGTTTTTCTTTAAAGGTTGTCAATGACATGCATAACTTGAAACGTAAATTTACAGTATACGATGTTTCCTACTATAAAACTAATGATTACCTTTTGTTTTTCATTCATTAGTATTGGTTATATTGGTTTCATCTATATTTAGATCATTCCTTTTGTTTACATTTTAAAATTTTGATTGACATCGAAACTTAATATATTTCTGTAATTTGTAAATTTCGTCAGGTACCTCGAGACAATGTATCACAGATTGGGAAAAGCGTTTTCTTAATGATTAGATAAATATAAATAGTGTTTTCTTGTTGATTTTCCTTCTTTAGGAAATATTTATTTATTGTCACATATCAGCTGTTTGAGATAGGCAGGTCCACTGAATTGCATGGATAGTTTTAATGGTTACCTATATGACGGCACCTCTGTTAAATATATCGAAATGTTACATTCGAAATAAGATAGTATCGATTTTCATTATGTTGTTTCTAGTTTATTAGTTGAGTATTTCCCTTTTGCTTTACTAATTAGAATTTTTGGTAATTAAAATATTTGAAATTAGACCCTCGAACTAATTCGAACTAATTGAATTTCATTTTTGAATATTTCGAATGCGTAAAGTACTTTGTTCATAGGATATTCATTTTGTAGGACGAGGCAGTTTAGATTATTAAGATATTGGTTGTCTCTGTCTGATTTCAGTACTGGCCAATTTAAAATTGAAATAGAAGAATTTTTGTATATACTTTCCGGAAGTAGTTCAAATTGTATGATAAATTTCAAGGGTTCGATATTATTGCTACGAGATTAAGGCGATCTTTTTTGGATAGATTTTTGATGGACTTTTTTTATTAAGTTTTTTTGGTAACTTTCGTTGGAAAACTTTCCCAAGTTAAGGGATTTGGTCATAAATGGCCGATTAAAGTAACAAAACCAAGTCGGGGTGCAAACATTTTTTGGTGATTTGGTCGTTTCACCCTACAGCCAGTTTGGCGATTATTCTTCTTCAGCCAGCCCAAAAACAACGGCTTTATCAGATGCTACCATTTTCTTGAGTTCGAGGGTCTTTGGGATAATCACAGTACGTCTTTGGAATAACTACTATACGTCTTAGAATAACTTCAGTGTCTTTGGATTTTTTCAGTTTTTTTTTGGATAAAATTTTAAAATGTACATTTTGGGAAATAATATGCAGTTTGGGTTATCGTGCTTCACTTCTGGGATTGTGAGCCTCTGAATGGGACAATCTCCATATTGAGCCAGGTCAACGTCCTTTCTGGTGAAGCCGACTACGTCACAGGCCTTGTTTATCCACCTGTTTGAAAGTGATTCAGCTAAGTGCCTAGTTTTAGGCAAGATATGTACACGAGAGTTTCTGATTGTTAAGCCTAATGGGTATTAAACCTGTATGTTTAATCGCTTAGTTATCTGAGCAGAGTTTCCTTTTCGATTACCTAGAGGGCTAACAAGTGAGGAATTCATCTGTACATGATTTTGAACTTTTTTCTAATTAACAGATTTTAAATATTTGAACTTTAATATTTTTCTAATGATATTTATCTTTTTGCTAAATTTGCCATATCACATAATATTTGCGGCGAACCAGTAAATTGTGTAAAGTGAAAAAAGTCGACTCCGTGGCACTACAACCTCAAATTTAAATGTTTTATTTTGCAATTTCCTACTGTAATTGAGGTTTTTTTTATTATGGTTCCATTTATAGAGTCCCAGAGTGGCCAATTTAACAATTAAATATTTCGGAAACTAGTTATTTTGTACAAAATTGTAACATACTTTTCAGCAAAATTTTGCTAAGATTTTAACCACTTGAGCAACAGTTATAAGTTGATTTCTATGATCTAATTTTTGTAATTATCTATCACTTTTTTGTGTAATTATCTATTGCTTATATTTCTGTTAACTATCATTTAAACACTCATTATCTCTCTCATTTTCAATTTTCTCATTCTTTCTCTCTGCAGACATTTTTGTAGTTTTTTTTTGATATTGCTTATTTTTTTTTCATTACTATAAAGTTGATAGTCCCCTGCATTGTTGGGCTTATGGAACTTCATAGTCTAGTTTAAAATAGAGAGTGTTTTTGTCTTCTATAACTAGGCTACGTCGACGTAAACCTTCCAAGTGTGGTAGTTGCTTTGTTTACCTTTTGGATAGGTTTGCCGTTCACTGTGCAGGACACTGTCAAGTTTGGCTTATTCTCTTTAGTTAATTTTCACTTTTTCTACGTCATAAAAAGTCAATAACTTTCGACTAAGTCGTTAACAAAGTTTTTTTTATTTATGGCAGTTTACCATTTGTAATCGCATTTCTATTAGATAACCCCATTAGAGGAGCTTGCAAGAATTCACACTGGTGATAACTTTTTCCAGGGATTGTCCTTATTTTCTGGGAAGGGGTATACCGTGAGGAATAAATGTATTGGCCTCTATTTAATTGGTTTTATTTCCTATAATCTTAAATTCGAATACTTTTAGGCAGCTAATCTCAGTGATTTATTTATCCGGATATGACATATTAAATATTTGTTCTTTTCCATGTTTTCTCTACTACAATTGCTCGTAGTATAATCATTAGGGCAAATTTTAAAGTAAAATTTGGTGGCGCCTTTTTCCTGAATTAGACATTTATAAAACTTACACAGACAATATATTAAAAATAGTGGAAAAATATAAAAACAACGAATCTACCCTGAGATTAGTTAGCGCATAGGTAGACTCTAGTCAGCATTAGGACAATCATTAGGTAAGTCTGAACTAAGGTACCTTACAGGGTGTTGCCAGGATTTGGTAAGGCGTTCATAGTTTGGAATAATATATTACATGGCATCGTAAAAGATTTCACTACCACCTAAAAATTCCTATTTTTCAAGATGTTTACCGATTTAATATTGAATATTAAATATAACTTACAAAAACCATGCAAAGATCTACAATCTGCAAATATAAAACTAAAAGAGAAAATTCCAAAAAGATATCAGAAGTTTAATGTGACGTAAATTTATTGCTAGCCAGTGTAGTTAATTTCGTTTTTCGTAGCACCGTCCAGGCTGAGCCATATCAGATGATGCAGACAATTTTTATATAATTTAAGTTAATTAAGATACAGTGATCAAAAGTATTCCGAAAACACTTTCCAAATGTCATAAACAGATCACAAGATGAAATATCAAATACAAGTTACATTAATCAATTACCTGAGAAGAGCAGTAGTATGAATCATTAACTAAATGTTACGATTTTTTAATGTTACATTTATGTTTTGCATCTATAATTAGCAAAAAATCATTTTTTCTCATAATTACAAAATAAGTGTTGATTAGTGTAATTATTGCTGTAACAACAACATATAATTAGAGTCGATAAAAACATAAATTTAAGTCAATAGTATGAATTTGCAAGTTAATTATTTATAAACAAAATACTTAAGTATACGTTTACTTATATCATCCACGACATTGAACAGAAATTCTACTTTAACTTATATGTGATATTTTAGAATAAGAAACATTTTTATATAAAACTAAATATATTTTAAATATTCTAGTGGGTACTATTCTAATGATATAAAAAGAAATAGCACTATCTATAAAAAAAGCCAATAAGCAAATAATCTTCATTTGCTTAGTAAAATTTCAAGCATTATTCTGTTTTTTGGAGGTTGATACATACAACCAGGCGCGGATCCAAGGGGGGGGGGGGCGATCGCTTGGAATTCAGGAAAAAAAAACGATTTTGTCTCTTATACTATAGTGTATTCAAGAACTAGAGAGAGTAATAAATCATTTTTTACCCTTTTTTTCTTCGCAAACTACCTATGTTCTTTAGTCCGGAGTCTTTGGTAAAATCTGTTAGACACATATATTTTTCATAGGAATGGGTTAGAAATTTTATAATCAAAAATAACGGTCTATAATAATGGACTATTTGGGTTGGATAACAATAGATTTTTGGATGTGTGAAGTGTTCAAAGAATCCTTGTCATAAGCGTCGGAACGAGGTTTATTTTATCACTAAGTATTTATGGCATAGAATATTATTTCGGTAATAAACTTAAAATAAAAAGTTTTTATAATATTATTTTATTTCTTATGATTTTTTAATAATTCACATACATTAGAAAATATAAATAATTTTGACATATTTAACACAAATCACAACTGTATTTTCATTATTTTTAATTTTGGCATATAAACCGTTTTAGGCATATTCAGACTAAAACGTAGCCTTATTCTCATAAAAAATTCTAAGTTATAATTTAAATACTTACAAAATACCCATTGTCAAAAATACAAGACGTTAAACATATATTAAAAAATAAATTCGTCCATATAATATTAAAATTTTTTTGGGGCTACGTTATTTTATTATTACTTAAAACATTTTTAGGACATTTGACGTTTCAGTTTATTTATTTCTTAAACCATCTGAAGAATTACAATTAAACACTAAAAAAGGATACAAATGTAATTAATTTTTATATGTTACAGAAAATTTAAATAATAAATTGTGTTTACGCTGGTAAACATTACATATCTAATTCGTAATCAGTCAGTGAAGCTATCTTCGCTCAAATTAATTATAACTGGTTCCTCTATCTCACCGATGATGAGATCGAATTTCCCCATTTTCTTTTATTTTTTATTATATGGATTTTTCCCAATTTTCTGCAGTAACTTTATTCAAAAAAATCTTTCATAAGTTCAGTTAAATTATTAATTTTGTAAGTTTTGTTATTTCTAGCAACTCTACCTTTTACTTGAGAGAGATATTTCCTTCTCCAACAGACATTTTCCTGACGATCTACAAGAACAGATTTTCTATCTGGTTTTTTCCAGCAAAAATTAAGTTCACTAAGCAATTTCCAGAGCTCAGTTCTTTAATTTCAGGTAAATCCATTAATTTTAGTTAGAATTTTGTCGATGGTTGGGATCTGCTTCTCATCATAAAATGTATGTACAATTCGTTTTACTGCAGTTTACATATTTTCTTCCAACGAGGTTTTTCGTCTGCCTATGATCGAATGTGGCTTGGAAGTACTAACAATTCCAGTCGTTTTTTTCTCTTTCAGTATTTGGTACATAGTAGATTTTCCAACTCCTATCATTCCTAAATTGATTTATCAGAAATTTTATGGCTGCAGTAAATTTATAAAAGCTTATACAATTAAAAATAATTAGATTTACGGCAGTCCTCAGTTACCTGCGGCACTGAAGCAGGTACGTTGGAGGTTTCGGTAACAGTTTTTTTATTCTCTCTAGTTCTTGAATAGAGTATAGGAATGTGTATGCTTGCGATCGCCCCTCCCCTTCTCAAGAGGTTTGAGAAAATAGAACCGATTTTGCCTTTTATATTAGGAATATGAATGCTGCTGGCACTCCTCCCGTTGACAACTTGTTTTTCTTGCAATAGTCCCCCCCAAGACCTTTGAGTTCAGGAAAATAGACCTGATTCAGCCTGTTATACTAGGAATGTATATGCTGCTCGCATCCTCACCCACTGTTGGCAACTTGCTTTTTCTTGTGATCGCCTCCCCCCTCTCCAAGAGCTTCAAATTCAGAAAAATAGACCCGACTCCGCCTTTTATACTAGAAATGGGAATGTTGCCGGTGTCCCTCCCCCCCCCCCTTGTCGACACCTTGCTTTCGCTTGCCGTACTGTACTTTTGTAATATCACCGCCCCCTCCCCCAAAGAGAGAGGCTGGATCCGCCCCTGCATACAACAGATCATTTTAATCCCCCATACCTATGATTTTTTAGCCACCTATTAATTAAGCACTTAATAAAAGATAATATATTATTTAAATATTTTACGTTTTCTCATATTTCAACTCACTTTATAATTTTCAGAAAGTGTAAAGGATGAGTAAATGACCTTGAATTACTGCATAATTATCTTAATACTCCCATTTTAAGCCCCTCATAGTAGTAAGAATCTTGGTTTAACCCACTGAGATAGAAACAAAAGGAGACGCGATAATTATTAAACAATGTTAAGAAAAACAGTGGGGCTTAGAGTAATACGAATATGACGGCTTTAGCAGGGAAGAACTAGAATACTTTTTTTGGAGAATTCTAAAAAAATTATAAGCAACTCAACAACGAACCTAGATGTTCGACCTAATGCTGTGTTAATTCGAAAATAAAACATTGTTTTATTAAAATTCTTACTAGAAATAACACAGAACCCGTCAAATAAATACCTTAATTTTAAATTTGGCCATACGGTATTCAGTAAGCATATAGAAAATAAATAAAAAGAAACCAAAGTTTAAAAAAAAAACCCAATTAAAAAATATATACATTTGAAAAAAAAAGATAATGGTTATTATTTTTATTTATACATGTACAAACTACTGGCTTTTAAGTTATACCATTTCATCACAATGATGTCTGATAGTACGAGCCTTTTTTCTATATATGTTATTCTTACTGAAATAAATCTTGGAAATATTTACGTATTTTTCAATAAGAGTTTAATTAGCAAGTATCTATGATTATAGCAATAATTATTTATTTTTTTTTTTTACTTTTTTACACTTTGAACAAATTGATATGATATCTTTTGATCAGTAAAAGAATAATAAAATAAAGTAATCTTATAAATTACTAACTACAGACTATACATATTTTTCACAGATTTTTTCTGTGTCAAATAATAATCAATATAACCTGCAATATAAGTATATATAATAAAAATTCTTGGAATCTAGTGAATTTGGGTCAAATCTTTCTTCGCAACAACTGATTAGAAATACCCAATATTTATTATATATATATATATATATATATATATATATATATATATATATATATATATATATATATATATATATATATATTCTATAAATAAGTGATAAGACTCAATTTTGTTTGAGATTGATAGAAAAAAAATCAGACACAGAAGAGTTAAAATGAGGTATTGATGGTTAATAAGCATGTAAATATGATTTAGGATAGGTTAAAAATTAGATTTAAGCATAGTTTGAGATGTTTTGTTTAATTCATCATATATATATATATATATATATATATATATATAAACAGCGATAGTCTTCAGAAACACACAATATATTCCAAAATTCTTGACTACGTAAATAATTTAATATTTTCTTCAAAAATATGACATATTTTCCTCCATAAAAACTAAAGTTCGATAAATACCATGAAAAAAATATTGAACTAGATAGAGGAAGTGTTATTATAAACAAATAAATATTTTGATTGAATAAAAAATGTGTGAAAGCGTTTAAAAAACTAATAATAATGTGTTACACATCATCTTTGGTCCCAATAAAAACAATCACTCATAAAACACAAAAAGTGTGTATAGTGGAAAATTAGTAAGAAATTCGAACAAAAACACTGTGATTAGTGAAAAACAGACATTAATGTACGAAATAGAAAAAGAATTTTTTAAACAGTGTAGAAATAAAAACCATAAGCTGTCCAAAACTGAAAAATATAGTATATATCTAATTAGTTTATAGGGTAGATTTAAGTTTTTTTAAGCAAATTTGGTACTAAGATGTTAAGAAAATTTTATTTAATAATGGGATAATAAGTTTTTTTCGAACAAAATTTGAATAAAATTGTCACAGATTTCAATGTGCAATGTGTTAATTTTTATTAATTTCAATATACAAATAATATGCCAAAGTGGCTTTAATATATATCAAAATGTCGAGAAAGCTCTAAAGTTTATTTATTGCAAGCTAAATAATAACAATGGTTAGAAACAGGTCTATATATTAATTAAAACAAGAAAATTCCACTCAAAATTCGTAAAATTTAAAAGCCTTCATAAATTGCAATTTTTCAAAGTAGTTAAATTTATCAAGTTGCCAGGTGTCATAAAATCTGACGAATCAGATGGTAGAAATTTCTTACGTTTTGACCGCATGTATAAAGCCGAGGCGTAGGAATTTCGAGCGAGTGGAAGTTATCATTTTGTTGAAAGCACTGCGTCTCTCGTGCTCCCGAAATTTTCATAACCTCATATTTTCAATTGTTTTAAAAGGAATCGGAATTTTTCATACGTCATCAGAACACAAAAGCAAAATACCTTGTTTTTTATTTTTAAAAAAAGGTTATGCGTTTTATTGTTAATTAAAGGAATTTCATAATATAACCAAAGTAACTAGCTAAGTTTCAAGTTTTGTCCTGTGAAGTAATTTTTCAACTCTCAGACAACAACAAATACGATAAATTGTGATTAGAAGAATATAAGAAAAATTAATTGGATTTTTTTTCAAAGAAGAAAATAATAGAACGAGACTTTGGATAAATATTTGTCAATTCCTTACTTTATAGGAAGCGACAATAAAATATTTTGGAGATTTGGAAATTTTTAAAGAAGAAAATAAATTAAATAAAAAACTGTAACTGTGTTTTATAATATTAAGACTAAGTAACAGAAAACAAAACAAGGTATTTATACTAGACTAGGCAGTAGAAAGCTTTTAATTGTTGGTAGACATTAAAAAATAGCAATTAATAATAACCTAACTTTTCGTAAGATAAAAATAATTAAACTAATAAGTTCTGGTTTGCAATACTAACCTGTTGGAACATATATAATATCTATCATCATCAATATCGGATGTTAAACTATATTAACCACTTGAATCACAATACAGCACACGATAATTTGTTTAAAATAATATCAGTTTTGTAAAATAAATCACGCTTTCAATGTTAAACTGCAATATAGCCATCTAGTAGACAATTGCTAAACTAAAAAACTAAAACGTTGCCAATTTGTGATAGAGGTTGTTAAAAAGACAATGCATGGTTAATAAAAGGAAATAATTACTGATATTAATTAGAAATATCGTTGTTTGAAATATAAAAGCATTGACCATATTATTTCATCTAAGATTTATAAAAAAATTGTGCCATTTGTTTTTTATTGTTAAATAAAATTTCTATGTTGTGTTTTAATCATTCTGTGTATTGATTGTCTGATTGAAATCTTATACTGAACTCACCTGAGAAAGAGTCAATTAAAAAGTAGGAACACATCTATATCTATATAGAATATTTTGAAAATTGAAAATGTTCAAATTGGTAAGAAATAATTGTAATTTATTATAATTTTTTTACCTGGCGCTCAACAAATAAATATAAAATTTTTAATTAAATTTTGGCAATTATTTACAAAAAAAATAAATTCAGAGATAAGTAATAACAAAATTTCCTTAATTTTTTTTTAACCGGGCAATATTTTGTAGGGGGGCGTAGCGTGCGCATGCGCGACTGCCACCGTAATCGTCACAATATATATATATATATATATATATATATATATATATATATATATATATATATATATATATATATATACAGTAAATTCGTTCTAACCATATCCTTTCCGTGTTAGAGGTTGCACAGATTGAACAAATTGCTAAGGAACACAATTTATCCTGTACCACAATACCGAGAAGAAAGTCAAAACTTACCCTTCCCGCCTCAGTGATACGGCAGAGGTACATGTTTCGTCTCTACTAGACTCATCAGAGTACCGACATGCATCTGGCTGTGCAAAGGACAGATCGGAAGGAAGCATGCAAATACTGAAAGCGGCTTCGCCGACGTCCCGCCGGATGGCGTACATATGTTTATGCGGCTTTCACGGATCCCTTCGTGTGAGATGCAATAGCAGCGGATATATCCACATTATGCTATTGTAGTGCTGAAATCACATTCAGCAAACGTACAACTATATGTAGCTCCGTAAATGAATGAAGTAAAATGCGCATTTTACTTCATATATATATATATATATATATATATATATATATATATATATATATATATATATATATATATATATATATAAATTCAATAACATTGCAGAAGGTAGATATAAGAGCAAAGACACAATTGCGTTGATATATTAATAACAGATTTAGGACAATTCTGAAAAGTCTCATAGCATTTCTTAAAACTAACTAATTTAGAAAATTATCCACACTACTGAATCATTTTCATTGTTATATTCAAAATTTAAAAACAGGTTATTTTTATTGAAGTTGGAGCAATGACCAATCCCTCCTAGTATCCTCACAAAGTTATGGCTTACTTTGAATTTGCTTATAGACATTATTCTAACCAGTTATGTTTTTTAAGCATTATTTTAACCCCATTGATTGATTTAAATACTGCTTCACTCACACAATGTAGTTGGTGAGGTGGATTCGTTGGATAAAGTTCAAAATGTCGTAATATTTTCGATATCATGCTCTTCATCTCCAACATAGCAAATTTTTGACCTAGAAAAATATGAAACGATACATTGTGTTTAATCAAAATCTGCGTCTCCCTCTTTTGTTAGAATATTAACACAAACATCAATTAAACATATTTAGCGTAACAGCGTAATTTAATTTTTTTTTTTTTAATATACACTTACCAATGCAATTTCTAGGTCCTGCACTAAATGGAACATAAGAAAATGGATATTTTCCATCATTTAAAAATCTCTCAGGTTTAAATTCTTCGGGTGATTCGTGAAAATCAGGGTCTCTGTTAATTCCATAAATAAACAATGTTATAATCGTGTCTTTTGGAATGGAGTGACCTAAAATAAATGTTAATAATAAAAATTCTCAATCTACACTAGCGTTTCTAGGCGCTATTTGACGATTCAAAAAGTATACCTTCGTATGAGAGTATGTCGTTGAGAAAACTCATATATCAGTTATTATCTGTTGCACCACAACTTTTTCATTTTAAGTGTTACCGGTATTTTAATAGCTTTTAAAAATTCATTATCACAAGTTTTCAGAAAAATTTGTGTGGGTTTAGGCATATGTATTAAGTTATAAAACTCTATGGGGCTAAAAGAAATTATTTTATAGTTTTTAGCCTGTTTTAGAAACATATTTTATTATAATTTTTTTTATTTAAATAATTATATTCTGCTCTTTAATTTTTAGTTTAAAATCGACTACAAAATATGTATCGAACAGAAAAACAAACAAACAGACAGACAAAGAAGCTAGGTATTTCATTATTGTCGTCCAGTTCTGAGCTATGTTTAAAGTTTCATGTCTATATCTCATCGGGAAGTTAGTTTAAAATCGATTAAAAAATTTGTACCCAATACACAAACAAATAAAAACAAGTCAATAGACACGTGGTAAAATAAAGATGATGACTGATCGAAAAAGAAACGCTAAATAAAAAAATCGAAATCGTAATGCTTAAGCTTATTAAAAGTTCCGGTAAAAAAGTTTTATCGGATTCGCTCTAACTTTAATATTAACTACAGAAAAATAAATAATTCAGCATCATCAAATTCTGTTTTCTTTTAAATAACTTAACTACTAAAAGTCATATCAAGAATATCTGACCGATTCATCTTAATTTAAAGAACTTTTCGCTTATTTGACCAAATTCATATACTGTTACCGAAATTTCCATTCTAGCGCGTCTTATTTTAGACACCCTGTAAATTCAGAAAATAATTTTACTTTTACAATTTATTATAAACATATTAAGTATCAAATTATAAAGTTAAATTAACACCGAAAATTAATGATAAATAAAATATTCCCCTTCTCTCCCTTCACTTCCCTTTGTAATGGATTTGTAGAATTACTAGCATATAAAACCTGACTATAATTCTTCCAGAGACTGTTTGGACTGTACTTTTTGACTAAAAACTATCAGTGATGGAAAGTAATAATACCTTTATATTCAACTTCTTCAGTTACCATTCTAGTCACCATAGGTACTGGTGGATAGAGCCTTATGGCTTCTTTTATGACTAATTCTAAATATTTCATATCTTGTAAATCTTGATAGGTTGTTGGAGCGTCTCTGTCCTTTCCGTAAATTTTCTTTTGTTCTTCTCGAACTTGCCTCTAAAATAATAGTATATCTCAAATCAGAAACTTGCAGATAATACTTAACTTTGGATGAAATATATTTATCTGACTTTGACACTGTTTTTGTTTTTATAATTATAAAGTTTGGACCAATACTTCTACTATCTATATGCAAGTAAAAATATAACTTTGAGACCAATACTAAAAAAATTATTGTGAAAAGTATCTTAGAAAATACCTAATTTGATAAGGTTGTGAAGGCACCAAAAATAACTGAATTAAATATATCAAGACACCAATGTTATCGAGTAACATTTTATTGCTTTAATTACTCAAATATGAAGGATAAAAAGTATCCAGCCCAACATGGGAAATATAAAATTTGTGTACATAATCGCTTTTAAAAATATACACTTGCACCAACGATGTTTCATTCCTTGCATGCCTTCTTTTAAGGGGCATTAGTACAGGTTTGCAACATGGGCGTTACTTGCAGAAATGATCTCGGAATCAAATACATAATTTTTCCCTGAAAGAAATTTTTTGAGGCCTGGGAAGAGGTTGAGGTCTATACAGGCCAAGTCGGATGAATAAGGTACATATGGTACGACCTAAAACTTTTTATGAGTTTTGGCAATCACCATGACAACTTTGCGGCTAGTAGCGTTGTCCTGATGAAAGGAAATTTTCTTCTTCACTAGACCTGTCCCTTTCACTTTATTTTATTTTGACAGGTCTCGAAAGTGAAAGGTACTGCATTTTACAGTTTATAAACATAAATACACAAAAAATAAGTATTATATAAAGGAGTACTTCAGAAATAAAAAAAAAGAAGTGGTATGGTTTTTATCAATAGGATTATTCAACGCTGCTGTTTTCAGATTAAGAAGCATCATGTTAATTGCCACTCTTCCAAGAGTTGATGACACTAGAAGAGTAGCACAATATTTGGCGTTAATCATCCCGGCCTATTATAAATAATCTATCAAAACAAGATTCCTTTAGCGTGCCAAAAAATAGTGGCCCGATGTTAAGTCTTCCTGTCCACTATTCTAATTGTTGTTTGGTATCGGAACCAAAACCCATCCGTAGTAACAAACCGTCAAAAAAGTATGTTGGGCTGCGTTCATAGACAGCCAAACACTGTTTCGATACCATCATCTTTTGAAGTTTTTGGTCAGGAGTCGGCAAAGCTTGCTGACAATTTTCCTATGGTACAAAATGCGCCGCCTTTAAAAGACACAGGGACTTGTGACTCATCCTCCTATTTTTATATGAATTAGTTTTTGCCATAGACGCAATTTCCAAAGAAAAGTGATAAACATAGTTGATAACAAAATTATATTACAACAAATACTGAACTAAAACAAAATAATAAGATAAACCGCAAGTGGCCGGACATAAACAATTGATTAATCTCTTGGGGTTCTGACCTGATAATCGGATGTTTAAGTTTTACATTTCAATTTATTCGTATTTTCAATTTTTTGGGGTTCCATAGCACCGAGAAATTTTTCAGTTTCATTATATCCGTTCACCAGTATGCTTCTCGCAACTTCATCGTTTTTCCATCTTATGCAGCAAAATTTTGAAAACATATGTCTTCCAGTAGCATTACATGAATAATGGTACATTGAAATACGACACTTCTGTTCGCTTAAACCATTGATTTCCAAGGTAGTTGATATGGATTCCCAAGGTTCGACTGCGACCTGCAAGGGCTCTGTGTCGACGGAAAGTATAATAGATGAAATGTAAAATCCACCAAAATTTAGACCTTCCATAAATGTCATAATACACTTATCAAAATTGTATCTATATACTTATATAACACTAATAACAGAACAGATAAAGAAATTACCTATTTCTGTATTAATTAAGTATATTTTATTGAATGGGTAATTAAGTAGTTATTCGCTTTGTGGTCACACCACCTGTAACTTTAAAAATCTGCACGTAAGCAGTCATGTGAATTATTGAACCCGAGCTGGAAAAAGGTGGCGTAGATTGGCAGAGACTTGTTTATTTCGTCAATTTTTAATATGAATGTCAGAGGGAAAGACTACTAATTCGTTTTCTGAATTTTGAGGAGAATAGTTGATAACCAAATATTTTTCAAAATAACATTATTCTTATTTAATTCCTTTGATATCCTGGCATGCATTATGAACGGTCACAAGAATGATTTTGATATATTATTCATCTCCATAACTCGTGAAAAGGAATTTGAGCACGGTTTCCAATCTTTTTATAAAAATGAACGAGATTGGATATCACTGACTAAGGAAATTTAATATTAAACCTGACTAACTTGAAGCCGGATATTCAAAATTTGCTATCATGGCCTTCTCTCCAGATTTTCTAATTTTATCTTATTAAGCATAAGGATAAGTTTGTGTAAAGTTGGTTGTGCAAAAATTTTTAGTTTTCGAGATATTGCCAATTTAATATTTTTATATGGCGATTTTGCTCCGGATTTTAAGTTAGTTATAATCTTAGTTGGCTATGACATTTTACTCATAGCTGGCTATGACGTTATTGAAAAATGATTTTTTAGCACTTGATTATTTTTCAATGCCTCGTAACCAATTAAAATTATAACTGAACTAAAAATCCGCAGCAAAATCGAATATTAAATTGGCAATATTTCGAAAATTAAAAATTTTTGGTATAGACAGCTTTATACAAACTTACCCTTATTTTTAATGTTTAATAAGAAAAGATTAGAAAATTTGAGGTATTCATGAGAAAAAAAGCGATCCCCACAATGCAATTTTTAATCTTATTTTTTGAACACCCTGTATTATTAATTATCAAAAGTTTAATAAAGTAGGTTCTTTTGGATACAGAATCCAATTCAAATTCAATAAAATAGCTGTCTTATAGGAAAAATTGAGAATTATTTTAGGGCTTGCAAACGTAATTTTTGACATAAAGACTTAAATATGTCCAAAGCGCTTAGACTTAGAAATAGGATATGATACACAAAATGTACCTAGAATCTTACGCAGAATCTAAAAATGCAACAATATATATGATAGTCTATTTAAAATAAGCATGTTGTCACCTACTTCCGGTATAATGGAAAATATTGAAAATATTTTAGCCTGGTTGTCCTCATTGATGTTAGTATAATGTTAAATTTTCATAATTTTCCTATATGTATAGTTTTCCATATATAGATCGAATTGGTTCCCGGTAAGATACTCTTTATATAAAGCAGGTGTTCCGGCAGCTGCTGAGTTATAACGGTGTTTCGTATCTCCGCCTATTATTCAATACACATTTGGATCTCACACATTTTTGTTCTTAGTATACAAACAGTTCAAAATCGGCTTTTTGGGAAAAAAATTGAAACGCGTTTTCCTAGAAATAACATTTTTGACCTAGTTGGCTCGATTTTGAAAACTATATATGACCGATTGGGCTGAAATTTTCAGGGAATATTCAGCACATATAATTTCAGTTCGTAAAAGAATTAGAATTTTTTAAATTAATTTTTAACGTCTTTTTTAAAAAATTTTATTTGCAGAAAACGCTTAAAAAACTTCAAAAGTCTTCCATTTTATTTTTTTCCGACCAAAATATTTAATTCTACTACCAAGCATAGCAACTTGGTTATATTTTAAGATGTCGAATTTTTTGTTTCATTTTATCGCTATGAATAAACAAAAAAAAATCTTTTTCTCATAAAATTCAATATACAAAACTTTTGAAACCTTTTAAATACTTCTATAAAAAAAATTATTGAACTTTTCTGCAATAAACCCAGATCGCCTTAAGTGTAAACTCTGCAACCCAATATCTAATTTGACTGGACTATTATAGTACGGCGACGTGCTATCTCGGATATAACTAGACCAATACAAGTCTAAAACTTGGGCATCATTTAGTAAATCAACCATAAATAATTAGGCCTCTAATTTTCATTTACCTAACAATTATATAGTTATTATTTTGTCATTATTAAGTAAATAGATAGTAATCAAAGTTAATACTATACCTGAACTTCCTGATGATTTGCTAATAAGTACAATGTAGATGAAATTCCAGAAGATGTTGTGTCATGTCCCTGAAATTCAAAAAGTTAGGTGGTGGTAGAAAAAGAGCTCCTGTAGGTCTGAGGTACCTTCTTTTATTTATTTTTTGTTTTGGCAACTTCAAATCGTTACGAAGAAATTTTCCCTGAGATTTCCGTTATTATAAATGTATGTAAAATGATAACATTTTATTGCAGAAACTTAAAAAAAAAGCTTTTTTACAATCTTTTTAAAAACTAGTTAAATAAATGCTGATACAATTACAAAGGCCAACAAAATTTGACCGATTTTTATAACAGATCCTCTAGTATAGTTGTTCGAAGGATTTTGGTGCGCTGAAGCCGGACCTAGTTTCAGATTTACTCCATTACGTAAAAAAAATTGTACTTTCATATGATGTTTCTCTGAATTCAATAAATATTAATTTTATCTGAAAAATATTATAAAATACATGTGATTTACGCAGACGTAACCCATACTCAAGCAGATATATTTATGACACTTTGGCCAAAAAGTGCCCCAAAAATGTGATCTCATTACCTCAAACATAAATGTGTCAACTTCTTCTCTAATATCTTCTTGACTCAAAGGTTTCCCATCAATGGTCGAGTTTAAAAGTAAGTCTAAGAATGCCAATTTACGTTTTCTCCCAAGATCATCTTCTACTGTTTTCTCATTTGTTGCTTTGTTTTGTAATTCTTCCTTTCTTTGTTTAATTACGGAGTTGGTAAAACCGTGAAGAACTTGCAAATATTTTTTTTGTTTTCTGTAATCTTCAGAAAATTTAAACAAAGTATCAAATCGTCGCCATGGTGAAAATGTTCTTCTAGTTGTTATTCTGCACATATCTTTTACTGCAAAAACATAATCTTGGTTTTTATTATTTTGTGTGTCTACATTTACACCCATGGCAGTTTCTAAAACAACAACATATTTGGATAAAGAAAGAGTAATCTGAATAATAGAGATGAGTTCAGTGATAATATATCTCGAAAACTATTTGAAATTATTAAGGTCAAAATTAATGTTATAAAATATATTAAATAAAATGAAAGGTAGTTGAAAAAGCTTTTACGTAAACAATTATTATAATTTTAAGTTAAATACCTAGGAGCACATATAACAAGTAACAGAGCAGTAACGGAAGAAGTACGCACACAGGCCAACAAAGCGGCTATGATATCAGGCCAACTAAGAGACATAATCTGGAACAATAAACATATGACGGTTGAGAGCAAAGCAAGAATTTACAAGGTCTGTGTAAGACCGATACTGACCTACGGCGCAGAAACAAGAAATGAAACTACAAAGACAAAACAAATTATGAGAACCACAGAAATGAAAACGCTGAGAATGATCACGGGAACAAGTTTAAGAGATAGAATAAGAAACGCAAAAATACGCGAGGACGGCGGAATGGGGGATGTTGTGAAGTGGGTTCGAAACCGTCATTGGCAGTGGAGAGATCACGTGGAATGAATGGACGATGACAGACTAGCAAAAACCGCGATGAGAGAGAAACCAAACACCAAACGGCCGCCTGGACGGCCCCCCAAAAGATGGAGAGAGAGCTGGATTTTGACCTCAAACAAGGATCGATGAGGCATTGTATAGATAACAGAACTTGGTTCTACCTAGAAGAAGAAGAAGAAGAAGAAAAAGAAGAATTATTATAATTTTCACGCTTTTGCATTTCGTTACGAAATATACCTAAATATATTATACACATCATTACATTGTAAAAATAATATTGTAAAAAATCCCAAAAATAACATGAAATGTATCTCCATAGCACTAGATATATTTAGCTTAAAACTAGATGGCTGACTCATTTTAAGACCCAATAATCCCAAACCATGAACCGGTAAAACTTAAATCTATAAACTTAAAAGTCATAAATCCTAAATCTAAAAATTTTAAGCCCATAGATTCTAAACCTTAAACCAACAACACTAAATAAATAAATACGAAATCGCTCTGCTAATAAATACTAAACCCATAAGCCCTTAACCAGTAAACTCAAAACTCTTTAGCTCATAAACCGTCAACCAAAAGAATCATAAATCCTAAACCATCTATCCTTAATTCATAAATACTAAGCCTATAAACCCTAAATACATAAAACCTAAACCAAATTTTACCATCTCGCGACAGAAATCTTCTTGATTATAACTCTTGAGAGTTTTGGTGAAGGCAGTCAATTATGATGTGGCCTCTGGTCCCGGATTTTTTTGGATTAATATTTCCTACGTACAAATTTTCTATGTTTAGGGCTTATGAATTAGGTTCTATAGATTTAGGGTTTATGGGTTTAGGATTTATGGATTTAGGGCTTAAGGGTTTGGAGTTTATGAGTTCAGGATCTATGAGTTAAGGGAAATAGGTTCAGAATCTATGGGTTTAGGGATTTTTTTGATTAAGGATTAATGATTATGGGCTTAGGATTTATAAATTTAGGGTTTATTGGTTAAGGGATTAGAGGTTTATAGTTTATGGTTTTTAAAAAGATATATAGGTTCAAGGTCCATGAGTTTAGGGTTTATCTAATTAGGTTTACTGGTTTATGCTTTAAGAATATTATGTTAAATAAGCTTTCTAGTTTTAGGCTTACAATTAGTCTGATTGATTTTACCGCAATCAGTTTATTGGTAATGCAGTATTTTTCATGTCATTTTTGAGAAACTTTACCCCGTTTTACTAAAAATACCAACATCATAGACTAGACCAAATGGACAACGACTTCATATTCAGCTACCCAAACTCTAGATAAAATACCTTGTAGTATTTAAGTAAATAAAATTTAAAAAATTTATATTCTTTTTCATCAATTTGTCTGATTTTAAGAACTAGTCCGTAAAAATTGTTTGAAATATATTAAAATGAATATTTCTTGAGTATTTTAAATGACCCAAGCTTATAAGGTAATATTTTAATTTATTTTCAGTTTGTATCTCTACAATAAGATGCAAACTAATGGTTGATGACAAACATATCGAACAGGTTGGGAAGTCTAAATACCTGGGAGTACATATAACAAGTAACAGGGCAGTAACGTAAGAAGTACGCACACAAGCCAACAAAGCGGCCATGATATCAGGCCAACTAAGAGACATAATCTGGAACAATAAACATATGACGGTTGAGAGCAAAGCAAGAATTTACAAGGTCTGTGTAAGACCGATACTGACCTACGGCGCAGAAACAAGAAATGAAACAACATAGACAAAACAAATTATGGGAACCACAGAAATGAAAACGCTGAGAATGATCACGAGAACAAGTTGAAGAGATAGAATAAGAAACGTAAAAATACGCGAGGACAGCGGAGTGGGGGATGTTGTGAAGTGGGTTCGAAACCGTCGTAGGCAGTGGAGAGATCACGTGGAACGAATGGACGCTGACAGACTAGCAAAAACCGTGATGAGAGAGAAACCAAACACCAAACGGCCGCCTGGACGGCCTCCAAAAAGATGGGGAGACAGCTGGATTTCGACTTCAAACGAGGATCGATGAGGCATTGTGTAGATACAGAACTTGGTAGAAGAAGAAGAAGAAGAAGATCTCTACAAACTGAAACAGGAAAACCAGTATTGAGTATTTTGAATTTTGTCAAATTTATAACCAATATGTTTTTAAAAACGCATTTTTTGGGATTTGTAATTTAAAAGAAAAAGGTATGATAATTAAAATGACTTCTGAGTTTGTGTATAGTGTGGGACGAAACAAGTTTTAGTAAGATGAATAGACATCAAAAATATCTTATAAAGTTTTTGAAATATTTGCATAGAAGATAAAAAAAATACATTTTTAATTCCAAGTTACTATTACTCTAACGCATTTAAGCTACCTTACATATCTATATAAAAAATACATGAATATTGATGCCTTTTGTATGTATTTTTGTATCTTTTTAATATGAATTAGCTCTAAAACTTATTTTAATTAAAACGGATTTCTCAAAATATCTCGAGCAGGTTATTGAGTGGTCGGTCAATCTAATTCTTCGCTCTAAGTAATATTCATCCTAGATCATAGACACATATTTACCTACCACTTATTATATCCAAAGTACAAGCTGTTACATAAGTATAAATATCAACACTCTTTTTATCTATAGCTTCGTTATACAGTTTTTCTATCAAAATCTTTTCATTAGACTCAAATACATCAACAAATTGTTCCAAAATTGAGAAATGGAAAGCTGGAGTAATAACACGCCTGCGTTTCTTCCATTTGGGGCCTAAAATTATTTTTTAAAATAAGTTATTCTGATAAAAATAACGATGTAAAAATTATTTATCACATAGGCGTGAACCGGGTAATTCGCATCTCTTTTACACAGTTTACAATTATGAAGTTACCCCAGTCGCAGTAATTTAAGTTATTACAATTACCATTCAATTAAAAAAATAACCAATTTCGTTGTTAGTTAAACTGACTAACGCCTCAGAATAAACTGTAGCATCTACTTATTAAGACTTATTTTTTAGACAAATAGAAGATATTTAAAAAAAATCTTGCTCGTTATATTAAAGCTAAAAACCAAGTAAATGTAAATTTAACGTTTAGCGTTTCTTTAGTGTTACAGATTCTACCTTAGATATAAAATAAACTTAAATATAAATATCTCGTACCAGTTAATACTTACTGGAAACCGTCACTTATTGGGGACAACTCTAAAGAAATATATCTATTCATGTATTTAAATTCGTAAATAAATGCCCCAAATTGTAGAACTTTGTATATTCTTACCAGTTTATTATTTACCTGGAGCTGTTAATAATCCTGTTCCTAGCCAATCATTAAAAAAGTCGTAATCCAGTGATTTGTTTAAAATTTTATTGGAAGTCATGACGAATTCCATAAAGTCATAGTCTCTCACAACAATATTCCAGTTTCTTCCCAATTCCAAATAAATTAGTTTGCTTGAATTATTTGTTAATCTTGTAACATCATTTAGTATTTCTAAAATTATAGAAGTTCAACTAAAGTTAGTAAATTAAAAATTATCATCACTGGGATAATAATGATAGCAGATTTATAGTGAATCATAATAAAATAATAACAACAACCGTCATATCTAGTAGTCAACCTAGGTCACTATGAATGTATTTGCCTTTTATTATAGCTAATACCTAAGGTCGGTTTTCGTTTTCCGCTCTTTTGAATTCGCCATAACATAGCATTTTTAGTGTTTCTACAAGCGTGATATATATATATATATATATATATATATATATATATATATATATATATATATATATATATATATATATATATATATGTTTATGCGGCTTTCACGGATTTCTCCGTGTGAGATGCAATAGCAGTGGTCATATCTACATTATGCCGTTGTAGTGCTGAAATCGCATTCAGTACAACGTACAACTAAATGCATCTTGACATGTAAATGAAGTAAAATGCGAACAGTGATTGCAAACTTCGCTCCATCAATATAACCACTGCTATTGCATCTCACATGGAGAAATCCGTGAAAGCCGCATAAACGTATATACGCCATCCGGCCGGAGGTCGGCGAGGCTGCGTTCAGTGTTGCGTGCTTCCTTTCGATCTGTCCTTTGCACAGACAGGTGCATGTCGGTACCCTGATGAGTCTAGTAAGAGACGAAACATGTACCTCTGCCGTATCACTGTAGCAGAGAAGGTAAGTTTTTACTTTCTTCTCGGTGTGGTGGTACAGGTAGGCCACCATCTCGATGGTGGTGTAATAGGATGAATTGTGTTTTGTAGCAATTCATCCAAACTGTGCAACCTCTAACACGGGAAGGATATGATGAAGCGAAGTTTGCAATCACTGTTCGCATTTTACTTCATATATATATATATATATATATATATATATATATACATATATATATATATATATATATATATACGAAGAAATAGAAGAATTAAAGGGGCCACACGTAGTGAAGAATCTTAAAGATATGAAATCAAGAACACACACTAAACTGGCCGCTCAAAAAATGGACGCATTTTTTTTACTTAGAAGTAAACATTTAGATCTGTAAACATCTGGATCTAGATCCAACTTTTTTGAATTTGAATATTTCACATATTTGTTTTATAGGAAGATAAATAAATATAAAGACAAAAATTTTTGAAGTTGCCTTAAATAAAGGGCGTAAAGCTAAATTGTTTTGGATTTTTTGGTAAATAAAGAACCTAAACCCAGAAAAGACAAAATAAAAAAATGATATAATCTATGGTCCAAGCATCTTGGAAGTATAATATTAATAGTTTGAGTTTAAACTACTAAGCATCACATCCATTATGACATTTTATAAAGAAATACAAGAATCAAATGAGCCGCACGTAGTAAAGTATCTTAAAGAAATATCAAGAACATACACTAAACTGGTCGTTCAAAAAAATAGATGGATTTTTTTTACTTAGATGTAAACATTTGGATCTGTATCCAACTTTTTTGAATTTGAATATTTCATATATTTGTTTTACAGGAAGATAAATAAATAAAAAGACAAACATTTTTGAAGATGCCTTAGATAAAGAACGAAACGTCAAATTCTTTTGGATTTTTTGTTAAGTAAATAACCTAAACTAAAGAAAAGACAAAATAAAAAATTATACATATATATATATATATATATATATATATATATATATATATATATATATATATATATATATATTCTGCAGCTTGTGCATGGGAAATATGACTTTAATTTGCCACGGGATGGGAATGGTTTTAAGTTGTAGGCAGGATCAATACAAGAATGCCTATATAGTTTTGGCCGCTGAGATAATCTGCATTAACAAATGAAGGGGATTAAAACTAGTGAAAACATATTTTTCGTTTCTGGTTAAATAAGTTGATATATTCATAAACAAATACGCGATCTCGTTCAACACTAAGTGCCTCAGGACAAAGAAATCAACATATCTCAGCAACAAGTGAACCGATCAACTTTTATGAAAGCTCATCCAATTCAGAATTAAGAAAACTTTAATTTAGAGCAATAGTAATATTAAAAAAGTTATTTTTGCAACAATTATTAATGTTACAAAAACAGCGATTTTAAACATTTTTTTTAAGTTTTTTCAATAACTAATTGACCAATTGAAGCCAGTAACAGCTTAAATTAAAAGTCTCGTTAATATATTTTAAAAATATGAGAAACTTACGCTCTAAAAATAATATTGTAGCTTGCAGAAAAGAAAAACCTCTTTCCGCCAATTTTGAATCCCGCCAATTGTTAATGTAGATTATTTGAGGGTCCAAAACTATAGAGACATTCTTGTATTGACCCAGCTTACACTGATCATCATGTGGCAGATTAACATCATAAATTTCGTCCATACACGGCAGTAATAATTATTTGTCACAGGTTAAAATAAGTTGGCATTACGGCCTTTTCATAGTGAAATTTACATCTTGGGACGCTATTATTTACCAACTAAGTTAGTGCTTATTTAAAAACCTATGATGGTACAATAATTATTTAACCTTTTACAATAATCCGCTGTAATAGGAGATTTTATGTTCCTAAACTTAACGAGAGTAGCCTTATTTTAATGATTTACAATACCCATATTAATGGAAAATTTCCCAGTTCCTTCTAGGTTTTGAGAAGGTTCTGATACTTTTATATTTACTTTTATATATTTCAATATTATTAATATGTTTAATTTTTGTCTGTTAATTTATGGTTTGTATCTAAAAAATGATTTCCGAAATAATTGTGCTTTTCCTTGTAACTGGTTTTGTGCTAATAAATAAATATATGTCTTGTTTATATTACATTTTTTTGAACTTTTCTTGTTGTATTATGAGAGAAAATGAATATTTCTATTTGGATGTAATTTAAGGTGGAAAAGTGGGGTAAGAGGTACATTCGGCTGTAATAAAAACCTGGTATTTTCGATCTTTAGAGAGCAGAGAAAATATATTCTTTAACTAAAAAATTAATGCAAAATTGTAGATTGATAAAGGATTTGTGATGTAGAAGTAAAATCAAAATTTTATTTTCCGTTTCCACTTATCATGTTATTCATTTATGAGCTCGTTGCTTAAAATTTAGATACAAAAATAATGCTATTTGTTTTAAGTACCTATTTTTAAAAGGTTTATGTTTTAATAAAAAATTTTATCTGTGTTGTTGTGAAAGTTTAGTACCACTTTAAGATTCTATTGACCTTTATTCAGTTTTTCTACTGCAATATGTTGCTAGATAATTCAGACGAATAAAAATAAATTAGTTCGGAAACTGTAAACAATAAATAATTAAAAATAAGGACATAAAACTTGCTTGTTAACATAAACACTGATACTAGATTATTTGTTAACTTTTTATAGGAAGAGTAACAGAATACGATGGCAGTTTGAAAATATATTGTGTGTGCATTGTAATTTTTTCATAAAACTATAATCAACAGAAAAGTGGTACTGACAACGTGTGAATTTGGATGTGAACTTTTGTAGCAAGTTAGACATACTAATATAATAGTTAGAATACGTTGAATTGAGCCTATTGGTAACAAGTTTTGCTACCGACAGCTAATTTACTGGGAGAAATTCAGTTTTTCCACTTATTCTATGCCATATTTTTTAGAGGTTTAGAAAATAATTTGAAGAGAAGATATTCTTGTAATAACACTTCTACCTGTTTGTTTGAAGGTCACAGACAATGATGTTTCTTGCGAAGTAGTAGATATCTGTTGGACTTCCATTGTCTTTATTTTTGTTGAATATCACGACGTTTGAGCTAGTAGTTATTTCTAGCCGTTTTCAAGTGAAACTAAATAAATCCCTTTGCTACATGACTATTTATACTAAAAGCAAATGCAATAGAGTATGATTGAGATGGGTGCAGTCATGCCTGCTATGGCAAAATCATAATTTTTTTTATGCTGCATTTAGTTTTCGTTTACAATTACTAAGAAGTGGTTTCCACACTTCTCTTATATCTAAAGATGGTTTACTAAAACAACTCGGGTTCTGATGTATAACCGCGGCTTCTTTGAATTTCCGTTTCCTCCAATGTTGTTCTCGGTGTAGTATTTTAGCTTTAGATCATTTTATGTGGTGTCCATGAGTCCAGTTAAGGACTCACTAAAAATCATAAGAAAGAAATTTAAAGAAGACCAGACCTTAGCAGAAAAAACATCTTTACCACCGCACGCCATTATGAACTTGTTAGAAAGTTGTTTGACTAATTCCTATTTTCAGGAAAAGACAAAATTCTACATTCAGGATGATGGACTACCGATGGGATGTTCACTCTCACCGGTGGTCGCAAATATTTTCATGGAATGGTTGGAGACGTTTGCAATTGAATTCACAACTAGAAACCAAAATTATGGCTCAGATACATAGACGATACTTTTATTATTTGGAGTAGAAACGACGAAGAGCTTCGAAACTTCCTTTTTCATCTCAACAATATCAGCCCAACTATTAAACTCACCATGGAGAAAGAAATAGTAAATAAATTACCATTCTTAGATGTCTTGGCTGAAAGATATGGCAGACAAATTCGAACTTCGGTTTACAGAAAAACCATGCACACAGGACAATACCTTAATTATTCACCTAATCACTCCAACAACACCAAACAAGGAATTATAAGAAATCTCATAGATAGAGCCTTAACTCTGTGCAACTCTAATGAGAACTTGATGAAAAAGATAGATTACATTAAAAATGATCTGACAGCCAACGGATACCCAGTATATCTAGTGGATAAATTTTTTGAACAACGCAGAGATATGACAATTTCAATAACGAATGAAGAACGAAAACCATTATTGAACATCCCCTATGTTAAAGGCATTTTAGAAAAAGTTAGAAGAATAGGAAAACTATATATAATCAACGTTGTTTTCAATTCAAATATCTCTCTGAGAACTCAGCTCACTAGGGTCAAACCAACAACTCAAAGAGACAGGAAGAACTGTGTATATTAGATACCATGTGAATGTGGCAATTCCTGCAATGGCGAAATAAAGAGACCTCTTGACGTAAGGATCAAAGAACACCAAAAATGCACATCTCGAGGAGAAACAGAAAAATCTGGTGTCGCCAACCATGCCTGGCCTCATGGACACCACATAAAATGGTCTGAAGCTAAAATACTACACCGAGAACAACATTGGAGAAAACGAAAATTCAAAGAAGCCGCGGTTATACATCAGAACCCGAGTTGTTTTAGCAAACCATCTTTAGGTATAAGAGCAGTGTGGACACCATTTCTTAGTAATTGTAAACTAAAACTAAATGCAGCATAAAAAATATGATTTTGCCATAGCAGGCATGACTACACCCATCTCAGTCATACTCTACTGCATTTACTTTTAGTATAAATAGTCATGTAGCTAAGGGATTTAATTAGTTTCACTTCAAAGGGGCTAGAGGTAACTACTAGCCGAAACGTCGTGATATTCAACAAAAATAAAGACAATAGAAATCACTTCTACCTATTTAATTGGACGACTTTTTAGTGGCCATAAAATAAATAAATTTGCTCATATTTTCACACAGATTAAACTTTTTTATTACTTTTAATTAATCTAGACATTGGTTTAGGAATTTTGAAAAACAATGTATCCTATATATGAATAGAGCTTAAAGTTTCTAAAAATCCTAGAAATGACTTACCTCTATTTCACCTTAACTACAAAATCACTTTTAAAAATGAAGATAACTGATTCCCTTTTCATCCCCTTAATTCAAATCCGTTTTTACCCATCGCTTACTTCATGAAAGACGTATACTTTTAGAAGAACAAGTGGATTAATATTACCATGATCTTACAATTTTATGAACAATGACTCAAAACCAAAATGATGCAGTCGTGATTTAAAATAAGTAACATTTCACTAGTGGCTAAATATTTGTTTGAAACAAATAATATTCTTTCAATAGGCCTACAAAAAACTCACCATTTTATTTTAATTCAGGGGTTGACCCTGAGATGCTAGAAACGGCAACATCAACAACAAAAGAATTCAAATTATTAGCGCGGCCAGTTTAAGACAAATCACCTTTTCCACTGAACCACGTGACTCTAAGTCACTCCAATTCGATCACGTCATCCCCATCCCCAGTTTGGACGCCTGACGCCTTTATTGTTTCTGGCTTTTTCTCGTGCTTCGAAATAACAAAGTTGGTTTTCGTGTATTTTGGCTACATTTATGTGTATTTAGTGTTTTTTTTTCACTTCAAGTTAAGTTTAATATACCCTTTCTGGAATACGTTCAAACATGATTTTGAATAAAATTTGCATTTTGTTTTAGAATACATTGCAGCCCGCAGCCCATTTTTTCATCTCCCGAACTGGACCCAAATATTTCCCGGATGGTTACAGTAAAGTATTGTAAGTGCAGTTTGGAAATTTTCTTTATAATTACGTTATAACATTTTCTTTTTGGTTTATCATACTCATAAATACACATCTTCCATTTTCCAACCTTATACACAGTTCTGCATTGAACTTAATTAGTGGATCATTGTAAAATATTTATTTTTGATAACTGTTTCATTTGTTTGGTAAATAAACAATAAAATTTATTTTCTGTATTTTGTAGCCTTACTATATTATTTATATTTTACACAGAAATACCAGAAAGAACCCATTCTTCTGAATGCTTTCTATCAAAAGCAACACAGCAAATCAGTGGTGACAGGGTAAAAACTGTTTGTCATAAATCTTTGTAATTTTTTTCTGGATAACACATCTACAAATAATGAATAGTAGCAAGGAAATCTTAAAATTTATATCAAGATGGCTAAGTACTCATCTCATTTCACCTCTAAAGTTTTTCAGCTCGTATTCAGGATTAATTAATATGTATTATTCTAAAAAAAATTTAAAGATTATAATCAAACAGTTATCACCCTGTCACTATGGGATATGTAAAATTTTCCTGCCGTTCCTCTGCCATTGCTTATCCCGGCCGGTAAAACAGATGGATGTTTTACCCTTCCAGTTTGCCCAGTTCATTATGTCAGATCCGATCAAAATACATGAGTTCATTCATAGATGGCTGGTGTTTCGTTCAAAATACATGGTTGTGATTTTTCTCTAACCTTTTTTGTTCCAGGTGAATTGGTTTTTAGTGCGGCTAGTGCATCTTCAAAATGGCTGAACTGATTTCGAAACTTTACATATATGAAGACGCAAATTGTCAGGTGTGACAGAGGCTTCAATTTTCTGTTAGTCTACTTTTCAGTAAGGGCTAATCTTAGAAAAGGCTGAACCGATTTCGACGAAACTTTTTTGACATGAAGAGTAGGTTAGGTTGTCATGAGTAATATAAGCTCTTTTTTTTGTCTGTCTGTTTTCCGGTCTATCTGTATGGGTTTGTCTTCCAAACGGCTCTTTATTTTTCTATAAAATTTATTTCGGAGAGTGAATATAATACAAATCACGGGCTTTTGGCTCTCCATTTAAAACCAATGTTCAAAGTCTTGTTTTTTTTTGTGAAGAAACGAAGAAATAGATGAAGTTAATTTTTCTCGTAGCAGTATATTTTAATCCATTCAAAGATAATAGTTTATAAATACTTAAAATTTGTTTATTTGCTATATAATTCCTTTCCCAGTCATAATATAAATTTAATATTAAAGCAAACATAAATACTAATCTAACGAGTTTTGGTACAAAACAATCGCATCTATCAAATGACCTTGTTGATAGTTTATCAAAAAACCTATATTGCATCTAAAAAATTTTATTATCTCGTTCTTAATAATCAATGAATGTTTTAAATTAAAACATTCAGATTTATTAATAAGAAGGTTTAAGACTTATTGTTAGACCCAATTTAGTGTCCATTGAAGTAAGATTTTCCAGTTGGTTAATTCTATTTTGATGTATGTGCACAAATACGCTCTTTTATGAGGAGAGGGGAAAAAACTTAGAGATAAAGCTTTAAAATCGGTTATAGGAATAGTTGTCTCCCGGAAATAAACTAAATTTTTCATTTTCATCTATTTAGTCATAACAGAAAATGTTTTTTTTATCCTTTTATTTTTAAGGCGTTACGGAATTTTTACAATTCCGTCATTATATTTTTTCACTAAAACACTCTTTTGAACACAAAATTCTGACAAATGTGAAAAAATGGCTCAAATAAACGCATATTATTTGCAATCAATAACCACCATGTGTACTATATAAGCTGATTATAACAGAACGGATGGAGTAGCTATAAGCTGGTACGAGGGTGTTAGAAAAAATCGAATGACGAAATTGTAAAAATTTCGCAACACACTCCCGTTGGTACAGTAGAAAAATTTTAATTTTACATCAAATTTTTCATCTTATGAACCACTAAACCATTCTGCCTAAAGTTGTTTTTCAAAAAAAGGTAACTACAAAACATTTCAGATGCTTAAAGGTAAAGATATTAAGGTAATAACAGGTAAAGATATTAACGTAATAACGAGATATTTGTTTTACGCCAAAATTATTAAAAAAAAAACAAGCATATATATTTACATAATAGGATTCTAACACTATATTAATACTAAGATAGATAACAGATGTCAGAAGGTATTAAAGCAGAAACCCCAATTTAATCAATGTAAAATTTTATGGGATTGGGAGAGTTTACCATGCATACCTAAACTCATCAGAGACTGCACAGCAGTATTTGCAGATGAACAATACTTTGGAGTGTTATCTTTAGTAATTTCATTATGGTGCTTTGTTTGAAACAGGAATCTTTATTGGCACCCGCGTTTACAATCGAAAATCACAAAACTAACACAAAACCAGGAAAAGTGTATATTCCAATCAAATATTTATCGTTATTGGACTGTATAGTATAAACTAAATTCTAAAAGTGCATTGTCTATATCAAAAAAATAGTAGTCACGTGATTAGCATTGTCTGTCAAATAATTTTTTTTTCAAAAAAAAATTCAGAAGTGGGACGATATCTCAAAATATCGAAAAAAGTTATTAGAAAAAGTTTTTCTAAATGCAATTTGTAGTCCATATGCATATCAAGAAATAGACGGGTTTTGTATTTCAGTGTATGTTTTTATTAAAATCGGCCAAGCGCTTTCGGTCTAACAGACCATCCTCAGGGCTCAGACCTCGTCAAAGGGCACACCTTAACCCTGCCAGTATGAGAGCAGTCGCCAGCCGTAGCCTCCACACAGAACAAATTGTACACAATTAAAAAACTTTTAAAAAACTTTGTCACAAATTAAAATTAAAACAAAACATTCAACATACTAGTACATCAACACTTATTCATATGCATATCAGCTATATAAGATTATTTTGGGTTTTTTGCCCATTTTTTGTAAAATGCACCACTGTTGCAAAATTAGACATAATGCAACCTACACAAAACTTCTTAATTTTGACAATGCTTCATCCCAGACATATTTTATTTAAAGTAGCGCCACTAAATGTGTGTTTTTCTACAAAATCCAAATAGAGCTATTAAAATTTGGTAACGTGTGATGCAAAGTTTATTTGTTTTTGACCCTGTATAATGTAACTTCATAAAATAACTATTTTTGTATCTGAAAGTAATGCATGTGCAATATTAAGGCAAACAAGTACATAGTGTCATCAGTAAAGTCTGCAATTATGTGGAAAATAAATTTGTATTTAACTAATAAGACCTCTTAGTATCAGAAACTCCATTAATGATTTGTCAAGAAGAACAATTGTTTCTATTGAGCGCAATGGAATGCACACAGAAATGTAATTATAAATTTTAAGTTTTTGAATTGTTTCTAATTTAATATTCAAATGCCAAAAATAGTTTGTTATCAATTAACAAGGTGGAATTTTAAATGCGTTTAATTTTTATATGATGATTTTTTTATTAGAAAATTTAAATCTTTTCAAGTAAACTATTTTCTTAGTATTAATGTGTATTACTTTAAGACACAAATTACGTTTCCAAAAATAGTTATTTTATGAAGTTACCTTATACAGGGTCAAAAACACACATTTAATATGACGCTACTTTAAACAAAATATGTCTGGAATAAATCATTGTCAAAACTAAGAAATTTTTTGTAGGATGTTTCGAGTTTTATTTTGCCACAGCGGTGCAATTTACAACAAAATGGGCAAAAAGTCAAAATTATCCTCTACAGCTGAAATTTTGCATATGGGCTGAAAATTGCATTTAGAAAAACTTGTTCTAATAACTTTTTATTGATATTTTGAGATATAACTCCACTTTTGAATTTTTTTTGGAAAAAAATTAAAATTTGACAAAATACTAATAACATGACTATTATTCTTTTGGTTAATTTTCATCTCAATCAAAGCAGAAATGTTTGTCAAAGTCATATTTCGAATAAAGCTATTAATAAAAAAATCCCATACGATGCGGGCTTTACTGGTCACACTGTATATATATATATATATATATATATATATATATATATATATATATATATATATATATATATATATATATATATATATATATGCTTTGAAATGTTTTTTTAATTTTCCATACAAATGGGATTTATAAATTTGTAAAACAAATAAAAAAGATCAAAATGACTTGAAATAAAATGCCAATTAGAATATTAATTATTTAAAATATGTTATTTTCTGTTGCCAAATTCTTGATCAGCGATGCTAAAAATTCCAAATTGTAGATACTTCGAGCCCTTCATTTTGAATCCGTCATTGAATTTTCAAATCTGACACTAAATTTCTGATCAGTGACTGCAAAAACACATATATTTGAAGATTTTAGGCAAAAAATAGAGTTTTTTAAAATTTTATCCAGAATTTAACATATCTGATCTCAAATTTATGATGTCGCCAATTTTTAGTCACCATTTCTTTTTTTTTTGATAATTCCTACCAAATGCATATTGAAATCACATTTGTAGAGTAAAATTGGCAAATGAAACAAATGCCTTAAAAATAAAGTTTTTATTATTATTTTTCAAGAATTTTGCATAAATAATCCTTTTTTTTTACAATTTTCTTAACAGTTGTCAGTAAAACAGCCTCGAGAGTCGAAAAGTCACCCTTGTGTTAATCAGAAATAGTGGTGAAAGGACATCTGAATTTAATTATGTTGGGTCGTTGATGGCATAAATCTCTAGAATCAAAATCTTGTATTATAGAAAAGACATTCGACAATCACAATCGATGGTTTTTAATTTTTCATGAATCTAAGAACTTTCTAAACATTTACAGCTTGATTCACTAAGAAGATTTTAGATTTAGACCCTGCCTAATAAACATGGAAGTTAGATCTCCTAGTGGACTAGTTTTTTATTACACATGTCAATAAATAGACCTTTATATATTAAAATTAAAGACAAAAACCTGAAGATAAAGCCTTGAAATCGATAAGAGAAAGGTGTCTCCCATAGAAAAAATATAATTTTCCAAATATGCCTGTTAAGTAATAAAAGAAAATATTTTTTTTTTATTTTTGTATTTTTTAAGGCTCAAAATTTGCTTCATTTGTCTTGCACTTGCTAGTTTAAACCCTTGACTGTCAATCTAGACCGATTTTAAAGTTATAGCATGTTAGTTAAATAGGAGTTTATATTTTTTTGATTGTCTTTTCACTTACCTGTATGAGGGCCAAATTCGAAAACAGATCCTAAAAATGGCACACGCGGTGCATGTGGTATCCAATTAAATTTTTTCCGTATCCTTGACATAACAGTAAAATTATAAAGAATATAAGTTACGGCAACCGCTACTAAAGAAATAAGAATCGGAAAAAAGGAAAACATGTTATGCTCATCTGTTTGAACTCACTTGATAACTGACATTTATATACTAATGGAATAATTGTTATACCGCATATTTATATAAATTATCTTTAGATTATATAGTGCTGTGATGTTGAATTTTTAAAAAATAAGTGCTTATAAAAAAATAGTAAATAATTGTGGAGAAGTTTTGGTTTCTCTATTTAGACTTTGGAGTGATTTTTTTCCCACCATTACATTTAAATATTGCTACAATATTATGTACAAGCGGCTTCGCTCGCATCATTTTTGTGCCTGCACAATTCACCATATTTAAGGTATACAGGAGCCAAATTAACTACGGGAGTGGCTTGCCATAAGAAAGAACCACGAAAGCTTAGAAGTCCCTTATCTAGCAGCCAGAATAGCAAGGAATTTTTCATCTTTATCTAGCGTTTGCCATTCGGAATACATTTGGTGATGATTGATTTAAAAGTTCTTGAAGTTATCGAACACACAAATATACGTTTCTTATTTATACAGGGTTGTGCAAAATTCCAGTGGTTAGGTGAATTAGGTGAAAACGGAACAGAACAGAACTACAATTATTTAATTTGATTGTGCATTCCATATTCCAGTGATATCAACTACTGTCAAACGTCACTTATAAATTTTGTAAATATGTTTTATATTATTAATTATTTTAAATTTTCAACAAATTTGTAATATTTTTTATATAGCATACTTCTTAGACAAATCAACAATCTTGTTGTTTTTAATAGAAAAATAATAAAGAACAATAATTTAAATTAGGAACAATTTAAATAAATGTTCGAATTATTTACCTTCAGCTATGTGACTGTCCAAGCCTTTCTAAAATTGTGAAACCACGTTCCATGAGGAATATCATGCGCTGCTTTAAGATTTTGTTTTCAAGGTCCTCTAAAGAGTTCGGTTTTGCACTATAGATTACATTCTTTAAATCGCTTCAAAGATATAAATCTAAAGAGATTAGATCAGGTGGCCTAGCAGGCCAATCAATGGGCCCTCTTCTACCTATATATCTTCCACCAAACATTTCGCCTAGATCCTCTCTGACATGTCTACGCTGAAACTCCACGTTGATGAAACCAAATGTCTTTTCTTAGTATCAGGTCACTGTGTTGATCATGAAATAAATTACCTAAATATGCAGCAGATTTAAGTAGGAATAAGCAATTATATTTTCATGAAGAAAAAAGTCCTATAATGTGATTTTCAATGATGCCCAATGAGGATTATGGTCAGACTAATACTGACAGTTCTGCCTATTGACGAAGTAATTAAGAAGGAACAGGGCTTCATCAGAAAAAAAGATATTGTTGACAAAATTGTCTACGTCCATCAGGATCAAATTATAATAGTTCCTGAAACAACATTATTTTATAAAGGTACATTTTATTTCCTATTGGCACGAAACTCCTTGGTTCCTTTTGCAGGGCAAGCATAATATCCAAGGACTTATTGGTATTTGATAGGTTGTTCACATCACCCATTTGTTGAAAATTATGAAATGCTAGCAATTGATTTGGAAAAGTTTCACTAAAGGGGTCGGTTGCTTGTTGGAAGAATCTACTTTTATCCCCGTATCCTATGATGCAAGTTCATGTTCTGCTAGCTTAACTATAGTATTTTGTTTCAAGCGGTACTAGTTTACTCGATAATGAAAACACTTATACCACTAATCCGAAACTACTGTCAGAGAAAAGTGAGATAGAGTATAAAAACTTATTTAGGTAAATACCTACCAAACACGCAAACTAAGATTTTTAATCAGATGGGAAGATATAAGGATAGAATAAGGATTAAATGTATTTTGAACTTGTTAGATTAAATTGTCAGTATTTTCGAGACAATATAAGTTACTTCGTCATTTGATAGTTGTTTACGTTACTGGTATATGGCCTTCATAAAATTGAAGAGGTAACTCCCAATATAATTATAAAGAAAGCGCCAGGCTTCGAACATACATACCCCTGTAGAATTAGCATAACCTCAGAATTAGGGCCCGGTTGTTTGAACGCAAAATAATGTATTATTATTTTAATTTATATTTAAAAAAGTGTTGATAAATAATAGATATTTCATTCCTTGGTACACATACCAATTTTATGCTATCCTTTTCTAATTGCATTATTTAAACGAGTATCATATGATAATCGGTACGTCAATTCTAGAGTACATTAAAGATGAATGTATGGTTGCTTAAATTATTATTATTGTTATTTTTAATATGTAAACAGTATTTACCGATAAAAATAAGTTTTTCAGTCCAATTTTGTTAATATTAATGGCAAACTTCGCATTTATAGTAATTTCTAACACTTAAAAACACTAAAAAAGAGTCACGACAAGCAATTAAACTGAAAGAAAAGATAAGTAAACATGTTTATGTCTGTCAAACATCAAAAAAGTCTCTCCCCACCAGCCATAAACAGCCTTCAAACAAATCTATTGTTGTTTAAATCTATAGGGTATGGTCGGAGGCGACAGGTTTGGATGGTTGGTTGAACGCAGCTCTAAAGAAAGCTCCGGAGAAGGCCCTTTCAGGTATCTATCAGTGGCTTAACTAAAGCAATCTGGCTGTCTGGTCATTTTTCCTTCAGATTGGAAAGTAAATAAAATGATTTTTATTAGAAAGAAAGGCAAACGTGCCACTAGCATGAAAAGCTCCAGGCCCACCACTCTCATCAAATAAAAGAATTATAATTCTAAAGGTTGAAGAAAACCAGAATCTGCTATCATTTTTCGTTCGTTAATTAAGCCGTGTCGAAACTTTTTAACAACACTGTATTACAGTTAGATATAACTGATGTATTTCTCTGCAAGGAAAACTTTCGCTATGGGGCCATCCATAAATTACCGAAGAGTTTGAATTTTAGAGGAGCCGCAGGAAACAATATAAATTCCAAGGTATGTCATATATCAGTTATTTTTTACGAATATTGCTCTCGATCCGATACGGCAGATAGATTTCTGTATTTCTTACTGAAATTTTGGTTTTTTGGAAATGTTTTCACTTACTCCGGTGATTAATAGATGTCGTTCGACTGGAGATATTTTTCAGGCTGACATCGAGGTCGGTAGGTGGCAGGTTGCAATATCCTACCTACATACCTTGGAATTTATATTTCATATATCAGATATTTTCTGCGAATGTTGCTCTCGGTCCGATACAGCTTTACTGACGAGACCATGAGGTGGTCGAAACGCTTATGGAGAGAGGACCAGAGTAGTATTTGCAGGAAAAAAACTGATTGTATATATTCTTTCCTTTTTTCTGCCTGAAAGGAGAATATAACAACTATATAAAGTGATACACTTCATCTAGTTTTATCATATTTTTGTATTTTAATCGTTATATCCAAAAACTTTTAATTATTTTACATAAGGTGATGTAGGGAGTGGGAGGGGATTATAAAATTCGGACGGTCTCTTACATGGCGGGAGAGAGGGGTTAAAAATGTTGAAAAACTCTTACGTAATTTATGGATGACCCCTATGCTGTATTTATAGCAATTCTTCATATTGGGTAATGTTGGGGTTGTCAGAAGCTCGACGTGAAATATTTCGCTTGAGTAAATCGAGCCTTTAGCTCTTATGCAGTCTCCGTCGAGCAGAAACAACTGAAGACAGCCTTGCAATGATCGCTATTTATCTCGTTCCCATAATTTCGAAACACGCAGGCGAATCGAGATTCGAAGAATCAGAGATAGCACTTTCCTATATTCGTCCCCCCTCTTTCTTTGTGTTGTGCAGGTTGCCTTCAGTGGTGCATACTATCGCAACTTCGGTCGGTCGGTATCTGAATTGCATACCTGTTCTAAGGGTATGCCGGTGCCATTATCTGATACGATCGCCGCTAAATTTGACATAACATCTGCGCTAGTAACCGTTTCTGATATTTGAGAATTATTTGTCTTGTAGCACTCGTGAGTTGTTCCACCAGGAGTTGTCTCTTTAGGTTGTGTTTGGTGAAGCCTAAATGCCGAGGCTTCTGGGTTAGCTGGAATTAGGTTAAACTCTATGCTACTGTCATCAATGAATCCCGGAAATTGCCTAAACTCCGCATTAAAGGATGACGTATGCACAGGGTTAGTTTGAAAATTTTGGAACATCGGACGTTGTTCCGGAAATTGAAAGGTAGGGCACCGCGCAGGCGGTGTCGGAGAGGACCCACATGTCGAGGGCACCTGAGGAAGATGAGCCATGCTCTTAAAGTTAGAAAAAAGAAAAACTTTTTATGCCGAAATTTAAAAAGGGGCTATGGGATTGTGCATCTGGGAAGCGAGCGTGGATGCTCAAGACGACTTAAGAATAAAATGAAAATAATTTAAGTTTTTTTATAAGAGTTCAGGGTTTATACTAATTATTTTGTGAAGAAATAATTAGTATAGGGGGGCAAGGGTCAAGTATACTTTGTCGTGGCTAAATGTTTTTGAAAACGCAAAGACCCTAACTTTTTCGAATAAATTTATTTATTCTGCTTGCCGATAAATTGTTTAAACTTGAGTCGAACGCTAGGTCGTACCGCAAGTCGCAAATTTAATTTGTTTATTGCTAAAATCCGCAATGATTTTTAACACCGAAATTTTAACGCAGAAAAAGTATAGATATTTGGACTTTATCGTAAAATTTTAAAAATACGCAAGAAAAGTTTAAGTAACTGAACTTAGACGCAATTTTATAAATTTTCAAAGTCGAAAAAATTAAGGGTAACAGATCTGATTTTTAAGAAGAAATTAAGATAAAAATTAGATTTTCACGAAAAACTAATAAAGGGGTTTCCGCAAGTAAATTTGGAAAATTTAACTAGCGTAATGTCTCTGGAGGGTAACGTTTTTCAATTTAATTTTTTTTTTACGATTTTCACCGAAAACGTTAAATTTCCGCAAAAAATCTTCTTAGTTTTTCTTCTTAATCTTCTGACTGAAAGAGCAAACTTTTTATTTTGTTTGTTGAGTATTGGAAAATCAAGTTAGAATAGTTACGCGATCTTTATGACGGTGATCCGAGATTTCAACACCAGTTCGCGTATACAATCCCCAATCTTTCGCACTGTAGTGTACCGGGCTCTGGAAAATAAAACCTATCTTACCTAGACACTATTTATTTTTATCCAGAGGACTCCCGATACACCGTATTTAAACCGATTTTTTTTTACAATAGGTTTTTTATTTTTAAAGTCTTCAGGCGTCCCAGCCTTTGGCAATTACCCGGGAAAAAGCTATTGGTTCGTCCAGGGGCCTCGGAGGTACTTTGTTTTAAATAATTTAAAAAAACACTATCACTTTCAGCAACGCAGCCCTCTAAAAGATCGTCGATGTTGTAAGCTCTTCTTGGCGGTTCAGCCGTCCTAAAAGCGATGAAGGTTAACTACTTCTTAAGGCAACTGAATTTCGTTACTCCCCTTGAATATTCTCTTTCTTTTGATCTGATCTGCTACTCGTTTAATACTACTTCAGTTCTGCTACTACTGCCGATTCTGTATATAATGTGACGGTTACTTTACTTTCCGGGAAGTCACGTCCCAAAATCAGGTGATGTGCCGACAAAGTAACGTGATATTCAAGCGCAAATTTTAACGTTAAATTTTGTCGCCGAATATGCATAATTCTTTTAAAAATGCTTTTATGACATTTAGGCAGATAAGAAAAACAATTTATGATTGTTTTTCCGCTGTTCCGTTTTTTTTTAAACGTACAGTTTCAACAATACTCGAAGGCAATCTCACATAAATGTAATGTAGACATTTTTCTTACGGTTCTAATTTTTCTACCACTATTATTTCTCACCGACTTTGGCATATTTCATATATTATCACTCAACCAATACTAAACATATCAACAAAATATTTTAACAAAGTTTTAATAAATATGCAAAAATTATGAAAACTAAAACAATAGCTTACTCTAGACCGTATTATATAAATGTACAAAAAACCACTCTAAAGGTATGGAAATTAATCTATGGACCAATTTTGGAACATACCAATACTTAATCTAAGACAGTTGCAGAAATTTCAGAGAAAAAATAATTTAATGAAGAATTAGATAATGGTTTGAATTGAAAGAGAAAAAGAATATGTGAAAGAAATAGGAGACGACTGTGAAGAAAATGTTTCATGTAAATATTGCAATGCGCTACACTGGTATTTTAAAAGGGACGCTAGACCTCGTAGAAAGGTATAAGATAAGAGATTCTTTGACCAAAGCAGAACTGAAGGCTAGTAATCGCACCAGCAAGCAAAGTGCCGAGCTAATCCCTATGCCGAAGAGTAGGGGTGGTAAAAATTTAAGGACGCCACTGCATCTAAGCTAAGTCGAATGCCGAGACCTTCCACCATGTTGTCTGGATCTAGCTTTCAACTCAACTCTTGAAAATGAAACAAATAAACGTAATACTAAATGCAAGAAGTTTGTGGGTAATTCTAATAAAGTTCTTTAATTAAAATTAAAATCGTTGACGAAAATAAATAATCTTCAAACCACACGGTACTTCTGCAGCGTAACAAATATACTGATGGTGGATTGTGGTGTTCTCACCGGTAGGGTGGAATGGCCCGATAGGGAGGATCCGATATTTTTGGGGTATAGATTGATTCCTTCATTAACACCTGCAAACTGCGCAAAATTCCTGTACCCAGGTCTATTCCGGTAAAAAGAAATCATCACTGCCAGCCTTGCTGAAGATATAGTACTCCAAAACATAACAAAATTACCAGGATAACTTTCAACTTTCCATCTCAGAATCCCAAAACTGAACTAACCTGAACTAAAAATTGAAATGGAAGCTATTTCGGCCGAATCAAATCAGGAAAAAGTGAAAAATCGAGGCAAAATGGCCTCCATTTATAACCATGCTTGCGCACTAATCGACTTCCGTTAAGCACGTTCAATTGCCATGGGTGAAAGAAATGGCAGCTCAAAAAGAATGACACTGGGCAACGACAGTCGGCTGAAATACAGTTGCTAGTTCGTTAATCATTAGACTTTTCCACTCAAAACAAAAAAATATAAATCTAATAAGTATCCCAGTAGTTATTTTTAAATTCAAGAAATACATATTAATACATTAATAGAAATTTCCTGATTTCCTGTAACCCAGTATACATATAATTCCATTCAAATGTAAATATCAATGGCAGAGGAAAAAACAAGATCCATCTGAATACAAAAACGGTAGCAGTAAGTTCGACATTGATAAGAAAATACCTAAGCACAGTGTAGTGTAATACCAAAACAGGACAAAATAATGATCTTCTTGAAAAATAAAATTAACTGAAACTGTACTGAATAAAATGCTTTTCTACAAAGAATCCCTGGAAAATACTTAAGGAAAATGATACTGTGTTGTCCATAACGACGGTATTTGCAAAATAAGGTTAAATTAACTGAATTAGCCATAGTGAACTTAAGCGCAAAATTGAATCGTGCAAATGAATCAAGATTTGCAAAAATTAAGCTATATAAAATAAGGTCCTAAAATATCCACACTTATAGTATTATTCTTGCTTTTGACAGCCAAGAGAGTCTTTAGTTTAAAAACTATACCACTTGTTGGTATATATATTTTTGAAACATGATTTAATTTTTTTTTTATTCAAAGAAAAATGCTTTTATAATATTATATGACTTTTTTCAAAATGCAATGATTCAGTGGTGGCTTGCGATCATTTAAATAGATAATGCCCATACTTGAGACAAAGTTTAGCATCGTTACGAGTATAAAATAAAAATTCCCTTACCTGTAGTCAAGATACTATAATTAGGACGTTATTCGAGATTGGGATAAACAATTAAAAAATTCGCCCTCAATACATCCATCTTACAATGTTGCAGCAGTGACTGTCTGAATTGGCAGGGGTCATTGGAAAACTTTCAAGTAGAGAAAGGGTCAGATATCGGCATATCTAAACTTTTAGTCAATTGGTTTAATGTTTCACGGATAGACACAAGTAATTTAGTAGTAATCCGGCAATATATGCACTCGTTTGTTTTGTTTCTTGTAGGAATTTGCAGACGTTTCGTCAAAATCGCATTTGGCATCTTCTTCTGATTGTAGGTCAACTGAAGAAATTCAATGTGCATTTTGTATTATTGGAATATAAATGTGTTTTTTTTAATCAATTTTTGCATCGACGATAACAATCATGTTCCTGTACGGATTCCATATTGCATTAAGGGTTTTACTACCGAATTTTAATTAATTTTTTCCAATTTTAACGAGGCGTCAACATATCTCGCCATTATTCGGTAACTTATCGTAGTCATCTCCGAGAATATGGACCTATCTACGCAGTTTCTGAGTTTGTTGTATTAATTTTATCCGTCAAGGACGGGGAATTTCACTTCCGTCTAGATTTATTTATTTCTATGAATTTTCGCAATTCAATTATGTTTAAGTGTGTGATAAAAACCTAATATTTAACAGAAATCAGGGGTGGTTGGTGATGTCCCGCCAAACCTTCCGACTATGCTAGAAACCATAACAGCCTCACCTTTCGTCTCGCTCACTGGGATAAGAAGGAAATGAGTGATACTAATTAAGTTTTATTTTATCAGGGAACACTTCTAAGGAATAAGTTATTTAGGAAAAGACTATCAAGTAACACTCATCCTAAACTCTTAGTTAACTTTTATTTATTTTTTTATAACTGCTTTTATTGTCGAGAATAGAATATATAAATGTAAGACAGAAAAAAAAATACATAACAAACTGTTGATAAAGGCAGAGTTCTTACCTATCTGCAATTTTATTACTTAACCCTAAAATCTTTTTAAATTTTTTTCGAAACAATTAATTAATACAGAATACTAACAGAAAAATCTTAGAAATGAGTATCTAAAAGAACTATTTATTTAACCCCCTTGACATAAATTTTAATATTTGTGCTGCTATTCAAGATATGTAAATAAATTATCCTGAAAAAAAAATTTCAAAGATTTAAAACCAATATTATGACATGTTCTCGCAGATTTGTTGTATTACTTTTCCAACAAAGCATGAAAGAATTTTAACAATTTTTTGGTAAAATATAAATATAATAATGCTATAAAATATTCGGAATGTATCTTATTGCTTTATTTACCATAAATGAAACAACATTATTAAAAAATAAAGATTTCACAATGATTCATTAATTAAGTGAAAGTCTATCTAAGACTGAGGACAGCCGCAAATTCAAGGCAGTCATAAGAGCATATCTGAAAACGAGAATCACATGTTAATTTCAGTAGTAAATAATTTATGATTTCATAATTTCTTATATACTTATAATTCAAATATTAGGTATTTGTAAATTTATTGGCTGTTGCTACCCCTATTAAGGAAACTTAAAAAATAATTATCTTGGGCATAGGTTAAAATCGCTATAATTGTCTTCAGTCTATAACATTAAGAAAAATCTATAAACACCTTCAGTGTCAGTTATAACATCATGAATACTTTTTTATAATTTTTACTGCTCTCTATACGCCTGAGTGACTCATACTCAATTGTTAACATTATATAATAGTTTCTATAAAAGATAGCTATATAAAAAGATTTACGGGATATTATTCACATTTGGTGCCTTAATAAATTTTCACATGATAAATTTGTGATTAGTTACATTATTAGCAGACAGGAATAGAGTAATAAATATATGCTCAGACAGTAAGGCTGCGATATTGGCACTGAAGTTCAGTGTCGTGATTTCGCGACTGATGTCTGATTGCAAGAATGTACTAAATAGTATGACAAAGAAATACTGCACAGGCAGACTCGTATGGGTCCCAGGTCACTCGGGCATACGCAGGAATGAGGAAGCAGATCGATTGGCAAAGTTGGGTTCAGCCACTGAACCATATGAACCCCAACCAATATTACCTGTCCCAATTGCTATTGGCAAAAGAGAATTCAAATCGTTGCTGGAAAGCAAATTTATTGAATCATGGAGGGGAGCTCCTGGAATGAGGTGTGCTAAGGAACATATAACTGGGCCTAGTGCACGACGTACTAAGGAGCTTCTCTTCTTGGGAAGAAAAGAGCTGCGAATTGTGGTGGGATTGTTGACAGGACATTGTCACCTCAGGGGCCATCTTCATAGAATCGGTGTCGAAGACGACCCGACATGCAGATGGTGATTGGAGGAGGATGAAACTGTTGGCCATGTTCTCAGAGAGTGCCCAGCACTCAACGGACTGAGACAGAGATATTTCGGAGATACAATTTTGTTACCGGAAGCAGTTAGGCAAGTTCAACTAACGAGATTGCTTGGATTCGCAAAGGCGATCGGCCTCAAATAACCCACAGATATGGTGGAATGTAAAGGGTCCAATGGAGGCCGAAGCACCGATAATCTAGTATCACCACTCCCTTTTCATTCATTCATTCAACACACGGGTAAGATATTGAGGTTGTCTGGAAAATACGTGTACAAAGTTTGATGACAGATTGTTGACGCCAAAATAGGTCGATTTAAGCCAAATAATTTATATCTGATACTGCTTCATTTAGGCGGTAGAAAACGTTGAAGTTTTTAAAAAAAATTGATTTTTCCCAAATTCTTGAAAACATGGTAACTGAATTTAATGATTTTTAGTATATGGTCTAACACTATAATACTGGCATTTTCTAGTGCTATAACGACCGGTTATAACGTTGTGTAAGTGTTATAATTGTAAAGTCACTTGTAAATATTGCTTCTGATTTTTTATGTCACCAACGTTATGACAACCGAGATATTTTAATCGGATAATCTCATGTATTTGGAAGCTTTCTAACCTCTTGAAAATTTTTTATTCTAACAATAATTTTTCGAGTGACTTTCTTGCTATAGCATTTATTATTTTGACTGTTGACAAGTTACTATCACTATCTAAGTAGTCAACTAAAGTAAGATCAACATTCTAAACTTCTAAGCCTCTTTTACTATTAAATATTGACATCTACACGCACTATGGGAAGGTTCGTGTATGAGTTTTGAGAAGAAAATTGACATAGAATTGTTAGAGTTTACATGGAAAGATTTGCTAGTTGGCGAATATCAAACCATCCCCCATTTGCCAATATTGAGCATTACCTCGGTAAAACGGGCAGCTTTGAGAAAAAACTCGAAGGAAGGGATTCTATTCAAAAAACTTTAAGCATTGAAAAACAGAAGGAAATTTTGGAAATGGTTGAAGAAGAACCAAATGTTGGTACCCACCGCTTAGAATGTGGGTTGGATATCCCCAAAACTGTTGTAAATTATATTTTAAAAGAAGAGTCCATACATCAATATCACGTTCAAAAGGTACAGGAACCTTTACCAATTGATCACCCCATGCGTCTTACATTTTGTGAATTTAATCGAAACAAAAGGATTCGTGATCCAAATTTTGGAAGGAAAATTTTGTATACTGACGATGCGTGCTTCGGCAATATTTACATGACCAATATCCCATACGAAGGATGGGGGCAATGAGGCAGCAGTAAGATAGCCACCACGTTCTCCAGAATTAGATACGGGTAACTTATTTTTGTGGGGCGCTCTTAAAACAGAAGTCTGAAACATTTTAAGTGCTAGCAATTTAGCTGTTTAATAATCCTGAAATATTAGATAGAGTCATTGCATTTTTTAAATAGTATTAATTAGTGTATTCAGCAAAATCGAGACCAGTTTGTACATTTTCTTAATTAATGTTTTTATTTTAGTCAGTTTTTTCAATCTCTTTAAAATACAGACATGTACTTCCAACATTTATTTTCAGATTTGCAAGCCAAACAACTTCGCACTCCCTCCAGGGATTATTGACTCATACCAGGTATACAAAGACACCAAAAGTATGAAGCTCTGTGGGGACCCTTTCCATGTTATCGTGTCCTAGGTGGCGTGGTATTCTCTACTTCCTACAAACTTTCGGACGGTCCACGCGTTTACAAGGAGAACTTCTTTCTGAATCGGTTTATATAGATGCTCATTAAAGCCCAGTCCCTTGATGTTCTGCAGGAGGTTCTTTAGTATCACTATAGTTGTTGATGGTATTATGGAAATCATGTGAACGCTGTTCATTGCCCACTGTCTGCGGATTTGCAGTTCCAGATCCCTGTATTTGGCGGTCTTCTCATTGTATTTTGATCTTAGATTGTTGTTATCAAATATAGCAATGTCAATCAGTGTAATTCGCCTAGAAATAATTTCTGTTATTATAATGTCTGGCCTATTTGTTAGAATCGTTCGGTCCCAATATAACTTGAACTGATTGTCTTCAGGAATAGGCTCTGGATTGTATTTATAGTAAGGCACTTTTCCTACCTGTAATAGTTTTAACTTATCTGCTAACTCTTGGTAGAGTATCTTAACAGCTGAGTAGCGTCTATCCTTATACTCGGTTTGCGGCAAACGCTTGATCATTTTCTATTGAGAGATCTTTGATGATGAACTTCCGATAGTTCTTCATTGAAATAACTTGGTTTTGGATAGCTAACAAAAAGCCCTCCATTTCCGGAAACATCTGTCCTGAAATCAACCAGTAGTTCGACGCTGAGTTGTCACATTGTCCTGGATGACCTCATTTGGACGCCGTCCACGAAATAGTGTCTGTAGCTAGGCTTGTAACTTCTCTTGGTCTGTTTAGTGGTGAGAAGCAATATCCCGTTCCCACAGCTGTAGCGTCGTCGAATCGTCTGCCTCGTATATTGCTCGATATAGTGTGGAAGAGTCCGCAAACTTGTGAAAGTAAGAACGTAGGTTTATTATTTGTTAATCGAGCTGCTTACCAATATTGACCACTCCTCTTTGTCCTTGGTGTCTTGGAAGCATTGTACGTTCAATAGCACTCCGAGGATGGTGTTTGTGTGCTTTTGGTAAGAGTGTTCTTATTTTCCTTTGCAGGTTTTCGATGTCCTTCCTGCTCCATTTTACAATTCCAAAAGAGTAGCTAGGCACAGAACATGCGTACGTGTTGAGCGCCGTAAACAAATTTCTACTATTTAGACTAGTTCGTAACACCCGTCATACTCTCCTGAGAAATTCGATTGTCAATTCGGCCTTCATAGTCTGATGGTCAATTCGTTTAGCCTGTTTCATACCTAGGTATTTGTATATTTGTTCTGCTTCCATTGCAGCTATAGTTTCACTGTTCTGCATCTCAAATGCTCCCAGTTGTATCTTTCCTTTAACTATGTTCAAAATACGGCGCTTGTCAAGTTCAAACTGCATTTCGATATCCCCGGAGAACTCCTCCATAATTTTGAGAATTTGCTCCAGCTGGTTTTTGGTAGCAGCCATCAGTTTAAGATCATCCATGTAGAAGATAATTCAATCTTACTTCCTTTTCGTTATTATTTCTATTACAAAAGCCTCATCTGGTGGAGTTTAAACGACGTGACAGTGAGTTCATTGCAAGGCATAACCACAATGGGCTTGGTGAATCGCTTTTGAAATATTCCCCTTGTATTAGTTTCGATTGTATCGCCGGATAACACTTGCAATTGAATCCTAGTTCCCCAGGTTGACATAATGCATTCTAAAAAGGAAACATCATTATAGTTTTGAGACACTCATGTGGCACTGAGTCGAAGGCCTTCTTGTAATTCACGTAGGCAGCAAAGAGATTTCTTCGGTTGATACAGGCTTGGTTATATATGACAGTCAACACTCAACTGTTCCTTGCATCCCATTGCTCCCCTGGTACATCCTCTCAGTTGAGTTGCAATGATGTTATTTTGTTCATAATGTGCATAGATACGTTGGGTCAAGCAGGAGGTTGTTTTTTTAATACAGGAAATTGGTGTATGCATATAATGGAAAATACTTTTTTCCTGTCGAAACCGCTCATCCAACGAAAAGTTTTCAAGAGGTAAAAAAAGCTTCCAAACATGCGCTGTTATTGCGATAGAAATATCTAGATTGTCATAATGTTGATTACATAAAGAATCAGAAGCGATATTTAGAAGTCACTTTTATAACACTTACACTACTTTATAGCCGGTTGCCATTCCACTAGAAAACGTCATATTATATTATTAGACACTCCAAAAATCATTAAATTCAGTTACCCCAAAAAATTTGGAAAAAATCAATATTTTCCTAAAACTTTGACGTCTTCTACCGCCTAAATGAAGCAGTATAGGACATAACTAAGTTGGGTTAAGTCGACCTAATTTATCATCAAGATTATATCATCAAACGTTGTACCCGTATTTTCCAGATACTCTGTATATGCTTGTCTGATCAGTGACTTCTAGCTAAAGTCAAATATGTGTTATTGAACAAGTTGTTCTGATATGCAAGTGAAACATCATATAGATAACAATTACTTGTATAGTTACTTAAAGTTTCGTGCTCCATATCTTGGATAAGATCAGAAAGAACACTTTTAGTCCCATCATTTTGCAGCATTCTTTAGTGTATTCAAAACCTCTTTGGAATATGTCGCTGAGAGTATTCTTGTACTTGCCCCTCGCGACTATGACCACATCATCGACATAGCCCTGACAAGGTATGCCTTATTCAGAGTCAGATCACAGAGCAGTCAATCGACAATAAAGCTCCCCATAAATGTAGAAGCTACTCCTCCCAGAAAGCATCCACTGGTGGTACAAAGGATGATAGTATCCTGTCCTATCTCTATATCTGCTGGTCTAATGGAGAGAGATTGCGCCATCCATTCGGAAATCGTTCCGTCTACTCCCTTGCCAACAAGTGCGCTTTTGAGTACCTCAGGTAGACTATTATCAAAAGCCCCTTTTATATCAAAAAAGGCACATACTACGGTTTCCTTGCTATTCAGAGCATCTTGAATCTCATCTGTTAATTGTATCTGTGCGGTTTCCTTAAACCTGCCCGCTCGATGCGCATGTTGATGAGAATGCAATGGCACCTATTTAAGACTTTCTGTTCCAATGTAGTTATCAACTGTTTTCTTCATCGTTTAAAAAAAAAAGTGTGAGGCTAATAGGTCGCAGGGATTTAGAGGGTGTATTTTTCTTTTTTTCCTGCTTTCGGAATAAAGGTGACTCTGACCCTTCTCCATATCTGATATGTAGCCAGATTTCAGGATACTTTGACTAATATGCACTATATGTGCCCTCATTAGAGAAGGGCCAGCATTATTCCATCGACTCCTGGAGTTTTCAATAGTCGGAGGGTGTTCATTGCTTCTTAATATCGTACCAAAATTTAAATTTTTAAGTTTAGAACTACTTCTTTGTATGCACAGATGCAGGGATGGCGTTTGCTTGTTGATATTTAACAATCCGACATCGAAAATTTGTGCTGACGTGTCTCGTAATTTTAATTTTATGTCGACAGTTGTTTCTTGGGAGTTTTGCTATTGATTCGTTATAGCTCCGCTGATCAGATTATCAGGTAATCAAGACGCGTATGGAGAGAAAACCAGAGCTGAACTCTCAGGAAATAAACTGCTCGTTTATCTTTTTCTCCTTTAAACGACCTGATTAAACAATAAATAAATATTTTTAGAAAAAATTTAAGTTAATTATTATTTCTTTTAATGGATTACGGTCAATATATTTACAGGAATTTAAGTTCAAATAAAACTTTTTTATCTTCTCACTAACGTTTCGATTTGTTTTATTTAAACCATCTCAGAGTAATTTTTAACTGTCGTATTGCTCCAAGCAAACGAAAATTAAAGTTTAATAAGGATTTTTAATAAAGGCTTGTAATTTTATGCTTGAATAAAGTGGTCACAAATATTTTCGAGATCTTGCATGTCAGTTCTGAAATGAAATTCATGTAGTGTCATAGCACGATGACACTATCCTACTGTCACTGGACACAATGCAATTTTTTCAAGGTCGTTAGTTTTTTTAGTAATTTTTTTACACCCTACTTATTTTTGACTTGAATAAAATAAACACAGTTAATATATTTATTTAACAATTTATTATTATCAAATACACGTATTATGCTAATTTAAGATTATTCCATATACTTATTATACTATAAATTATATTTTAAGTATCATATTTGTGCTTATAAATAATTTGTACAAATTTAAGTTTTATTCACTCCAGAAAATTGATTAGATTAGATTAGAACTACAACTCATTTAGTATGTGAATACCTGCTTTTAATTAATTCTGGAAGGTCACACAGCAGTTTTTAGAACTAACTAATTCAAAAGATCCAAAGGATCATTTTAATAATTATCAAATTATCAAAATTTAAACTCAATTTAACTAAAAACCCTTCCACTGATCGTGATGACTTACTATCTTTGGTTTGAATTGAATAAATATTAGTCTCACCAGTTATGTTTCTTCAGCATTATTTTTACTCCATTGTTTGATTTCAATACCGCTTCACTGACGCAATTTAACTGATGCGGTGGATTTGTTGGATAAAGTTCGAAATGTCTTAATATTTTTGATATCATGCTTTTCATTTCCAACATGGCAAATTTTTGACCTAGAAAAAGGGAAATGTGCATGTAAGTATATATATATATATATATATATATATATATATATATATATATATATATATATATATATATATATATATATATATACCAAAAAAATATTATTTTTAAGTATTTTTTTATATCCTTTTTTTTTCCTTTATTTGTCGATTTTATAGTTTTCTTGTTAAGATGCCACATTGAAATGATTTAGTATGTATTAAAATTGTTACTTTAGCCAATAAAGGGTACAGACAAGAAGATATTGTGTGGAGAGTGCGAATTCATCAATCGACTTTTTCTCTTATGGTAAAGCGATACAGGGAAACTAGAGAATACAAAAGGCGCCTTGGTCAAGGATGAAAAAGATGTACAACGCCAAGAGATGACCAATATTGGAGAATTAAATCTTTGTGAAATCGCATACTTCCAGCTCCAGACTTCAGAAATTAATTACTAATCAGAAAACAATTAATATAAGTGTCAAAACAGTAATAAGAAGACTTAAAGAGGTCGGTTCAAATCCAAAATGTCCTGCCAGAATTCCTAGGCTTCTGTCATGTCACAAAACTGAACGGTTGTAATTTGCAAGAGCTCATGCTAACTATTTTCACAGATGAAACCAGGATACAATTATGGAAGACAGATGGACGTGGTATAGTATACAGAAGGTCTGGAGAACGTTTTGCAAAATGTAATCTTGAACAAACCGTTAGCTTTGGTGGTAGTTCTATTATGCTATGGGGTGGCATTAGTTAGGAGAGTCGTACGGAAATGATTGAGGTGAGTTTAAAAATGAATGCTAACTGGTACATGCACAACATCCTTGAGGAGCATGTTTTAACCTATGCCGGCTTCAATAGGGTACGATGAATTCGTGCTAATGCATGATAATGCCCGTGCACATGTTTCAAGAACAGTAGTCTAGTATTTTGAAGCTGTTGGGATTGTGACTCTCGAGTGGCCACTAATGAGTCCCGATGCAAATCCCATAGAGCATTTATGAGACTTCTTAAAGCGACGTACACGGGCATGAAATTCCTCTCCCAACTCAATTGCCGAATTAAAAATTGCTGCACAGGAAGAATGGAATCGGATTCCGCAAGAAAGGATCAAAAACTTTCTGCGGAGCATACCTAGGAGGTAGGTTGCATTTAAATACTGTTATATTGTTGTCATTCTTGTTCCAATTTTCGTTTGTCTAATTCGAACTCGCATCCATTTTGTGAAAGCAAAATCTGCGCCGTACCTGATATTAAAGTTTTTAAGCGCAAAATTCATGATCTTGGCTTGTGATAATTTTAATTTAGAACGAAATATACCTAATATTAAGAATATATAAAGACTAAACTATATAGATCTGTCGAATTGTTTACATTTGTACTCTCGTTCAAACGATATAATGGCGATGACAAAGAGAAGCGATATCGGCGGTAAAATCATCAGTCAGGGTAAAGCTCATGGGGCTAAATACCCTAAGCATAATTACCAAGGCTCACTCGGTCACAATAAGTAGGGTGGGTCTTCTCCAAGACTGTTTCCAGTAATGGGGTCTCCAGTTCGATCCCCTGGTCCTGAACCTAGTCCTAGATCATCACCAAGATTTTTAGCTACACATTATGCTGGCTGTAAATTTACAGAGCCACCGTCAGCTTCGGCTCTACCCTTGCCTCCTCGACATTGAATGCAAAATAACCATTCTGTGATGTTGCCTTTCCAAGTTGCCACCAAATCCTGTGCTATTGACCAACATCATAATTTTACGCAACAGCTTAAGCTGCTGCTCAAGGTTCAGGCTTGATTTTGGAGCAGTTTACATATAATGATGTCAGTTGATAAAAAATATTATTAATTAAAAGTTATAAACAAAATCAGGCTATTTAATTAATTCCTCTTTAAATATATTTTAAGGCTTCAATATGTAAATTAAATTCAATCAATATTCGTATAAAACTCTGGCACACAACATTTAACAATAAAAAATACATAACGTTGTAAAGGAGAACAAATCAATAAAAAAAGACATAAAAATAAAATATGCAATATTTTTTTCTGTATATATATATATATATATATATATATATATATATATATATATATATATATATATGATCTTCAACCAATGAGATTTGAACGAAACATCTGTAAGTTTTTATTAGAAAACGAACAAATGAACTGATGTACTCCCGGATTAAAACTGCAGAATCTTTTTAATCTTCAATTTTTCTGAAGATTTAAAGATTAAAAATAATTTATTGGTATCTTTATTACATATATATATATATATATATATATATATATATATATATATATATATATATATATATATATATATATATTGTGTGTACATAATAATTGAAGTTTTAAAAAATTGTTTGTGTTTAATCATAATCTAAGTTTTCCACTCTTTATGAAATATCAACACAAGTATCAACTAAACATTTTTCAGTACAACCTTGATACTACTTTATTTTAACATATACTTACCAACACAATTTCTAGGCCCTGCACTAAATGGAACATAAGAAAATGGACGTTTTCCTCCATCATTTAAAAATCTTTTGGGCTTAAATTCATCAGGTGACTCATGGTAATCGGGGTCTCTATTTATTCCGTAAATGAAGAGTGTTATAACTGTACCATTAGGAATTATGTGACCTAAAGTCAGTAAAAATATTTAGAAATTATAAAATTCTAGAATTCGTTTCTCTATTTTGATATATTGTGTTGAAAAATTATACTATATAAGTTAGTATTCAAAAAAGATATTAAAATTACCTTTATAATATTGTATTGACTTCAAATGTAATTAACTATTATAGAAAATGGAGTGCTAACAATTAGTAGGTAGTATAATCTTACTTCCTCTTCCCCCCCCCCCCTAAACAAGAGTCCTTACTGCAATGGACGTGTAATATAATTCTCCCAGTGCAGCATTTCCCGACTGCAAAACAAAAAAAAATCTATTATAAATACCTTTATATTCTATGTCTTCATTCAACTTTCTGGTCACTAGAGGCACTGGTGGATAGAGCCTTAAAGCTTCTTTTATGACTAATTCTAAATATTTCATATCTTGTAAATCTTGAAGGGTTGTTGGAGCATCTCTGTCGTTTCCGTAAATTTTCTTTTGTTCCTCTCGTGCTTCCCTCTAAAAAATGTAACATTTTTGCTCTAAAAATTATAGACAATATGTCTTTATCCTATTTTCATTGTTTTCATATATATAATTCTCAAAATATTTGGACTAATGAATTTAGCTCTAAACTAGGTCTACATAAAAGAAGTATATAATTAAAAAGGTAAGTTTGGGAAAAATATCATGGAAATTAATGTGAATAATCGTTGCTCCAAAAATACTCTAGATTTTAGAGATAGTTTGATAAGATTCTACAGGCATCAAAAGCACTGAATGATAGTCATCGGTACGTCCTTTCTTAAAATTATTATCTTGTTTATGCACTCAAAAACATTATTTACTTATATTATCAGGTAGCATTTCATTTCTCTTATTTCTTGTTTCCTGTCCAAGTGTCCAACTGGTATAATCGACAAAAAGGAGTATTAAATATAATCGATAACAAAGTTATGATTCAATATGTAATTTTTATATTCTATTTTTTTCGTTAAATTCCCCAATTTTTATGAGCTATAATATCATTTCAATATCTTTTATTACACACATACAACTTTTGCAATGAAGAGAGGGTAAAAGTTGGAATATTAGTAAGTAGTAGATTGTAGATTGAGAGCGGGTCATTAAGGCTTTTTTTGCCTCGTTATAGCACTTCGCTATTAAAGATAGTTTGTATGTTACCCTGTTCTAAGATAAGAAGGAGACTTTTCGTGAAATCTGCCATTCTTCTGGGGAGTAACTGCTTTATTCCTTCAAGCGTCAAGGTAAAGTCTCTTGCAGAATAGTGCCATGCATTCACATAGCAAATGGTCTGCTGTTTTTTTGGCTGGCTCTTAACTTTGCCCATTTTTTTGAGATAGTATCTCACAGAGCAGTGTTCGTATATTGCTTTTTGGGAGATCAAAAAGCATTTTTTGCGTTCTTTGGAGACGAATTTATGATTTTTTCGCTTATCTAAGACCAGACTTATTCCACCTTAATTTTATCTCATTTTATTTCAAGCTCCGGAGCTCCTCATTTTTGTGTATCGGCCATTCTTTAACGACATAATGTCTTTTTACTCCTTTTGTTAAAGATACTACTACTCTAAACAGCTATGACTTTTTTCGGAAGATTCAAATCCCGAATTAGATCGTTGACCTCTTCTTGGGATGGGGCTGTTTGCTGCTACAACATTCGTAATCGTCTTTGTCTTGAAAACTTGGACCGGCTTTTGGTTCAAAATCATCTTGTTTATCCAATTCCGAGTCGATTTCATATTTTTCTGGAGTCTCAGAGACAGGTATTTTCAAAGCGTCATGAAGTACAGGTCTCATGGCTGAGGAGATATTAGGATATTTAATTTAATATTTACTTTTACTAGAAAACTCCACGATTTTTATTGAGCAAAAATAGCAATTATTAACATGATTCTGAAGTTCCCGCCAAATCACTGGCACCCCAACCTTTATAGACTTGTCAGTACCAGTGCCATCCTGTTAAGGTTCTGGAGCAAGTATGGCAACAAATTTTGGAAGCTCAAGTTTTGTCTTGATCGCCAACTCTTCGTTAGTTTAAGCCCTAAGGGGTCGAGATATCATAGTTGGGGAGCCATCTCGAGACCCCCTCTTGCAATGTTGCTAGATTATGTACAATGTCCATAAATACATGCTTTGCAATTAATCAAAACGTGTTATTGATTTTCTCTAGATTTTGCTACGAGCGTGATATGACAATTTACAGGTCGGTCTAAGGGTTACATAGGTAGAAATTATCGAAATAACACGTTATTTTGGCTGGGAGGATTTTCATGTAGGACAGTGTAATTAGACCTTTAACTTTTAATTACCTAAATGTAGGTTAATTATTGCTTTGTTATAATTAAATAAATGTGCATTAATTAAATTTAATAATATACCTGAACTTCCTGATGATTTGCTAACAAAAACAGTGCAGATGAAATTCCAGAAGATGTTGTGTCATGTCCCTGAAATAGAAAAATATTTTGGTAGGTAACAGAAAAAAAGTTAACATAACCATAGATTTTAGTTACTTATATATGTCTTTTTTATAGTCTCTACAATTTTAACTCGTCACATGTTAAGCACAAGACTAACTGGGTAATATATGAGCACAATAGGCCTACTCTGGTCGCAGTGCATCCGGCTTTAAGACGGACCCGGGAATATAAAAAAAACTGTGTAATATCTAGTCTTAAATTTGCACTATGTTCATGTCTTTTCATATTTGAAGCCCTCCGATGATGACCTTCTCGTTTAATCCGATAAAACTCATAGTATTCAGATATTTTGGATATCGTCTGTGAAATGATAAAATTAAACTACACTAACGTAAAAATATAGGGTTTTATGTATCTTTCCCGGAACTAATTATATAAATTTGCTGACATACATGATCTTTTTTTCTATTAATATATTCTACTTTTTTGGCTTCATCTTTTTAAGAAAATTTTCAAAAACTTACTTTGGAAACAAGCATGGTTACTGTTCAGTACTTGAAAATGTTTTCGGAAAGTGAGAAATAAATTTCATCGTGTAGTCAATTTTTGAACGTGATCCTTAGCGAGTGGTTGCATCGGCGGTGCGTTAGGAGTTCAGTTTTTTACACGAACTTGTCAAGAACACTACATTAAATTTTTTTACTCACACAGTTGTATTGAAATTTTTGGTATGCAGTCATTTTCATTAAAACCAGTAAATTTAATAGTGTTTTTATTAAATAAAGAATTGATTAAAATCGAGTGGTTAGTCAAGGAAATCTCCAAGACACCATTAGATCGCACAGTTACAAAACCCCAATTTATTTTACTAAATTCTTACAATAACCTTCTAATATATAGAAATATTGTTCAAATACCTAATTTCTTCCAAGAATTATTACAAAAATCAAAAACAAAATTTTAACCTCTATATCTTGGTTATCACGATGGGATCAAATACTATTTAACAATTTTATTTTTTAATCTATTTTCCTTCAACTTCGAAACATTTGCTCCGAGTGAATTAAATAAGCCTCTGCCTAATTATATAGCTCAATATTTTAAGCTACACTCGACCTAATTTTCATTTTAAGACTGTGATACTTAAACTGATAAAGATATCAGAATGATTATGATAAACTATTTGTTAACACGTGTCCTTTAAACAAGTAAACGCTATCTTAAAAAATTATCCTTTGTATCAAGGTAAAAACTCACGGTTAAATTTACCATTTTTATCTAGAACATACAGGAAAATAGTTTATTATTATAAAAATATCACAGCAATACCATAAAAAAAAAGTCGGATTCCTCGTCTCAAAAAAAACCTGTCACGAAATTTTGTTCAAATTTCTAAATTTTTTCAAAAGTTATTTAAAAAAATTGAAAATTAAAACTTTAATTTTGACCCTCTATATCTAGGAAACGTTTTTTTCTTAACATTAAAACAATACAATTTTTTGATATTTTCATTTTTTAACCTAATCTCTCTACAGGTATCTAATGTTTCAACATAAACTTTTTAGCCACAACTACAAATTTTTAAAACATATTGTAATGGAACAAACATTAATTATTTGATACTGTTTAACGAAAAGTATATTCTACTAAAATGAGTAATTAAATAATCAGTCTATAGATAGATTTTAACTACGGAGAAAAGATAGTATAACTCTTATATTACCATCCTAAGATCTAATTCCATTAACAAACTTAGCAATTGTATTATTGAGTGGTTTAAATATTTTATTAAAAATATATAACCTAGACAATTTATGACCACATAAACTAAGAAGATTATACCCGCTTTTAACATTTATAAATAAATCTATCGAAGAAATCCTACCCTGGTTATGTAATTAAAGCCGAAGAGATAAGGGCCGAGGAAGATTTCAACGTGTGACTACGACAAATATAATGTATTAAAATATTGAACACTTTTTTGACAACATATAAAAAGAATTAGTGTAACGACTGTTTCTCCTGGTTGCAAGAAAAAATGATTTAAATACCAACAAAATAAATAAAAGGACACTCGGGTTTTTTCACAGATGCTGTCTTATTCCTTAAGTTATAGAAAGACATAGACTCTTTTGTATATGAAATAAGATTAAGATGCTCCGATCTAGATAAACGTGGAAATTAAATAACCTACATATGGATTAGTTCGGACGAGAACTGAAACTTCCAGGAATAAATTCACCCCTACAGGGTGTACGACTGAGATGCCTATTAGCGGGGTACCGGGGTATGCAAGTTTGGCCTTTTAAGAAATAAGGAATTTCAGTTATGATCTGAAAATCGTTAGACTCGGTTTTGAGAATCGTTTCTTAGAAAATTACGTGTCGTGTATAATCGCTGCTAACGAAGGTTTTGTTTTGTTTTTTCATTTAATCAGGGAAGTTAAAGAAAAATCGTATACTATTTTACTTGGGAAACTAGCGACTTTAATATTGTTTGTTTAAGCAATATAAATAGCTGTTGTCTTGCTTTTTTTCTTTTTTTTTTGTTTATTACTTTAGAAAGCTATTTAAACATTTAATTTTCAAAATTGGGTCTTTAACACCTTTCTTCTTATTAGAACGGCCAATAGGAGCAATTATTCTAGTATTTCTATATTGTTAATCATTATTATAAGTTTCTCATTGTAAACTGTTTCGTTTTCTATTTATTTTTGTTAATAGATTTAAGTGTTTTGAGAAACTTGTTTTATTTAATTTATTAAAAACCTTCAAGCAAATAATTTGCTGGCGTGCGTGAGTTTTTTAAAATATCTATTAATATAGGTCAGCAGTATGATTGTAGACGGAACGGCAAACGCTACCCAAAATATTCCATTTCAGGAGTCTATGATCAAATGATGTCACAATATATCATTTTCTAATTCTCTGGAAAGCATTTTATTACATTTTATCTAAAAATAAGCTTCTAGTAGAAACCTACGCGTAAAAAATATTGGATAAGTTAATATAATATTTATTACCTCAAACATAAATGTGTCAACTTCTTCTCTAATGTCTTCTTGACTCAAAGGTTTTCCATCAATATTTGAACTTAAAAGTAAGTCCAAAAACGCCAGTTTACGTTTTCTGCCGAGATCATCTTTTTCCAGAGTGGTTGTTTTATTTTCCAGTTCTTTTTTTCTTTGTTCAATTACAGAATTGGTCAAACCGTGAAGAATTTTTAAATATTTTTTCTGTGTTCTGTAATCTTCAGTTAATTTAAACAAATTTTCATTTCGTCGCCATGCTGACAATGTTCTTTTGGTTGTTATTCTACACATATCTTTTACTGCAAAAACGTAATCCTGGTTTTTGTTATTTTGTGCATCTATATTTACTCCCATAGCAGTTTCTGCAACAACAAAATGTGTTAAACAAAAAGGTGCGGTTGTGATAACTCGAAAACTGTTTGAAATCATCACCAAAGGTGAGTAAAAACTTTAGTGGTTAAAAATATGTACTAAACCAAAATATTATTACGTATATAAGCCATCGGGAAAGAAGAAATATATATCTTTAAAAAAATATTTCATTTTTAACATTTTTGCATTCTACTCCGAAATATTCTTTTATATTATATACCATATTACATTACTAAGCAAGTTAGTTCTTAGATATAAACACTTAATAATCAATTTTTCCGAATTATAGCAATACTGCGTGAAAATTTTTACAATGTTAGTATCTGATTGGTACAACAACATATCATAGATCCTTAAAAAAGTATTTGGAAGGGCTCAAGGTCATATGGCATTTAGTTTATGTTAACAATTACAGGATGACCTATATGTAGCATTTTATTTTCTCATTATATTCTCCTTCAGGCAGTTCAAGGAAAAATATACAGACAATTTATTTCCTGCAAATAAAACTCTGGTCCGCCGATATTTTCGAAATTTATTTTTTATATAGACAGTTGTTTCCTATAAATGTTGCTTTTGGTTCATTACAGCTCTACTAATGATACCATTAGGTGGTCGAAACGAGTATGTAGAAATAATCAGAGTTGTATTTTCAGAAAATAAACTGTTTAGAAATTTTTCCTTTAACTGCATGAGGAAGAATAGAGGCAATCTGTTAAACTAATTCTACGGCAGTCAAGATTTATCCATTTCCTGCCGAACTTTTAATTTTTAAGTTCCGCATTAGTTCGATGTTTGTATAGATGTCGTTTGACCGACGATATTTTTCAGTGTGACATCAAAAAAGTTTGCAGATTCAATATCCTGCGAAATATCTCGGAAATTATATCTTATATAGAGAGTTATTTCCCATGAATGTTGCTCTTGGTTCTTTATAACTCCACTGATGAGACCATGTAGAGAGGACCAGAGTTGTACTTACAGGAAATAAACTGTATATTTTTTTTTAACTGGTTTTTTAGGCAACTTGTTAAACTAATTCTGCGGCAGTAAAGTTGTCTTTGTTTCTTATTTTTTATGTTCTTTCTGTTTCTGTGGGTACAAATTGCAACACAAAAACTGATGTTTGAGTTCTTTCGTTAAATTCTGAAGTCACATTCAAAATTTTTAAAAAAGCTTTTTTTTGAAACGTAATTTAAGATGAAATGATTTAATAGTTAAAATCATTTCTGTGTGGGTGATTTAAAACCTGCGAATAAGAAAGTAAGAACGATAGTTCTTATTCCAAAAAGATTCTGACATGCTGCAAATCTGGTTAAATTGCAAAGGTAAAAAACATATTTTATTTATTTATGGGTTCCTAAAAAAGTTTCTCTCAGTGCTTAGTTATACTTATTATGAATTTATTTTAAAACAACTATTTAATCAATCAGAATATGTATTGCTCATAAGTATTATGAATTATACTTGATGTTATGGCCTTGAATCGTAACCAAAGCTAACTCTAGTTTACAAGAACACAAAAATACTCTCTTCGCCCCGGGAAAGTTCATCCTAGATAATACATATTTACTTACCACATATTATATCCAGAGCACAAGCTGTTACATAATTGTAAATATCGACACTTGCTTTATCTACAGCGTCGCTATAAAGTTTTTCGATTAGAATCTTCCCATTAGACTCAAATACTTCAACAAACTGTTCCAAAATTGAGAAATGAAAAGCTGGAGTAATGACACGCCTGCGTTTCTTCCATTTGGGGCCTAAAATTACATTTCGAAAAATTGATTAAGGTATCCAGAGTAAAAATATATCATCAGTTTGTATAAAAGAAATACTCCAAGAAAAAATACTAGGCTACGGCGTACATAAGTAAGTATATTCAATTTTACGGTGAACAATTGAAGACAAAAATTGTGAATAGACCCTATCTTTCTTTCTAACGAGTGTAAACCAATAAACTCTTTTTTTATATAATCTACGTTATTGTAAAAGTAATCAAGTTTAACCTACTGTCAAGTTACATATATATGCTACATTTGGTTTAAATAAATTTAAATGTACTATATTATATGTCAATTATAACCGCTAATTATTGACAACAGCTACTATGGATGACCTGTTATTCAGATTTGTATATAGAGGTCTCATATTATAAAACTTTGTATAGTTTTGTTATTTTATTGCTTACCTGGAGCTGTTAAAAGTCCTGTTCCTAGCCAAGCGTGGAAAAACTCGTAATCCTCGGATTTGTTTAAAATTTTATTAGAAGTCATTATAAATTCCATAAGGTCGTAGTCTTTGACAACAATATTCCAGTTTGGTCCCATTTCCAGATAACATAATTTTTCTGGATTATTTGTCAATCTTGTAAAATCATTTAGTATGTCTAAAATAATAAAAGTTTGGCCAAATTAGTCAATTAAAAGACTATTGCACTGAATTCTGCTCATCGAAAATTGGTAATATTTATAAACAATACACTGCAATTAGGGAATACATTAGAGCTACAGCAAGTAATGCTGCTTTTTATGTCTTTAAGACAGACCGGATAGAAAGAAATATTTCATAAAACTGTTTGGACCAAAGAGAATAATTTCATAGCATGAACAAAGACAATAATTCATCTTCCGTTAATACAAAAAAATTATTATTATGATGTTTCTACATAAAAAGTTAAAAAATATATCCATATTGTGTGTTTACTTTCAAGCACTCGTCCCGTGAAAAATACCTATGTTGTGTCCCTAACAGGGGCTGATCAAGCCTCTCTCTTTGGGGGGGGGGTGATATCACAAAAATACGGTATGGCAAGCGAAAGCAAGTTGTCGACGGGGGGGGGGGCACCGGAAACATTCCCATTTCTAGTGTAAAAGGCAGCGTCGGGTCTATTTTTCTGAATTTGAAGCTCTTGGAGAGTGGGAGAGGGTGCCAGCAGGATACACATTTCTAGTATAAGAGGCAGAATCGGGTCTATTTCCTGAACTTAAAGGCGGGGGCGTGATCGCAAGCATACACAGTCCTATACTCTATTCAAGAACTAGAGAGAGTAATAAAACTGTTATCGAAACCTCCAGCGTACCTGCTCCAGTGCCGCAGGTAACTGAGGACTGCCGTAAATCTAATTATATTTAATTATATTTAAATATTATAAGCATGACAGGAGTTGAAAAATCTACTATGTATCGAATACTGAAGGAGACAAAAACAACTGGAATTGTTAGTACTCCCAAGCCACATTCGATCACAGGCAAACGAAAAACCTCGTTGGAAGAAGAGATGGAAACTGCAATAAAAGGAGTTTGCCAAAAACACCGGACTAAATAAAGAACACAGGTAGTTTGCGAAGAAGAAAAGAGTAGAAAATAATTTATTACTATCTCTAGTTCTTGAATAAACTATAGTATAAGAGACAAAATCGGGTCTATTTTTCTGGACTAAAAACTCTTGGGAGGTGGGCGATCTCCTCCCCCCCCCTTGGATCCGCGCCAGGTTCCTAATTTAAAAAAAAATTGTAATGTTGTCGTCGTCATATCATTTTAATCTAGGGCTTAACTGCGAAGTTTTCCGGATTAGCTTGATAGCCTCATGTCTATAAGTTTTGTCTTCCACCTGGGTCGAACCTCACTGGAATTAACAAAGTGGAAAAAATTACGTCATTCCATTCTAATCTAGGATTTGACTGCTGAATTTTACGACCTGCCTTGATAGTCGCGTGTCTATAGATTTTGTTTTTCAACCCGAAAGTAGCTGTATCGATATACGTTGGAATTAGTAAAATTAAAGTGCAGCTAACAAAAAAATTTTTAAATTGATTTGACTTGATAAGTGGCCAAAATGGCATGTTAGGAAGAAGTAAAGGTGAATAGTAACAGATGACAGGTGTAGGTGGAATAAGGTATAGGTGAGCACCTAACAAGATACACGGAATTAATTAATAATAATTATTTATCACTTGTTTTATTAAATTAATTAATAGTTTGACGCACCTAGCTAAAATTAATTGAAATATTACTTTATCCCATGAAATTTTGGCCCTGAATTCACTAATAATGTCTAGTTTTAAAACCAGTGTACGAATGTAACTGAAATTCGGGAAGATAAAATAACGGAGCTGGGAAAGAAATTGGCATGGAAGGAGAACTACTGGGATTCGTAGTAAAACGAAAAATGCAATCAACAAATGTAGCATACCATTTATTATTCAAGGAATTTATGAGGGATACTTAAAGAAAAGGATATTGTATCTGACTATAACGTGAGTATTTGGAAAGAAGATAAAATTGGCCCTATAATTGAGTCAGTTTTTTTTCTCTCTTTATTCATACAAAATGAGCACTTTTTATAAAAAAAAAGTAAGTATTAACACCTATTTGGGATTTTATTTTTACTTTTTGTCAATAGACAACTATATTTTGTAGTATTTCCTTTTAATTTTAAGGTAAGGAAAATTTGAACTTTAAAAGCACACCAAAGTTGTCACATCAGCGACATGTTAAAATCTGGGCATTTACTAAAAGGTAAATTATTATTATTTTATTATAAAGAAATAAGACTTTAATTGAAGCTACATTATTTAGTAATAATATCTTAGTGTTATGGTGCATAGATATTATTTAGCTAAGAAATCACAATTTTAATCGAAAATTATAGGTTTATGAAGTACGTATTTTCATTGAGAAGTAGAAACAAAAATTTCTTTTTGTTTAATTTTTCATGTCATTTATTTTTGAGCTTAATAATTAAAATTTGAATGTTATACAATTACTGAAGTACCTATTTTTAAAAAGAGCATGCTTTTTAATTTCAACAAAAAATTGTTTATAGTTAACTTCAAATATTTTATACAACTTTAATTCCCTTTTAACCTTTAATCAATATTCAATATGAATTAAAATCTTAAATGTAATGTCCTCTCAATTCACAAACTGTGAACAATAGGTAATTAATAATTAAAATATTAAATTTGCTTATCAATATAAACAATGAGAGTAGATAATTCATTGACCTTTGACAAAAACAATACAAAGCAATGACAAGTTAAAAATGGTTTGTTTGGGTTTTCTTTCGCTGACAAAGAGATGACCAATCAAAAATTATGACTAAGAAAGCTTGGTGCTTGCTACTCAAATTTAAACAAATTAGATAGTAAATTCAAAACGCAAAAAAAAAACATTTGAATATAGCGTTTCCGAATAAATATTAAAATGCAGTTCAGTGTCGCCAGGTAATAATGTTTGTACTGATCGGTATCTATAGTCTATAAACCCATATATTTTTTAATACTCTCTAAATTGTAAATAAACCTTAACCACTGTCCCGTACCAAATCTCTGGTCGAATTATTTGTATACGCTTCAAAATGTATCATTACATTTACTTCTACTTGTTCACTTATTATAAACTGTTTTTTTTTAGTTGTATTCTTTCCAAAAACTCCTTCATTGCCCTAAATTTTCTATACAGCTTTAGAAAATATCGCGTAAACGCCATTTTGTTATTTTTATAGCTAAAAATATAAAACCCCATTCAATATGTAAAATTACATAAAATTCTTGCTTTTTTTGACGCATGGAATAAAACTTTTGTTTCAAAAATATACAGACAACTTGCCTAAAAGATAGCTATGCTGTAATGGAACAAATATGAATTATTTTACACTGTTCAATGTGTACTATATTCCGTTAAAATGAATAATTAAATAATAAATCTGTGAATAGATTTCTCGTGGGAATAGGGTAGTTATATTTTTTATCACTATCCAAGAAAGTGTAAAGGAAAAATAAATCAATTATCGAGCTTAACTTTTAGCGTCCTTGTCGTTTAAATGTTTTCTTAAAAAATACATAAAGTCAGTTAATTTATGAAGACGTAATAAGACCCTCTCTTAGAATTGCCTATAAATCTATCTAAGTAATCCTGCCCTGGTTATGTAAATAAAACCGAAAGATAAGGGAGGTTTATAACATATGGTATATGCACAAACCGTTAAAATATCTTAGAATATTGAACGATTTTTCCATTATTAGGAAACAAAAGAATGATCAAATAAACTCACTATAATAGAAATATATCGTTTGGCCATTTGTAAAAAGAATCCTGATTAATCACTGTTTTTTTCTATTCACAATTAATAACGAGTTAAGATGTTTATTGCCAAAACAGCCAAGAAAAGTGAATAGTTTTTTTTTACAGTCTTTAACATATATTCTTTTCGTTATAGAAAGACGTAGGTTAGTTTGTTTTACTACTCTGTTATATAAAAATTAGGATTTAGACGCTCAGAGGCCAATTCAGGAATCAAACATCCGGTATAGAATAGCTAACGCCCTCAGCACGTAACGATCGAAACCTTCGAACTTTAAGGGAAAGAAATTGACGTTTACTGGGTTCCATCGGGTAATATGAGTACAAACGGGAAACGGAGGGGTGTCGAGGGGGTGTAAGATTCGAAGACACTCTTTTAAGGAATAGTAAAAGTCAGTCATAATTTGAATGTCGTTAGAATGGTACCGTGAGTACCAGTGCCGTAGAATAATTACGTCACGGGTATAATCGTCGGGGAAGAAGGTTATCTTTGTTTAATTTAGGAAATTAAGGGATTATCGTGTGTTATTTTAGTGGGGCATTTCGCGATTTTCATACGGTTTGATAAAGTAATATAAATAGCTGAGAAACTTGTTTTATTCAATTTAATTAAAACCTTCTCGTGAATTAACTTGCGGGCGCGCTGTTGCGAGACCTACAAAACAAGAGACGTCGTCTGACCAACTAATTAGCAGCCTTTTCTGAGCCCTGAAGTTCTGAGTCATGGTTTTGGTGAGCTTAAATAACCGTAGTTGTTTGGTACTAAAGCTGCAAGAGAGAAGATGCACGACCACACTTCCAGAGTGCCTTTATTACTGTGAAATTTAATTGTAGGCTATTAAAATAGTTACTAATTAATATGGGGCAAAAAATGATTATAGATAAAATGATTAACGCTACCTCAATATGTCATTAGCAGGAATCTATAATCTAATTCTGTCATAATGCTAATAATTCGGTCATTTTCAATTTTGGACTAACATTGCATTTGAAATTTTTTGTACTGTAGATAATTTGTAAACGTAACGGCAAAAAATATAGAGGGTATTCTCTTCGAAAAAAAAATGCATTTTCGTAATTTATTCAGAAACGCAATGTTCAATTATTGTTCTCTTTCAACCTTTTTAATCTGCACAAAAAATTCTACTGGTCTGCTAATTTGGCTGACTGTATCTATAATAATTAAATAGTTAGCAATAGTGCATACCCAATTTGATAAGCTGGGTATACTCAAAATATTGTGTTGTAGAATACTACATTCGACAATCGTAAAGATTATTAATTATCCCATGAAAATTAATTTCCTGCTTTTTAAGGCGATGTATCACTTTAAGCGTTACTTAAATTTAGGTATTTAGTTGCCCCTTTACATACCTGAATGAGAGCCAAATTCCAAAGCAGATCCTAAAATTGGCACACGCGGACTTTGTGGCAACCAGCTAAGTTTTTTTCGGGCTTTTAAAACAAATCTGAACATATATACAAAGTAAGTTAAAATAATTACCACGAACGAAACAACAATCTGTAAAAACGAAAACATTGTAAAAATGTTATGCTTAGGTATCTAGAGTAATCTACTAACTGATATTGTGTACCAAATTAAATAATATTTATATCCCCAAAAATTATCTTTAGATTACACACTTGGACTTTATTGTTTATACCGAAAAAACTGCAAGTAATTTTGCACGTCCTTCATTTTCCCTATTAATATTTGAAAACCTTTAATAAATTAACCTTTGCCTTTAAGTTAGAATGACTCGTGCAAAAATTCAATTACCTGTAAAATTTTATTGATATGAGATTTACTTTTCTATTTCATAAAATAAAAATTAACCTCAATTAAATCCATCCAGTACAAAGCATTGATTTTTTTACTTTTTCGGTCAAATTTAACTTCTATTTATTTCCTGAAAAACCCTTTATGGACTTTTTAACATGAAAGAGAAAATCAGATTTATACAGGGTGATTCACCCTATACGGCACGGAATATTGCAGCCAAAATACGTGACTTTCAAAAAGTTTTACTTTGGGAATGTATGAGGATCTAATATAGTTCATTTTTAAAAAATTTTTCATATTATACAGGGTGTCCCAAAAGCTCTTAAAATATCAAAGGTGTGTTTTTTAGATGGAACCCCTGTGTATTAGTGCATTTTTGCATTATCCGATCAAAATAAGTGCCTATTTTAATAAAGTTTGTAGTACCTAAACCTTAAGGGTTCTTAAATAATATGAATTTTGATAAAATCTAACGTAATTTTCATGTTTCAAATACTTAAGAAGTATTTGAGTTATGTACTCGTAATTTACAGCGAAGTGTAACAATAAATCTTATTTTATATTCCAATTATAATAATACTTGCAATATTATACAGGGTGTACAAAAATTAAAACTAAACAAATAAGAACTTTAAAGAGTCATAACTTGAATAATTTAAATAGAACGGTATAATTTTTAACTTACCGAAAAATATACCTTCTAAATACCTATCAAAGGGTATAAGGGTGTTCTATAGCTAAGTCTTCGCGTTTTCACAGAATACGCCAAATAATGGTTTTCATGTACAATTTTGAGGTTTTTGAATAAATGTTCTAATGTATCTAGTTGCCTATAGCATATGAAAATTACAGGTAATTTACAACTATAAGAATAATAATCAGGAATATCTTTGCAAACGTTCAGAAACTCGAAACGCGATTTATGGTCATCCAACAGGCTATAACAGCAATAATGGTGATAACATATTGACGATAGCACAAAACAGAAGCAAAATATTTATAGTAGATGTTCGAAATGTCAAACATCGATTTCCAAACACATACATATTATTTTTTCGAAACCACTGCTGACTCTGGATAACATTTGCGGGGTTACAGTTTGAAAAGCGTCTCTTATGCGAATTTTCATATCATTTTCATTCATCTTGTAGTGTTGTCGGGGGCGCAATGTAGACAATTCCTTTTATGTATCTCCATAAAAAGAAATCTGGTACAGTTAAGTCTGTGGATCTCGGGGGCCAATTTTGAAATCCGTCTCTCCCAATCCACCTGTTTCGAAAGTTGACATTTAAAAATTGCCGAACCTCGCAATGATAATGAGGTGGAGCTCCATCCAGTTGAAGCCCCATAGTTGTTCTATAATTTAAAAGGACATCTTTTAATAACACTGGAAAATAGTGTAAATGACAATCGCGAAACATCAAACCAGTTAAAGGTCCTTCAAAAAAGTAGGGTCCAATTAAATATGGACTCAGTATTCCTCCGCACACATTAACCGACCACCTATTCTGGTTTCTCATAACTCTGTATTCATGCGGATTTCAGTCAGAATATTAATGGAAGTTGTGTCTATTCACGAGACCATTATTATCAGAAGTATATTCATCACTAAACAACCCATTGTCAATTAATTTTCTACCACACCCACAAGTAGAAATCAGTTCTGTTGTCAAAATCATGGCCGTAAAGCTTTTGACAAAGCTGGATTTTATAAGGATGAAATCTATTTTTGTTACGAATCCTTGAAACACGTGCTTGACTAATGTTAGTATTTTCGGATATATGATTTTGAATAATATTGGGATTCTCGATCACTAAACCAAGTACAGTAAAAACATTTTCTTCATTCTCAGTGACAAGTTTTCTTATAACAGATTTTTTATAACTGACACATCCACTTCCCGAAACTGGTCCAATAGTCTCACAAAAACAGCTAGTTTAAGATGTTTTCTTTCAGGAAACCTTCGAGAAGCCAACAAATAATTTTGATGACATTCTCCAAGAATAAAAATCATATCAATACGCTCTTCTTTTGGATAAATCTTCATTTTGACAAAGCAATAACATAACAATATTCGAATAATTCATTTCAATAAATGAAGTTTCACAGTTTTAAAAAGTTATACCGCCATTATAGCAACAGGCTTTGCAGACTTAATTCACAGATAAGATTAATTATCTGACGTGTCTGAATGTCATAGGTAACTAGAAATATTAGAATATCTATTCAAAAACACAAAATGGTGCAGAAAACTATTATTTGGTGTATCCTGTGAAAACGCGATAGGTATTTAAAAGTGGAGCACTATCCTGCCGTCACTGCAAAGGAAGGAAGTTTTTTTTTAATTAATTTTCCATTCCACTTATTTTTGACTTGGATAAAATAAACACTGTTATATTTATTTAACAATTTATTAACATCAAATAAATATTTTATACTAACTTAAGACTATTCCATATAATATGTATACTAATAAGGTTTTAAGACTCTCGTTTGTGCTTATAAATTATTTGTACAAATTCACTACAGAAAATCGATATAAGTGCAAAGCTACAATTGATTTAATATGTGAACACCTGATTCTGTTTGACTCTGAAAGGTCTAACAGCAGTTTTTAGAACTAATGCAAAAGATACAGTGAATTATTTTAATAATTATTTATAAAATTTAAACACAGTTTAATTAAATTTAAACTGTGGATGTAACAAATTGCGAAGTAAAGGTAAACTTCATATGAATCTCTTCCACTGATCTTCATAGCCTACTATATTTGGTTTAATTTTTCTTATAGATATTACTCTGACCAGTTATGTTTTTTAAGCATTATTTTTACTCCATTGTTTGATTTAAGTACCGCTTCACTGACACAATTTAATTGATGTGGTGGATCCGATGGATAAAGTTCGAAATGTCTTAATATTTTCGATATCATACTTTTCATTTCCAACATGGCAAATTTTTGACCTAGAAGAATATATTACCTTGTATATATACTGGGTGACTCATTTTAAAAGAAGCACGCACATAACTTTAATAGGCAGGCCTAAATACAAAAAAGTGTAAAACCAAAGTTTTTTTTTCGAAAAATCAAAATAAAGACCTCCAATTTCATCTTGGGCTTGACCTTCAAGGTTATTTCAAGAGCGAGTTGATTTTTTCAAATAGGATTCCTCATTTTCCATTGCAGAAATGGAAAATGGAGGAAACTTCTTATCTAAGCGTATAAATAACATAGGGGGTCAAATCAGAAGCAGAGGTCATTTTAAGGTGACCAATTTTAAAACGCCCACGCAAATAACTCTAATGGCAAGGTCTAAATACAAAAAAAAATGTATAGGAGCAAAATTTCTTTTATTTTCGAATGGTAAATCAAATAATGACCTTCATTTTGACCTTACGCTTGTTCTTCAAGATCATTTCAAGGTCAAAATATTTTTTTCCAATGGAATTTCTTAAGCTTCATAGATTCCGAAAAAGCATTCGTTCGTGTACAACATCATAAAATAATCCTGCTTCTTAGAAACCTCGACATAGGTCAAAAAGACATCCAATGCATTGAAAGCTTATACTGGGATCAAACCGCGCAGATAAAATCAGACAATAATGTATCCAACCCGCTACAAATCCGGAGAGGAGTGCGACAAGGGTGTGTGCTGTCCACTCTTCTGTTTAACCTTTATTCGGAAACAATTTTCCAGGAGGCTTTAGAAGATATTGAAATGGAAATTAAAGTTAACGGAATATGGATTAATAACATCCGTTATGAGGATGACGCAATTCTAATCGCCAACAATATAAACGACGTCCAAAAACTCATCAACATAACAGGAGAGCGCAGTAAATCAATGGGCTTGAACATCAATACAAGGAAAACAAAATTCATCATTATCTTAAGGAATCCCAATTTATTCCAAAACGCCAACATAAGATTCAACGCAGTACCCATAGAAAGAGTAACCAAATTTAAATAATTGGACACATGGATATTGGAAGAATAAACTTCTGACAATGAAGTAAAATGTCGCATTGAACAGGCGCAACAGGCTTTTGTAAAACTCAGGCGAGTGCTTACGTGTACGAATTTTGACTTGAAATTAAGACTGAGGTTCATAAAGGGTTACGTATGGTACATACTTCTTTATGGTGTGGAGGATTGGACATTAAAGACAAGCTGTATCAATAAATTAGAGGCTTTCAAGATGTGAATATACAGAAGAATCCTTAAGATATCATGGACAGCGAGAATGACCAATGAAGAAATTCTCTCACGTATTGGGAAAGAACGTGAACTATTCAATATAATCAAGAAAATAAAGACGGCCTATCTTGAACACATGATGCGAAATGAGAGATACCAATTCCTACAGTTGATGATTGAAGGCAAGATCGAGGGCAAAAGAGGAATTGGCTCCGTAATATCTGACTGTGGACGGGGTTGCATGATATTCAGACACTGATACACACCGCGAGAAGTAGGGAATTAATGGAAACTGTAATCGCAAACATCCATTAGTGGATATGCATTTGAAGAAGAAGAAGAATTTCTTATTTTTCATGGCAGAAATGGAAAGTTAAGAACACTTTCTATCCAACCGTATTAATAACATTGGAATCAAATCACTTACAAAGGTCATTTGAAAGTTAAAATGTCAAAATAATGGAAATTTTCGTTTTTGTTTTAAATACTTGAGGTAAACGTACCATGTGAAGTTTGCATAATATGACTTGGAATATTAACTGCTGACTTTGAACGCTTGAAGCACAACAAATTTGTTTAAGTATTCTTGCTCAAAAAGAGATGATTTAGGATACAGCTTCTTGAGTGTCATTCCCTACGTTCAATCACTGATAAGAAATTTGATGTCTAGGATCCACGACAAGGACCTAGCATGATGGCTTTTTAGATCCCATTTGGGTCCATTCCATGAAGATGAGACCCGAAAAATACTAGCCGAGACGAAAATTAGATGAATAGTAATTAGAATATTTTACTCTTTTATGATGAGTCGGAACATTTCTTTTATTTATCATTGAAAATAAGACTTGAAAAATACTGGTCACTCAAGGTATAAATGATGGTCCGAGTAAAGGCAGCAAAACAAAAAAATTACTTTACATTTCACAGAATTAAATGTTCGAAAATTCCTCAATGATTATCAATACAGAGTTCAACTTTTCGTTCAAAATTTCAAATAATTCATAAAAGCAAACAAGAATTTTTTAGATTATTTGGGGGTAGTAAGGGTCTAAAATAAATTCTTTTCCTGAAAACTTCTATGTTTAGCCTACATGTGTAAATATTGTTTCTCTCAAAAATAAGTTTCATAAAAGTTTACCAATTAGTAATTTTGATATTTTAACCTTCAAATGACCTGTGTATGTGATTTGATTCCCTATGTGATTTATACAGTTGAATAGAAAAACCCAAGGTCAACTTAAAGGTCATTATTCAATTTCTCTTTTGAAAACAAAAACTTTATTTCTTAATTTTTTATTATTTAGGCCTTCTCATTAGAGTTATTTGCGTGCATCTTTTAAAATGTGTCATCCGGTGTGTAGGTGGTAGGTTGACAAAATGCAACATGGTAGATCCAATATGGTGGTCAAAAGTCAACTATGGTGGCCGATTTGCACCAAATTTAGTATACGGAGGTTTTTGGACTCGCCAGTTAAATTTTTAAGGTCGAAATGGCGGATCTAAAATGGCGGGCGTGTTTTTTGAAAATCAACCGATTTGCATTAAATTTGGTACATAAGGATTTTGGGAGTTGGTGATCACCGATCCGTGGTTAGGTTTGCCAAATTAAAGATGACGGATCCAAGATGACGGACGACATATTTGAAAATCAACCGGTTTGTATAAAATTTGTTACTCAGATTTTCAAATATATATATATATATATATATATATATATATATATATATATATATATATATATATATATATATATATAGCTTTAGATTACTTTGAAACTTCACATCTCGAGAAAAATTGAACAATAAGAAGGTTCTTTGTCTTTAACTTTTAAAATATAATATACTTACCGACACAATTTCTAGGCCCTGCACTAAATGGAACATTAGAAAATGGACGTTTCCCTCCATCATTTAAAAATCTTTCTGGTTTAAATTCATCAGGTGATTCATGATAATCGGAGTCTCTATTAATTCCGTAAATAAAAAGTGTTGTAATTGTATCTTTAGGAATTATGTGACCTGAAACCAATCCAAATATTAAAAAATCATGAAAACCCAGAATTTATTTCTGTACTTTGATATATCGTGTTGAAGAGTGTATATCAAATAAGCCAGTATTTAAAATATAAATTATATGGTAAGTTCTGCAAACATATTGTCTTTAGGACTCCAAATCAACCAAGTACCCTTAGTAGAATCATCCAAATCGTTTGAAAATCTAATTAACAATTCCATGTAAAAATAAGGTTTATTTTCAGTTAAAATTAATCTTACACCCTTCCCAGTCGCAAAACCTCCTGTTTCACGGATTAGTTTCATATAGTTCGACAATCAGACCAAATCGTCAGCCAAATAAGTATGTTAATTTAAATAAATACAAACAAATTCATAACTACTGTAACAATAACTCACACTAAGCACTTTCATCTATTATTGTCTATGAAAGGGTAAATCTAAAAATGACCACAAAGATTTACATATCGGTCTGGAGACCATATCCAAAATACGTATACACATTATATTGAAACCTGAGATTACCGGCAATTAAAAACTAACCGTTGCAAAAATTACAGCTTTACGTGGACTAACTCAAATTTGGCATCTCACAAATCTATTTCCAGGTCCAAGTAATGATCTTGTTTCAGATCAAATTAGTAAATTACCAAATTGAGAAAGAATTCAGTAACACCTAACTAGTAGTGGAATCACACAACTACCAAATTATTAAAACGATATGGATAGCTAAGTTTAATAAATTAATAAATTTATTAACTTTTATATTATATTATATTTTCCAAATTCTTGAACCATAAATTATATCTTTTCTTGGGTTTAGGTTAGGTTTATTTAATGAAAAATCCAAACAATTGACGTTTCGCCCTTTATTTAAGGCATTTTCAAAATTTTTAATTTTTTAATTTATTAACCTTCCTAAAAACATTTTTTATATAATTAAAAACGTTCATACCAGAACATATCTACAATTTAAAATAAAACAAACAAACACTTTAAAACATTATTCAAATTTTTAAAACAGTATTCAATTTTACCGCTACATACCTTGACATTTTGTTTACTAATTAGTAATAAAATTTAACTTTTACATCATCTATTTAGATACTGAGAATACATGGAATGCGAGTGTGTTTAATTTTTTATATTTTATAATGCACCAAAAAACGGAAAAATGCATACATTTAATTTTATGTTTAAGAGGATATTCAATTTTTGATGCTTATTAACAGGATCGAATACGAAATATATTTGTTTAAATTAAGCGTGTGTAAAGGTGGCTCAAATTTCCTATATCCATTCTGTAGTTAACAATGTTTTTATCTTTTTTAATTTCTCATTTCCTTTATCTGCAATTTTTGGTAATTCATATCTTTGTTATTAATTATCATACCGCGCCTGAAATTCATTTGGCTACATGATTCTCCAAGACGATATATAATATATATATATATATATATATATATATATATATATATATATATATATATATATATATATGTATTATTTATGTACTTAGAAAATGGGTGCTAAAAACTAGTCAGGACAATCCTTCTCCCTCGTTCCCTTTTCCCCAAAAGAAAATCCTTTGTACACTGTAGTTGTGGTATAGCTATTATATTAAGACCTACTAAACTTCATTAAACATAACCCTTTATAGTTCCCCAAGTTCACAACTTTCCGACTACGAAACCAATAAAATGAATGAAAATAATACCTTTAAATTCTATATCTTCGTTCATCTTCCTAGTCACCAGAGGTACTGGTGGATAGAGCCTTAAGGCTTCTTTTATGACTAGTTCTAAATACTTCATATCCAGTAAATCTTGGTGGGATGTTGGAGTGTTTCTGTCGTTTCCGAAAATTTTTTTTTGTTCCTCTCGAGCTAGCTTCTAAAAAAATAACATTTTTACTTTAGAAACTGTAGACAATATTTCTTTATTGAATTTTCACTGTTATTATTTTTATATTTCTCAAAATATTTGGACTAATACATTTAGCTCTAAATTAAGTGAATATAAAAGAAGTACACAATTAGAAAGGTAAGTTTTAGAACAGTATCTTTATGTTTTAATAGTAGCTTGATAAGTTTCTATGGGTATCAAAGCAATTGCATAATAGACATCGGTACATTCATTTTCGAAATTATTATTTTTTTACGCGTCAAAATTGCACTCTGCTCACATTGTCCGGTAGCATTTTATTCCTCTTACTTTCGACATAGTTTATATGAAATTCATGTCCAACTGGTATAATCGCTAAAAAGAAATATTAAACATTAGTTACAGGACGCAGGGGCGAATCAAACCTCTCTCTTGATATCATAAAAATAGAGTATGGCAAGTAAAAGCAGCAAGTTGTCGACGGGGAGAAGGACGCCAGCAGTTCTAAATTTGAAGGTCTTGGGGGGAGGCAATCGCAATCGAAAGCGAGTTATCGATGGGAAGGGAGATACCAACAAAATTCACGTTCCTAGGAAAGAACCAGGGTGGTTTTTTTTTAAATTCAATGCTCTTTGGGGGAAGGGGGAACGAGAGCTGCCGACAGAAGTGGGGGAAGATGCCAATAGCATTCATATTAGTAGTGTAAGAAACAGAATCGGATCTATTTTCCTGAATTCGAACCTTTTGGAGGGGGAGGGGAGTCATTACCCCACCGCACCTCCTTAGATCCGTCACTGACAGGACGTAACTCCTATTTCAACATAATTACCACTTTTCTGACACTTTGTGAGTGGCTTCATTTTGACGATTCCAACAACTTTTTTATCTATGTAAATTTTCATATACGTTACGTAGGGGTAGAAATTTCTGCTTCAGCCAATGTCATCGGAATAGTAATTAAAATTTTTAAAAGTTTTAGAACTTCATTAGATGTCTTACTTAGCTCGATATTTTGCGAAAGATAGTTATAAAATACAAGAAGTCCCGAAATTGATCTAAATTCTTCAATTTCATAGATAACGGTCAGTTTTGTACGGAGTTCTTGTTCGATGAAAAAGGGATAAATGTTAATAGTATCCTTAAATTTTGTTTGGGGAAACATGTACTACATTCGACATACTGTTTCGAAAAAAAAAGATTGGATGCAATTAAGTAGCTAAATAGTAGCTTCCCAAGGAAACTCCTAGAAATCATCGAGCTTGCATCGTTTTGAAGTGGATGAAGATGGCTCAATCTCGTTTAAGTTACTTAATTTCTGTTAATTTTTATTCGAATGATAATATATTTTTATTTTCAATAACTGCGTCATTTGTCTTGGTTGAAACTTACCAAATAACAAATCAACTTGAGGGATTATTTTGTAAAATAAGTTTAACCATTAAAGGAAACTCTTGCTTTTGAGAATTTTGACATAACTTGGTTGCGGTTCTTTAGACCTCTAACCTTTAATAACCGAAAAAATATAATGTAATTATTATTTTGTTATAATTAAATAAATGTGCAGTAAATAAATTTAATAATATACCTGAACTTCCTGATGATTTGCTAACAAAAACAGTGCAGATGAAATTCCAGATGATGTTGTGTCATGTCCCTGAAATAAAAAAAAAAAAACATTTTGGTAGGTAATAGAAAAAAAGTTCTTTTAAACATAAATATTAACAAATTGACTATGGTGCACTACTGAACTCATACTTATAATTATTACTTATTCGAAGAAAATATTACTTGTACTGGAAAATGAATTTAATAATAAAAATTAATCGTCATATAACATTTACTAACAATTATTAGAAAGTTTGTGCTGGTAGCCGTTATAATATGATAGTTAATCATCGAAGGAAAATGTTTAAAAAATAACTGCTATGTTTTAAATCACTTAATTTAATTTTATTAACTGCAGTTTCAACTCAGCGTCATTTTCAAGACGAATTAAAAAAGTTTTAAATATTTAGTCTACTTTCTTAATTCAGTTTAAAAATGCCTCTGTGTCCACTCTGTATTCCACAAAACTTTATTAAGAAATAGTGACTGCAGTTTTAGTTCGCAGAGTCATTTTCAAGACGAATTAAAAAAGTTTTAAATATTTAGTCTACTTTCTTAATTCAGTTTAAAAATTCCTCTGTGTCCACTCTGTATTCCACAAAACTTTATTAAGAAATGGTGACTGCAGTTTTAGTTCGCAGAGTCATTTTCAAAGTGAACTAAAAAATGTTAAAGATTTAGTTTACTTTTTTAATTCAGTTTGAAAATGTCTCTGTGAGCTAAAACTGCAGTCACTGTTTCTTAATGAAATTTAATGGTATACAATATAATAGTTCCGTTTTAAACAATTCCCTATAATTATTTAGACACAACAAATTATAATCACAAATACAAAAATATGAAAAATTGTTAAATCACTTTTTTCCCATAATTTATCTATAAGCCTTGTTTGTTGCTTATAATAGTTGTATATACTTTTTATATGATTTTTACAGTAGTTTGGGAATTTTTTCCTCTTCTTCACGGACTCGATCTCATAACAGGTTTAACGAAGATGGTGGAGAATCATATTTATTTATTAGAGCATGTTTTAAATGTGATCACAAATTTTCGATTGGGAATGGGCTACGACGTTATGCTGGCCACTGTATTACCTGACAGTTCGGAGAAACAAGTCTTTTCTTTACTATTTTGGCAGTATATTTTATATCATTGTCTTGCCGGAAGGTAACTTCATTTATCGGCTGAGGCATATTTTCCACAGTTTCAATCGAATTGAATTTTAAATTATCTAAATACATTTTTTTACTCATATTTCCAACTATTCGATGAAGAAAACCCAGCTTGTCAGCCCTCAAAGCTTAATATTACCGTCTGAATAAAATCTATTTGACAAAATTAAGCTTTGTAAAAAATATGAAGGCTGGATAGAAGAAAATTGAATGAAAGTAATTTACTTCGTAAACTTGGTCGCCAACGAAAATGGGAAAGGGAAACTGGGCTGCATTGAGACTGTAAAGAATGGAGAAGGTAATATTAAGCTTTGATGGTATATGACTGAATACTATTCACAAAATAGTGGAAAATATGGCTGAAGAAATGTATCTAGATATTTTAAAAACAATTCGAATTTTCATGTAGTACAATGACCGATACACAGTCCTAACCTACACAATTAAAACAAGGTCAATTTATTTTCAATTTGCACTACTTTTTTAAAGTAAATAGTATTACCACAATAAATAATATTACTATGAGTACATCTTTTGTATCTAGAAGAGATAAAAAAAAGTTTGTTATTAAAAAAAAACACAGCAGCCAAACAACAAATAGAGTCAGATTGATCGTCTCAAAATTCTCCCATCGCCAAATTTTTTTCAAATATCTAAATGTCTTCAAAAATTATATAAAAAAAAATCAAAAATATAATTTTACTTTTGACACCCTATATATTGGATATTACGAGATGAACTAAAAAATTTTTCTTTCTAACAACAAAACTTTTTAAAAATTTTCATGTCTTAATCAAATCTCGCTTAACCTCAATATGCGTAATTTTACAATGTATCGTAGATAACTAATGTTTGGACATAAAATTTTTGGTTAAATCTAAAGTTTTTAAGATATAAATAATTTTTTAATTCTCTAGCATTTTATGACACTTTATCTAAGCATTGTATTATGGCAAAAACCTACACATCAAAAATATTGGATAAGATAACATAAAGTTCATTACCTCAAACATAAATGTGTCAACTTCTTCTCTAATGTCTTCTTGGCTCAAAGGTTTTCCATCAATTTTTGCATTTAAAAGTAAGTCCAAAAATGCCAATTTACGTTTTCTGCCGAAATCATCTTGGACCAGATTCGTTGTTTTATTTTGTAATTCTTTTCTTCTTTGTTCAATTACAGAATTGGTCAAACCGTGAAGAATTTTTAAATATTTTTTCTGTGTTCTGTAATCTTCAGTTAATCTAAACAACTTTTCAATTCGTCGCCACGGTGAAAATGTTCTTTTGGTTGTTATTCTGCACATATCTTTTACTGCAAAAACATAGTCTTGGTTTTTATTATTCTGTGCATCAATTTTTACTCCCATAGCAGTTTCTACAAGAACAGATTTTTTTTAAAAGAAGGAACGTTTCTTAATAGGATGTGCGTGCAGCAATGATATCTTTAAAACTATAATATAGGTTAAATACAAATTTTAATGGTAAAAGATATACTCTTTACAAGAATATTATGACGTATAGAAATCATTCAAAAATAGATAAGAACATCTTTTTGATAACTATTATATTTTTGACGTTTCTGTCACATCTGTATAAAAAATCTGTTGGAATATACGAGATTGCAAGTACAGAAATAACAAGAAACATGGCCCAATAAGATGACTTATCGATATATAATGAAAATAATATTTCGATACACTGCCCCCTCCTAATTCTAAACTTCTACTACTACTTTTAATTTCTCTTTGGGACTTCGGTGGATTCTATAAACAATGTTACTGATTCTTTTCAGAATTCCTTCGATGATTCCATAACCAAGCCTTGTCACCTGCTGAAACCCTTCTGACTTTGCCTTGATGTCATATTTTGTCTTTATTCTATCTGTAGCCAAATCCATGCATTGTCTAACTAGTTCATGAACTCTCAATTTCTCTTGTAAAGTATCTACCCAGTCTTCAATCTCCATACTTTTATTAACTGAGAAACCAAATATTATATCGCAAGGCAATCTAAAAGTCCCTTTCCACCAAGACCTTGGCTGTTGTAACTCCGGTAGTTTCATGAACTGCGGATCGGTAGGCCATTAAAAAGATTAGTCAATATTTGTCTCAATCTTTTTGATATCTGTCCACAACCTTTAAAATTTGCTCTTCAATAGTCCTATTAAATGGTTTTAAGCATGCTTAATAGTTTAATAGAACTTTTGAAAAAGTTTGGATTCAAAATTTTGTCCTTGATCAGAATGTAACTCCAAAAGAATTCCATATCGGTTGAATACATTGTATACTGAAACTTCAGTTAACTCTAGACGTCTCCTGGTTGGGCATGGCAAATACCTCAGACCATTTACTGAAATAGTCAATAGCAATCACGATGAATTTGTTGTCTTTATCTGATTCGAATGGACCATCTATATCAGCAGCCATCCGTTCAAAAGGTGTTCCAACATTATGCCTCTTTATTTTCCCTTATTGTGCTTGGACCTTGGCTAGCTTCACATTTAGAGCATTACCCTACACCATGATTTTATGTCTTGACAATAGTTAACCCAGTAAAATCTTTGTTCAAGTTTGTTTAGAGTTTTAAGTAAGCACTAGACTTTTCATTGTTAATTTCTTCTGAAACCACTGTAACTTTATTTCTGTGTACTATCAATTGAGTTTTAATTTTCTTAGCATCGGTCAGAAATGTCTTTAATAATTGATGTTCAATCAATAGTGAGTCCCATTGAGCCAAAATGCCTTAAATGTAAGCCCTTTATCAGAAATACCTTTCCAATTAGGACGCCCTTAATTATTTTTTATAGTTGAAGAAATGACATAAGATTATTGTCTCTAAGTTGGTCTTTTATCATCTGAGCTCTATTTCACTCTCCATCGGCATCAAAAGTAACTCTCCAAACAGAAAATCCTTCTCTTTGTTCTATTTTTCTACAGTGCTTGCATTCTTCTTTACTTCGTATTCTTGACATGATATATGCGTTTTTATGTAACCCTCCTGGTCTTTATTTGATTTTAATTCATACTGTTGAAGTTTTTCTGCTTCTCTCCTGTGCGGTCTTTAGATGATGAACTAGACCTTAATTGCATCTCACAGTATCCTAATTGCATTCGACAGTCCCATCTTATGTATCCAATTCGTCCATATCTGCAGCACTTTATCTGGTTTGTTCTACAACATAAAGTATCACTTATTATGTTTATTTTCCTAAAGATTTCAGAAAACATTTGTCTCTATTGTTTGATTCAGTGAATTTTTGTTTTCCTCTATAGTATCGGTTCTTATTTCTTGCCTTATTATTATATAAGCTGCTTTTATTTCTAAAGCCCTATCCAACGCTTCACTACGATTAATAAACTTGCTTACACACAACATACGTTGTATGACCTAATCTATGATTCCATCAATAAAAGACTGAAAGTTAATCTATTCTCGGAATTCTGTAGATCTTGGGTAGGACATCTGTTGAATATTCTTGCAAATTTTCTCTATTTCTCTGGTATCTGGACTTAAGCTGTGACTGATATAACTAGCGCCGATGCTGATCTCTAAATCTTCTTTCCAATTCAGCACTAAAGATATCATAGTCTTTTTGTTGGGTGACAGGAATGTTTGCAATAACTCCAGTAGTGGTCCATGAGGTGCAGTTACTAATACAGTAGATATTCCTTTGAAGTTTCAAATATTTGCAGCACCGAGAGCTTCAAATTGGCGTTTGTATATTATCCAAGATGTATGACCGTGTGTCCAGTGGTTATTACTTTATCAAAAGTGCCAAGCTTCTTTATTTTATTGACTTCTATTTGAAGTTTCTTCGTTTTAGGTTCCATCCCTTCTACTATTTCTTTTATTTCTTGTCGCATTTCTCTTATGTCTTGTCGCACAATTGATTCAATAATATTGACTTCTTAGAGTATATTTCCTATATCTTGACACACAATTTATTCAATATTATGTACTTTGTCTTATCTTCTTAAACTTTCTGTCATTATACGGTGACCTTTGGTATCCATTAGCGAAATTTATCATCATCTCTGATGCGACGTTCTTCTTCTTGTCATTTTTCTTTCAGACGGCATTGTTTTTTCTTTAGGTAACGTTCTTTTTCTTCCTGTTTTTCTTTTAGGCGACATTATTTTTTCTTTTAGACGACGTTCTTCTTCTTTTTGTCTACGTTCTACTTTTTTTAACGATGTCCTCTTTTAAATGACGTTGTTCTTCTTTTTGGCGACATTCTTCTTCTTACTGTTATTTTTGACGTCATTCTTCTTCTTGTTTTTCTTTAAGATAACTTTCTTCTATAACTTCCATAAAATCAGCCAGTGTTTTATTCATTTGCTCCATTTCGGGTATTTGCTTCCTGCCTAATGTTTACCATACAAACTTCTAGAATGTTGTTGGAAACTCGTTTCTGAGCCTCTTCTATAATGACAAATTCAATAGTGAAGTCAGTTTTTTCAATTTCTTTTAGTTTTCAAATTGCGTGTTCCAGAACTTTGTCGAAAATCCGGTTTTAATCTTTTTTTTTAATTACAAATTCAATGGTGAAGTCAGTTTTTTGCTACTTTTTTTAGATTTTCAATAGAATTTTCTAGAACTTTGTCGGTTCTAAGCTTCTTTATTAATGACAGATTCGACGGTAAAGTCAGTTTTTACATTATCTCTTCTAATTTCTATATAAAATGTTCTAAAACTTTGTCGAAAATTTATCCTATTTTCTTACTACATAGAACATGTCTATAATTATGCGTAGAATCTAAAAATAAAATAACATATAGGGCGTTTCATTCAAAATAAGCAAGAAGGGATCAACTTCCAGTATAACCGGAAGTGCCGTAATCTTAAAAATACTTTAGCTGAATTGCCCCCATCGACTTCAGTAAACCGCCAAAATTATAAAAAATATTCTAAAGTCTATTTTCAGAGAAATTAATCGCGGCAGTTCGTCGCGGGACACACTGTATATAATAAATCCAATAAAATTCAGTCTATATTTACACAATATCCTATATCAAAGATCTTTCAGAAAAATTGGTCAACAACTTAAACGTGACTCCTTTGCCATCGTTTTTAGAAATGAATATAATAAAAAACACTCTTTACCAAAAAAAAAGCTATAGGTCAAACTAGTCCATATCTTAAAAAGAGAGTTCCAGAACACAAACGAATTGTAAAACCTATGAACCTAGTCAATAACAAAAATAAAACAGCTCTAGCTAGAGGTTGAAAAATCTGACATCAATTTAATTTTTATAAAACGTCCGTACTTTCTAAACAGAGTAACTATAAAAAAGACTTATGAACGAAATGACTGAGATAAGAAAACGTAAGAATAATATCAACAAAAACGAGACATTGAGAATTTAATTAACTCATATTTTACCATAATAAATTTTAGACGAGATCCTGTAAATTAATTTTGTATCACTTGATGGCTTTCATTATTTAACACGAAAAAAATCAAAATATGTATAAAATAATTTAAAAGAAAAAAAAATAAAAAATTATCTCCACATTAAAAATATTCAATTATCGATCGAATCATGTGAGTACAACTTTATACTTTGATATTATTAATTATACTTAATGTGTGGACTTGGAAAGCTAACTTCAAAATACAAGAACACAAAAATATATTTCTCTAATTTTTAGTGATAATACGATTTAATTTTGCTCTCTTCTCTGGGTAAATTTTTTTAATATTTACTTACCACTTATAATATCAAGAGCCCAAGCTGTTACATATGTGTAAATATCAACACTTTTTTTATCTACAGCTTCGTTATAAAGTTTCTCAATCAAAATCTTTCCATTACACTCAAATACTTCAACAAACTGTTCCAAAATCGAGAAATGAAAAGCTGGAGTAATAACACGCCTGCGTTTTTTCCATTTGGGACCTAAAATCACATTAGGAAAATACTAATTAAAGTATCTAGGGTAAAAATTTTAGACAATGCAAAATTGTTTCTTCAGCTTGGGAAAAGAGTACTTCAAGTGAAAACCCAAGTCTAGGGCATACGTAAGTAAAGGGGTGATTAAAAAAATTTAAAATTTATATACAATGCATCGATATCTTTAAATGAATCAAAAAAGGTTTCTCAAAATTTTAGGGTTACGCAAAGAATGTCGTTAAATCGATCACCTGAAATACATCACCATAAACAAAAACAAGTTAAATGTCTGAAATTTCACGCGTAGCATCTTTTTAGTTATATAAAATATTAAACTATTAATTAACTAATATTGCTTAATTAATAAATGATATTTGCCATAATTTTTTAAATCTAAAATTGAATAAAATTCTTCAGAATAGGTCAAGAAACAATAATACTATAACGAAAACATCCTCACTTTTAATAAATTGATGTAAAAAAATGTTTACTCACAAGAAAATTGAAAATTTCAATAATCTTTTGAAGTACTTGCAATTGCTTTAACATTTTAAATTAGTTAGCGATATGGTGACCTTAATGAACCATTTTTTGTTATTCTTGAACAAATAATTCAGTTTCGTTCTCTGGCTACGAAATATAATAAAAAAAAATATTTAACCAAGTTTTCGAACCTGTTTTTGAAACCACGTTCTTATTATGCTTAGGGCCTTCCTTTGATCCAAAACGTTTTAAAAACGCGTGGGGTAGCTTTAAAAAGCTCAATTTTCAAAACGGCATAACAGACCTAGAAGTTGCAAAAAAACTCGAAAGTAAATTCGATAATATCAATGCGTCGGATCCGCTCCGTGCTTCTCCACGTCGGAACGACTAAGAAGAATTGCTTCAATTTGTTTTGATTTTCATAGGTGACATTAAAACCCTACTTTTAAAACGCCTAGGGCTATGTGTCGGACAAGTCGAAGAGCCAAAGAATTTTATATTCGCAACATTGTTCTTTTCCGAAGTAAATTTTCTGTAGCAAAATCAAAGAAAGAATAAGTTAAACGAGTTTATGTTTTTGTAGCATCAGTTTATGTATTTCCATAATATAATTCATCATTTGTAATTCAAGCACCCTGGAATAATTCGATGTTTCTGAAAAAAATGAAAGAGTTCTAAAAAGTTTACGAAAGTACTGCAAACGTGACAATTGCCATATTGAAAATTTTTGGGAAAATGTTAAAACCATGCATAAGTAGCTAATGTATCCGAAAATATTTTATTTTTTTTAATATAACTAGTACTTTAAACATCATAAATTTTAAATTCCGTTCCAAATTTCCCGCCAAAACGACAACACTTGTCACTTGACCGATGTGACATCATATTGGTAAATTGACAAGAATATGTAATTTTTTTTCGTAATTTTTATGATATAAGATAAGTTCTAAGTTACTTTAAGTATTGTGCGGTACCTCAATGTATAAGAATTACAATTAAAACACCTGAAAAGTTATTTATTCACGTTCCACGTTTGGAAAATAATAGGAAAATGTGGCTTCAGCTAGCCCGACACTACTCGTTTTATTTTAGTTTTGAGCTTATAAATACCGATTATAACTATTATGTATTAATTATCAGTTGCGGAAATAGCAATTCTTGATAAATTACTTACATGGAAGTCTTCACATTTCTAAATTCAGCAGAGCAGAAATTATTGTTTATTGCAAAGAAATTTGTCACCATAAAACAATCAATTCTCGGCTAAATCGAACTATTTGCCTTAATAAATCCATTTTCCTTCATGAGAAAATTTCTTAAAATCATTTTTAAAGGGAAAAGTAAGCAAATTTCGAAGAAATTACATGAAAATGACTATAAAATATGAACCAGGCAACGTATCCCTTGACAGCGATCATGAATATGACATAAAACCAAAAAATTTATGTCAAGTTCGTGACAGCGATGACGTTGGTTGTATTCTTTAGAGTAATTATCAAATTATCAAAGTGAAAAAAGTGAAACTGATAACCATGTTCATTTGAATATGCATTTACTTGTCATTAGGTCGAAGTGATCATGTGATAGAACTAAAAGTAATAATGACCGTATCAGAACGGAGTGCCACAGATGACATTAGTATGGAGTAACATCATTCACCTTGATTGGTATTCGGTGTCACGTAACTCGAAGGAGATTTAATTACATTTTATTATTAAATAAAGATAAAATTCCATAAAATAAAAGAAAATATTGTGGAAACTACCTTTTTTATTTGAATATAGTCAACATCTCAATTAAAAAATTTTCACATTATTATATCTTGAGGAAGAAACTATTTGAGGGTCAAGTTCCATTTTTAGCATAAAAATCAATTATCAAAATGTTCACTGTCACTAATAATAGAGAGCATTCAAAAAACTTTGAAAGGAAAAATTGTGAGGTAAGAGGAATAATAAATGTTGAAAACATTAAAGATCTTAACTGGAGTACTTACCAATTTTTTTAAATATTTGACTTTGAAAATGGTTCTTTTTTGCAATAAAATTGCGAATATAGAAATAGTGAATGAGATCGCCGAATGGGAAGTAGCTCTTTTGCAGGAGTACAAGCTTTGCTTTAACAGTTAGCGAAAACCAAAAAAAGTACGATATAAGAAAATGTACTGTCCTAAAGTTATTATTAGCTATAAAAAAATGTACGTTTTTTAACATTAATTGTAACTTTCCATATTGTGTATCAAAAAATTAACAAATTATCTTTAGTTAACATATTGTTTTTGTCATATTTTCTAGTTAAACCACGAATCTCAATTATTTGTTCAAAGATAATGGAACAATAATGCACAAAGGTCGCCATATCGCCAATTATCGAAGTATTAATACAATTGCAAGGTGTTGGAGGTTTTTATTCAGTGTTAGATTTATAAAATTATGGCAAATATCATTTATTAATTAAGCAATATTCGTTAGTTAATAATTTGTTATTTTTTAACTTAAATATGTATTGTATGTAACGTAACGCTTTATAACGTTTTTGTTTATGGGGATGTATTTCAAATACTCGATTTAACCATAATAAATAATCGCTTTGAGCAATCTTTAAAACATCACCGATTTTTCTCAAATTTGAGGAAATTTTTCCTTCGATGCTTATTGTAAAAATTTCCATTTTTTTTTTTGAATCGCCCTAATAAGGAAGTATAACCTATTTTAGGGTAAATAATTGAGAACAAAAATTATGAATTACCTATAGAGCCTATCTTTACTTCAACCCAAAAAAATTTTAATGTGGAGAAAAGTTTTCCGTCACTCAGACACATCCATAATTTGTCAGTGCGAAAAATATTTATTCGAATTTTCAAGAACGTATAAAAATCACATGCGGCATTACCTGCTTTCATACATTGATCTATTCAATATTCAAATATTACCTACTGTATTTTGTTTTTGTCACTCGGCTTTAAAAATGTCTTGTTAATCTCGCCATGCATATTTAACTGAGATTTGCTTTTGTTCGAATGAATGTTTGTATTGATAGATTATAGTAAATGATCATAATTTCATGATCAGTCCTAATGGTCTCAAATTGAATTGCGACAAGTTACTTGTTAAGACTTGTCCTGTAGCCAAGGACATAGCATTGTTAAGTATGTATGCTCTATCTGGTGTAAATATCTTTAAATTTGTTATATCTCATGCCATTTAAAACTTGTAATTATTGGAGGCAGCTCCAATAAATGACCTGATATTCAATTACTTACCGGTAGCTGTTAGAAGTCCTGTTCCGAGCCAAGGATGGAAAAATTCGTAATCCTCGGATTTGTTTAAAGTTTTATAAGAACTCATTATAAATTCCATAAGGTCGTAGTCTTTGACAACAATATTCCAGTTTGCTCCCATTTCCAGATAACATAGTTTCCTCGAATTATTTGTTAATCTTGTAAAGTCATTTAGTAGTTCTGAAACAATACAAGTTTAGCTAAATTTAGTAAATTAAAAGATTACTGTGCTAATCAATAAGATTTATGCTCATAAATAATTGCTAATATTTATAAAAAGTGCACTAGAACTACTTATTAATAATGTGTAACTTTTATAGCTAGTTTAGTTCACGTTTCTAAATTCATGTTTATTTAGACATGTTTGGAATTCACCGTATCCAGAGGCGAATTTTGTAACCAGAAATGACTTGGTGAAACTTAAACTTATTGAAAGCCAGGCAAAACTTCTTAACTCACGTCTTCAGCAACGAAACCTCTTACATAAAGAAATAAATATCAGTATTTTTTGAAATTTCCATAATGATCTTATAAGATTTTTAGCATGCATTTCTTTAATGATAAAAATGGGCTATTTAAAGATTTCGTCATTAATCTCAACCTATAATATGGAGATTAATCAAAAATTCTTCCATAAATAGTTTAAAGAAGTGTTTTTACATAAAGGAAATATATATCGCTATATTTCTGTAGTTCCAGTACATCAAAAAAAAAAAATATAAACAATATTCATAGAAAATATGGATAGCCTTAAAATTTAATGCATTTTGAGACTGCTACGGGACTACAACAAATAGGGTTGCCTTTATGTCTTTGAGGTAGCCCGTGGATGACAGAATTATTTTATAAAAAAGGTCTGTACCAGAATTTCATACCATGAAGAAAGAGAACTCTTTATCCGTAATTAATATAATATATATATATATATATATATATATATATATATATATATATATATATATATATATATATATATATATATATATGTATATATTTATAATGCTTCTGCATATAAAGTTAGAAAATATGGAAAACTACTTAATCGAAAAGTGAGGCGTTCTATTTTTAATAACAACTTTCATAACGACAAATGGAAAGTTAAATTACAGTTTATAAGTAAGTAAAGGACAAAAAAGCATTAATAAATCATACGACTTAGGCTTTGTGGAGGGAGATGTAGTACACAGTTACAAAAGACAACGAAATTCATCCAACCATTTTTAAGTGCTATAATTCTTTAAGTAAAATTTGTACTTTTAATCACGGAAAAATCGAAGAAATATAAATAGATTATAATATTATATTTAGTTACCAAGCAACAATTATAATGAAAATATGGCTATGAGCAAATATAAAAATTAGGTGGAATCTTTATTATACTACATGAAAAATTACATCCAAAGAAAAGAAAATTAGTATGCACATGCACATTCATACATTTATTTTAAAACTCTTTTTATTATTACATACTAGTATTGACGTTATAAATCTCTCTAAAATTAGTATATATATATATATATATATATATATATATATATATATATATATATATATATATTAATAAAACTGCATAGGTTTTATTTGTTATGCATATCTATTGACGTTTTGGTCACACTTGACCTTCTTCAGAATGATTTTTTATAACTATAACAGAAAAAATTTTTTTGCTATATTATAACATAAAATTAATAAGTTAAATTTAAAACACACCATAGACTACATATTGTTAACACATGGTTCACTTTTTGACAAGATACTACAAAAACCTTGCTTTTTGTGTCGCATCTTTATTTAAACTGAATTTTATTTTATGGGTTCCGATGGTCAAGGGTTTGGATTTTTTTTCCGCCTTAGGGCCTGACTATTATTTTTTTCTTATTTTTGGAGTGATTTATTTTTGAAATCATTTTGTGTATATTTAATTTATTTGGGAGGTTATTTTAGGATGTTATTTTACTTAGGTGTTTTGTATCAGCTTTTGTATTTGTAGATTTCTTATTTTTTAAGAACTTAAAGAAAGTTCAAGGAAACTTTGGAAATCAGACACTGTTCATAAATCGCGTTCTGTTAAAAGGAAAAATGTTTTCAATTTGAAAACAGCGAACGTGATGAAAGTGTTATTGGTACATCATCTGAAATAAGCCCAAAAACTTTGAATAGTAGTTCTACTATCGTAGAAATTGCTGCATATTTTGCTGCTTATATGCATATGAATTATTAATTCTTACAAATACACTTGGAATCACTCTCCGAGCTAAAAAAAAAAAACAGAATAAGCAATGGTCCTGGCTAGACTACAAATAAACTACCCAAAAATGATGGACAGAGCCTTACAACTAATAATTCTAATCCGTAAAATTCTTTTCCAACATAAGATGCCAGATGAGCTTATAAAGGAGGCATATAAACGCTCTAATGAGAATATTCGGGAAGGCAGAATCCGAAGTAAACAATAGTAAATCGATATCCTAGAAGCTTCCACATATACAGAAGAACTATTATATGGTGCAGGAATAGATGACTCAGTATAAGTAATGAAATAATTAGTATTTATATAAATAAATCGAGTGTATCACTTTAAGTGACTTTTTCTCAAAATTATGTTTTCAAAGTCGGTGACCACTGTAACTGAAAAACCACTCCAGGAATTTGAGTGCAATTTACACAAATTATTGAAAGCATAAAAAAATAGGGCCTGATCGAAAGATTTTTTTTATTAAAACTTAAATTTTTTATAAACAATAAGCTAGTGCTTATTTACTTAAAAATTCCCTAGTAAATTGTCAGAGGCTGCCATTTTGTTCATTCTCAAAAAAAAACTTCAATCAGGTGCTAGATTAACTATTAAACTTATTATTATTTTTTGTTTGATTGATTTTAGGTGTCCAGTAAAATGTTATGATGGTCACCGCAAAGTACGACTTGTGAGACAAGGTCAGAAAAATATATAATTTACAAGGAACCTACCTTAAGTGTCCAGCTCCGATTTTAACAAAACTTCAATACGTTGTAGGAGGTACAAACATAAGAGATCCGTATTTTTTTATATCTGCGAAGATTCATTATAACGGGGTGAAAACCGGCCCTAAAGTTCACGGCTAAAAATAGTTTTTTTTAAATATCTCAGATTCTAAGTGAGATATTTTTACAAAACAAAATGAAAGTTACTTGTTATTTGAAATGATGTTAAACTATGGTATTTTCACCCCCAAGAATATCATTTCTGATGTTTTCTTAGGGTAAACCATATATCTACGCACATAATTTAATTCTAAAAATTACAAAATTTACTGAAATTGTTTGAAAATATTTTTTTCACGAATACCATAAGTAACTTAAATTGACAGATTGCGGGGTTTCTAAAAATAAACTACTAAAAAGAGGTGAGCCACCCCCAAATACGTTGATTGAGATATCTTTGCAAAACAAAATGGAAATTACTTGTTATTTGAAATGATGTTGAATTATGGTATTTTCACCCCCAAAGATATCATCCCTTATTTCTTATAAAGGCAAGCCCTATATTAGCGCACGCAATGTAATTCTAAAAATTACGAAATTTAATGAAACTGCTTCAAAGTATTTTTTTGAAGAATACCATAAGTTGAAATGTTTGGAATTTCAAAAAATGAACTAATGAAAGAGGGTGAGTCATCCCCAAAAATATTTTTGTGGAAATTAGTAGTTAGTTGAAGTGAGGTTATACCATGTTGTTTTAATCCGATAGATATGAGGATTAATCTTGTAATTCATTTACCTAATTTAACTCTGGACATTAATAATATATTTTTTACGAATACAATAAGTAACCTAAATTAACGTGTCTCGGAGTCTCCGAAAATAACCTAGTAAAAGAGGATGGACATCCCAAAATACGTTTTTTTATTATCTTCAGTTTTAATTAAGATATCTCTCTAAAAGAAAATGAAAATTACTTGTTATTCTAAATGATGGTTAACTATAGTATTTTAACTCCCAAAAATATTATTCCTTATTTTTTATAAAAGTAAACCGTCATTTCTTACATATATTATTATTCTTAGAATTGTCAAATTTTAATTTAAATGAACGTTCCAGAATTAGAAATCACTATTTGTCAGAAATTATAATAATTTACAGACATAATTGCTTAATCAATGAAATAAGTTTATATTTTCTTATTAATTAGAAGAAGAATATTCAGTAAGCTCTATAACGTTCATATCAACTGAAATTTGTCAATTTGAAGAACAATTATACATGTATGAAATGGCATCCTTCGAATGATATTCTAGAGGGTGAATTTGAGATGTAAGACAAGTTTTTGGGGGTGGCTCACCCTCTTTTACTAGTTTATTTGAGAAACAATTTTAATAAATTTCGCAATTTTTAGAATTAAATTACGTGCGCGAATAGATGGTTTACCCTTATAAAAATAAGGAATTTTATCCTTGGAGGTAAAAAAAAACATAGTTTAACATAATTTTGTAATTTTCTATATAGCTTTAAAAAATACTTTCTATTTGGTTGATCACGTTTAGGGTATATTTGACCATAATTTCCCACTGCTCGAAATAATTTTTTCCGCACACTAAATATGCTTATATTTTCTCATTTTTCTAAATGCGCGAATGCAATTTTAATATATTTAGAACTAAAAATCGAAGGCCACATTCAGTATATAAAATTACATAAAATTCTTACTTTTCTTGACAGCCAACTTGCCTAAAAGATAATTATGCTAATAATTTACCTATTTTCAATTTTGAACCAATATTGCCTATAAACATTTTTGTCCTTTATAGGATCTGCAAAAGTAACGGTTAAAAATATTTAGAGCGTTCTATTTAAAAAAAAATGCATCTTCATAATTTATTCAAAAATGCTCTGTTTAATTGTTTTTCTGCATTCGCCTTCCTAATTAGCAGAAAAAATGCCACTACTCTGCTAATTTGTCCGACTTTGTACACCCGCAATAGCAAAAATATTTTGTTATAGAATTCGACAATCATAAAGATTGTTAATTACTTCTTAAAACATCACTTCCTGCTTTAGTTGTATATGTATAAGTTGTTATAGTTGCGTTTTTACATACCATGATGAGGTCCAAATTCCAAAGCAGATCCCAAAATTGGCACACGCGGACCTTGTGGTAACCAACTAAGCTTTTTTCTTGCTTTAAAAACAATGCTGAAGGTATATACAAAATAAGTTAAAATAAGTAATACTAATGAAATAACTATCTGTAAAAATGAAAACATTGCAAAAATTTGATGGTAAAGTATCTAGAGTAACTCAATAACTGAAAATATATATTAAAAAAGATAATATTTATATCCCTATAAATTATCTTTAGATTAGACTCTTGCACTTTGTTGTTTGTTTTAGCAGTACCGAAAAAAGAAAATAATTTTGCGTGTGTTTTATTTTCTCTGATAAGACTCTAAAGCAAAATTAAATTTAGCGATTAAATTAAAATAATTCATGTAAAAATTAGTTTCGTGTATAAAATTTTACTGAAACACACTCTTCGGTACAAAACATTGATTTTTCAACTTGTCTAGTCACATTTAACTTATAGTAATTTCCTTAAAAACTCTTTATAGGGCTTCTTTAACTTGAAAGAAGAAATCAAAATTATATATTTTAGAAACCAAGAATTTTGCCTTTTAATCTTGGGGGCGTGGTAACATGCCAACGGTATAACGCGCTGGGTTAGGGTAGAGGATTGCCACGTATTGCGAGTTCGATCCTTACATAGATAATAAAAAAAACCGCTACAAACTACAGCTTGTTATATTTCGAGAATGAAAAATAAAAACAAATATTCATCATTGAAAATGATTTCATTGTTTTTTAAAATATTCTCCACCATGACTTTTGCATACGTTTGAACCAGTCTAAAAATCATTTTTGTCACTCTGGAGATGGGAACCCCAAAACATGGTTTTTAAACGCATTAGCCGCTTCTTCTAGCGTATAATCTCGTTCGCAGTTTGTTCTTCATATACTGAAACAAAAAAAAATCATTTTCGTGCATTACCGTAGTGGAGAATGATCCGTCGTATCCCGTTTGTTTTCCTCAATTCACCAAAGACTTTCAGCAAACAAATATTTCTCTATCATTCAGAATTGGCCGTTCTACGATTCTCTAAAGGCATTATTGCGACATAGTCAGTTTTTCCAAAAAAACAGACAACCATTTTCCTCGAAATGTTTCGTGCGCCAGCAACTTTTGTTGGTTTTGGTCAAGGATGTTAGAGGAGATACGAAAAACTACAAAATTATGCTAAATACCTAAAAAATTATCCTAACATGTAGAAACTAAAAGTCATAAAGTTACATCAAATGGCTATGTGGAGTAAGCGCAGAAAGAAATTTCATAGTAAATTTGTTGTATGAGGTTGGCAATATGAGAATAAAATCAGAGCTGGGTTTTGCAAAAGTGGCGATGGGTATCCAGACGTATTCTTTGTGTTTGATGTGGTCGTTTGTCATTATCCTCGACGCTTAAAATTCTCATAGCTTTTATTTGCTGTCCCGTGTATTGACATTGGTTAAATTTAGAAATTTATATTTGTGTATGTTATCAAGACAATTATGCAGACTTTTTATTCATAACAATACATCAATATGTGATATTAATAAAGAACGAAAGCTTTCATGGCTTTGGTGAAGTTGAAAATCATAGTTCTTGGATTTAGAACGTGTCAAATTGGAATTATTATCCGACGTTTCGCCTACGATTGCATGAAGCATCTTCAGAAATCTTTACTCCACGAGATCAGAACACTGAATGACTATCGTCCAAAGATTAAAAACCATTCAATTAGACGCCGGAGACATATTGATCAGTTTTGATGAAGAATCCCTGTATACAAATATTTCAATAGATGATTCAATTTCTATAATATCGTACATACTACGAAATAGCAACATGGACTTCACCCTACTAGAATTAATTAAAGTTTGTCTGATTTCCACTGATTTCACTTTCCAATGAACTTTCTACGAGCAGACTTCGGGAGCGGCCATGGTATCTCCGCTATCACCTGTGGTAGCTAACATCTTTATGAAAGCTTTCGGAGAAACGCCTTGTTGTCTGCTCCTCTAAAACCTAAATTTTTGGGGCAGATATGTAGATGGTACGTTCGTAGTTTGGCCGCATAGCGTAGATAACCTTCATAATTTCCTGGATCATCTAAATCAACAACACCTTAGCATAAAATTCACTACGAAAACTGAATCAAATGGTGCCCTTCCCTTTATTGATGTAATAGTACAAAGGAAAGAGAATGGCAAATTAGGACATTCTATCTACAGAAAACCAACACAGACAAATCGATATCTCAGTGCAACGTCACACCATCATCCTTCTCAAAAACAATCCGTCATAAACTCTTTGGTACATAGAGCCTTTTCAATATGTGACAAACAGCCACTGAAATCAAAAACACAAAAACTGATTAATGCATACATACACGGAACCACCGACAAGATTGCCAGATTGCTCCAAAAATCAAACATTTGGACCATTTTCAACACATGTAAGAAAGTGGAACAATGTTTGAAGTCTCCAAAGGACGCAATATCATTTCAAATAGCAGGCGTTTACAAGATTCCTTGCTCTTGTGGTAAAGTATATGTAGGTGAAACAGGATGGTCTATATCCATTAGGCTTAAGGAACATGGAAGATGTATAAGAAAGCAGCACTGCTCAGGTCACACTTTTAATGTAAAAGAAACCAAGGTGCTAGCATCAGCGTCTGATTTCTTCAAGCGTAAAATTAGAAAATAAATCGAAATTTGTAAATATCCAAATAATATTAATAGAAATGCAGGTTATAGTGTACATTACATGTGGAAATAAATTTTTACGCTGGATCACAGTTCACTGAGCGCCAGCCGGGTATAAATACCGGGCTGTTGCACCTCGATAGTCATTCGGTATTCTGATCTCGTGGATTAAAGATCCCTGAAGAGGCCTCGTGCAATCGTAGGCGAAACGTCGGATATAATTCCAATTTTGCACGGTCTAAACCCAAGAACCATGATTTTCAATATTTGGTATTGTCTTATAAATCCCGTGAATTTATTATTTTCGGTAAGTATGTTTTTTATATTTTGGTAATTACTTACATTAAGGTAAATCTAGGAAAATGCCGTTTTCTGAAAAAAAATCGATACCTACTCCCTATTTCGAGATGCTAAAATAAGATTTTGACCTTAATTTTTCACTATTCTGCACTATTCTTCCTCACTTTCCCAGAAAACTTATAAAATGTAAAGCGTCAATTCACAGAACACTTTTGTTTCTGAAGAAAACACAGTTTTTGTATTTATTTTTAAAGATACTAGTTAAAATATATTTTATGTAATATATTTCAACTATTTTTATGCAAATTTCAACTAATAAATTTAGAAAAACTTGTATTTTTAATGAAATACCAAAAATCCATCCCGGAAACGCCATCTACCATCAGATTCGCAAAAACGACTAATATGCGCTTGCGACGTTGCCAGAAGTTAAATACTTTCGTGGTACAAACGATAAAATTTGTTCATCTCAGTCAGCAACATAGTTTAACTTTTATAATAGTTTTATACGGCTTAAATTAATCTCAATCAAATAAAATTTTTGGATAGTTCAGGTTTAGCTTGATTTTGGTTAGTTTTGAAAATTGAAACTAATCTGAACTAACCAAAAGTGACCTAGATTTATATTTTTGTGATATAAACTATTAAATTTATCCGTTACAGTTAACAACATAGTTTAATTTTTTTATGTATAGAAAAGGGTAAAATTAATCTTAATCCCCCAAAATTTTTGGTTAGTTCAGGTTTAGCTTAGTTTTGGTTAGTTTGAAAAACTGAAACTAACCTAAACTGACCTCGATTTATTAATTAGAAAATGTTATTATCCAGCATAGACCACGTGAAAGTGGAACAATCTTAGAAACAATAGAATATATGTGAATTTCACAGAAATTGTATTTGCAATGTGGCAACGGCGCTAACGTTAAGGGATTATTTAAGTTGGAACTCATAAGGAAATGGTTAAACTATTGTATGCAGCAGTTTTAAACTCAATTATTTCAAAATTGTTGAAGTTGCAATAGTTTAAAGTTGCACCTACTCCGACAATCAAAAAGTGAGCAGTAGGGGGAGTTCTTTCAACTCGGACACCTTAAATTCATTTCGCCGGAATAATTTGAATTATCTCGGCGAATATTGGTCATAGAACCTTCATTTATTTTTTTAGTTTTTAGTTTCTCGACGAGATATGAATAATGGATGATATATTTTTGTAATCAAATTATTGTTTAACATAGCAATAAATAAATTTTTACACTTTTATACATTTTATGCATAATTATAATTTTACCATACTTACGTGCTTTTTAAATTGCGAAAAAATTGTTACAGTGGTCAGTAGTATACTACTAATTAGGAATATTAAAAATCAGATTGATTTTTAATGCACCATTAATATTTATCGAGATATACCGTGAAACAAATATCAACAATTTTTGATAACATTATTATTTTCCTAGATGAAGAAAAACCTACATTTGATTATTATATTGTAAGCAATTATGCATTCGAGGCAACCGAGAATTATTGTAATATTACTTTCAACGACGATGAAAGTAACAGCGGAGAAAATAATTATGATTATGACAATAATGATGATGATGATGATGATATTAATTACTTCAATAATGACGATGAGAGTGATAATGATGATGACTATAAGAATTATAATGATGATGATAACTGTAATGATAATAATGAAACCGATAAGTCTTTAGAAAATGAGTGTTCATCGATGTCGCGCCACAGCTTGAAAGGTTGCCATTCCCCTTCCACTGCTCACTCTTGGGGTAGTTGAAACTTTAAACTATTGCAATATCAACAATTTTAAAATAATTGAGTTGAAAACTGCTACACACAATAGTTTAACCATCTCCCTATGACTTTCTACTTAAATAATGCCATAACAATAAACAACGCAGCAGCGATTTTTTGAAAAAAAAAACTCTATCTCAGCTTCTAGTGGTCGTACAGAGTTTTTTTTAAATGTGTATGCCAAAATCTCACCTATCGGCATTTCGATATCAACAATTGTCAGAGAGGTATTCTATTTGTTTATAACGAAAAAACTCAACCCCAAGTTTATTTATCCGTTTCAACAATTTAAAATCAACAATTTATTCGCTTCTTTTTTGTTATTGTTAGTATAAGTCTCAAACTTTCATATACTCACCTCAGACCGCTATACTACCTCTAGATGGTTGAGATTACACAATCAAAGAAAAACATAAAAAAGTAAAAAACAAATACACTGTGCATAAAACTATTGAATATTTTTACTTGAAATTTTGAACACATATGCAACAAGAGGCTCCTTTCGGTGCAATAGAAAGTTAATGCAATATATTTTTTTATTGTTTATTGATAATTGAAAAAAGCAGCCATTTTAGCACGTTTTTTTGGAATAACTAATGAAGAAATTATCCGATTCGGATGAGCTGTAGGTCATTTAGTAGGTATTTTCAATGCATACAACTTTTGATTGAAACTTTTTTACTGAAAAACAATAGCTTTCCCTAGAACTCGAAAAAACTGTTTTTTTTTCGTATCTTAATTGTTAAATAAAGAATTTTCTCCAAAAAAGAAAATGAGACGTAAGATACTACATAATTACAATTATCATTCTGAAGGCTTCTACGTAGTCTATTAACACTAAATTTCTGTCCTCCGGCCTATTATCAGTTCATGCTCAGTATCGATGTTTCTGTGCACAACCGATTTTTGACCACCTTCACGCTACTCGTCTGTGTGTGAACTTCGGCCATGATTGATTTCAATACAATACGATACACAGTATTGCTGTAGATGCCTCATCGCCATAAAATCGAATAAAGAATAAAGTTCATCGAGGCACTCTTGCTAAAATAAACAACATCGAAAGTTGTGAAAAATAATCGCACGAAAATGTTAATGAGTTAATTTCATTTTTTGGCCAAGATAAAATTTGTACATAACACAAACAGAGTCCGTATGTCAAAACGTTTTAAGTACATAAATCATCTAAACTGTCAAAACTTGGATATCTTAGTTGACAGGTAGCAATGTCAAAATTAGCAGTTCCCAAAGGGTGTTATCCAACTCGCGGCCGTAATCACAATGGATCCTTAGTGCGGTTCTATAGTACTCAAAGAATACTAGGTTTTACGAGGGTATTTACGATAGTTTTTACTTTCTTGTCCTTTAAGTGATAGGCCTGAGTGAATTTAGTAATTTGGTTTCTTATGGTAAGGACATAATTTCTTTCAGGGTATTCATACATGTTAATATTTATCCTCTTGCACATGCAGTTGACATGAAGGAAATATACGAATGTATGTCACTTATTCTAAATGCAATAAGCTTTGATAAGTGTAATTGGCAAACATGTGGTGACCTAAAAGTCATAGGACTATTACCAGGGCGGTTAGTGACGAACAAGGAGAAAAGGTCCACCAAAAAATATTAGCAATGGAACAACGCTAGCAAGGCAGATGGGATCCAGCAATGATGGGGGATTGTTGTTGGTTTCTTATGAGAGAAAGCACTCAGGAATATAGACGAAAGTCAGCATTTGCAAAAAAGTTATGTACAGAAAACTTACTATAAATGTATTGTCATGTGTATTTTTGTAAATAAACCCTATTATTCTTAAACTATATTGTTTTTTAATTGATTTTAACTGATGTATAAATATTGTATAAAAATTATAACAATTTTTTTTTGTATTTTTTGACTAATATTATTAACATAGCTGCTGAAGTAAAGGCAAAAGATTGCAGGAAAAAACTTTTATTTTTACATTTACCAAAAATACAATAAATCGAACTCAAAACAAAAAAGCATTATCTCCAAAATAGTTTCTTACATTCAAGCAATAAATATCATTTACATTGTTTATATTAGTCCGCCAATATTTGGTTGAATAGCGTTTTTCATTTATTTCAGCTCGTAATTATCAAGGCATGTGTTACAACTGCCCTGACGAACATGAGAACTATGACGACAATCACAAAGATTACAACCTAATATAAGAAAGAAAACTATAATCTTTGGATTACTCTATAACCTTTAGATTACTTGTTCATATTTAATTTATTGGAAACAAAAATAAAATGACAATTTTAAATTATTACACTTATGAAAAATCGCAAGTTGTTAAAGTAAAATTTTTAATTCTTTTTGTACAACTTACACAAAAGACAATTCTATCTAAGAGACAACAGTTTTCTTAACAAATACGAGGAAAATGGCAATAAAACTTAACAAAAAATTTTTGTAAAACAGGGATAAAGGCAATGAAAATACAGTGATGACTTTAAATGCAATTAAATACAGTTCCTAAATAAACCAGTAATAAAGTTATTATAAATATGCGATTAGAGTCTTTGAATATGTAATCATAAAGTCTGAACACGGTCGTGCTGTACTATGACACAGGGAGGCGGTTACATCAAGCCACACCATAAGGAGGCGGCATAAGTAGAGAAAATACAATTTGCATAATTCAAAAATTAAAAAACTTAAAAAGTTTAATAAGCCAAAAAAAATTTAAAAACTCTTTTTTATTTCTATTGAATGTATACTGGTGCCACCCTAGACTATTCATTTCTAGTTAACGAATTTGCTTAAGTTAAAATTAGAAGGGTAGAACGGCAGCTGCGTGTTGTTAATTGATATTATTATTTTAAACTGGTTTGTATTCTCAAAATAAAAATAGTATTCGTACATTTTGAGCCGTTTTTCTAAATCGCAATCGAAGGATATTTTAAAAGAGCAAATCTTTGAAGGGCAATATTTCGAAGTCATGCATCATACTGAGCAAATCTACCACACAGTTCTAATTGAATACTTGAGTTGTTGGTGATTTTGGTAAAAATAAATTTGCTTAATACCTAATTAAATTTGTTACCAAATTTTTGAGGTTCTTAGTATACAATTGTGAAATATAAAAAGGATACATATTAGTAGTATAAAGAACATATAAAAGTACTCTTATGCAGAATTGCAAAACATGGAAACTGCCCAATTTTCTGTCACCTCAAATGATACTTTTCCAATAGAACTCTTTGAAGCCTTACTTTATTCGGAATTTCATATTTTCGGATCTATTTTTTAACATGCTCCCATAAATACTCCATCAGATTATAATTAGAGAATGAAGAGATATTTTCAATTTATATGGAACATTCTAAAATAACTATTCCCTGAAAAGTTTTTATTAGCACCTTAAATCATTATTCTGCTGTGATGTTCTGGCATCAACATTTTTTTCTGATAATGTCTTTTAACATAAACCTTAAACCTACCTACTTACCGCCATATATTCCCAGACCATTATATTACCAGCTTTCCACCAAACACATCTGATACCATCTAAACCAATAAGAATATAATTATTTTAATTTGACAAGATCTCTTTATACAGGGTGAGGCAGAATGCAGTCCCTAGTTTCAAAAAATCACTGAAGGGCCCCCAGACCGAGTAAAGAGATGGGGCAGGTGCCGTTAAGTCGGGGGGAAAATATCGTTTTCAGTAATCATCATGACGTAATCGGATGAGCACAGGGCCTTGTTATGGAGACATTCTTTTAAAAGGGGTACCGGTTCTGGTTAAATCATAACGACAGTATTCCTAATTCTAACAAAATTTTCGTTACTGGAAATTTAAAAACTCTAGTGAACTGCATGAAAAGCCTCTTAACAGCCTTAAAGTAACAGTTTGGTGCGTTATATTTTCTATAGGCATTATTGAACCTTATTTTTTTGAATCTATAAGATTAACTGTTACCGTGAACTCTGCTCGATATTGTGAGATGCTGGAAAACTTTTGGCGCTCCGAAATGGAAAAGTATGATGAGGAACACGACAGAAGCCTTCTTGTTTCGACACGATGGAGCCACGACTGATACTGCCCGTCATTCACCCCAAATTTTTCTAGAGCTTTCTCGGTCATTTGATCTCTTTCCAGGGGGATGTTCTATGGCTCCATCGCTTCCAAATTTGACTCCGTGTGACTTTTTTCTGTGGGGATACGGCGAAGCTAACGTATTTAAAGTTCAACCTCAAACGATTGAAGCTCTGAAGAAAGCGATTATGAACGTCATGGCGGAATTTCGCAAGATATGCTGGGAAGAGTGGCTGGAAACTTCTTTGAAAGGCTCTATATGTATATTGCTCGCCAAGACCACCACTTGGACGATATCATTTTCAAAATATCATAAAAAAGAAACGGTACTTTATAGCAATAAAAACCTATTTCATATTTGTACCGTTTTTTACAATTCACTCTTCAAATCAAGGACTTGATTCTGCCCCACCCTGTACTACGTCAGAAAATATTTTTGTCTCCAAAATGATATTTTTTACAGTCTAGATTGAAAGCCGAGTTTCTTTTAACTTCAATATGTGTACTATGCAGAATAGACTTTGAGAAATAAAGCGATGAACATTGGACTGCCTGTCAATTCCTAACGAATGTAGCACGTTTCACGCACTCATATCAATAGCTCCGAGGGAATGTGCCGCATTCCCACAGAATTGATAAGTAGTTGAATGTCCACGGCTTTATTTCTTACAAATACTAAAAAGTCAATTTTGGAAAGTGTAGTATAAAAAACCTTAGCTTTAGATCTATACTATGGAAAAAATATTTAAAATGCCATTTTAGAGATATAACGCATTTCGTATTTTCTCAAGGTCGAAACACCAAATTTTTACAATCTGATAAAAAAGCTGAGAAAAATATGTCTTTAGTTGAATCACAAGCTGGAAACAGTATTATTTTGCGCTAGGGCGCCAAGGAGAATTGATGTGAAACATCCCTTATACAAATAAAAAAAAATTGTCGAACAAGGATCTCATCAATTACTATCCTAAACTAGGAAAATTAAAATTTGTGCAAATACTGTTTAACGGAATGACATAAAAATTTTATTTATTTAAAAAATTTTATCAGTAACGACGCAACCGATTGTTTGCAAATATTTTAATATTCCTAGGTTCAACTACATTATTTTTTAGATATTTTTAAAAATTTATATTTAATAAAATCGTTACGTAAACGAAAAATTAAAAAAAAACAAAGAGTGAAGTCTCACTGAGACCGAAAGAGGAAAGCATTAGAATAGACAGGAAACCTTGTAAGCAGGACGATATAAAATGAACGAAATTTAAAAAAAGAAAAAGCACCTGAACATGACGAAATAGTTGTGGAAATGCTGAAAAATTTAGATGAAATAGAGAAAGAAATACTTACAAAAATGTTTTACAAATCCTGGAGAAGTGAAAAGATACTTGACGATTGGAAAAAAAGAAATAACAATACAAATACCAAAGAAGGGTGACCCTACAGTGTGTGGAAATTACGGAGGAATCATTTGCTAGGCATAGTACTGAAAATATAAGAAAAAGAATAGAACAGGGATTAATGAATATATAAGAGAGCAATCGAATAAAGCACAGTGCAGTTTCAGGAAATGACTCAGGACTATATATCCTACATAAAACAAATGATAGAAAAAACATTGAGCAAAAGAGCAGAAGCATATATGACATTCTTGGATGTAGAAAAGGAATTTAATACAGTGTCATAAAAACAATATGGGAACGTTTAGAAAATATAAATAGGGATAAATGACTAATAACAGGAATCAAAAGTATATGCGACAATAGTAGAAGTTACGTGAGGAAGGACAACAGATAATCTGGAACTTTTAAAATAAAAGACGGACTAAGACAAGGTCCAGTTATGAGCATAGCAATATTTGTCATAATTTTGGACGATATAATTAAAGCAACAAACACAAATAAACATAAAATGAGTATAAGATACCAAAAGTGGACGCTGGTATATATAGGTAAGGGAGCATTCGCAGATGACATAGTGATATCTGAAAACCATGCGTAAAAGTAGAGAAAAAACGAAAAGTATAAAACTGAATAATGAGACGATAGATCAAGTAGAAGCCATTAAGTACTTAAAATGAAATATTGGATAAGGAGGGAAATATAGAAAAAGAAATTAATATGAACGAATACGGAAAGCCACTAACGTATATGACAATTTCAATAATATATTTATTGAAAAAAAAGGTAAGTAGGAGAACAAAAACGACAATACACAGGACAATCTATAAACTCATTCTTAAATGGAAGTGAAAGCTGGATCCTAACAACCACAATGATTAGCAAAATATTAGCCATTGACGTGAAATTTTTGAAAAAAAGAGAAAATAATACCTATAAGAGAAAATTAGAAACGAAAACGGAGAGGTTCTAGAACAAATAGGAGAACAAACAGAAATGAATATTATTCGAGTACTTGGAAAGAAGAGTGACACAAGAATAGTAAAACAAATATGGCAAACAAGCAAAAACAAAATAAGACCTAGAAAAATATACAGCAATGAGATTGCACACATAATAAAGAATGAAAAAGAACAGGAGTGAGTCGGCAATTTTCATATATACATAAGTGTAAACACATAGGATGTGTAGGAAAGTCTGATTGTATTTATATATATATATATATATATATATATATATATATATATATATATATATATATATATATATATATATTTATTGTTGCAATCATGGCCCTGGTATTATGGACGTATAATCACAATCTTATTTGCGACCACCTTCAAAATTATATGATGTTTCATTCCGGTATATGTGGTGGATTCATCAGTGGGATCCACCGATGCCATTCCCAGACACCCTTATCGTACTTTCTATATCTTGGAACTCCTATTTAAGTCAAATCTTGTCGGAGAACAACGGTGAGATGTTCTTTCCGCAACATGCCCCCTCAAGGCACTCGACTATCCGATCTTGACCGAAATCCAAGCTATAGAAGCACGGGTCTGATCAGAGAAATTGTGAAACGAACATTCTAGGTGGTTTTTCCATAGTAAGATACCAGCTTTAGCACAAAGCCACTAATTGACGTCCTTACGTCGCATCATTCCGGCTCGGTAGTGGACTCGTCAGTGGGATCCACCGATGCCTATTCCAGACACCCTTATCGTACTTTCTACAACTTGGAACTCCTACTTAAGTCAAAATTTGGTCGGAGAACGAGTTTTCCATTGTTCGAGCCTTTTTGGAGATAACTTTTATTTTGTTTTAAACTTTTCCTATATCTCTTATGGTTTTCAGAAGTATGCTTTTGTGATAAACAATACGAATATTTTTTTAGATACCGTATATTTATGTCAGTACAGAATATATAGAAATAATTTTCTTGAGAAAGTTTATAACAACTTCAAAACAAGATTAAAGTTATCTCCAATAAAGCTCGACCAGTGAAAAACGGAATCAGTTTTTAAAATTATCTGTAACTTATTTAGGTCAACAGTCTTAAATATTTCTTAAAGCGATATTTTAGGTAGAAATTAACCATATTTAGCTTATAATATTTCGATGCTTTAAAATAATCATCAATTTAATTTTTTCATTTGGACATTATATTATAGGTTTTTCATTGATTCCTGTAAATAAGAAATTCATATGAAGACTACTTCGTTTCTAAGGAGAAACTAAAATTTTAAAAATTTTTTAAAACAAATTTTATGACTGTTTCAAATTCACTTATAGCTATAGATCATCTAAAATATAGTCTAAAAACTCATGTTAAAAAATTACACATTTTTTGGTAAAACTAAAAATGCAAACCACCTAGGGCAGTTTTAAAGACACCGAAATTATCTAGGCCACTCTGTATAGTACGCCATATTAGATATGACAGTACTGAATAGATTCGATGTTGAAAGTGACCACAGATTGTCCGAAAAATTAAGGCAGCACAAAGATGCATATCAGCAAAGTTTATTATAGAATATAAACTAGAGAATAAAATCCGTATAATTCACGAGAAATCGGAATAATCACAAAATAACACAATGTACAAAAGATTTAATGAATGAACTAAGAAGTCTAGAGAAGAGCGAATCAACATTTCCTAGAGCCAATAAACAGATAAAAAAAATAAGATAAGCCATAAGAAAATATGACACAGAACTTGTCAAGATTGTAATAGAGGGCAATAAAAATGTGAAAGTAATAAAATCTATAAATTTAATGAGAATTATGCAAACGAGACAATTGAAAAACATACAAGGAAAAGTAAAAAGTGACAAAACTGATATCAGAAATGATTTTTACAGCTAATTTTATTCCTCTGTAAACACAAAACCAGCAAATGAACAACTGTTGGAGAAACTAACAAACAATGGCTCAGAAAAATATTTACAAAGCAGTGACCAATAAATTCAATGAATACCAACAGCCGGAATAGGCGAGTTTTTAAAGGGTACAGCATCATCCAGCAAATAAAGGATATCAAAATTCTAATTGAGAAATCCATTAAATAAAACGTCCCTGTATAATTAGCTTTTATCAATTACAGCAATGTTTTTAATTCTGTAAAACTAAGGGACATATTCCAAGCAATGAATAATGCTAGAATTATTATTAATTATATATACGAAAATGCTACAATTCAAGTAAAAATCAATGACGATCAAAAAACAAGAATAATCTTACAATATCTCACAAAAACTTTCTACACGGATATTGATGGACGTTATCAAACAGCTGAGAAGGAAAAAGAACTAATACAGAAAGAACCTATTTTAGCTCCTCCACATCAAATACTAAATTCCAAAGTCCAGATGAAAGGCCCATTTATATTGAAGGAAACACAATTACGAAAAACAAACCAAAAAACCGAATGAAGTAGAAAGTCTAAAATGACATAGGCAGTGACTGGAAAACTGAGTCACATCTTGAACAATTTCATCATACCGACCAACCTGGAAACCAAGGTTTTTATGCCGTGTTTTCTCTCTGTTATGAGGTATAGACTAGAAGAATCAGGAATATTAGTGAAAATAGTCAATATAATTCCAACTACTCAGCAAGCAATAAAACAAATTATGCTAGGAATGACTCCCGCCACTTACGAAACGAGCAAATACTTCTGAGAATCAAAGTAGAGAATGTAAAAATGATGCTATAGTGGAGGCCATACAAGAAAAAGTTGAGACAATCATCAAAAAGATGGGTCGAAGACATAAAACAACATATTGGTAAACACTGATACCACATAGATAGATGGGAGATGGCCTATGTCCAGAAGTGGATAACAATGAGCTGCTGAAAGAAGAAAAAGTAATCTCTGGACAATGCAATTTTTTTTTCTATGCAAACAGAATATTGTGGAACTACAGATTAAAAAATAAATAAGATAGATTTTCGGTATATCAGTAATAGATTATTTTAATAAAAACATGTAATTTTCGGTTTTGTTTTAAAGTGATACTTAAAAATATTTTATTACTTGATATGAAATAACAACAAGTAATTGAAAAATTATAAATATGGGTAAGTATTTATTTATCACACCTGTTTTTTTATTTATCATATAAAATAACACGGAACGTCGATATTCGTTGTAACAATTTTTAAAAAATAGCAAAAGTTGTCACAGTCAAATGAACTAAATTTATGATTTGATGTAATAGTAATTCTGATCAAGAGATACTATTTTCATAAATCGATATATTCAGTAGTTTTTACTTTATGACATGTTGGAAATTTTTATAGCTAAATATAAAATAGAAGGGAAGAGACAAGAGACGACTTATGTTCAGAAATGGATGGCAACTAGCTGCTGGAAGAAGAAGAAGAATAAAGTTCTGTATATTGTAATAATTTTTTCTATCTGATAAGAAAATTGTGTAACTACGGAGTAAAAAAAATAAATAAGATAGATATTAAATATATCAGTAATAGATTATATCAAGAAAACTTGTTATTTTACCTTATATGTTAAAGTGATCCTTAAAAATATCTTATTACTTGATTTAAAATAACAACAAGCAATTGAAAAATTATGAATATAGATGAGTACTTATTTATTGTACTTATCTTTTTATTATCATAAAAAATAAGACGGAGCGCCGATACTCGAAACAATTTTTAGATTATAGCAAAAGCTGTCGCAGTCAAATTAACTAAATTTATAATATAATGTAATAGTAATTCCGATCAAAAGACACCAATTTTACAAATCGATATATTCAGTGGTTTTTACTTTATTACATATTGGAAATTTTTATACGTAAATATAAAATTAAATAAAAAAAAAGAAGAGGTACCTATGTTTAGAAATGGATGGCAAAGGGCTACTGAAAGAAGAAGAAGAAGAAGAAAGTTCTGTATAATCTTTTCTATCCAATAAATGAAACAAATAAATAAATTAGGCAGATTTTAAGTATATAAGTGATAGATTATTTCAAGAAAACTTGTTAATTTACCTTATATTTTAAAGTGACCCTTAAAAATTTCCTATTACTTGATCTAAAACAACAACAGGCAATTAAAACTTATAAATATAGATGAGTACTTATTTATCACACCTGTTTTTATTATCATATAAAATAACACGAAACGCCGATACTCGTTGTAATTATAACAGTCAAATGAGCTAAATTTATGATATCATGTAATAGTAATTCCGATCGAGAGACATCATTTTCACAAATCGATATATTCAGTAGTTTTTACTGTATGCTATGTTGGAAATTTTTATAGCTAGATATAAAATAGAATAAGAAAGAAAATATGCCGTTTGTGTCCAGAAATGGATGGCAACGAGCTGTTGAAAGATGACGAAGAAAATTCTGTATAATGCAATAATAATTTCTTTTATTCAATAAAAACATTGCGGAACTACTGAATAAAGAAATAAATAAAACAGATTTTGAGTATACCATTGATTTTCCGAAGGACTTAGTTGTGCTGAATACGAATCTGGCTTCAAATTTGTTCCATCACATCAGATTTTTAAGATAGTCTAACCTAAAAATTAAAAAATCACTTTTTTTCGACATATTTGAGGTTATGTAGAATCATAAGGTAATTTTTTTCATAAAACTAGTAAAATCACTTAAAAATATGATCGTTTCTCCTTAAAATTAGTTTTTAAATGTTTAAATATCTTCTTTTTTCACCGAGATATACTAATTTGAATCTTGTGTCTCAAGAATCTACTCGAATACAAGTCAGAAACATAGTAACAACTATCACTTTGAGTATACTTTTCTAAATTCTGTTATATTAATGAGACTGACTATACAAGCATTCTAAGGGTTGCTAATTACAAATTCACTGTCGAATTTAAAAAATTCCAAATGACATAAAGTGTCTTTAAAGTTTTAAACTTTTGAAAATTTGAACGACATATGGGATCCGTCATTTTGAATTTTCTATATTTTAAAGTGGATTTATAATCAGCTACCCCTAAAATACTTATATTTGGATTAAAATAACAGAATTTAGAAAATTACACTCAAAGATGTAGCTTGTTTTTGGCTTGCATTCGTGTAGATCGGTGAAACGCAAAATTTAAATTAGCATATCTCGGTGAAAAAAAGATATCCGAATATTTCAGAATTGATTTCAAAGAGAAAGAATCATACTTTCAAATACTGCTACTAATTTTGTGAAAAAAAAATTGTATGTGTGATTTTATGTAGCCTAAAGTAAAGCAAAAAACAACATTTTTAACACTTTGGGTTACGATATCTCAAAAACTTGACATTTTCGAGTAATTCAGATTAGGCGCACCAAAATCCTTCGGGAAAGTATACTAGAGGTTCTGTTGCTTGACCCTTGTTGACCTGTGATTTAGTTTATCGTCATTTTCGTCATCACCGTCTACTGCAACAGTGTTTTTTTTAAACAATTTTCACCTTAACCATCACAGTGTTTACACAAATGGGTACATTTTAATACATGATTTTAACATGTATATTTGTTATTATTGCACCCCTATTTGAATAAGCATTTGCAACTATTAATTTATTTGTCAGGAATAAATAACTCAGCTGTATACACCTATCCTAAACCAACATCAGATTTTTCCCAGCTCCAAACTGTAGCTAAATGTGTTTTCCCCAACCAATGTTCTACTTGCATATAATCCCGAAAAATGTATTGTTTTGCGGTAGCAATCGTTGGAGGCAAATATTTTAATTTAAACGATGCTGCTTTCAAACAGCATACACTGCGCTTTTTAAAGTACATTTTCCTTTGATACGCTTATCTTTTTAGCAACCTTCAATAAAAAAGTATGAGCAGACAAACTTAAATTGGAGTCTTTTGTCAGCAGTTTTATTCATTTCGGCTTGCGTTTTCCATAAAATCACGAAGTTGTATCACAGCCGGTAAAAACATGAATGACTGCAATAATATCCCGAATGTTTTCGCATTGAAAACTAGCGGCATTATAAACAGAGTCATGGAATAATGTCAACGTCATTAGCTAGCATTATAAACTTTTCATTAATTTGCGATGCTGTTACTGCACACTGGATGATTAATATATCAGCGTCTTCTACAGCTCGATGCATTTTTTTTCCATGATTTTCGAAATTTTGTATCAATATATCAATTAACCGCCTTTTATTTTTAATCATTAGGTAAGAAAGACTCCTGTCTCAATGGAATGCTAATAATACTATCTAAAATTACCTCGTGCCCAGACTCGTGACCGTTTCTACGATCGTATTCAGCGCTTTTGATGTGATTGTTCAAATCGTCCGGATATTGATCAGACCCAACCGTATAATTATTGCTGTAATTCTTCGAAACATACGAAAAAAAAAGTCAACCATTTTTATCCAATTTTTCATTTTGACTCCACTCTACTCGATGTAGCAAGAAACCTCCATCAATTACACTGGTCCAGCTCTGTAACGGATATTTTATATTTTTTACGTCAACTACATGGTCAGATTTTATTTTCATTTTGTTAATTTTATGAAGGAGATTGTGTAATTATAACTGTTGAAAGCAAAACAAAATTCTAAGAGAATTTTTACAAATGCACTGAATAACACAATGTTTATTTATCTGTGGTTTGCGAAAAGTGCTACTATTACTAAAAATACTACGTTACATATACTACTAACAAAGTATGCTCCAAAATTACTACATAAATAAGAACCTCGGCTCCGAAATGAGGATGCTGCGCCGAGCGGTGAGGCGGCGTGGGTCCAGCACCTTAGGCACGGCCACATGCTCACTACTTGTACCTGTGCGATTTGGAAATCTTTGGGGAGATTATGGGCGCCTTTCGGTGGTTCACAGATCTTAGAGGGATGTCTCTCATAAAACGAAATTTTCTCAAGTAAAGTACAAGTATTTAGCAATGTCTTCCCTAAATTTCATCCCTTAATATTCGTTAGCAACGTTTAGAATTTAAAAAAAAATAGTTTTTCATCGTACGATGAATTTTTTTTCCATAAATCGGGAAAAATGCATCCAAAATCTAATGAGAACATCAAAAAGATTTCAATTTCACTAAGGAAAAGTTATTGCGTTTTTTGTGGTTCAAAAATTGGTTCTTTCAAAATTTCTCGGCCTAAAATTAAAAATAATTTATTTAAAAAAATAGATCTTAAAAACTTAAGTTTTAACAATTTGCTGTAAGAATGGTTTGTTGTATCTTAATTATTACAGCGAAAAATCAAAGTCGAACTTTCAACATTGAAGTCGATTTTCTCTGAAAATGTTAATCATTTATACTGCGGGTTTAGCATATTTTTTAAATAAATGATATCTATATGTACTGTGAATTTTGAGACAATTTATAAATTTAAAAAAAAAAACAAAGAAAATGTAATTTTTTGCAAAATAAAAATTATCTCGATAATTAGTAGCACCTTTTATAATTTCATTAATACAAATCAAATAGGAAATTCAATTATCTACAACTTTTGTTTAAAACCTTTTTTCATCCAACTTTTAGTTTCTGAGGTAAACTGAAAAAATCGGAAAAAATCACCATTTCTGGTCTGCCATTTGGTTAGCAGAGTTGCCAATAGTTTGTTATACATGTAATTCTTCTTTCAGGCAGAGAATATGAAAAATATATATATATAAACAGTTTATTTCCTGCAAATATCGCTCTAGTCCTCTCTCTATACGCGTTTCGATCACCTCATGATCTCGTCAGTGGAGCTGTATCGGATCGAGAGCAACATTAGCAGGAAATAACTGATATATGAACCATAAATTTCAAGGTATGTCGGCATGATACAGCTCCACTGACGAGATCATGAGGGGATCGAAATGCGTATAGAGAGAGGACCAGAGCGATATTTGCAGGAAATAAACTGTATATATTTGTTTCATATTATCTGCCTAAAAGGAGAATTACATGTATAACAAACTATTTAAATACGGCAGAAAGATTTCTTTATTTCTTACTGAAATTTTGATTTTTTAAAAGAGTTGCCAATGTTAACATCGAGAAATGTTTTTTAGAATGCCAAAATATACAGTTTCCTATAATAAAATCTCCGGTTAAATTTTTTCCAAAAAAATTTTTTTTTGTCTAATTTCCAAGGACAAAGCAAGTTTCAATTTTCCATTGTTATAGGATGTGGTTTCGTATGTTACATTTCCGTATCACGAACAATTACTTTCTAACAAAATACAACTTTTATAATTCGTAAAATTATATAGCGACCAGAAATTGAATTTTTGCTTCACCTAAGACAATTTTCGCGCTCAAAAAATAATAGGGTTATGTTTGTAGAATCTGAGAAATAAATAATCGAAGAATCGCTCATGAAACACAAAATTGCATCCCATAAAATGTAATATTTGGTGAGAGCTAACAGCTTAGGGCACTCTCGGGCTCACTCCTTTGACCATAAATAGTGAACAATAAGAGGCCCTGCAATAAAATGTTGTTCCTTCAGCTTTACTAAATAGATCAAAGATGTAGTTTCAGCAAGGCGTACTAACGTTGTTCGAAGTTGAAAAACACAATGTTTATAAACAAGGTATTAGCTTCATAAATCACCTAATAACTCATATACACTTAGAGGTTACCTTAAAATATTTCAGAAGGTAATCGTTTTAGGACATTTCTTGTTCTACAAGCGCTATTCTATTAAGAAATATTTGATAGTTTTTTACACATTACTCATTTTAGGTTTACAAAACTTGGATAAAATAAATAAAAATAAACAATAATTTGTTTGTTAGACATTTTAAACTGAATTTAAAATATTATAGTTATTGCGGTGTGCTAAAAACAATATTCCAAGATTCGTGTCTATGTTTATAAAAAATTATTAGAACAATTTCAACATCAATACTGCCTAAAGTCGATATAAAGACAAATCTACAGTTACATTGAACTGTAATTGACACGTTAAGGTTAGTTCTCTGAACCCTCAGAGCACTTTTCATAACTAATTAATTCCAACACTTACTGAGTAAGTGAGTGATCGAACATAAAGCCTCGAGGTTTGTAAAAAATACTTAAAAAAATGTTTTTGAAAAAGGCTACCGTAACATACGAAACGTTAAATAGCCTTTGAATTAACAAATAAAATAAAAACCTATAACAAGAAAGTATATGTTGGTTTAAAACATTTGGCGTAGTTGTTCGATTTCTATACTTCATCTTTCCTATCTTGTCATTTCCCACCTTGAAGGGTACGGGCACTCATTGCTTTCCTTCCAATTTCTTCTAGGTCTTGGCTGTATATCACCTACCAGATTAATAAACCCAGTAAAATAAACACCTTTTTACCATTGTGTTGTATATGTTATATTTTCGTTCGAAAAAAAAAACACTTTTATCTTTAACTGAACTATTTTAATAAAGAAAAATTATTTTTAAATGGTCCAATAACAGATTGTGATATAATGGCTAATGCTGCATAAAATCGTTTCACATATCATCTCCTCATAGGTATTATTCTGACCAATTATGTTTCTTAAGCATTATTTTTATTCCATTAACTGATTTAAATACTGCTTCACTCACACAATATGGTTCGTGAGGTGGATTCGTTGGATAAATTTCGAAATGTCGTACTATTTTCGATATCATGCTTTTCATTTCCAACATGGCAAATTTTTGACCTAAAAAAAAGTATAAGATAAGTATATATAAAAAAATAAAATAAAATTATATATATATATATATATATATATATATATATATATATATATATATATATATATATATATATATATATATATATATATATATATATGTTGTCAGTATTGGGGTTACGTTACCGAGTTGTAATCTATTTCGTTATTAAGTGGTACTGGTTGATGTTTTCTAAGCAGATTTTTCCAAGTATTAGGCATTCACTGGCTATGATCTCTGCTATTTAAGTTGTTGAGCCTCTTTGCAATTTCAATGGCTTCCCTTATAACTCTTGTGGGCAGGTTTTTACATCTCGATAGCATTTTTGTTCCTGGGAAATTTATCTTATGTCCTGTGCTTAACCAATATTGGGCCAGTGCAGAAGAAGTTGTTTTTGCTTGACAGCGTTTATATGTCCATCTTTTCTGTTTATATGTTCGTCTCTTCTCAGGAGATACAACATTGAAACTATTTTCACCACAGACCGTAAAGCAAAAAATCTCTCGCCAACACCTAAAGAAAGAATTACTCTAGAAAACAAGGAAGTGTACGAAATTCCATGCGGAGACTGCAGCTCATCTTACGTAGGCCAAACCAACCATAAAATAAGCGCCAGAAGAGATGAACATATAAACGCAAAAAACAATTTCTTCTGCAGTGGCCCAACACTGGTTAAACACAGGACATAAGATGATAGCCAGCGAGTGCCTAATACTTGGAAAAATCTGCTTACAACACATCAACCAGTACCACTTAGTAACGAAACAGATTACAACTCGGCAACGCAACCCCATTCGGAAAACAAATGCGTCCGACGTACACACGGGACCGACAGCACCCGAGTCGCAGGCGTCAGTTCGCTCGTAGACGCCATACAATCAGCTTTGAAAATGGTGAATGAAAATACACCAAAAGGTCAGCTGCCTTACAGTCCTGAGAGGAACTCAGCACATACACGAGGTGCCCGAAAAGCTTCGATTACACATATATGTATGTATATATATATATATATATATATATATATATATATATATATATATATATATATATATAGAATAAGAGAAAACATCTTGCTAAACATAGGTTTCTAAATAGACAACCGTTGGTAAATAAAATCAATAAAGTTTAGACAAATCGTCCCGAAAATATTGCTAGTAAAATAACGTATTGTAGAATACAATTTTCGTTGCATTACTTCTGTCGCATTTGGTCTCGTCGACTTTGATAAACATTTGTTAGTCTAAATTATGTCTAAAGTTTACCAAAATGTTACGAAATATTACTACTAGTGTGACGATAATATTTCAGTAAAATTAGCTACTGATCACCAGCTTGTATACATATAATTATTTTTAGTTTAAAATAATAAAATTTTTCAGGTTAAAAAATATTATAAAAATCAGTAAGAAATTTTGAAACTTCTTAAGAATGACTGAAGATTAAAACGTAGAAAAGGCTTTCCTCATAGAGATACATTAAACCATACAAAATCTTTTGCGTTTAATTACAATATGGGCATTTCTTTCGCCAAAAAAATTAAAATATTTCTTTACTATAACTTTGGTATTATTTCATGATGTACTTACCAATACAATTTCTAGGTCCTGCACTAAATGGAAGATAAGAAAATGGATATTTTCCTTCATTTAAAAATCTTTCCGGTTTAAATTCTTCAGGCGATTCATGGAAATCGGGGTCTCTATTAATTCCATAAATGAAAAGTGTCAGAACTGCACCTTTTGGAATGATGTTACCTTAAACCAACATAAATATTTCAAATTCATAAAGATCTAGAATACACTTATTCTTTTATATTGAGAAATGTATACTCAATGAAAAGAAAAGTCAGTATTAAAAAAATAAATTCACATAATACGATTTATATAAGCTCATTAAATTCGGAGCTTACAATCCACTTGCTATTCTTATTAGAATTATAACATTATGTCAAATTGTTTGAACAATAGGCCTAGAAAGACAAGCGTACACCACTGACATCTATACCAATTTCGTATAAAAAGTGCAATTTATTTACTGGCAAGATAGAAAATTTCAAATTAATTTGTATATTATAAAATGATGTGCTATCAAAAAAACGATGCCCTTAGCTCAGAAAATATTTATTTTTTCTTAATGAAGCAGTTTAATCTAAAAATTCATGAAAAATAATTAATTTCCTTGAAACTATGTCCTTTATGAATGGAAAGAGGAGACACTGCTATAAACATTCCCGTATTTTATTTTTATAGAATGCCACAAACAACTTAGAAATTACCACCCATCTCATCATTTTCATACTATTATTAATAAAAATACAATGAGGACATAAACTCTACAATAAAATAAATTCACTATTTGAAACACTCTGATTTTTAAAAAAATCGTCCGAACACATCGACTTTGTTTTTTAGATACAAATTTTTTCCAATACGTTAAATTATATCGGGCGATTCGAAAGGAGCTGTGCTATAATCAACTTGGATCATGTGCTGATTGCAGTAGTAAAGAAAGTCAGTCACTCTTAGGAAAGGAAAAACATCAATCACCATCAGACGCTCCTCTTGTTCATGCTTTATTCAGAAGCCATCTCTCAAGAAGCACTTAAGGGTAGAAATATGGGAATCAAGATCAACGGGGTCTGGGTGAATAATATGCCCTACCCCGACGACGTAGTTCTGATTCTGGTTTTAAAATGAACGTTCTAAAACTTTACTGAAAATTCTTCTTCTTATTTAATAAGTAATCCCGCAATGAAATTCTTTTTTCCCTATCTCCGCTAATCTCCAATAGAATTTTCTGGAAACTCGGTGATAATCCTCACATCTAACAAAAATTGTTACGATTTTCTCTCTTTATTTTTCTCACTGGATTCGAATTAAATACAACACTCTTCACTAAATTACTTCTAATACTGTATTAACTACTTCTTAACACTGTTACAACTAAATAACAGATAAACTAAAACTGATATCCCTATTTATATACTTATGGAATCTACTAGAATATACGAGAATACAAGCCAAGAAATAACAAAAAATATGACTGACCAATGTTGACTCATCGATATAAAATAAAAATTTACATTATAATAACGATGATTCGCATCAAAATAATATTTCTACAGGGGCGCATCAAAAAGTTCTCATAGTCCTTTGTTACAATACCTTTATATTCCAGATCTTCAGTCACCTCTCTATTAACCATAGGAACTGGTGGATAGAGCCTTAAGGCTTCTTTTATAACTAATTCTAAATATTTCATATTTTGTAAATCCTGATAAGTTGCTGAAGCATCTCTGTCTTTTCCGAAAATATGCTTTTGCTCTTCTCGAACTAGTCTCTAAAATAATAACAAAGCTCTACTCTGAAACTTGCAGACAATATTTACCTGAGAATAAGCTTTGGTAAAACTGACATATGTCAATATTTTCGGTCCACGAGTTTAATGGCATATCCTTTTCTGACTTTAAATTATATATGATAATAAAATTATGTTTCAAGATTAAAAAAAAATTATTTAAATATTGCTTTTTTTGTTTCAATAGGACATCCAATATTTATATGACCTGTATCGCCTCTTTATGTCTTTGATTACACCATCCTTTAGAATAAATAAAGGTTAAATGCAAATATTTTCATTAGTGATAATAAAAAGTAACCAGTAACTTACACTAACTTGAACTAACCAATTCCTGTTTATTGTTAATTGAGATTAGTTCAAAGAACTAATATTATAGTTCGGCTAGAACCTGGACATTGTAGTGATTATATTATGATGTAATTATCTTTAAAAAACATCAAGTTTATCCTTCGTTGATATTTTATTTAGTTGCTTCGTTCGCGAGATATAAACCTGCAACCTTCAATTGTTATGGGTAAGTTACGTCCACTAATTAACAAAATATAAAAAACTATAAAAATTCGGTTTGCAAGGTGGACAAAACATATATTGCAATGGAGACCTAGGTCGTTAAAAATATGTATCGGAAGACCCCCAAAAAGATGGATAGACGACATAAAAAGGAAAGTAGGTAGAAACTGTCCCCGGATTGCAGAAAATAGGATGGAATGGAAGAGACTAGAGGAGACCTATGTCCAGGAGTGTACCAAATCAGGCTGCTAGAGAGAGAGAGAGAGAGAGATTGAGTAGAAGGCAAAAATGCAATTAAATATATCACAGATATTTTTTTATTTAGAAGTCTCATGAACGAAATATAGGTTACTTATAATTATAGCTGTATTATGGGAGTGTGGCTTGGTGAATGAGCCGGGTAAGACAGTGGGAAAACATAAATTTTGTTGCGTTACGATGGTTGTAGATTTGATATGGATACATGAGTTCCAACGGGTTTGTTCCCGTACTTCTTTAAAGTTTGATTGCGTACTAATTGTTTGTTTCATTGTTCTAAAGCCCAATTTTTTCCAGTATTTTGAATTTGATTTGTCAGTTTAACATTTATATCGGCCCCTCTCCTAATTTCTTTTAAGCATATGTTAGTCTGAAATTTTACAGTGCCCCATTTTAAATTTTTCAAAGATGGATTTTTGAAAGTCCAAAAAAATTGGACATAACAGCACTTAAAATCCATTCAATGAAAATTCGTGCGATTAGATTGTATTTACTAATATTTTAATATACTTTCCTGAAGTTTATCTTCTGTGATAAAACTTTGCAGGCAAATACGTTCAATAAGGATGTTGACTGTATTCAAATAAAAATATAATTTTGCCGCGAAACGATACTTTTCATAATAAAAATCCTATAAACACAATATTTTTCTTCATTTTTAATGAATTTTTATTTAATAAACAAAATATAATTAAATCTACTTACTACTCGCTTTGAAGATAATTTTAAGAAGTTTTTTCATGATGGAATGTGACTTTATTAAGACAATTTATTACAAAAATTGCGAAAATACTTAATATCTTCTGGTAATTAAACCAACAACTGTGTGAAGTTAGCGACGTTTTTCAGAAACGTTTCTATTACCGACGAATATTAGAAGAAAGTTTGTCAATTGCGCCTACCGTCTGAATAACAAATTTATCAATAAAATTTTGAAGATTTCGTACTTAATTCAGTGGTATTCTAAAACATTTCACTATGATGGTTTAACTAGTAAAAAAATTAAAAACCAGGAGGCATAAGTTATAGATCACTAGTTCTAACCAAAAGCCCATACAAGTTAAGGAATAAAATGTGTCAGCAATGGATAGTGGGTTAATAAAGAAATATGCAATTTTCAGAAGAAAAGCCTCCAGATAGGAATAAAAATATTTTCACTTGATTTATTAACTACACAGCGGGCACTAATACTGACGACATATTAATTCTACAGGAAAATTCGTAGATTCCTCGCTTTTATCACTGATCTTACTAATATAAAACTTATATCCATTACAACATTCCAATTTGGCATTTCAACATGAATAGACTGACGCCTGAACAACGCTTCCAAATTGTGCAAATTTATTTTGAAAATCATGGTTCTGTTCGAAATACGTATCACGCACTACGTCCATTTTACGGTCAACATAATCGTCCATCAGAGCAATTAATTCGATTAACTATGGAACGTTTACGCACCACGTTTACTCTAAATGATAATACGCATCCACAAAGACGTCGTACAGTGCGTACAGAAGAAGTCATTGCTGCTGCAGAGCGTAGCGTAGAGGAAGACCCAAATCAGTCTATCTGCCATCGTGCACAGGAATTGGATATGTGTCCATTCACTTTATGGAAGATTTTGCGGAAAGATCTTGGTTTGCGTGCTTACAAAATTCAACTCGTGCAAGAATTGAAGCCACACGATCACCTAGCAAGGCGTAGATTCGGTGAATGGGCCCAAAACAAGATTGCCGTTGATCCCGATTTTCATAAGCGAAATTTATTTAGCGATTAAGCTCACTTTTGTTTGAATGGATACGTCAGTAAACAAAACTGCCGTATTTGGAGTGATGATAATCCTCAAGTGTATGTTGAGACACCGTTACATCCAGAGAAACTGACTGTTTGGTGTGCTTTATGGGCTGGTAGAATCATTGGTCCGTACTTCTTTAAAAACGATGCTGGTCAGAACGTTACAGCCAATGGTGACCGCTATAGAACCTTGATTACTGACTTTTTCGTTCATCAATTGAACAACCATGATGTGCAGGAGCTGTGGTTTCAACAAGACGGCGCAACATGTCACACAGCTCGTGCCACAATTGATTTATTGAAGGAAACGTTTGGTAACCGCATAGTTTCACGTTTCGGACTCGTGAATTGGCCTCCAAGATCGTGCGACTTAACGCCGCTAGACTATTTTCTGTGGGGATATGTGAAGTCGCTAGTCTACGCCGATAAGCCCGAAACGATTAATCACTTGGAAGACAACATTCGCCGCGTTATTGCCGATATACGGCCACAAATGTTGGAAAAAATCATCGAAAATTGGACCTCCAGATTAGACTACGTCCGAGCCAGCCGTGGCGGTCATATGCCACAAGTCATAGTTAAATTATAATTCCAGAAGGTTATCTTTCGAATAAAGTAAATTTCATGTCAATTTAAAAAATTCATCTTTGTTTTATTCCATTTAAAAGTTCTATACCTCTATAAAAAGCACCCTTTATTATTAAATATTTTGGGTTACACTAGGTACTTATGCATGGTTTTAAACATCACTATTAACTCAAAAATTGATCTGCAACGAGATTGCAGAAAAGTTATCAATGCCATTAACTAGTGCGGAACCCACTTAACCGGTTTTTTAATTTGATATTTGCTATTCTGGCAGATAAAAAAATGGATTGAACCGAAAATCAGATCAATAGAAGTCTGAAACTTGGATGCCTCTTAGTAAATCAAGGATAAATAAATAGGCCTTTAACCTCTAGTTACCCAAGAAATGCACATATTACTTTATTCTTATTAAGTAATGTGTTACGTAGACAAATATAGAATGATAAAATTTAAAATTATACCTGAGCTTCCGGATTATTTGCTAATAAATTTAGCGCAGATGAAATTCCAGATGATGTTGTGTCATGTCCCTGAAATATAAAAAAAAAATTAATATTCTGACAAGTATCAAAAAAAGATAGTTTTAAAATATTTTATATATTTTTTTGACAATACTTTATCTCCACATTGAAACTATCACATGTTCAAAACGGACGTGACAAATTATATAATAACTTTCCTAATTTTTCCATTATTTTTATGACTGAACAGGAAGTAATCCCCTTAATTGTACATTTCTAATTTATTTGGATAAAACTCATCATTTTTAAAATATTTCGAAAATCCTCTGAGAACTGACTAATTCAAAAATCGGAAACTAAAAAACACAGAGTTTTTTTTATTTCTCAAATAACTAGTAAATATGTTATCTTTTTTTATTATTATTATATCCTTTTTTTTGACCTCATTTTTTTAAAGAAAATTATTTAAAAAAGGGACAAGTTAACAAAAATTCATTTTAATCTACTGAGTAGGTACTACAACCTACCAAATTATTTGCTCATTTCTTCTATACCTTGAATCTGGACTGTTAATATCCGAGAATAATTTGGAACTTAGATATTCATTTCGGCAACGATAAAATTTATTGTAGTATTATAGTTGAGTTAAAACTACAGATATTTAGGGGAGAAATAATTTTTGGATACAAGTGCATACTCTAGCAAACACCTTTATTACTTTTTGACCAAAAGATACCGAATAGCAGATACTTACGCCACAAAATATTGAAAAATAGCATAACATTAAAAAAATTGCATAATCTTAAAGGACGCACATATAATTGTTAATTACTTTGATAGTTATTTTTCAAGAAAATTAAATTAAGTTCGGATTTGGTGTTACGCAATCATCTTCTCTGGCCTGCTATGCAATACAGCAAAAACAGATATTACTTGTTTTTATTAGATTGTATTACCTCAAACATAAATGTGTCAACTTCTTCTCTAATGTCTTCTTGACTCAAAGGTTTTCCGTCAATGGTCGAATTTAAAAGTAAGTCCAAAAATGCCAATTTACGTTTTCTTCCAAGATCATCTTTAACTACATTTTGAGTCGTTGTTTTATTTTGTAATTCTTTTCTTCTTTGTTCAATTACAGAGTTGGTAAAACCGTGAAGAATTTCTAAATATTTTTTTTGTTTTCCATAATCCTCCGTAAATCTAAACAATGTATCAAATCGTCGCCATGGTGAAAATGTCCTTGTGGTTGTTATTCTGCACATATCTTTTACTGCAAATACATAATCTTGGTTTTTATTTTTTTGTGTGTCTACATTTACTCCCATGGCAGTTTCTACAATAACAAAATTTTTGGATATAGGGGTAGATATACTTAAAGAGGTGATGTGTACAGCGGTAATATCTTGAAAGAAAATTCAAAAATTTTATGGGTTTAAAATATACACTAAACTAAAGTATTGTTAACAGAAGGAATAGCATATATTTTGATTAAAAAATAATGTAAATTTTGTGTTTTTACAATCCTAATATAATTAAATTTTATTCACCATACTATATCCTAAACATATTTAGTTTTCAGATGTAAACTTTGATAATAACGTTGATTGACTACAAAGACTACTGCTTTAAAAAAAGGAACTATGTAATTTTTAAAATAAAGTCAAAATATTCTTTAAAAAAAATACGAAATTTTACTTATTGTAGAAAGTTTATTTACTCTACTTCTTTTAAGAGTTGAAAGAGTACATATTTAATTCGAGAAAGTCACGTTTCTGAAATGAACCTAATCTTCTTACAAACATTTGATTGGTGTATATGTGTTTTTAAACTACACAAATATTTATGAATATCGTGTTTATTTTTTTTTGTAAAACTTTTGCCTGAATTACCTTTATACCATATTTTATTTAAAAATTAATGCTAAAAATAATTTATTAAATATGTTTATACAAGGTTAGCCGTTTATATTTCAGAAATAAAATAAATATGCCTCATGATTATTCGGAAAGCAATTTGCCACTTTAATGATGCAAAACATGGTTCTTTATGTACAAGAACAAAACAAAATCATTAGGTGCCAAATCAGGGCAGTACGGTAGATGATCCATCAACACCACATTTTAGGTGCTCAAAAAGTCACTTGTTTAAACCGGTGTGTCCGAGCTCGCATTGTCATAGTGAAGAATTATCATAAATCCCCGGTTTATTCGTCCGTAAGCGAACGACTGCTATGATTTATTCCACTAAACCAGTGATATACAGTTGTTTTTATATATGGGTGCTTCATCGTCATATAAAGAATTAAGTTCGTTGATGCAGTCTTGTTGGAATTGTCACACGCAAATAGCCTTTATATTTCAAATCGTTCTGAGTACCGATACCGGTTTAAAATGTCTTTACAACGGATGTTAGATAATGCCTAGCAACGCTAATGTTGCCAGTTCCCAAAATACAAATAGTTACCCTCGTGAGTTGCCAATCTTTAAGTTCGCGCAGGCAAAATTCATCCTAGATATGAGACATGCTATATATTTACTTACCACTTATTATATCCAAAGCGCAAGCTGTTACATATGTGTAAATATCAACACTTTTTTTATCTACAGCTTCGTTATAAAGTTTCTCTATCATAATCTTTCCATTAGACTCAAATACTTCAACAAACTGTTCCAAAATTGAGAAATGAAAAGCTGGAGTAATAACACGCCTGCGTTTCTTCCATTTGGGACCTAAAAACATTAAAAAAATAATCTAATAAAGTATAAGTTGTAAAAATTTTGGACATCGTTACACTACTTTATCTTTGATTCAACAATTATTCAAACCAAAACACAGCATAATAAGGCATACGTACTTACGATCTGTTTATTAAACAAAAAAAAAGTTTATTACTAGCATAAAAAGATTTCTCCGTTGCTATTCTTGAATAAAATTGGATTTTTGTCATTATAAAATATTAAACAGTGACGAATATAAAAAAAACTGTTTCCGAAAAATAAGTAAAATTTCGATTGTTGTAGAGAATTTTAAAATCGTAAGTGATTGCTAGAAAACAAACAGGCACTTCAACTGATCTTTGTTTGTTACAATATTATCAATAATTCATTATTGCTTTAATTATTTAACTTTTATTCGAATTTTCGTCCTTAGAATTTGGTTTAAAGAACTTATTTTCATAATTATTTTGAAGCATTCAGGTTTATTCTTGTTAAAATGGATTTTTGCTTTGCTGCACCCCATTATGAATGATAAAGAAATGTAATTTTGTAGCCTCACCTAACCGATTTAATAACGCCCTTTCCAATACCTTAGTATTTTAAGCTATACTCGACTACGATTTGGGCTTAGATTGTCTAATGTATGCTGATAACTTGCCTCAAGTGAAATTATGGCAAACTACTTATTAAGACTTGCCCTTGAGACAGATATAACAAATAGTTATTCAAAAAAAGAATTATATCTGACTTAATACTTACAGGACAATATCAAGTGAATTAACCTTGGTGATACGTTATCTACACTGTTAGAAAAAAAACTAAATATAAGGTACATTCGTTAATTTAATTTAATGGATTTGTACCTTAAATCGTGAATAAGTTACATGTACTTTCAAATTAAAGCTTTATACATTAAATTCGTTTGAATGTTACTTTAAATTTCATTAAGTGTACTGAAATTATTGGTATGATTACATTAGATTTAATGAACAAATTATTAAATTTATTGCATTAAAATTAAATGAACTTAAGAAAAGGTTTATGAAATTTGCTTCCAGCACATTACCTTAAAATTATTGTAAAGTTTTTTTACAGTGTATATTTAGTGTGTAGTCCGGTAAATTAGGAAGTGTCTCGAAATTTTACTCCTTTATCCATGTCCGGTAGTTGATTAAAAATGATAAAATTATTGCAAAGTTTTTTTACAGTGTATATTTAGTGTGTAGTCCGGTAAATTAGGAAGTGTCTCGAAATTTTACTCCTTTATCCATGTCCGGTAATTAAAACAATTGTCCCGAAAATACTCCATTTCATTTTTTTACATACACTGTAATAAAACTTCACGTTAATTTTAAGGTAAAGTGCTGGAAGCAAATTTAATTAACCGTTTCTCAAATGCTTTTAATGTTAATGAATTAAATTCAATAATTTTTATATTAAATCTGTTGTAATTATACATTAAATTTGATGTTTTCAGTTACTTTATTGAAATTTAAGGTAACATTCAATTAAATTTAATGTAAAAAGCTTTAATTTCAAAGTACATGTAACTTATTTACGATTTAAGGTACAAAATCATTATATTTAATTACGGAGCGTACACAAAATTTAAGGTTAGTTCAGGTTAGTGAACAGTTGAATAATGTATACAATAAAAATAGTGAATTTTTTTGACAAAAAAATTCATTCTTACACGTATACATCTTATTTTTTAATCTTCATCTTTTAAATTTGTTAGTTCTATTAAAATATATGTACAAGATACAATATTTTATAGCTTATTTAAACAAAATTTACATTTTCCTTACTTATAAAAAATGCGAAATATCTATATAAACGAAGAAAAACTGACAGCTAGAATGGTTCATCTTCATTTTACATGAATTATAGAATGAAACAAATAGACGTTGTTCAAATGGAATTTATTGTTTATTGCAGTGTTGCCACGTTTACATATTTTTAAATTATTGGGAAGAAAAATTAAGTATTTGGATGGTTTTTAGTAGAATTCATTTGAGCATGAAATATTAGAAATAAAGCTTCAAAAACACTGTGATATGATAAGAGAAATAATGATGATTTATTTACGTTTTTTTTTTGAAGTTATAGCAAACCACATTTTCTTCAATTTAATCCACAGACTTTCTAAGAATATATTTTTACACTGCCACATCTAATTAAGTTCTATTCTATGGTGTTATATAAACATATTTTATGTCCTTATAGTGGGTAAACAAGCTACAATTTTTATGTTATTTAAAAATGGGAGACTACAGGAAGGGATGATGAAAGTTAGAAAAAATTCTGTACGATATGAGGGTGTGTTATGGTTAGTTTTGTTTCTTTTGATTTCCATGTTTTCTTTCTTTCTACGTGTCATGAATGAGTCTAGCTCATTCTCATTATTATTTGAGAGACAATGACTTATGTTTTACACGTAGTAAATTCGTAGTAATGACGTATATTTGTAGTTAGTATATTTATTCCGAAATAAATGTTCGCTAAATAACGTGAGAAATTAAACTCACTGCGACGAGTTTTCAAAATATTTCCATCAATTTTCATCTGATGCAACCTTCGGTGATATCATCAATATAGAAATTAATCTTAAAAATTTATTTAAAAAATGTTAGAAAGTTCACTAACTGTTCACTAAAACATATAAAAAAACCATAGCAGTGAATACGACCTTGACTGAGACATTCCTCAAAATACTAGATGTGATAAATTTTTTCCATAACCTACAATCGGGCATTCATAAATTTTTTTCGGGGCGTATAATTTTTTTTCCAGCTCATGAACAAAATTTTGGGAGGGTCTCTTGTTCTAATGAACCATGCCTTGACAAGCACTAATTCAAATAACAGAATATTTAAGTCAGTATCACATAGGTGAATCTGCTGAAATACACACATCAGATTTTGTCTCCTATATATTGATTTTCTGTAGTTATGGGAATTAAAGCAAATGTTACTAATAGTGAGTATTTCGATTATTTGTAATGAGGCAAGATAATGTCCGGAATGAATTCTTAAAACTATTAAATGAAGAAGATATCAGATGGCTTATGAGTCACTCTCTTAAACTTTTCTTGAAATTAATTCATCAAAGAATATATAGGATTTGCGAAGAACAGATTAGTTGTACCCAGTTTGGGTTTAGAAATGCCCTAGGTACTAGGGAAGCACTTTTTAGTATCCAAGTCTTGTTCCACAGAGCGCGGGATGTTAATCACGATATTTTCGCGTGCTTTATTGATTATCAAAAAGCATTTGATAAAGTTCTGCATAATAAGATGATGGAAGTTCTTGAATCAGCTGGATTAGAAAAACAAGACCTAAGAATTATAGCAAATTTTTATTGGAACCAGACCTCTTCAGTCAGAATAAAGAGTGAGGAATCCGAGGAAGTTATGATAAAGAGAGGAGTTCGACAGGGATGTGTACTTTCGCCATTGATATTCAACATATATTCAGAATACATATTTCGAGAAGCCCTGGAAAATACCTCCGACGGGGTGATTATCAATGGCGAATGTATTAATAACATAAGATACGCAGACGATGCGGTAATTATCTCAAATGATTTAAGAGGTCTCCAAAGATTGATGGACAGAGTGGTAGAAGTAGGTGAAAGATACGGACTGCAGATAAATACAAAAAAGACCAAATTCATGATTATTTCTAAAAATAAACGCATACACGGCCAACTACTGATACATAACAGACCCATCCAAAGAGTTAACAAATATATCTACTTGGGAACAAATATCAATGAAGAATGGAATCACTCGGTTAAGATAAAATGCCGTATTGAAAAGGCCCGCACTACATTCCTTAAAATGGCAAAAATATTCAAAAGTAGAGACCTATCCTTAAACACCAAAATGCGAACATTGAGATGCTACGTATTTTCGACCCTCCTATACGGCGTTGAATCATGGACGCTATCTGAAGCATCATGCAGAAAATTAGAAGCTCTTGAATTTTGGCTATACCGTCGCATTCTGAGGATTTCATGGATAGATCATATTACCAACGAAGAGGTGCTTCATAGAATGAAAAAAGAAAAAGAAATCTTGTATCAAGTAAAGAAGCGTAAACTTGAGTACCTGGACCACATCATGAGAAATCCTGAAAGGTACCGGCTTTTGCAGCTTATACTACAAGGCAAAATACAAGGCAAAAGGAGTGTAGGAAGACGAAGAATCTCATGGCTGAGGAATCTCCAAGTATGGTTTAATACATCAACTGTGGGCTTATTTCGTGCAGCAGTGGATAAAGTCCGTATAGCCATTATGCTCACCAACATCCGGTAACGGATAGGTATTAGCAGAAGAAGAAGAACATAATTCCTAGAGATATCGTTAAAAAAGTTCTGTTTTATATGTGTCAAAAATAATAAATACCTCCATTCAAAAAGTTTTAATCAAGAACCGATTTTGTATCAGCTTACAATTTCTAGGGTGATCTGAGATGATTAAAAGATTTTTATTCTGAATGTCTTTGTGTTGAATTTTTTCTAATATATTATTAAACTACTACATTAAAAAGAAAAAGTTTGACACAAAAGAAGCAAAAATTGAATCCAAAAATAAAAAAAGGAAAGGTATAACTTTTAATATGTAACCTAGTAAAAAATTTATTTAAGATTTTATATATATAATATTATTTTGAATGGCATATAATTAAGATTTAAAAAGAAAATTTTTACAAAATCTTACGTCCTACAGTATATTAAATTCACTGATGACTAAGATACATAAACAAAGCAAAAATATTCGTAAAACTGTAACTAAATAATATGTTCCATCCTATTTTTTTCTGGCATTTCAAATCAATTTATTAATACCTTCATTTTGTCATATGATTTATAAGTATACTTAATTGAACTTATCCTAGTTTTAATAAATAAGAAAGTGCAACCATGTGTATGTTTTGAACCAAACAACAATATAACAAATAAAAAGGCTGCGAAGGCGGTAAAACCAGAACTAACCTGAACTAAAAGATCACAGTGATAGAATAAATCTACATGTAATACTTGCCAACAGCAAGCCACATGTTTCTTCATGGCTTGTGACACTGCCAATTAAAACATATGAAACCATCACTTATGGGCGAGAGCTTTAATGGATGACCAATAGATATATTGGAGTTTGTATGTCGAATTTTGAATTATAGAGTTTTGTATAGTACAATTAATTTATTTACTTACCTGGAGCTGTTAGTAACCCAGTTCCTAGCCAATCATGGAAAAACTCATAATCCACGGATTTCTTTAAAACTTTGTTGGAAGTCATTATGAATTCCATAAGGTCATAGTCCCTTATAAGAATCCCAAAGTTTAATCCCATTTCCAAATAACATAATTTGCTTGAATTATTTGTTAATCTTGTCACATCCTTTAGTGTTTCTGAAATGACAAAGTTCAACATATTTAGTGAATTATTAATCCATGGTTCTACAGGATAATAATGACAGCAGATTAATGTCAACCATAATATTATATTAACCATAATTATGAAGAAATTTAGTAACAGTTATCCTTATCATAACTGACGACATTCTCGAATATTTGTATATAGCAAGAATGAGTCATATTTATGTACTCCTTTTCATGGTAATATATTACAATAAGTATCGCCGATTAAAAAAGTTATGTTGCTTAAAAACTTTAAGAATTTTTTTTTTATTTCAATCCCACTATAATTTTCAAATTGAACATGGTATGGAAAAAATATTTTCAAATAATCCCAACCTAGTTTAAAGATATTCTAGTATCGATTTAATGATTGAAATAATAGGAAAACTTTTGATTTATTGATCGCTAAAGCTAAATGCTAAACCTGGCAAGATTAGGATCTCCCACTTTTCGAGTTTAAACCATAGATTTGGAAATGTGGTAATGTATCTTAATTTAACATTTTTAACTAAAATTCGTATTTGGAGAATATAGCAAGTGAAACAAACATACTTTGATTCATCTACTAGAGAATCTGTAAAAGAAGTTGACTACATAATAATCATATAACTAATGATCGCTCGCATTACAACAATCCATTCGAGATCATTTTAAAGAACTGGAGACTATGTATACAGGGTGAGTCAACGATTGGATGAAGTAGGTTTGTGCCTTTTCGGTGAAATTAACAAAGAAACTATATTTATTGTTTGATACAGTTTATTTTTACGCAGATTTTAAAAATATTTAGGACTCTACTGGGTGAGCCAAAAAACTAGGACAGCATAAAGTTGTATTTTTTAAATAGAACACCCTATATACGAATCGTATTTTCGATTTAGCTTATAATTTTAAATCTTTTTTATTAAGGGTTTACTATAACAAAACTTTATAGTTTCTGAGATAATTAAGTTTAAAGAAAGAAAGTCACATTTTCAAGCATCAATTCAATCCCAAATAACGTTTTCAATTTTGTGACAAATATATTCAAATTTGGAATTTAGCAAGGCCAAGGACAAGTTAACATAATTTTTACCTAATATTTGCAATAAAAGCTACAGGGTGTTGAACACATCGGCTCAAATTTGAACAAGTTTAAATGAATAAATATCTTTTTTTTTAAATGGCACACTCTGTATATTTTCATGTTATTTAATAGAGTAATAAAAACCCTAAAAGTTTTGTTCAATATATCCTATACCTATTTATAATAGTTTTTGAGATATTTCAGTTTTTCTTATTTTCCATACTTTTTTACAGAAATAGTCTTCATTATCATAGTAGCCATGGCAAAAACAATGTAAAAGAACATTTTTCTGTGTGTCAAATTTATAACCACAATCGCTTCTTTTGGTTTTTATGTAGTGTAGTTTGGTTTTTTTTGCATTCATCTTATATTGTAAAATGAATTTTCCAAAGAATGAGTTAATAGATATGATTTATACAATAGGAGAGGCTCAAAAAAATTGCCTTCTTGCTCAAAGAATTTACAAAATGAAGTATGTTTTTCGACGCCAGCCTAATACCCATACTTTTCAAAACTTAATGCAAAGATTTGATTCTTCTGGTACTGTTGATTATCCAAAACGTAAAGTGGACAACAAACCAGTAACTAATGAAGAAAAAGAACTACAAGTATTGTTAAATGTTCAGGAAAATCCTTATATTGATAGCCGTCAGTTAGCAGCATTATGTGAAACATCACAATCCACCGCTAATCGTACTACCAAGAAATATAGGTATCATCCATATCACATGGAATTACACCAAGAATTGCATGGACAGGATCTTGAAAGTCGTGTAAACTTTTGTCGTACAATAAATGCGGAGATTCAATTAAATCCAAATTTATTATACAAGGTAATGTTTAGTGATGAAGCTACTTTTAGAAGTAACGGTGCCGTAAATAGACGCAACATGCATTATTATGCCACAGAAAATCCATTTTGGATTAGAGAGGTGCAACATCAAAACCACTGGTCATTAAATGTTTGGTGTGGTATTCATCATAATCGAATTATTGGACCCCACTTTTTTAATGAACCACTAAATGGCCATAGTTACCTGAACTTTCTACAAGAAGAACTAGCCCAACTGCTTCAAGGTCTCGATAGGGATAAGCTCGACAGTATGTGGTTCCAGCACGATGGTGCGCCTCCGCATTACCATCGTGAAGTTCGTGCGTTTTTGGACCAACGATATCCGCAAAAATGGATTGGACGTGGGGGTTTCATTGAGTGGCCACCAAGGTCTTGCGACATCACCCCATTAGATTTCTTCCTATGGGGTTATATTAAAAATAAGGTGTATGTTAATTCACCAACAACAGTGGAAGATATGCGAAACAGGATTAGGGATACCTGTAGAACAATAACGCCACTAATTTTGTCCAGGGTCCGAGAAAATCTACAAAAAAGACTAAATTTGTGCATTGCACAAGAGGATCGTGTATTCGAACACTTATTAAAAAGAAATAATTAATCTCAGTATTTAATAGGTAATTTTTTTGTTTCAATTTAGTGTAAAAGTAAATATGTACTTGCCTTGTCGTTATTGTTGTGTTAATTTTTTCACATTATGTTTAATTAAACTATTGCCGTTGTAATATAACGAATAATGTATTTCATCATATTTAACCACATTCTGTTTGTTTCTGTAGTTTCTTTTTATTATTTTACATGGCTACTATGATAATGAAGACTATTTCTGTAAAAAAGTATGGAAAATAAGAAAAACTGAAATATCTCAAAAACTATTATAAATAGGTATAGGATATATTGAACAAAACTTTTAGGGTTTTTATTACTCTATTAAATAATATGAAAATATACAGGGTGTACCATTTAAAAAAAAAGATATTTATTCATTTAAACTTGTTCAAATTTGAGCCGATGTGTTCAACACCCTGTAGCTTTTATTGCAAATATTAGGTAAAAATTATGTTAACTTGTCCTTGGCCTTGCTAAATTCCGAATTTGAATATATTTGTCACAAAATTGAAAACGTTATTTAGGATTGAATTGATGCTTGAAAATGTGACTTTTTTTCTTTAAACTTAATTATCTCAGAAACTATAAAGTTTTGTTATAGTAAACCCTTAATAAAAAAGATTTAAAATTATAAGCTAAATCGAAAATATGACTCGTATATAGGGTGTTCTATTTAAAAAAATACAACTTTATGCTGTCCTAGTTTTTTGGCTCACCCTGTAGAGTCCTAAATATTTTTAAAATCTGCGTAAAAATAAACTGTATCAAACAATAAATATAGTTTCTCTGTTAATTTCACCGAAAAGGCACAAACCTACTTCATCCAATCGTTGACTCACCCTGTACAAAATAAAACGAAAAAGCTAATGTGCCGTAATGGGAATTCTGACGGGAGATTGTAACCTGCGAGACCATCTTCATAGAATTGATGATGACCCTGTATTTAGATAGTTTCTGGAGGAGGACGAAACTGTTGATAATGTTCCCAGAGAGTGCCCCTCACCCAATGCACTGAAGCAGTGACATTTCAGAGATGTAATAATATCACCCGAAGCAGTCAGGCAAGGTAACGAGGCTGCTTGAATTTCCAAAAGCGATCGGCCTCGAATAACTTGCCGTCATGAGATGAAATGGGCTTACACATCAAAACTCTTGTTCACTTATTTGGGACAATGAACTGGCAAGAAAAGACTCATTGACTCAATATATCGGTTCCGAATTGGCTCTTGGTGGGCCTAGGTGTATCGCTCGAGAAACCGTTTAAATTAATAAAGATACAGGCCAGTATTGCACAACAACACGCATTTTATAATTAACCCCGACACGAAATTGATAAGAAAACTATTCCAAGCTAAACCGATCCAACTAAGGATAATCACAGCTATAACGACGAGACACATGACCGTCAAAATTTACTTACATGAAATGAATCTTAACGACTAAGACTTGTATTGCTGGTTATACAGTTGACTTAAGGAAACAATATATCACATTATATGTTATTGCGAGTCAATGATAGAACAAGATAGTAAACTTTCGAGTCATCTAACTCGAAACTGAACGAAATTCGTACCCATCCCTTGGCTGACTTTTACAAATTAACGCAGGAAGCTAATTTCATAGAGTAGATGTAATCGATATCTAGATAAAGCACAGTAACTAAATGCAATATATCTTGGCTAGGATGGACTCATGAAACAGAATTATAGTCGAAGTCTCTATAGTAAGATACAGCAAAAACGAACGAGAGAGCACAAAACCAAGCTTAAGAAGCAACCCTATAAGCTGATTACTGAATTCATATATTACACGTCAAGGAAACTTTAGAGACTTTTCGAGCTTTTCTACTTATTTATTTGAAAGGAGCAACATACAAACTTTGTCACTTAGTACCAGATAGACATGTTACGTGGAGAACACTGGCCTGGTAATTTAGTGGAAATGCTTTTATACCTTCACACATTACAATTTGCTCTGAACTATAGCCCCAAATAGGAAGAATTGGGTTCGAAATAAAACTCAATAATTAAAAGCATTTGTTGGAGTCAAATTCGAAAAAATATTAAAGGATACCTATTATTAAGCATTTTTCTGTCTACTGATTCGTGGTATTAAAGAGAAAAAGTTAGTAATGTACATTTTTTCTTTACAGAATTATTTCGATGCCAGCTCATCCTCTCATCCGGATACTAAGAAGAGTGGGCTAGACTTCACAGCACCTAGGCTTCATTAGATCCGTTGTGTGCCTTCCCATAAGTATCTGCCTGGTTCAGCTCATCACCCTGCCTACAAAATTATAGTAGGCGATGAGCGAGACAGTTACATAGAACATATTTTACAGCCTCATCTTTTGTTTCATAATCCCAACATACTGGAATATTGCATCACTTTCATATTACATAAGCGTTTTTTAACTAGCAGTGCCCTGTAAGAATCTCTGTCATAGTATAACAATTGCCTAGAGAGTTAGTTTATGATTTTATCTCATCGTATTTTAAAAAGGTAATGGAAGTCATCTTTGATTAGTTTTGTCGTTGCTGAATTAGTCAGAGCTGCCAGTGAGGCTAGCTTCAGCATCTTCATCTCAGCTCACTGTTTGGCTGGCGAATCAGCATTCCAGTTTTGTCGGACGAATCGTGTCCTTTGATCTAGCTCAAGGTGATCACGTCTTCAAGTGCAGCCAAGGCAAGGGCCTCATGGCATTCCAGAACTATGTTAGAGGGAATGGGTGGCCCGTTTAAAATTAGGAGTGCCTGTCTGCTATTTTTATATATTCTTACCTGCTTTCTAGTAATATTTCTGTTCCTATTTAGTATCTAACTAAAAATATATAATTTAAAAAAACGTAAAAGCAAGCCCAAATTGCATTCGGCTTCAGGACGGACCCAGAAGAAAAAAAAACAAACTTATTGGAAAAGAGCCACAGATTTGAGATGAATAATTATATGTCATTTCGGTCAATACAGCCTTGATCAAGAATTAAATTTACTTACCAGTTTTTTCCCAATGATTTTTAAAAGCAATACATTATAAATTATATACTGAAAAGGCGAATAACTTAATCATCTAATACTCGTTTAATCACAAAAACAACGAAATCAAGTACAGAAATCATTAGAGTTAGACTTTGCATTAGTGCCATCTTTTGAAATGTTCGCTAACTAGAAACACCGTCAAAGCTCTCGTATAAGGAGTCCCAAAATTCAATGATTCTATCTTTAATAGTTCTGGCGATGCGATGATGTCAATCAGTCAGGGCAATGCCGATTAGTAAAGATTATTTATGACTCTCCGCTACTAATTTTTTGATTTATAAAGGCATTCATTTAGGAATTGTGGTCGTCTCTTTACATACCTGTATGTGGGCCAAACTCAAAAGCAGATCCTAGAATTGGCACACGCGGGCTGTGTGGTAACCAATTAAGTGTTTTCCGTGTTTTTAGAATAGTGATGACAGCATATATCAAATAAGTCAGAACAACTATAATTAAAGAAACAACAATCTGGATAAACGAAAACATTGTAAAAGTGTACGCGTTACTGGTCTAAGCAACCTTGACAAATGATTTTCTAATCTAAATAAAATAAAAAATGATGTCGAAAAGTGATAAATCTTATCTTGAGATAACGTCATTGAACTTTGATGCTTTATTTTGATATTGACAAAAAATAATAATATCATAGAGTTTAATATTTTAGCGGTAACAAATAACATTAAAGTAGATAATTTTGAGCTTGTTTCATTTTCTTAACGCTAGTAAGTAGCGTGATGCATCGCAAATTCTTATTCCATTAAAAACATTAGTATGTTCTATGTAAGCAGTGCCGCTTACTCGGGGCAGTTAAAGCGTTTTTCGGGCAGATTAGGCGTTTGGTGTCCTATTTGAGCGGCATACAGCGGCTGACACGACAGGTGCCACCAATACGGAAATGTAAAAGCAATAATCTGCCGTATGTAAGCCACTCTGCGTTAACGGCACCATTACAGCGTCTTACTAGTGTATGATGATGAGTGGTGAATTATTTTCAAATAGATGCTGCGGGATTCTTTGTCATTACAAAACAGATACATAATAAGTATTTTAAAGTACGTAATTTTAATCTACATAATGCACAGTATTCCGGTATTTTATTGTCACTATATTGTTAAGGGATATGGCCACCGTAGCTGGTATAAAATCATGTGCATATATTTAAAAAATTTTTGGCAAATCAAAATAATTTATTTATTAAACCAATTACAGATATATTAAGGTAAAATATCAAGGTGATAAATTCTTTTTTGTTTTTTTTTTCTAGTGAAAGGCCGACTACTGCTACTTATACCATAAGTTGTATGTGAGTTTTTAAAAAAACTTTATTTTCTTGGTATATGACAGAATATCTAACTTGTGTAATGTAATTTAGTCCTATTTATAATTTTAAACATGCTGGCGAGATATGAGAACAAACGTTTAGGAAATTAAGAATTGTTTACATATCCCGAGTATATGGTATATCAGATAGCTAGAAAATGTTATCTAATTCGATATTGTCGTTATCTTTATTTTTTAAAACATTAATAGGATGCTCTACGAATTTCTTATTTATAATAAATGCAATTATAAAACCAATAAATATGTATATTAATAATGTTCAAATAAACCAGTGTGAAATTGGCGACGTTTTTCAGAAACGTTTCTACCAACGACAAATTTTTAGAAGGGAACTTGTCAATTGAGTCTACCGATTAAATAACAACTACACAATAAAATTTGGAAGATTAACTGCTCAATTCCGTGGTATCATGTTACAACTAATGGAAAAATTGAAAACTGTGAAACATAAGTTATAGACAACTAGTTCTAACCAAAAGCCCATACGAGTTAAGATATAAAATGTGATAGCAATGAACAATGGGTTAATAAAGAAATATGCAATTTTCACAAGGAAAGTTTAAAGTCTACAACTTGGAAATATTTTTTCTTAAATGATGGTTATGTTGAGAAAAATAACCACCCTATAAGACGAAGAAAAGCTTGGAGTTTACAACTTGGAAATATTTTTCTAAAACTACCACTATATCGAACAAAATAATCCACTATATGAGAACAACTCAACTCAACTACCCGTAGGAGTTAAGATACAGATAAACTTATTTATCTCACAAATATACCTTTTAATAATGTAAATTAAATTATATTATTTAATCAAAATATAATTATAATATGTAGAGGCAAAAACACGCAGCTATGGGGAGCTTAGGTATACTCGTATCGTCTTGTTGGAGTGGAAATTAGTGATGTCGATTCAATATGGATGCTTTATTTTAAATAACGATCTTTTCCAGCTACAAATGTACAAAAAATCATTGTTTTATTATAAACATCGAATTACCTTCGGAAATAAGTTACATATTTCATTTTCAAAAAACCAAATAAAAAATATGATCTCTAAAAAAGATATTTTTACTTTAAGATACTGCTGCCATCTAATTTAGTTATTGTAAAGCTATAAATCTTTCGACTGACTCCATCTTTACGTGTTTTGTTACAAGTCTGAAATTCTATAGAAAATTGTTAAATGGAAGCGTCAAGGTTTCCCAGAACCCAATTTATAGAATAATGAAGGCTCAGTATAAAATTAAGAAATATAAAGGGTATTATTTTTACTCTGTACCTCCTAAGGGTTGTTCAGAGTTCTCATAGGGTTGGATATTTCTTCAATATAGTAGCCATCTTTGAAAAATATTTCCAAAGTGTAGACTCGCAGCTTTCCTTGTGAAAATTGCATCCTTCTTTATTAACCCTAGGTCCGTCGCTGACAATTTCTACTCTATATCTGAACTGCCTGGGTTCTTGACAATTCTTATATGATGTGTTATTTTTTTTTCAATATAACACTAGTTTTCGCAAAACATTTCCAAGTTGTAGACTCAGAGCTTTTCTTGTGAAAATTGCATATTTCTCTATTAACCCATTGTCCGTAGCTGAAAATTTATACTGCGTATCTTAAGTGCTACGGGTCGCTAAAAATTCTTAAATGGTGCGATATTTTTTTTTCAATTTAGCAATTCCAAGTTGTATATTGTAGACTATAGTAGTAATTTAAAAAAATAATTTCAAGTTGTAGTGGTAATTTTCAAACAAACTCTAATATTCTAGCAAACTCGAATATTCAAACAAGCTAGATTTTTCAAATACACTCGAATTTTGAAACAAACTGGAATATTCGAAAAAACTCGAAAGTAAAAAGAAATTTGAACAATAGATTTATATGATTCAATCAAATAATCAAAGTACATGTTGACGCCTTTGTTAATAGGTAATTGAATTCATCAATACTGAGATGCAAAAATATTTATGTAGACAAATTAAATAATTTTTAATGTCTCAATTTGTCTGAACATTTTGACCATAGGTTTATGGTCCTCTTCACAACACTAAAGACAAAAATGGATATTGAAGTTATCTGGGTGGTTTCTTAGATAGACCTTGGTCGATAAATTCAAGGAAATATTGATGCATTTCACAAGATCCATACAAAACAATACAAAACCTATTATTTTCGAGATGTTCTTTGAAATTAAATAAAACATAATATTTCAATGAATATGCTAACATACACACACTTTGGTAATAAATAAGTTTGATTTCATTCCGATTGAGCGCTATAAAATGATTCCAATCGAAATTCTGCTTAAAAAATATATTTTATTTTAATACGTTTTAAAACATAAATTATTCCAGGAAGCTTTTGTACGTAAGACTATATCAAGTGTTACTCATAGCCATATTAAACAAGGCCCCCAAGGGACCGAGTATTTTTAAACCAATTAAATAACTAAATATAATTTATATTTATTTAGCGTCTAACTGAATAATGAGTTGATGCTTCATAAAAATGGCGTTAACATGTACGTCATACATATATGGACTATCAAAAGATGCGCCTCGCTCTTTTTAACCGACTTCTAAAAGAAGGAGGTTTTCAATTCGTCGACTATGTATTTTTTTTTTTATGTATGTACACCGATTATTCCGGAACGGCTTGACCGATTTGAATGAAATTTTTTACGTTATATAAAGGAAGTTGCTGCGGTGGTCCCATATTTTTTTAAATGAAATTGGTGCAGTAAAATCCAAGATGGCGCTTACAATATGGCGGCCAAAAAAATTAATTTTGTCCAATTTTCTCCAAAATTGGTATGGAGGAATTTTCTGGGTTGTACCCAACGAATCTGAAATTATTTTTCAAAAATTCAAAATGGCGGATCCAATATGGCGGACAAAAAATTTAATTTAGTCCGATTTTCTCCAAAATTGGTATGGGGGAGTTTTCGAAGTGCCACATAACGAATTTAATATTATTTTTAAAAAATTCAATATGGCGGATCCAATATGGTGGACGAAAAAATCAATTTTGTCCGATTTTCTCCAAAATTGGTACAGGGGAGTTCTCGGGGTCGCATATGACGAATCTAAAATAATTTTTAAAAAATTCAATATGGCAGATCCAATATGGCCGACAAAAAAATTAATTTTGTCCGATTTTCTCCAAAATTGGTATGAGGGATTTTTGGGGGTCGCGTATGACGAATCTAAAATAATTTTTAAAAAATTCAATTTGGCGGATCCAATATGGCAGACAAAAAAAAATTTTTTGTCCGATTTTCTCCAAAATTGGTACGGGGGAGTTTTCGGAGTCGCATTTGACAAATCTAAAATAATTTTTAAAAAATTCAATATAGCGGATCTAATATGGCGGACGAAACAATCAATTTTGTCCGATTTTCTCCAAAATTGGTATGGGGAAGTTTTCGGGGCCTCACATAAAGAATCAGAAATTATTTTTAAAAAATTCAATATGGCGGATTCAATATGGCGAACAAAAAAAATCAATTTTGTCCGATTTTCACCAAAATTGGTACGGGAGAGTTTTCGGGGTCACACATGACGAATCTAAAACTATTTAAAAATGGCGTATCTAATATGGTGGATAAAAAATTAATTTATTTTCTTTAAATATCGATATTGGAAGGTGTTGGGCCTATATTACCAATCTAAAATTAATTTGAAATTTAAGATAGTGAATTTTCTATGACAGACTAAATATTCATTTGTCCCAATTTGATTGGTATTTGGAAAACTCTAAGAACTAAAGAATTTTTAGTGGTTCATTTTAGGGTGATTTACAACTTTGGATAAAATTTGTACTTTTTTGCCACTTTGGAGTCATTACGAAGTACAGTAATTTCGATTAGTTTTTAGTTCAAATAATTTATGAATATCATAATGAATTCTAAAACTAAAAATAGAAAAATAAAATTTTTATAAAAAAAATTGAACCGACTTCTAAAAGTGCGCTAAAAAGTAAAAAATAACCATAAATTTTTATATGAAATTGAACTTTTTAAAGTCGGCGCCAAATTATTTGTAAATGAAATAAACAACTACTAATATATACAAATTATGGTAAGAAAGCAATTACAAAAAAGGTATTTTAAATCTGTTTATGCAAATCACATTTTGTCAAGTATTAGTTTGGCGCCGACTTCAAAAAGTTCAATTTCATATAAAAATGTATGGTTATTTTTCACTTTTTAGCGCACTTTTAGAAGTCGGTTCAATTTTTTTATAAAAATTTTATATACAATAATTTTCATTTTACAGTAACAAGGTATGCAAATGAAATTTTAGCTTAATCTGGTCATAAATTTTCAAAAAAAAAACTTGTTTGATGGGGGTATACAGCTCCTTAAAGGGCAACGTGACACTATTAATAATTCTTTCTAGTCTCCTATTATACTTGCGAAACTGCAGAAGGTGAAGAAAGAAATTGTTTTTAATCCCGCGACTTATAAAACAATAACATCTCGACAGTGAGTGGCATTGTATGTCTTGTAGAGATCGTGTGAAATATATTAACATTTCCTTGAATTTATCGATTTGAGGTTTACTTAACAATTACCCAGAAAACTTCCATACTAATTTTGTTATTTGTAGTTTTCTGAAAAGAACCGTTAACCTATGGTCGAGTTATTCAAACAAATTGACATACTTAACTTATATTAATTAACAAAAATCGTATAATTTTTTAAATAAACATTTTTGCATCTGAGTGTTGATGAATCCAATTACGTCTTAACAAAGTGTGCAGTATGTACTTCGATTATTTAAATGAATCATATGAATCTTTTATTCAAAGTTGTTTTTTTAATTTTTAAGTTTTTTGGGTTATATCGGTTTAATTGAAAATTCGAGTATGTTGGAATATTCGAGTTTGAATATTCGAGTCGAACTCGAATTATCAAATATTCGCACACCCCTAGATAAATCTAAAAGATATATATATATATATATATATATATATATATATATATATATATATATATATATATATACTAGCCTTATAAATCACCTAGGAACTGATAGACTACATTATGTTATCGAAATTGGCAATATAATTACGTAAAGGTTACCAAATTATTGAAAAAAAATTATTTCCAAAAATTTTTAAAAGATAATATTTCAGAAAGTAATACAACATTTTTTTGTTCTATAAACAATTGCCACATCTAGAAATATTTTACAGGTTTTTTACATCCTGCTTATAAAATTGTGTCAAATAAATTCATTAAATAATTATTTATTAAAAAAAATATATTAATTACACGATTTAAATTATCTTAAAAATATTTTATGTTCTCTGGTATACTGAAATTAGTATTTCAAGAATGACGTGTATTTATTAAAATTATTGGTACATATTCTAGTTTTATTTTTAGGTTAAGGAAAATACCACAATAATCCTACAAAAAGTTTTTATAACTAACTAATTCAGAAAATAATTCAAACACTTATTATTGTCTTCAAAATTTTATTTCAAAATAATAATTTTAAAACTGTAACAATAACACATGGTACTATAAAGGTCGACGCTACACAAAACCATTTTAAGTTTCGTTACAAAGTCATGGCTTACTATATATGATTTGCATCTCCTCATAGACATTATTCTGACCAGTTGTGTTTTTTAAGCATTATTTTTACTCCATTAATTGATTTAAATATAGCTTCACTCACCCATTGTTGTTCGTGTGGTGGATTCGTTGGATAAAGTTCGAAATGTCTTATTATTTTCGATATCGTGCTTTTCATTTCCAATATGGCAAATCTTTGACCTAAAGAAGTATATGAACATATATATATATATATATATATATATATATATATATTTATATATAATATTTATTTTTGTATCTTAAACCTTTTGTTAAATATTCTTTTCTAATATTTTCTTGGGTATAGGTTTTTCCATTAGAGAAACAAAGGAAAATAATTTTCTTTCTTACGTTTCGCTCTACATAGTGAGCTTCTTCAAAAGAGCTAGGTATATTTATTTTACATCTACAAAAATTACAAAATATTTTATATAATAAACATATATCAAAGTAATTACACTTTTATATTTTTAATTTAATTAAAATTAATAAAAACAGAACAGATTTTAAAATAGTCTTAAAGTTTAAAATTTAAAACAATACAAACAGGTTAAAATAGTGAAGATTATAAAATAGTACATACCTTGAAAGTAGTATTGTGTGTATGTTTAAAAATAAATTCAATTATGATCCTTGGTATGCAATTGATATGGATAGATTTATTTTTATATTATGTACTATTTTATAATCTTCACTATTTTAACCTGTTTGTATTGTTTTAAATTTTAAACTTTAAGACTATTTTAAAATCTGTATTGTTTTTATTAATTTTAATTAAATTAAAAATATAAAAGTGTAATTACTCTGATATATGTTTATTATATAAAAAATTTTGTAATTTTTGTAGATGTAAAATAAATATACCTAGCTCTTTTGAAGAAGCTCACTATGTAGAGCGAAACGTCAGAAAGAAAATTATTGTCCTTTGTTTCTCTAATGGAAAAACCTATACCCAAGAAAATATTAGAAAAGATATATATATATATATATATATATATATATATATATATATATATATATATATATATATATGAAGTAAAATGCGAACAGTAAATGCAAACTTCTCTCCATCATATCCTTTCTGTGTTAGAGGTTGCACAGTTAGAACAAATTGTTATAAAACGCAAATTATCCTATTTCACCACCATCGAGATGATGGCCTACCTGTACCACCATACCGAGAAGAAAGTCAAACTTACCCTCCCCGCCACAGTGATACGGCAGAAGCACATGTTTCGTTTCTACTAGACTCATCAGGGTACCGACATGCACCTGGCTGTGCAAAGGACAGATCGGAAGGAAGCATGCAAATACTGAACGCGGCATCTCCGACCTCTCGCCGGATTGCGTATATATGTTTATGCGGATTTCACGAATTCCTCCGTGTGAGATGCAATAGCAGTGGATATATCCACATTATGCCGTTGTAGTACTGAAATGACATTCAGCAAACGTACAACTATATGCAGCTCCGCGTACGAATGAAGTAAAATGCGAACAGTAAATGCAAACTTCTCTCCATCATATCCTTTCTGTGTTAGAGTTTGCACAGTTAGAACATATTGTTATAAAACGCAAATTATCCTATTCCACCACCATCGAGATGATGGCCTACCGAGAAGAAAGTCAAAACTTACCCTCCTCGCCACAGTGATACGGCAGAGGTACATGTTTCGTCTCTACGAGACTGGTGGTACAGGTAGGCCATCATCTCGATGGTGGTGAAATAGGATAATTTGCGTTTTATAACAATTTGTTCTAACTGTGCAACCTCTAACACAGAAAGGATATGATGGAGAGAAGTTTGCATTTACTGTTCGCATTTTACTTCATTCATACGCGGAGCTGCATATAGTTGTACGTTTGCTGAATGTGATTTCAGTACTACAACGGCATAATGTGGATATATCCACTGCTATTGCATGTCACACGGAGGAATCCGTGAAATCCGCATAAACATATATATATATATATATATATATATATATATATATATATATATATATATATAAAATTGTGTTTGCGTCTACTCTATCGGACAAAAGTAGCGCACAAATCCGTAATTATTATATATAACAATATTTTGTTATTTTCCTAAATAGCAAAATTTTTAGTAAACATAAACGCTAAGATAATTTTATCTCTTTAATGTGTAATAAGCATTTCTCCAATGTATATAAAATCCATATCCCGAGACATGTCGGCAGGATGTATTCGAGTCAATAAAGCAAAAAGAAATGCTAATTTTACAAAAAAAATAACAGTAAACTGTGCACTGGACTTCGAGGGTAGTCCGTAGATAACTAAAACACAAAATCCAACTCCAACTGAGCATTTTTTTACCTATATTATGGAAAGTATTTAATGAATCTCATGATTTCCAAATATTTGTAGATAATTTAAAAACCTGCAAATTAATTTTTTATAGACCCCTATCAGACGCTTTTTCACCGAGAAAAGGCGGAAAACGATCTAAAAGTACTTTTTTTAAAATCATACCTTTGGTAACCACCAATATTAAGCGAAGACTTCTTGGAAATTGATAATATTTTATGAATATTTTAACAGGCAGGAAATGAAATTTGTTCCCTTAGTAATTTTTGCCTTATTGTAAGTAGAGATTATGAGCTACAATTCGTCTATCTTCGATTTTTGTATAAATTTATTGAAATATGTTATACATGCTTCCAAATATTTATCGAAATACACGTAAACTCCCGCTAGAAGCCAAGCGAAGCAGAGGCAGTGGAAAGTTATAATCAGCAAAGAAGAAGACAACCGCAGATTGTAGATGCTGGGCGCTACGACTATAGTTGCTTATATATTATTCTCCTTTCAGACAGAGAAAAAGAAAAGAATATATAGAAAGAGTTTATTTCTTTCAAATACTCTGGTCCTCTCTCCATACGCGTTTCGACCATTTCAAGGTCTCGTCAGTGAAGCTGTATCGAACCGAGAGTAACATTCGCAAGAAACAACTACTATATAAAATATAAATTCGGAGGCATGTTGACAGTATATTAAAAATCTAACTTCGATGTTAGACTGAAAAACATCGCCAGTCAAAACGGCATCTATGTGTGCACCGGAGTAGTGCGAAATTTTATAAAAAAAATTTAACCGACTTCTGAAAGTGTACTAAAAAGTGAAAAGTAACAATAAATTTTGATATAAAATTGAAATCTTTGAAGTCGACGTCCAACTAACGCCTGAGAAAATTTGATTCGCATGAACAGATTAAAAATAATTTATTTGTAATTTCATTTAGAAATAATTTGGTGTCGACTTCAAGAATTTCAATTTCATATGAAAATTTATAGTTATTTTTTACTTTTTAGCGCACTTTCGGAAGTCGGTTCAATTTTTTTTATAAAAATTTCCATTTTTTGTTTTGAATTCATTATAATATTCATAAAGTATTTGAACTAAGTACTAATCGAGATTGATGTAACTTGCAATGACTCCAAGATGGCAAAAAGGTACCGTTTTATCCAAAGTTGTAAATCACCATAAAATGAACCACCAAATATTCTTTGATTCTTAGAGTTCTCCAAATACCAGTGAAATTGTATCAAACAGATATCTAGTCTTTCATAGTAAGTCCACTAACTTAAATTTCAAATTAATTTTAGATTGGTAATATTGGCCTCAAAACCTTCCAGTATCGAGATTTAAAGAACTTGAGACGTAAATTTCTTAGCTTGATATATTTTATACTGTATATTGAGTTTGTATACGCCCCAAGAACCCCTCAATATCAATTTTATACAAAATAGGAAAATGTAAAATTTCAGGCGCTCATATTTTATCTTATCAACTTAATAGTTGTGAAAAACCAACTTTGTATTCGTAATATATTATCACGAAAAACCGCTAATACCAGATCTGAAAAAATACGAATAGGATGAAATTTTCAACCCACCATATTGGATCCACCATATTGCATTTCAAAAAAATAATTTAACGTCTTAATCTAAATCTAAACCTTTCAAAGCCCCCTAATACCAATTTTGGATGAAATCCAGAAATTCAAAATTTCCAGACCTTCATATTGTAGCTGACATATTAGATTTTCCTAAAATAATTTTACATCCTCAAAAACGATTCAGTCCCACCTTTGAACACAATCGAAAAATGTAAAATTTTTAGTGTGCTATATTGGATTCGCCATATTGAATCCTGAAAAAATACTTTCAAAATCATAGTTTACACCCTCAAGAACCCACTATATCAGTTTTGGAGAAAATCGAAAAATGTAAAATTTTAGCACGCCATATTGAATCCGCCAGATTGAGTTTTTCAAAAAATATTTTAAATTCGCAATTTACACTAACAAAAATCCCCAAATACTGATTTTAGACATAATCAAGAGATATAGAATCTTTAATCCGCCTTCTTGGTTCCGCCTTATTTAATTTTTTTCAAATAATTTCAGATTCGTAATGTGCGATCCCAAAAACTCCCCCATACCGGTTTTGAAAAAAATCGGACAAAATTAATTTTTTTAGGCCGCCATATTGTCAGCGTCATCTTGGATTATACTGCACCAATTTCGTCCAAAAAAATATGGGACCGCCACAGCAACTTCCTGAATATAACGTAAAAAATTTCATTAAAATCGGTGCCGCCGTTTCGGAGTAATCGGTGTACATACATAAAAAAAATACATAATCGAGTACCTACTTCTTTTAGAATTCGATTAAAAATTAATTAAATTTATCTCAATATTCAGAAGATCCATTTTTCAAACCATTGATTTAACGGTATTTTTTTTAATGAAAAAATGTTTTATTAGCATATGAAACTCATTTCTCCCATTGTTAACCAACTTCTAAAAGAAGGAGATTCTCAATTCGTCAACTATGTATTTTTTTAAATACTAAAAGATATATCACTAAACTTCAATATCTCGATGACTAGTAGTCGAAATGCCATCAAATTTTAGCACATATCTTTTAAAGGCTGGCACTAGTTAAAAATCATGTGGATATATTATTTAAGTCACCATCTGTGCCAATCTTGGGACTTTTGAACCACCTGTTATACTATTACCTACTTTTTCATTATAGAGGGGAATCTACATCTTGTAATATTTTTTTTTTGAAAGTTTTCGGTACATCGCTTTTTATTCGCGACATATGTCTAGCACATTGGCACAATGGTATCTACGAATTCTTCAGTAAAAGTATTTTAAATGCTTTTTGCGTCGTCCGCTACCAAAATTGTTAACTTGAATCGACTTGAGAATAGAAACTAGATATTGTATTTCATGCTTTGAATATAAATTAAAAGCATCTTTTTGCTCCGTCATGAAAACAGCCTACCATAGAGAATGAAATCGTTATTGTTTATACCGGGTGTCAACGAATCTATTAGACAAGTCATAATTTCTAGAGTATTATGTGTATCAAAATGAGAATTGATACAGGTAAATGTTATGTGAAGATGAAAGTTTTCGCATATTTTCCACTTTCCGGTCACTTACGGTTTCACCGGAAATGGCCCCGGTTTTGAATTCTTAAATAGAACACCCTGTATATTTTAACATCTTTGGATTTTTGAGACAATTTTAGATCAGAATGTGACCTTTTAAAAACTTTTTACGTCTACTTCATTTTTTTAGAGCCACTTTTAAAATTGCATCTAGGTGGCCATGATCGGACGCAAACTAATCTAACGGCCTTAGGTGATGTCAAAAAATACAATCGCAAAGTTTTAGTGACTAGTATGAAAGACAGGAATTGGATTAAAAATTTAACAAAATTAACAAAAAACTAACAAAATAAACTAATAACTTAGACGACGCACTTAAAATATTTGAAAGTACAGTAGCTGAATTTGTTAAAAAGTTTAGTGTAGTAAATGTTCAAAGTGCATTCCTTCTTTTTCACGACACATTTCAGCTCGTTCAATTTTTTCTGTCAACACGTTTTGTAGCATTTGGGGCGTTATACTTTAAATGCCCGTAAAATTCTTTCTTCTAGTATTTCAAGAGTAGCTGGGACTGCTCCATAGTAAACCCTTTCCTTAACATATCCCCAGACAAAGAAATCGAGCACAGTAAGATCCGGTGAGCGGGCTGGCCACCGTACCGGACTATTGGTTGCAATTATTCGATTATTAAAATGCTCTATTAAATAATTAAGAACTTCTCTAGTATTGTGAGGCGGTGCTCCATCTTGTTGAAAGTAAATTCGCCGTAAAACTGCTAAAGGTATATCATTGAGATGATTTTCGATTTCATTTTGAAGAAAAGCTAAGTATCTAAACCCTGTTAACTGACCTTGAAACAATATTGGCCCAATTATTCTGTTTCCAACGATACCAGCCCAGACATTGACGCCAAATCTTTCTTGAAAATTGCCCTCTCTCATTTCATGTTGATTTTGTTGGGCCCAGTACCGAGTAATTTGCTTATTGAACATACCATTATTTGTAAATCGGGATTCGTCGAAAAATAGAATAAAATCGATAAAATTTGGGTTAACTCTATGATTTTGAAGCAGCCAATCACAAAACACTACCCGTCTATCGCCATCCTCAGTATACAAATGTTGATGTAACTGATATTTAAATGCTCGATATCCATGCTTTTTCAGTATTTTTCTTGCTGATTCATAACTTATCTGCAGTTCTTGACTAATTTTTCTTAACGAAACTGTTTTATCAACCTCAACCATAGCAAGTACGTTAATCTCAGTCTCTTTATTTATGATAAACCTCTGTTCCGCCTTCTTATGTCTAATCCAATCGCAAATAAATTAGTACCGTTAGATTCGTCAAAGAATGCTTTTTTCGAAAAGTAGTTGTCAAAAAGGGGTCGCCATTTGAAAATTAATAGTTCTTTGTGTCTTTCATACTAGTAACTAAAACTTTGCGATTGTATTTTTTTGACATCACCTAAGGCCGTTAGATTAGTTTGCGTTCGATCATGGCCACCTAAATGCAATTTTAAAAGTGGTTCTAAAAAAATGAAGTAGGCGTAAAAAGTTTTTAAAATGTCACATTCTGATCGAGAATTATCTCAGAAATCCAAAGATGTTAAAATATACAGGGTGTTTTATTTAAGAATTTAAAATCGGGGTCATTTCCGGTGAAACCGGAAGTGACCGGAAAGTGGAAAATATGCGAAAACTCTCCTCTTCACATAATATTTACCTGTACCAATTCTCATTTTGATACACATAAAACTCTAGAAATTATGACTTGTCTAATAGATTCGTTGACACCCGGTATGCGGTCTCTCAAAAAGAACTAATGAAATTCAAATTATTTTATATTATTAGCTAAATTTTACTGCCACAGTTAATTTAAATACAACAACAAAATGTTTAATATTAGCGAAATGAATTTTGATCTGTCCGGTTTTTTATTATTCAAAGGAATAAAAGTTCTTTGTTACTCTACGTTTGTCCGATATGTATGTATAAACTACAAGAATAATTTTATTATTTAATAATAAATCAGTATATTATTTTATAATTATTAAACAATGTTACTGTGTTCCTCTAAATTTTTTTAAGAACAAACAACGATTTGAAAAAAATATATTCTAAATTAAACGGAGAATTTTTAGGGATAAACTAAAATAAATGAAAAATACAGATAAAAATAAGTAAGATATTATAAAACAATATGAAACAATCTTTTGGATTTAAATATAATTTGAATCTTTCATTCGCCTATATTAGCATAAAAATCACTTTATTATTTTTTTTTACTGCAACCATGATACTATTTTAAATGGTACTTACCAATACAATTTCTAGGTCCTGCACTGAATGGAAGATTTGCAAATGGATATTTTCCTTCATTTAAAAATCTGTCAGGTTTAAATTCGTCAGGCGATTCATGAAAATCGGGGTCTCTATTAATTCCATAAATAAAAAGTATCATAACTGTACCTTTTGGAATAATGTGACCTTAAACCAATATAAATATTACAAATTTATAAAGAGCTTGAATAAATTTGTTTTGTAGTAATATTTCATCTCAAAAAATGAATGCTAAGTGAAGAAGCAAGATTGTATTTAAGAACAAATCCATATAACACGATTTGTTATATATTATCATACAATTTTTTTTTACAAATAGGTAGTCTACTACTATTAAGGGAAACTTACATATCCAAATATCTATTATAAAATGATGCGTTCTTAAAACAAGAAGTGAAGCAGTTTAATGTAATGATCCGTGAAATATAATTAAAATCCTTTAACACTATCTTAATTATAACTATTTCCTAAATCTATCTGACCAAAAATAACTTAAAATCTACCACACCATCACTTTGCTACTATTAATATTATAAATATATGATAAATAAAATTCTTCTAAAATAAAATTTCTATAAAACAAACAACTTAATACCTGACAAAATGTTACTCACATAAAAAGATTGAGAAATATTTTATTTGTAATTTCTTTCTTACCACAGATTATGCATATTCGTATTAGTAGTTATTTGTTTTACTTAGTACTAATTTGGCGCCAACTTCAAAAATTTCAATTTTTATGTATTGTTATTTATTGCTTTTTAGCGCTATTTTTAGAAGTCGGTTCATTTATCTAATGCAGTTGAGATTACAAATAACTACGCATTTTATCTAAAGTTTTAGACCACACTAAACTGAACAAAAAATAATTTTTTTGATTCTGAGAATTCTCGAAATACCAGATTTGAATGAAATTGTGCCCAACAAATATTTAGTGTGCTATGGTAAATCGGCTATTTTAAATTTTAAGAAATTATTTTTGGATTCTTAACCAAGGCTTCCTAGGCTCCCTAATACTGAAATTTAAAGAATTTGAGAAATGAAAATTTTTTAGTCCGACATAATTTATCCTCCATATTGAGTTTGAAAAAATTAATATATCTGTAATATATGTCCCAAGAATCCCCTAATACTAATTTCTAAAAAAGGGGAAAATTTCAAATTTTTGGTCCCCCATCTTGTATCCGCCTTAATAAATTTTAAAAAATTATTTTCGGACTCGTAACTTACGATTCCAAAAATCATCTGACATCAGTTAGTTAGTTAGTTAGTTAATTTAAGGGTTAAAGGTGCGTCAGTATCTCAGACCATTTAGCGCCTTCTGTAGAAATTGTTGGGATCATCTAAACTTTATTGTAAAGATCAGTATGCCTCAAGAAACAAAGTAAGCGTTTGGCCTTAGTCAAATCAAAAGACATGACTGTCGCAAAATTATTAGAGGTTATATACCTCTCTCTAGAATTTCTGTATTTCTGACATCAGTTTGAAAAAAATCTGAATAACGTAAAATATTTAACTCGCCATATTGGATCCGCTATATTGCATTTCAAAAAAATAATTTTAAACTCATAATCTAAATCTAATGCACACCCTCAAAAATCTGTTTATACTAATTTTGAACATAATCCGGATACAGAATTTTTAGACCGCCACATTGCATCTGCCATGTTGATTTTTTTAAAACAATTATTTACACTCTCAGAAACCATCAGTACCAATTTGAACAAAATCCAGAGATTTTAAATTGAGTGTTTAAAAATAATTTGATATTAGTATTTAAATCTTCAAAAAACCCCTCTATATTAATTTTGTACAAAATCGAGATATTTGAAATTTTATTCCGCCTTGTTGGATACGTCATATTCATTTTTTTTTAAATAATTTTGAAGTAGTAAACTATAACCTCAAAAATTTCCTTACACCAATTTTGGACAAACTTGAGAGATGTGAAATTTTTAATCCACTATAAATTTGTCTTAATTTTTGTCCACCATATTATCAGCGCCATCTAGGATTTTACTGGACCAGTTTCAACAAAAATAATACGGGACCACCGCAGAAACTTCCAACTTCCCAAAAAATGTATTCAAAATGGTGCCGTCGTTCTATAGCATTTGACGTACATACATAAAAAAGAGCGATCGAATTTTGCGTTTTTCTCGGAATATATAGTTGAAAGGAAAATTTTCCGTAGTTTCTATTTCAGTAATAAAAATTAGAGCTTTCAAAAATTTATGTTGACTTCCAAATGACCTTTGATATTAGTCTCATAATTAAAATAAATCTTAAGATTAAATTCCGTCATATATGTACAGGGTGAGTCAACGATTGGATGAAGTAGGTTTGTGCCTTTTCGGTGAAATTTACAAAGAAACTATATTTATTGTTTGATACAGTTTATTTTTACGCAGATTTTAAAAATATTTAGTCACATTTTCAAGCATCAATTCAATCCTAAATAACGTTTTCAATTTTGTGACAAATATAGTCAAATTTGGAATTTAGCAAGGCCAAGGACAAGTTAACATAATTTTTACCTAATATTTGCAATAAAAGCTCAAATTTGAACAAGTTTAAATGAATAAATATCTTTTTTTTTAATGGTACACCCTGTATATTTTCATGTTATTTAATAGAATAATAAAAACCCTAAAAGTTTTGTTCAATATATCATATACCTATTTATAATAGTTTTTGAGATATTTTAGTTTTTCTTATTTTCCATACTTTTTTACAGAAATAGTCTTCATTATTATAGTAGCCATGGCAAAAACAATGTAAAAGAACATTTTTCTGTGTGTCAAATTTATAACCGCAATCACTTCTTTTGGTTTTTATGTAGTGTAGTTGGGTTTTTTTTGCATTCATCTTATATTGTAAAATGAATTTTCCAAAGAATGAGTTAATAGATATGATTTATACAATAGGAGAGGCTCAAAAAAATTACCTTCTTGCTCAAAGAATTTACAAAATGAAGTATCCTGATCGACGCCAGCCTAATACCCATACTTTTCAAAACTTAATGCAAAGATTTGATTCTTCTGGTACTGTTGATTATCCAAAACGTAAAGTGGTCAACAAACCAGTAACTAATGAAGAAAAAGAACTACAAGTATTGTTAAATGTTCAGGAAAATCCTTATATTGGTAGCCGTCAGTTAGCAGCATTATGTGAAACATCACAATCCACCGCTAATTGTAGTACCAAGAAATATAGGTATCATCCATATCACATGGAATTACACCAAGAATTGCATGGACAGGATTTTGAAAGTCGTGTAAACTTTTGTCGTACAATAAATGCGGAGATTCATTTAATTCCAAATTTATTATGCAAGGTAATGTTTAGTGATGAAGCTACTTTTAGAAGTAACGGTGCCGTAAATAGACGCAACATGCATTATTATGCCACAGAAAACCCATTTTGGATTAGAGAGGTGCAACATCAAAACCACTGGTCATTAAATGTTTGGTGTGGTATTCATCATAATCGAATTATTGGACCCCACTTTTTTAATGAACCACTAAATGGCCATAGTTACCTGAACTTTCTACAAGAAGAACTACCCCAACTGCTTCAAGGTCTCGATAGGGATGAGCTCGACAGTATGTGGTTCCAGCACGATGGTGCGCCTCCGCATTACCATCGTGAAGTTCGTGCGTTTTTGGACCAACGATATCGGCAAAAATGGATTGGACGTGGGGGTTTCATTGAGTGGCCACCAAGGTCTTGCGACATCACCCCATTAGATTTCTTCCTATGGGGTTATATTAAAAATAAGGTGTATGTTAATCCACCAACAACAGTGGAAGATATGCGAAACAGGATTAGGGATACCTGTAGAACAATAACGCCACTAATTTTGTCCAGGGTCCGAGAAAATCTGCAAAAAAGACTAAATTTGTGCATTGCACAAGAGGGTCGTTTATTCGAACACTTATTAAAAAGAAATAATTAATCTCAGTATTTAATAGGTAGTTTTTTTGTTTCAATTTAGTATAAAAGTATATGTATTTGCCTTGTCGTTATTGTGTTAATTTTTTCACATTATGTTTAATTAAACTATTGCCGCTGTAATATAACGAATAATGTATTTCATCATATTTAACCACATTCTGTTTGTTTCTGTAGTTTCTTTTTATTATTTTACATGGCTACTATGATAATGAAGACTATTTCTGTAAAAAAGTATGGAAAATAAGAAAAACTGAAATATCTCAAAAACTATTATAAATAGGTGTAGCTTTTATTGCAAATATTAGGTAAAAATTATGTTAACTTGTCCTTGGCCTTGCTAAATTCCAAATTTGAATATATTTGTCACAAAATTGAAAACGTTATTTAGGATTAAATTGATGCTTGAAAATGTGACTTTTTTTCTTTAAACTTAATTATCTCAGAAACTATAAAGTTTTGTTATAGTAAACCCTGAATAAAAATAAACGTAAAAATAAACTGTATCAAACAATAAATATAGTTTCTTTGTAAATTTCACCGAAAAGGCACAAACCTACTTCATCCAATCGTTGACTCACCTTGTACATTGTAAGAAAACTTTACATTAATTTTAAGGTAATGTACTGGTAGCAAATTTCATAAATCGTTTCTTAAATTTAATAATTTGTACATTAAATCTAATGTAATTATACCAATAATTTCAATAACTTTATTGAAATTTAAGGTAACATTTAATTAAATTTAATAAACAAAGCTTTAATTTAAAAGGACATGTAATTTAAGATTTTTAAAAATTGTGAGAGAGTTAAATTAAAAGACAGTATATTAGTATATTGGAAAAACAATTCATTCCATTCTGTGATCTTGCTGATGTATTATGACCTACCAAATTATAGCTTCTGTAAAAACTATTTTATTAATATGCATTGCTTAACTAAGAAACAAAGATAAGCAATTAATAATACCTTTATATTCTATATCCTCAATCACTCTTCTACCAACTATCGGTACTGGTGGATACAACCTTAAGGCTTCTTTTATTATTAATTCCAAATACTTCATATCTTGTAAATCTTGATAGGTTATTGGAGCATCTCTGTCTTTTCCGAAAATATGCTTTTGCTCTTCTCGAGCTAGCCTCTAAAATTTGTTTTTATAATTATATAATTAAAATGGTAACTTTAAAAAAAATTGACAAGTAATGTAAATGTTCTCTATTATCAGAAGAGTACCCACATTAGTTTGAATATGAGGGCGTAAAAATACACTGAGAAGGGGATTACGATAGGTGCCTGGAACGGAACGCAACCATTTTGAAGTAGTAGATATCTGTTGGACTTCCATTGTCTTTATTTTTTGTTGAATATCACGACGTTTCGGCTAGTAGTTATCTCTAGCCGTTTTCAAGTGCAACTAAATAAATTCCTTAGCTACATGACTATTTATACTAAAAGTAAATGCAGTAGAGTGTGACAGATGGGTGCAGTCATGCCTGCTATGGTAAAATCATATTTTTTATGCCGCATTTAGTTTTAGTTTACAATTATTAAGAAGTTGTTTCCACACTTCTCTTATATCCAAAGATGGTCTACTAAAACAACTCGGGTTCTGATGTATAACCGCGGCTTCTTTGAATTTCCGTTTTCTCCAGTGTTGTTGTCGGTATAGAATTTTAGCATCAGACAATTTTATGTGATGTCCGTGAATTCAGGCATGGTTGGCGGCACCAGATTTTTTGTGTCTCTCCTCGGAACATGTATTTCTGGTGTTCTTTAATCCTTACGTCAAGGGGTCTCTTTGTTTCGCCAATGTAGGAATTGCCACATTCACATGGTATCTGATATACATAGTTCTTCATGTCTCTTTTAGTTGTTGGTTTGACCCTAGTGAGCCGACTTCTCAGAGAGTTATTTGAACTGAAAACAACGTTGATTTTATATCGTTTCCCTATCCTTCTCACTTTTTCTGAAATGCTTTTATTATAGGGGATGTTCAATACTGATTTTCGTTCTTCATTCGTTGTCGATATATTGTCCTGTTTCTGAGTTGTTCAAGAAATTTATCCACGAGATATACTGGATGTCCGTTGGCTGTAGATCATTTTTAATGTAATCTATCTCTTTCATCAAGTTCTCGTTGGAGTTGCAGAGAGTTAAGGCTCTATCTACGAGATTTCTTATAATTCCTTATTTGGTGTTGTTGGAGTAATTATATGAATAATTAAGGTGTTGTCCTGTGTGCGTGGCTTTTCTGTAAACCGAAGTTCGAATTTGTCTGCCATTTCTTTCAACCAAGACATCTAAGAACGATAATTTATTTTCTACTTCTTTCTCCATGGTGAGTTTAATAGTTAGGCTGATGTTGTTGAGATGAAAAAGTAAGTTTCGTCTACGTATCTGAGCCATAACTTTGGTTTCTTAGTTGTGGATTCAATTGCAAACGTCTCGAACCATTCCATGAAAATATTTGCGACCACCGGTGAGAGTGAAGATCTCATCGGTAGTCCATCATCCTGGATGTAGAATTTTTCCTTTTCTTGAAAATAGGAATTAGTCAAACAAATTTCCAACAAGTCCATAATGGCGTGAGTTGGTAAAGATGTTCTTTCTGCTAAGGTCTGGTCTTCTTCAAGTTTCTTTCTTATGATTTTTAGTGAGTCCTTAACTGGAACGTTGGTGTATAGACTTTCCACGTCAAAGCTAATAAAATGGTCTTCTGATTGTACTTCTATTCCACGTATAATTTCCACGAAATGCTGCGAATTCTTAACCCAGGACGATGTATTTCCTTGTAATGGTCTCAGGATTGGAAGAAGAAATTTGGCCAGTTCAGAAGTCGGAGAGTTCCGGGAACTCATGGTGGGTCGTAAGGGCATGTCTTGCTTATGTATTTTCGGGAGTCCATAAAGATGTGGAGTTTTGCTATGGTGTGGCGTCAACTGACATTTTGAGTATCATGCGTAGCTCTGTCATTAGGAAGAGAGGTTCTGCTCCTAGAAAACGCCCTATCTCTTTTTAAGTGTGAGCCGACTTTCTTCAATAGGATCAGCAGTCTATATTAAGTAATATTAATTTATCTTTCGTCTATGATTTGTACTAAACAAGATAGCGGTATAAAGAAAATCTTGTTCAGAAGTTAGTTTTTATATTGTCAAAGTACTGAAAAAACTCAGAAATTACATTTGACATTAGGGATAGGCCTGAGCGGTTCTAGTTTATATAACTTTTACCTTGGTATCACGTTAGTATAAATTTCAGAACGCGATAAATTCTTCCTTCAATTGCATATGTTGGATCTTTAGCGAGAGATGTATAATTTCCTTTCCTTAAAACTTCGTCAGTTTTTTGATTGTATGTCTCAGCGTTCATTACGACTGTAGCATTTCCTTTATCCGCTGGTAGAATTTTAATAGTGGAGTCCTTCTGTAGGTTAGCTAGGGCAGTTTTCTCGCCTTTGCTGCTGTTTGGTTCAATGTTTCTAGATTTTTGTAGAGTTTCTCTTATTTTCCACCTGAACTAATCTGCAAAAGTGTCTTCGATGTTCGCTGAGTCTGCGGCGCTAATTATATCATATCTATTTTGTTTACTTAGCTTTTTAAAAACATTTCCTGCATAAGTTATCAGGTAACATTTTAAGGCTTTTGTTGCCGAGAAATTTTGATAAGTATTAGTTTGTTCCGCGATTTTGTCGTAGTTTTTGGCATTAGGCTGATCAGTACTTGCAGCCAATCTCAATGGTATATTAATATAGCTTTGTTTCAAGATTCAAATCCTGTTTAAACATTGTATTTCATTTCAGTTGGATAATCAATTTTTATTCGTTATATCGTCATCCTAATATATTTAAATATATGATTATAGGATAAAACATGGAATTTTAGTGATAGTAAAAATAACCAGTAACTTAAACTAATCCAAACTAACTAGTTTCACTTTATTATTAGTTAGTTCTTTAAAATATTTTCTTATATGTAGTGTGGCTCGGATATTTTTAACCCGAGCATTTTAGTGATTATATCCTTATTAAACTAGTAACTTTATCCTTTGCTTGAAGTATTATCGCCTGTATGGTTAAAACATCTCCACAAGTATCTGAAACTCATTAAGAATTGGAACAATAATACCTAAACCATTTTATTGCCTTTTCTAATTAGATACTTTTCATTCTATTAGTTTTAAAAATAAAAATAAAAAAAAAATATCGTTTTTATCCTAAATCCAAAACTAAAGGGTGTTTTTTATAGAGGTACAAAACTTTAAGTTGGCAACACTTTTTTAACTGGCGGCCATTTTGTCAGCTGTTAAGTGATTTATGTTTAGTTTGGTTTGGCATTTTAACATGAATAGACTGACGCCTGAACAACGCTTCCAAATTGTGCAAATTTATTTTGAAAATCATGGTTCTGTTCGAAATACGTATCGCACACTACGTTTATTTTACGGTCAACATAATCGTCCATCAGAGCAATTAATTCGATTAACTATGGAACGTTTTCGCACCACGTTTACTCTAAATGATAATACGCATCCACAGAGACGTCGTACAGTGCGTACAGAAGAAGTCATTGCTGCTGTAGAGCGTAGCGTAGAGGAAGACCCGAATCAGTCTATCCGCCATCTTACACAGGAATTGGATATGTGTCCATTCACTTTATGGGAGATTTTGCGGAAAGATCTTGGTTTGCGTGCTTACAAAATCCAACTCGTGCAAGAATTGAAGCCACACGATCACTTAGCAAGGCGTAGATTCGGTGAATGGGCCCAAAACAAGATTGCCGTTGATCCCGATTTTCATAAGCGAATTTTATTTAGCGATGAAGCTCACTTTTGTTTGAATGGATACGTCAATAAACAAAACTGCCGTATTTGGAGTGATGATAATCCTCAAGTGTATGTTGAGACACCGTTACATCCAGAAAAACTGACTGTTTGGTGTGCTTTATGGGCTGGTGGAATCATTGGTCCGTACTTCTTTAAAAACGATGCTGATCAGAACGTTACAGTCAATGGTGACCGCTATAGAGCCATGATTACTGACTTTTTCGTTCATCAATTGAACAACCATGATGTGCAGGAGCTGTGGTTTCAGCAAGACGGCGCAACATGTCACACAGCTCGTGCCACAATTGATTTATTGAAGGAAACGTTTAGTAACCGCATAGTTTTACGTTTCGGACCCGTGAATTGGCCTACAAGATCGTGCGACTTAAGGCCGCTAGACTATTTTCTGTGGGGATATGTGAAGTCGCTAGTCTACGCCGATAAGCCCGAAACGATTGATTACTTGGAGGACAACATTCGCCGAGTTATTGCCGATATACGGCCACAAATGTTGGAAAAAGTCATCGAAAATTGGACCTCCTGATTAGACTACGTCCTAGCCAGCCGTGGCGGTCATATGGGAGAAGTCATATTTAAGTTATAATGCCAGCAGGTTATCTTTCGAATAAAGTAAATTTCATGTCAATTTAAAAAATTCATCTTTGTTTTATTCCATTTAAAAGTTCTATACCTCTATAAAAAAAACACCCTTTATAACGTACTAGGCCTCTAGCCTTTAGTTACCCAAAAAATGCACAATTATTTGTTTCTTGATAATAAATAATTTGTAATGTAGATAAGTATGCAGTAATTAAATATAATAATAAATTAATAATATACCTGAACTTCTGGATCATTTGCTAAAAAATTTAACGCAGTTGAAATTCCAGAGGATGTTGTGTCATGTCCCTTAAATAAAAAAAAAAATATATATTTATTTTGGCAGATAGTCGACAAAACATTCTTACAAATTTAATAGCAAAATATGTTTTTTATTATTTTTTGATAACAGTTCATCTATACATTGACATCATTACGTGTTTACCTGCACCAGTTTTCCTTTATTTTTGTGACTCATCAGAATCTAATTTTTTTGACGATGTCTTCCGAATTTGTTTCGATAAATTTTATTTATTTCGAAAATTGTTTAGGGCACAAATAAGAGTCAAGAGTGTTTAAATCTTGAGTCCTCGGCGGCTACTCAATTAGTCCAATTGTGAAATTGGTAGTAGATTGGGATATTTTTCTTGAAATAAGTAATATAATTCTTGGATTCTTATCCTATTATCATATCCTATCATCATGAGAATTTCTATCCCCTGACAATTTAATAAAATGTAGGAAAGAAACAAGTCATTCAATCAGTTATGCCGATAAGTAATGATTGTAACTCATTTCGAGTTTTAATTATCGATAAATCGACAACAGTTAGGTATAAGACATGTAATAGAAAAAAATGTTAAAAATTTTCCAGGGAGTCTAAAAGTGTACAAAAAATTGGGAGTCGCTGTTTAAAAGATCAAAGTTGATTATAGCACAACTTCTCTCGAGTCACCCTGTGTGATTAAATATATTGGAAAAAATTGGTTCCAAAAAAACAAAGTCGACGAATCTGAGCGATATTTTAAAAAACTCAGCGTTTTTTCAATAATTAATTTATGAGTGCGCCAGATTAATTTGATATTCCTTTAAGATACGACGAAATTTATTATAGCTTTGATATATTACCGACAAAATTGATTTTTTGATATAAGTAAATACGCCAGCATATCAGAAACACACACCTTAAGATATTGCATAATAATGTAATGGAACAAATGTTAATTATTTTCATTGTTCAATGTCAACTATATTTTGTTAAAATAAATAATTAAATAATCACTCTGTGAATAGATATGCCGTGGGAATAGGGTAGTTATATTTTTTTATCACTATCCACGAAGGTCTAAAGGATAAATAAATCAGTTATCGAACTTAACTTTTATGATCTTAGTCGTTTAAATGTTGTCTTAAAAAAAATACATAAAGTCAGTTAATTTATGAAGACGTAAAAGACCCTCTCTTAGAACTGCCTATAAATCCGTCCAAGTAATCCTGCCCTGGTTAAGGATATAAAACCAGATGTGATAAGGGTAGTTTTAACATATGGTATGTGGAATACCGTTAAAATGTTTTAAAACATTGAACGATTTTCCCATGATTAGGAAACAAAAGAATAATTAAATAAACTCATTATACTGTAATATAACGTTTGATCTGTGAAAGGAGGTACGTAGCGTTTGTTTTTCCTGATTGCAAGAAAGAATGATTCAAATACCAGCATTATGAATAAAGGGCACTCAGGTTTTTTCACAGACGTTATATTGTCCTATTCCTTTAGTTATAGGGAGGAATAGAATAGTTTTATCAATTGTGTTTTATAAAAATTAAGCTTAAGATGCTCACAGGTCAATTCGTGAATCAAACATCCGGTATGGTACAACTAACACCCTCAGTAAGAAAACTCCCAAATCTTCGAACAGAAGGGTGTCGGGGAGGGTGTAAGATTCGAAGATGCTTTTTAAGGAATAGTAAATTTTAGTTCCAACTTGAATGTCGGGTAGTACGGTACCATACCAATGCCGTAGAATAATTACGTCACGGGTATAATCGTCGGGAGGGAAGGTTATCTTTGTTTAATTTGGGAAATTAAGGGATTATCGTGGGTTATTTTAGTAGGGCATTTTGCGATTTTCATACGGTTCGATTTAAGTAATATAAATAGCTGTTTTTCGCGTTTTATTCCTTTTTTTTTGTTTAATATTTTATTAAGCTATTTATACGTGTTTTTTCAAAATTGGGTTTTAGATTTTTGGTTAAAATAACGACCGAGAAGAGCAATTATGGTAGTTTTTCGTAATTGTTATTAGATTTAAGTTTCTCATTGTAAATAGTCCGTTTTATTCTATTTATTTTGTTAATAGACTAGGTGTTTTGAGAAACTTGTTTTATTGAATTTAATTAAAACCTTCACGCGAATTAACTCGCGGGCGCGCTGCTGCGAGATCTACAAAGCAAGAGATGTCTGCTGACCAAATAATTAGCAGCCTTTCCCGAGTCCTGAAGATCTGAGTCATGGTTGTGGTAAGCTTTAATAACCGTAGTGTTTGGTACTAAAACTGCAAGAGAGAAGTTGAACGACCAGTCTTCCAGAGTGTCTTTATTACTATGATATTTAATTGTAGGTTATTAAAATAGTTACTAATTAATATGGGGCAAAAATGATTATAGATAAGATAATTAACGCTACCTCAATACGTCATCGGCAAGAGTCTATAATCAAATTCTATCACAATAACATGTTCAAAAAATTGCGTTAGCTAAAGGGACTTATTAATACGCTCTCTGTGCCCTAAACTATATAATTTTCAGTTGCTTTTTAAAAAGATTTGGCAAAAATAAAATGAGTTTGGATTTGTAGTTTCATTTGTCTCAACTAGCTTGATATGCAATACACTAAGAACAGGTACATTGCTCAATATTACCTCAAACATAAATGTGTCAACTTCTTCTCTAATGTCCTCTTGACTCAAAGGTTTTCCATCAATAGTTGAATTTAAAAGTAAATCCAAAAATGCTAATTTACGTTTTCTTCCAAGATCATCTGTTACTACATTTTGATCTGTTTTTTTATTTTCTAATTCTTTTTTTCTTTGTTCAATTACAGAGTTGGTGAAACCGTGGAGAATTTTTAAATTTTTCTTTTGTTGTCTGTATTCTTCAGATAATTTAAACAAAGTATTAAATCGTAGCCATGGTGAAAATGCTCTGTCCATTGTTATCCTGCACATATCCTTTACTGCAAACACATAATCTTCGTTTTTATTTTTTTGTGTATCTACATTTACTCCCATGGCAGCTTCTACAACAACAATAAATTTGAATAAAAGATATCCCAATAAGGGCGATGAATATTGAGGTAATATCTCGAAAACTGTTTCAGATATTATGTGTATATATATATATATATATATATATATATATATATATATATATATATATATATATATATATATATATATATATATATATATGAAGTAAAATGCGAACAGTAAATGCAAACTTCTCTCCATCATATCCTTTCTGTGTTAGAGGTTGCACAGTTAGAATAAATTGTTATAGAACGCAATTTATCCTATTCCACCACGATTGAGATGATGGCCTACCTGTACCACCATACCGAGAAGAAGATCAAAATCCTTCCCGCCACAGTAATACGACAGAGGTGAATGTTTCGTCTCTACTAGACTCATCAGGGTACCGCCATGCACCTGGCTGTGCAAAGGACAGATCGGAAGGAAGCATGTAAATACTGAACGCGGCTTCGCCGACCTCCCGCCGGGTGGCGTATATATGTTTATGCGGCTTTCACGGATTCCTCCGTGTGAGATGCAATAGCAGTGGATATATCCACATTATGCCGTTGTAGTGCTGAAATCATATTCAGCAAACGTACAACTATATGCAGGGTAAGTTTTGACTTTCTTCTCGATATGGTGGTACAGGTAGGCCATCATCTCGATGGTGGTGGAATAGGATAAATTGCGTTCTATAACAATTTATTCTATATATATATATATATATATATATATATATATATATATATATATATATATATATATATATATATTTAAGATTTTGATTTTGGGTGTAAAATCCATATATATACCACATATATATATATATATATATATATATATATATATATATATATATATATATATATATATATATATATATATATACTATATGGGGATTTTAAGTAAATAGTTGTTTTCTGTACATTTTACTCTTGGTCCGTTACAGCTCCACTGATGAGACCATTAGGTGGTCGAAACTAGTATGGAGGGAGAACCAGAGTGGATTTCGCAGAGACTATACCCTCTGTCCCCTTTCTTAAAGATCGTGAGGAGAATAAAATAACTTTTTCAAATACATAGATCGTGAAATTGATTATTTTTAATATATATATATATATATATATATATATATATATATATATATATACTAATTAATGCGATATATATTTACATACCACTTATAATATCCAAAGCACACGCTGTTACATATGTATAAATATCAACACTTTCTTTATCGACAGCTTCTTTATAAAGTTTTTCTATCAAAATATTTCCATTAGACTCAAATACCTCAACAAACTGTTCCAAAATTGAGAAATGAAAAGCCGGAGTGATGACGCGCCTGCGTTTCTTCCATTTGGGTCCTAAAATTATTTTGAATGTTATTCTGATGAACTGTATATATATGAAAATTATTCAAAATAAAAACACCAGACTGTTTTTTTCAACCCACTAATGATTTCCTCATTGACATTTTGGAACAGAACTGAGCACAACAAAGTATTTCTTTTCAAAATATTAAAAATTTACTAATACCCAAAAAACTCTTTGCTAAAATTATCAAAATAAATATATGAGCAGCAAAAGCATTATTACCTGGTGTGATATATTCAAACTTATTCCATATTGGAGAGTACAATAATTGCGAATGAAATAGTACCAAGTAATTGATAGATAATCTTACCTATAATTCGCTATCGCTCTAAATCGAATTTTCGACTGTATTTCGTTCTTAGAACTTCATTTGAATGACTTGTTATAAATAATTCGATGCATTCAGTAAGATTCATTTTTGTTGAAAAGGAAAATCGATAACTCTGTATTTTAAACTACTCTCGACCACGATTTGGTTTAGGATTGCCTTATGTGTACTGATAACTGCCTCAGATGAAATTATGCTGGGTTACTTATTAAGATTTGCCTTTTAGTCAAATATAAAATATTTTTCAAAAATTTCATATGAAACTAAAATGTTACAGGATATTATGAATTTAATCCACGATTAGCAATACGCTAGTGGAACTTAATCTATTTTTGATGTAAATAGTTTTACTGGATGTCCGACAAATCCTGAAAAATACCACAATTCCGCGAGCTTTATCCTGTCAAGGAATTACAGTTATTTTACCGAAATTATCTATTTGATTATTGTGCAAATTGAATCCGTTGTTCAATACTATGTTGCAACGTTTACATATTTTTAATTTATTTTAATAATTAATAAGATTATACCTAGTTATATTTATTTATACATGAAATATCAGAAATTAAGCTTCAAAAGAACATGCGATATTATCATAGGAACAATAATGATTTCTTCCACCATATGACCAAATTCTATAGTTTTTTAAAAATCAAAATTTCAGTAAGAAACAAAGAAAAATATCTGCCGTATTTAAATAATTATATATGTATTCTCCTTTCAGGCAGAAAAAATGAAAAATATATACAAACTGTTTATCACCTGCATGTACCGCTCTGGTCCTCTCCATACGCCTTTCGACCACCTCATGGTCTCGTCAGAGTGGCTGTATCGGACCGAAAGCAACATTCGCAGGAAATAACTGCTATATGAAATATAAATTCCAAGGTATGTCGATATGATATTGCAAACCTGCCACCTACCAACCTCGATGTCAAACTGAAAAATATCGCCAGTCGAACGACATCTATGAATCAACGGAGTAGTGAGAAATTTTTTAAAAATCAAAATTTCAGTAAAAAATAAAGAGATCTATCTGCTGTATTTAAATAGTTATATATGTTTTCTCCTTTCAGGCAGAGAAAAAGTTCTCACTACTCCGGTGATTCATACATATTGTTCGACTGGCGATATTTTTCAGTCTAACATCGAGTTCGGTAGGTGGCAGGTTTGCAATATCCTACCGACATACCTTGGAATTTATATTTCATATATCAGTTATTTCCTGCGAATGTTGCTCTCGGTCCGATAGAGCTCCACTGACGAGACCATATGGTGGTCGAAACGCGTGTGGAGAGAGGACCAGAGCGGTATTTGCAGGAAATAAACTGTTTGTATATATTTCTCCTTTTCTCTACCTGAAACGGGAATACATATATAACTAAATTCTAAGGTACTATATAAGAAAAATAAAAATGTTTTTGCCCTGCAGAGACTATGCAGAGTTCCTTTTTTTACTTTCTACATAACATACTGTATAAATCTGAAATAATTTAGCTCATATTCATTTTTGTTTGAAGAAAAATTACTTGTCCTTTGTACTTAAAAAATCCGTGATCTATGTCTTTGTGGTTAGGATATTTATCCCTAAATAAATAAATACTCAGAGAGATGAACCCAGTAGCGATTAAATTCCGGAACATTTTCATCAATTTCATCATGATGCAACCTTCTGAGATATCATCAATATTTTATTACTATTAATCTCTACCCGAAAATTATTTTATCCTTCACTTTAAGACACGCATTAAAGGCAAAAAGAAGGAATTGTTGAATTAATATTAGAACAAGTCCAATTTTAAGAGCATTTAATATCCTGCAACGATGTACGGTTTTTAATCTACTTCAACAATTTATTTACTTTTTCTGCTTCATTATTTGTATTCTTTATTATATTTTACTAAAATTGCCAAGTGTGTTTAGTGGAAAGGGTAAAAGTTAAAGGAATATATCAGGAAACCTGGCGTAAAAGTCGAAAATACATTTTTTTTTGACAATTATATGCGACCGGTAAGAAAATTTCAGATTCATACTTAATGACCCCAAAATAGAGGATATGAAAAAAAGATTTGGCACGACCAGTATTCCGAATATCCTTCAAAAGAAAAAAAAACAAATAATTTTTTTTTGCCTGCACCCAGCCCTCCATGTATCTACATGATTATCCTTCGGCGAGTCGACCGTGGAAATATAAGAATACCACGGCGGGCATATAGAGGCGAGGTGCACATATTTCTCTTTGAAATTTTATCGAATTGATTGTTTTCATTTTCGGTAAACTCAGACTTGATTTGATAATTTAATTTTAATTACTAAAAAACCGACATTTTGTATCCACTTTAAAAACTTATTACAAATCAGCTTAAATAACTACTTGTATACATTTAGAAAATATCATCTTTAAAATGATCCAGAAGCAAAAGGTCTAGATTTGACAAGCCCAGGTTAAATAATAAGCTTAAATGCAGCCATCTCGTGTTAATTAAAATTTTGAAGGCCACTTACAGGCGACAGCTCTGATGGATGACCGATACACATATTCAAATAATGGTGCCCTCTATATTCTACGTTTGTTTCCTTACCCGGGGCTGTTAGTAACCCTGTTCCTAACCAATCATGAAAAAACTCATAATCCTCGGATTTGTTAATAATTTTAGTAGAACTCATTACAAATTCCATAAGGTCATAGTCTTTGACAACAATACTCCAGATTTGTCCCATTTCCATATAACATATTTTGCTTGAATTATTTGTTAATCTTGTCAAGTCCTTTAGTGTCTCTAAAATAACAAGAGTAAATTAATAAATCATTGTCATTGGGATAATAATGACGACAGATTAATCTTAAACCTAATATAATAATATTAGTGGTCATGCAAAGTAAGAACTGAGATAACTAGACCAGTTCACAGAAAAATCGGCACCAACCAATATTTAAAAAAACAGTCAGGTGACAATTGTGACAGTGTCAACTGCTGTGCACGATTCAATTGGCTCTACCTAGTTTCTGTTCAAACAGAGCTATTTATATTCTGTTTTCCATGGTAAAGTGCCAGTAAAAGTATGGACGATAAGGCGATTATCAATTAATATCAGTGACGGCTGGTGAATTTAAAAGTAGGCCAATGGTACAGTAAAAACATAGATATGTATAAAACCTGCCATAGGCATCGGTGAAAGAAAAATAAAAATCTTTAAAAATTGGGTTTGTATGAAACAAAGCAGTGTATTTTAAATAACTAAACCTAAAGAATGTAATAAATTTTTAAAATATAGCAGTCAAAACAAAATGCACGTATAACTTAATGTGTGAACTATTTATAAAGAAAATCAATAACCCGCTGATTGAAATCAGATATGCTTTCGATAAGATCCCTTTCTCTAGAAAGCATCGGCAAAACAGGAAGCGTTTCTTAGCTCATAGTAATCCGTAAAAATGTTTTTATTCGTTTGAGGGTAGAAAAGCACCGTTCTGCTTCAGCCGATGCCATCGGAGTAGTAATTAAAATTTTTAAAAGTTTTAGAACTTCACTAAATGTCTCACTTAGCTCGATGTTTTGCGAAAGATAGTAATAAAATACAAAAAGTCCCGAAATTGATCGAAATTCTTCAGTTTCATATATGACGATCAGTTCTATACAGAGTTTTGTTCGAAAAAAATGAGGTTAATGTTAATCGACTTCTTAACATTCGACATATTGTTCCAAAAAAAAAAAAAAAGACCGGCGACTACCAAGTGACCTGTAAAGCTAAATCTTCTTTGGCTTGACAAATACTCATATCAAAAACTTCTTTCGCTTCCCGTAAAAACTCCGCGGAATCATCGAGCTTACGTCATTTTGAAATAAATAGAGATGGCTGAAAGTCATTTAAGGTAATATTATTTCTAATTTCTGTTAATTTTGATTCAAATTATAATATATTTTTATTTGCGATAAAAGCGTCAATTTGTATTGTTTGAAACTTACCAAATAACAACTCAACTTGAGTAAAATAATTTTAACCATAAATGACATCTCTTACTTTTGAGAATTTTTTATACTTTAATGTGTGTGATACTAACGCGTCTAGTGTCATCTAAGATTTTTTCCATTGTCCTTAGAATGCTGTATTTATTTTTGAATACGGTACAAACAACTCCAGAATTAAAATTGCATCTTGTTGGGGCCGAACGAGGTAAGCGTTTGTTATCAATTTGATCAAGTATTGCAGTTCTTTGAAGACTATTTGAAAAAAAAAGGACAATTTCCTTGTAAATTGAAAAAAATATGCGGACATTTTTATTGGCGGATGCAGCGTTTAACATTACCAAATTTAATTGATGTGCATAACAATGCACGTAAGCAGCCCGTTCATGGATTTTTTTTATAATTGCTTGCACCTCATTCGACGAGCGGCTCATGTTGGTTTTACTTACATATACAGGAAAATAGAAAGCAAAAACTGCATTATAGTTAACTATTTTTCCAGAATCTCTTACACGAGATTCTTAAAAATGTCTAACACATACACGATGGTTTTTATAAATTCCTTCCTAACTCGGAATCCTTTGAATTCGGAAAACAAAATCGACCACTTTATTTGTCTGCACAGTTTGGACCAGAGCACTAAATTTTAAATGGTTTCTTCTCGCCAAACATTTTTAACTTCTTTAAAATGTAACAAAATACCTTGGTTAAAGTAAAAATATAGTCACTTTCACAAAAATTAAAATACCGGTACAGTAGACAACCCGCATAGAAATATCGGCACAGTAGAAAAGAATATCTGCAATTTTAGCTTCAGAAAGACATATCTGTTAATTGTCCTGCATTATCGACGGGCGCGAGAAATTTTTTATAACTTTTCCATCTTCAGACCGCGCAGAAAGAAGTTTCAAAGTGATTGCCAATCTTTTTATAAAAAAGAACCTAATTGAAAATCACTGACAGAGGAAATTTAAGATTAAACCTAACTAATTTTAAGCAAAATATTGAAAATTAGCTACCAAAGTATCAGACTCATCCCTATTTTATAACTTATGGCAGCTGGAGAACGGTATGCTGAAAATAAAAAGTGGAAGCTGCGTTCTACGTGTCATCCCTTACCTGCCATAAAATTTAAAAAGTATAATATAAGGACTATTTTTAGTATATTTAATACATGTAAAAACTTTGATCTTGTATCATTTTAATTAATGAACATATGACTTATAACTCCGACATTTTTTAATCTAAATATTTTCTACTATACAGTAAACTCTATCAGACTGAGTAGCTCTTTGTCAAGCCTTGGTCTGGTGATCACACGCACAACGCAACTGCGTACGTTACATGGCACTTTTATCTGAAATAATGTGAAAAAAGTCAATAGTGCCTGTTGTCACGTTGGCATTTTTCATATTATTCCCGAGTCGTCTCGTTCAATCGCTATACTGAGATTTGAGCTATCAAAACAACGTTAGTTGATAAAATTGAAAAAATTAAATATTAGAAAAAGAGGAGGCTAGAGGAGGGTGGGAGTGAGTAAAAGAAAACAGAAAAAAATAGTAATCTGTGAAACAGAAAGGTTTAAGAACCTCTGGTGTAAACAAAAAATTCTAATACTTCACTCTAATCTAACTAGATATCGACTAGGCTTTACTAATTCTCTAAAATCGAAATAATTTATCATAGAATACAATACAATAACCATATTTAAAAAATATGGAATTAAAGTTACTAATTTTTTAAAAAAGCACCAACTGAAGCATTTTTTAAAAATACGGATTGTTATGGTCTTCTTTTTACATACCTGTGTGAGGGCCAAACTCAAAAACAGACCCAAAAATTGGTACACGCGGCGCATGTGGTACCCAGTTAAGTGTTTTTCGTGTTTTTAAAATTTTGATGAAAGCAAATATCAAATATGTTAAAGCGATAATAACTAAAGAAACAATAATCTGAGCAAACGACAACATCGTAAAAATATTACCTTCATCTATCTAAACTCCCTTCATAAATGCCTTAAATACTAAATAACATTACAGTTATACGGCAAAATAAAAATTATCTTTAGATTATATACTTGTACTTTGTTGCTATACTTTATTATTTACATATTTATGAAAACATGAAAATGATTTCATAATCTCATATGAACATAGATCCACGAATACGTCATAAGGGAGCTACGGCCATTTAACAGTGGCCCTGGAACACGGGTTTTTATTCAATATCTTGTGATTCTTATTATTTCAACATTAACCTCAAGCTACTTGATGTTTTTTCGTATAAAATTTAGTCATCATAAGCCTTTGAGGTTTAGTTTCAGCACAGATAAATGAGAGTTTATGCATTAATTTAATTAAAGCAGGTTTTCTCCTGTACAATTAGTGTAGTAATTTTTTACAAGAAATTTTTTTACGTAAGTAGTAGTACAATCATAATTCGATAGAATGTTAAAAAACTGCTGTCGTGTAAATGAAATAGGGATAAATAAACCAGACTGATCACGCCCTGATAGACCCCAGCGGCGTGTGTATCCCTGTTAAACACCTATGTTAAATCATTTTTTCAATAACTCAAATCCTAGCTAAGAATTTGTTTTTTACTATTAATATCAATATATTTTTGAATAAAATAACACTTCGTGACTAGCTGCATGGCTGGTCAGTCAATGCCAATAAATAAAAAAAAAATAGACTGATCCGCCTATGGAAACGCCCCTGACTAAATTTTCCGTTATTAGTTCAAATACTGGGAAAGCTTGGACTGTCCCTGAGAGATAAAGTTCCAAACACAGAAATACGTCGAAGAACAAAGTTGGCGGATGGTGACGAAAGAATAGGTATCCTAAAATGGAATTGGGCTGGTCACATCGAGAGAGCCACAGGTGATAGATAGACTAGAAAGATAATTGAATGGAGACTACGACAGGACGCATTTAGGCGCGTAGGATGCCCTCTGACAAGGTGGCACGACGGTTTAAAAAGAATCTACTCAAACTTAATACTGGGAGTGCAAGATAGGAGGTTGTGGAAGCAATCAAGGTAGACTTATGTTCAGCAGTGAACTTTGGAAGCTGATTGATGATGATGATGATGATGATAACTGGAAAACACATCGGTGCTTCAAGCTATTCCGAAGATATTAAATAAAAACCCTTACCCATGAAATTTTTTCATATATATATATATATATATATATATATATATATATATATATATATATATATATATATGCACGGAGCTGCATATAATTGTACGTTTGCTGAATGTGATTTCAGCCCTACAACCGCATAATGTGGATATATCCACTGCTATTGCATCTCACACGGCGGAGTCCGTGAAAGCCGCATAAACGACATCCAGCGGGAAGTCGGCGAAGTCGCGTTCAGTATTTGCATGATTTCTTCTGACCTGTCCCTTGCACAGCCAGGTGCATGTCGGTACCCTGATGAGTCTAGTAGAGACGAAACATGTACCTCTGCCGTATCACTGTGGCGGGGAGGGTAAGTTTTGACTTTTTACTCGGTATGGTGGTACCGGTAGGCTATCATCTGGATGGTGGTAGAATAGGATAAATTGCTCTCCTTAGCAATTTGTTCAAACTCTGCAACCTCTAACACGGAAAGGATATGGTTGGAACGAAGTTTGTATTTACTGTTCGCATTTTACTTCATATATATATATATATATATATATATATATATATATATATATATATATATATATATATATATATATGAATATATATATATATAATCTTCTTTCAAAATATATGAACGAAATCTCAGGAAATCCTGTAGAAAGGTCTAAAGAAAATACCTTTTTAGGGAAAAATATTTCTAAAAAACGTTTTTTTTTTAACGGATGAGATTTCGTATATCTTGTTTTTGATTTCGGTGAATCCGAATCCGGGATAGATTTGCCCTATCAAGTCAACTTCAAGGACATTCAAAGGTCAAATAGGAGAAAATCCTCAAAAGCGGAGAATAATATCCTTACTATATGTTGTTGAGGTCGCTGAAGCCGAAACCGTGATAAGTTCAACGTTCTAACGTCAAAGTCAAGGATATTCTCAGGTCGAATCGTGAAAAACTTTTATAACTAGAAGGAAAGATCCTTAGAAAGACCACTGAAATTTTAAAACCCTTCTAGGCCCATCAGATCAGGTTTCTTGGTAAAGTTGCAAATACCGTATCAATGCAGTAAGCATAAAAAGATGTGGAATAGATATCATAAGAGTAAATATTGGAGAAACTGACGATACAACAATTTTTTTCTTTCAGTCTTGAGGCTAAGAGTTCTGACCTTTTTTTGGAAAGGCCTGGATTTCAGAATAGATCACTCAATTGTTCTTTGTTGAAATATTCTTTATTTGAAACTTTATCATTTGAAAATGATCCTTCCTCTGGATCATCTTCGACATTCGCTGAATCGTCTGGGTTCTCATGGCCCTTAAATTGATCTATTTTTCCAGAACCAAATGTATCCACATCCATATTTTAGAGAATCATCCTGCATAAGCAATGCCACAATGTAAATAATAAAGTACAGCAACAAAGTTCAAGTATATAATCTAAAGGTAATTTATTAATAATATTAATTTATAAAGGTAGCTTAGATAGATGAAGGTAATATTTTTACAGTGTTGTCGTTTGCTCAGATTATTGTTTCTTTAGTTATTATCGCTTTAACATATTTGATATTTGCGTTCATCAAAATTTTAAAAACACGAAAAATACTTAACTGAGTACCACGTGCGCCGCGTGTACCAATTTTTGGGTCTGTATTTGAGTTTGGCCCTCACACAGGTATGTGAAGAGGAAACCATAACAATTCATATTTTTAAAAAGTGCTGCAGTTGGTGCTTTTTTTAAAAAATCAATAACTTTAATTCCATAATTTTTAAATATGTTTATCGAATGATGCATTCTATGATAAATTATTTTGATTTTAGAGAATTAGTAAAGCCTAGTCGATGTCTAGAGAGATACGTAGGTCGCTTTTACTGTTTTTACAAAGTTTACTGATGTTAATGAAATAAGTGGAGCAAATGATCTGAGGAAACCAAGAGTGATTAAGATTTTCTTTCGAGCTCAGAAAACTGATTTACATTACATTACAATCTGTATTTAAATTAATCCTATTAAGGACTTTTTACAAACAAAAGCTACAATAATCCTAAAAAAGGTTACAAGACAAGCTAGTTCAAAGACTAGTAACGGAGATGAGTAAGCCCTGAAAAGTTCAGTGCTTGTGGAGTAAAGATCCCTGAAGACGCTTTATGCAATCGTAGGCAAAACGTTGAATAATAATTCCAATTTGACACGGTCTAGACTCAAAAACCATAATTTTCAACTCGATTATTTTAAGTTGAAAAAAATATATGGACCCGAATACAAAAGCTCCAATTA